>CM053751.1:50153141-50184470 GCA_028658305.1 Pachyuromys duprasi
CACACACCTATGGAAACTTGATTTTTGATAAAGAAGCCAAATCCATTCAATGGAAAAAAGACAGCATCTTCAACAAATGGTGCTGGACCAAGTGGATGTCTATATGCAGAAAAATGAAAATAGATCCATATTTATCACCCTGCACAAAACTATAGTCCAAGTGGATCAAAGACCTCAACATAACACCAGACACATTATATCGGTTAAAAGAAAAAGCGGAGAAGACCCTAGAACTCATCGGCACAGGAGACTACTTCCTGAACAGAACACCAACAGCACAGGCTCTAAGATCGACAATCAATAAATGGGACCTCATGAAACTGAAAAGCTTCTGTAAAGCAAAAGACACTGTCATCAAAACAAAACGACAGCCTACAGACTGGGAAAGGATCTTCACTAACCCTACATCTGACAGAGGGCTAACATCCAGTATATATAAAGACTCAAGAAGTTAAAAAGCAACAAATCAAGTAATCCAATTAAAAAATGGGGTATAGAGATAAAGAGAACTCTCTGTAGAGGACTGTAGAATGGCGGACAGCACTCTTAACCACTTGTAACCATAAGCTGTCTCTCCAGCCCCTAAATATTACTTTCCTATTTCCATATTTAGGGCTACTTCTCAAATGTTGAATATCCTCAGACAGTAGCTTAAAGTCTTTTTTTTTAATACATGTGCAACATATATTAAAATGTTCTAAATTAACAAAATGACTAAATGTTAATAAAGTAAAAGAAAGCATTAAATACATTTCAACTGAAATACTGAATATTTTGGAAATATTTATACAACCAAAAGCAATCAAAGACTCAATGCAATCTCCACAAAATTCCAATGAAAAACAAAACAGAGAGGCTGGAGAAATTCAATTGTTAAGAGTGCCTACTGCTCTTGCAGAGAACACAAGTTTCATTCCCAGCAGGAAGCTGCTACCTAACAGGAAGAAGCTACTGCCTGTGACTTCAGCTCCAGGTGATCCTATGGCCTCTTCTGGTCTCTTCAAGCACCTGCACTCAAATGTACCCACAACACACACACACACACACACACATACATACATAGAAGCATACAAATAAACCTTTCTTTAAAAGTAATAGAAACAGAATTCTAAAATTTATCTGGAACCAGCAAAGAGTCTGGAAAACCAAACAATCCTGAGCAAAATAACAAAGCTGGAGGTGCAGAACCACAGAAACAGGAGCATGGTACTAGCACCAAAAATAAATAGATAAACGAGCAAATAAGCAAAGATGATGCACACTGACGAGCACACACGTGCATGTGCACGTGCACACACCACAGTGCTGACACAAAAACAGACACACATGTCAGTGGACTAACCTAGTTAAGAACCCACCACACAGCTGCAGCCACCTGAATTGTAACAGACACCAAAATACACAACGACAGCCCTTCAGTGAGTAGTGCTTGGAAAAATGTCCACACATAAAAGAATCAAACCATTCCCGGTCTCTCACACTGTACAAAATTCAATTCAATTCAATTCAAATAGATCAAAGGCATAGAACCTCATAGAGGAAAAACACTTCATAAAACGGGGGCAGCTAAGAAGCTTCTGAAAAAGACTGCAGTGCTTGGGGAATAATGCCAGGAATTAGCAAATAGAATTACATGACACTAACGAGCCCCTGCAAAGAAGAATCAAATGAAGACAAAACATATACAAGGGAATAAAATCTTTGCTAACATCTGACAGAGGATTAATATCTACAACATACAAAGAACTCAAAAATGAATGAAAGAAATCAAACAACCTCAGCATGGAGAGATAGATGGCTCAGTTGTTAAGAGCACTAGCTCATCTTCCAACAGATGCAGGTCTAATTCCTAGTACCCACATGGTGGCTTACAACCATCTCTAATTCCTATTCCAAGAGATTCAACACCCTCTTCTGGCCATCCATACAGGTAAAACCTATATACATAAAATAAAAATAAACAGACAATTAAAAAAAAAAGAAATCAAGAACCCAATAAATGAGCTAATAATAGAGAACTCTCAAAAAATGAAGTACATGACAAATAAACAAAAGATAAAACAAAAACACTAGCCACCAGTATTCAATTCAAATAAAAACACTGAGATACTATCCCACCCTAATTAGAAAACAGAAAAGAAAAGATGCTGATAAGGATTGAAAGAGAGGGGAACCCTTACATACTGCTGTTGGGAATATCATTTATCCAGTGATGGGAATCAGACTAAGTCTTCGAGATAACTCAGTGATTAAGGGTGTCTGTCTGCCACCAAGCCTTGACTTGGGTTTAACACCAGGAAACAACACGAGAGAAGAGAACTGAAAGTTGTCCTCTAATCTCCACACACTTACCACCCACCTACTCACACAAATAAATGTGAAAACAAGATAAAGAAAAACTAAATTAAAAGTTTAACCATTGCAGTGATTTGAATGAGAAGGTCCCTATAGGATCATATAATTGAATGTTTGGTCCCTAGTACAAATGTTTTGGGAGAGCTTAGAAAGGTGTGACCTGGTGACAAGGTGTCACCAGGGGTGGGCTCTGAGGTTTAAAAGCCCATGTTAAACCCTGTTCCCCACCGCCCTTCTCTCTGTCTCCACCTTGTGAGCTAAGATGTAAGCTCTCAGTTACTACTTCAGTGACATGCCTGGTTCAACTCAGCTCACTCAAACTCCTCTCCAAGACAATTCAATCTGGCTTCTCTTGACTTCTGACTAAATTGCTCTGCTTGGAAAAAAGTGTCTTTGACCTCCAATGAACTGAACTGCACTGACTGCACTGAACTGCCTGGATTGTACTCTACTGTATTGTCTTCTCTGCTCTCTCTTTACTGTACCCTACTCTGTCTCAAATCTAATGTACCCTAAGTAACTCGTCTTTCCTTTCCATTCTTGGGAGAGCTGGGTGTATCCATCTCTCACTTATTCTGTCAAATTCTTTCTCTGAGTTTCACTTTGCCCCTAAATTAGACATCAAACATGGATGCTTCCTTCTACAAACTAATTTTACCTTCATTGTCTGGGATTAAAAGTGTGTCATTACAGCTGGATTACACAGACCTAAAGAATCTTTGGATGTGATGCCTTGCAAGAGCAGCCAAGTCACTGGATTAAAATTCCTCTACATATAAAACCATGAATGAATATGACATGAAAGTGGAAGCAAAACTGCCTAGGGTAATAGAGGACTACTGGGAGATGGGGAGGAGAAAAGGGGAAGGGAAGAAGGTCCTATTAGTTTTTATTGTCAACTTGACACAATCTTGAGTCATCTGGGAAGAGGGAACTTCAGCTGAAGAATTACCTCAGACTGGACTGAGGGAAATTGTCTTGATTGATGGTTGATATTAGAGGGCCCAGCTCAACAGGGATGGAACAATCAAGCAGATAGGCCTGGGCTGTATCAGAAAGTTAGTTCAGCATGAGCCAGAAAACAAGTGAGTCAGTAAGCAGTACTCATCCATGATTTCTGTCTGAGTTCCTATCCTGTTCTCAAGCGTGGATAGTGACCTAGAGGTTAGGTAGAAATAAACTCTTTCTTCCAGTAAGCTACTTTTGGTCATGGTGTTCACAGCAACAAGGCAGAATTAGAACATGGAAAGATAGCTGAAGTATGTTAGAATCTGAATGAAATGTCATTATGTAACTCACTACTCTATTTGCTGAATATATAAAGGAAAAAAAAAAAAAAGACTGCCCAGTTAGAACTTTAAAATATTTGCCTCAAATCCATAAAGTATAAATTCCATACTTCCGGTACAAGTTATCACAATTTAGTAACTTCTATTCTATACTCAAGTTCCAAATGAATTCAAGAAACTCTACCAAGATATAAATTTGAATTTCTTTTAAATTCACCTGAATACTGTATAGACAAATTGCCAGAAGTATACATCTGCCCTACCTTCAACATGGAAAGCATCCACAAGTGTTCACACGCACACACACACACACACACACACGCACCCACGCATGCACACACACGCACGCACACACACAATTCTCAAAAATTCTTCCACTTTAATTTTTTATTAATAAAAATCAAGCAAACAAACAAAACAGAAAAATCTAAGAAGCAAAGAAAACACTAGAAACCCAAGTAAGAAACATGAGTCGCACATTAAAGTCCAACAGGAACAGAGTGGCAGTGACGGAGACATGAGCAAACTGTTTTCTAGACTCCCTGCTTTGCTTTCATGTCACTTCTGAGTACCATCAATAGTCTACCCCTAGCTGATTAGCAAACTGGTCACTTTTTAGACCCAAGCCGCTTTCTCCTCCCTAATACTTAACAGTTTGTCTTATTTTCATCTTTCTACTTCATGTAAATTTAATGTCATGCACATAAATAGAATTATGATAATCAGGAAGGGTCCACAGTAACTGCGTAAGTTTGTACTAATATAAAGTTTCTGGGAAATAAATTAACTTCTGCTTCTTGCTGCTTTAAATTACTTTCTTCTTTAAGAGAATTATGGGTTTTTTTTTATTTTTTTAGTAGAAGCACTCTGTCATTCCCTACAACTTAAAAGAATAATTGAAATTTCCTTAAAGCCCTGAAAAAAAAAATATATCATCTGAGGAAAGTATTTATGAAGACTTGTAAGAAATTTTAAATGCTTTTGGTATTTTCAAGTAGCACTTTAAAGGCCCCAAAATAAAGAAGTGTGTCTCCAAGTGAATTTGTATAACTGCAACTTAGGTTTTAAAAAAAAAAAGACTCTTTATACAGTCTCACAGACTGTGAATATGTGCATATTCCAGCAACATAAATAAAGTAACTTTCCAAAAGCTTTTTCCCTATTAGAAGACTGACTGACTCTAAGACCAAACAAACAGAAAAGAAACTTCATGAAAACAATAGGACATAATAATTAAGTACAGTAAAATTCACTTAAACATCATAGCTAGCCATTGCATGACGCTATAAAAGAAAAGCATGGATTGTGTTGAGAGACCCCCAAATTTGGGAGGTGTAGGAATGTGTCTGTCAAGGAGGGCTGCAGACTGGGTGTGCCGCAGTCAATAGAGCTGAGAGGAGGAGGAGCTCTGAAGAATGCCTTTCCATTGGACACGGAGATGCAGAATGTGGAGTACGGCCTGCTGGGCTTCAGTGCTTCCTCACTGAGCTGCCTCTCCTCCCTCTTGAAGTGGTAAGACACGTATTTTGTTCCGCTGTATGTTTAAAGTACGTGATCTAATTCTTGAAATTGATTTTACAGAGGATTACAGTTCAGAGATTGCTTTGAGTATCAGAAAAGACTCACACACTTTTAAACAGCTTTTAAACAGTGTTGAGACTGAAAGACTATGGGGAGATCTGAAGTTAGATTAAATGCACTTTGCACTGTGATGCGGCTGCAAGCTTTTGAGGCCAGGGAGTGAAATGTGTGGCGCTTTAAATAAAAATGTCCTCCATAGCTCACATTCTGTGTGTGTATCTGTCTGTCTATCACCATATTCTCTCTGTCTATTTCTGTCTCTCCTTTGTGTCCTTCCCACCATGATGATTATGGACTAACCCTCTGAAACTGTAAGCAAGCCCCCAAATAAATGCTTTCTTTTCTAATAATTGCCTTGCTCGTAGTGTCTCTTCACAGCAAGAGAGCAGTGACCAAGACAGAAGTTGGCACCAGGAGAGGGGGCATGAGGTGGACTGTTTGCTTTGTGCCCAGGATAGCTTTGAACTAGCTACATATTCCAAATTGTCCTAGAATTCACAGTAATACTTCTGCCTCAACTTCCTAAATGCCAAGGTTACAGGTGTGAAGCATTGGACTCGGCTCCAAGAAGGCTGACAACCCAGCTGAACTATCATAAGTACCATGTACTGTGGACGCTGCAAATCCACCTGTGTGCTGTGGGGAACACAGCAAGCACAGCAGCAGCCTGGGCAAGCCTGACCCTTAGCTGCATAAACCCACTACTTCCCCTTCTTCACTTTGGCTGCCTTACAGGTCACCAAGTCTGAATTTGCTGTGCAAAATGAACTCCTGTTTCCCTGTTCCTCGCTCCACTTCACGGCAGCTGTGACATTAAGGCCCATGCAAATCTTTTTCTGAAGTAGGTGGGCACATAGATAAAATAAGTCTGCAGAGCTATAGTAATTGGCTTCCTCATATATCTAGATAATTTATTCGTGCTAGAAATGAGAAAATTAAAGTGAGAATTAAATGAAAACTACTTCTAAAAAGAAAACATTGATAAACCAATGATTTTTTTCCTCTTAAACCGTGTGTATGTATGTATATATATCATCCTCAAATTCAAACATGGAGGATGAAAGCACAGCTCCTTGGTAGAGTGCTTGTGCCAGGCCTTGTGTTTGCTTCCCAGAATTGTAAAAACAAACAAAAATCAAATAGGTAAGGAAAGTGCACATTCGGTGCATAATAAAATTTTAAAAGGACATGCTTGTTAATTAGTGGTTTAAAAGACAATATAAATCAATGCATGTTTAAGTGTAGTAAATCAGAGTAATGCAGGTAATAACAACAGTATCTGATAATTAGGCTCAAGAAAACATAACAGGCAACTTTAAATTTGGGCACGACTTTTCAAGTAGATGGCCAACTGAGAAAACTCACCCAAAGCAATTATGGTCATATCAATGAAAAAGTCAGCAGGACATTACCACCCCAGTATTTTCTCCTATCTAGTCTACTGTGGCTTTTTTCTATGCCTAGAACACAGAATATAATCTACAGTTTGTGGGTGAGCCACCTGAGTTTGCATGTCAAGGTTTATTGGTTTACTTTTTTTCTATGGCTACTTCTGCTCTAGGGTAATGGCTGACACATACTATAGAATATGTAAATTTGAGAACATTTTCTCTAGCAACCCCTCTCTGAAAGAGTTTATTAAGGACTGGCCTAGACTGTAGACATTCTCATTAGTAAAAGTAAATTTTCTTACAGTTGGAATAACATTCTCCACAAAACTGAGAATGCTTGGTAACTATAAAAATAACTACATAATAAATAAATATAAAAGAATGCTGCTTGTGGTCTGCAAACTCCCAGAAGGCAAGACATAGAAACTACATCAGCCTATTAGGAAAACAACTAGGTCATAATAACTATCAACTAGCTATGTCTAGAAAGCATTAACAACATTGCAATACCTTATGTGTACATATATACACATACATATGTTATACATGTGACGAGGAAAATAGTAATTTTCTAAGTCAGCCCTAATGAAAACCAAATGCAACAAGCTGGGGGTAACTCCTAAAATTTGAGTTCTTCGAAGAGCACATGATCCCTTAACACACGGTTCCCTTAACATAACCCCTCACCTCTACCCTCTACATTCAGGTCTTCAAGTGCTCATCCCCTCTCTTGCTTCTCAATGCTGAGGTGAACAGCTTTGTTCCACTACACGCTTCTACCATAAGTTCAAAGCAACAGAACTTATTGGGTATGAAATACTGTGCCATAAAAATGAAATCTTTATTCTTATTATCCCAACTGTTTGTGATAGTAACAATACACGAATAGGGTATCCTTCTAAGATTTAGTTCAGAGTAGGCAGCTTACCTTAATAGATGCAATATGAAGCAATGTCTCTCCTCTGTGATTTCTTTTCCCAGCTGTAACACTGGGTGACAGCTTCCCTGTGGAAGAGCTTGACATCATTTGTCTGTGAATTGAACTATTCAGTAGAGGTGGGGGTGTGCCTGGTGAAAGGCTTAGGGAGTCATCTGATACACTACTGTTTTTCCTAAATGTGACATCAACTTGAATTCGGCCTGAAGGCAATGAAGAACAGTCCACCAACAGTACATTTTCGGCAAGCACTGTTGGTTTAACGACATCTCTAACACATCTGCTGGTGCTCGGAACGTTGCTCCCACAATTCTTAGAAGTAGATCTGGGAGGTCTGCTGCAGCCTTTACGGTTTCTATCAGGCCCTTCTGAACGAAGATCTTTTCCACAGAGCTTCTTCTCAGGAGTCTCTTCAGTCTTGCTCTCAGTGTCTGGAGACACTATATGCTCAGCCAATGGTAAACAAACTTCACTCAAGCTTCCAGAACATTCAGAATCTACAGCAGAGCCACTTGCTAGTAAATCCATTTCACTATTTCCCTGTGGCCTCTCCACAACTGGTGTTTGGCTATAGGAGGCAACCCTCTGTTCCTTCACTTCGTCTTTAGAATCAAACCTATCATCTTCTGTTTCTGTCCTTATGTTCCCCTCCTGGTTTATCCCAGCTAAAGATTTCTTCTGCTGCATTTTTGCAGAATTTTTAGAAGCCCTTTTGGCCCTCTTAGAAACAACTTCAGCAGGACTTGCAGAAATAAAATCATACATCGAGGCTTCCTGGGTTTTGTCATTCTTTGCCTTTCGGGGCTGGGTTTGTACTGACGCTTTATTGACAACATATCTAACCCTCTTACTGCGAGGACTAAACCACATTTTTATTGAATCCTTCTTCCTTTCTGCATCAACAGATAAACTTGCCCTAGATGTGCCATCTTCTGGATCTGATAGAAAAAAGAAAAGAAACATGCTGAGGATGAATTTCTCCATCTTGAGCTACTGATGAATTCCAACTTTTAGTTCTCCTAAGGACTCTTAATTTTTCTGCTCTACTGCTAGACTACTAATATTTAAATGCCTACAATTGCTTCCTTTGTCTATTCTTTCACCTCCCATCTTATAAACACATCCATCAGGTTAAAAAAAACAAACAAACAACAACAACAACAAAAAACACCCTGAGGTAGGAAAGAAGAAATGAAGAAATGGAAAATATTGTCTTAATAAATATGTAGCATTTAATCCAGCAGGAATGTCACACACGACCCTGCCTAACAATAACAGCACTCAGACTACACTCTAAAGAAGCCACCACTTCTGTGTTCCTGGTGACACAGGAACACAGCCAGTACAATGAAGACAGTAAACAGGGAAGACTGACTATAAGCAGGTTGATGTTACCAAGTGAGGGCAGATTCTCCAAAGCTATACATGGTCTACACAGTGTTACAAAGACCAAATCTTGGGCATCAAAACGAGGTATCCATTCACTGAGAGACTAGACATCTAAATTCAACAAGGTCTTTTCTCTGCATTGATAAGCAGATTTTAAAATCAAGCCACTTCTAATACAATCTTGAGTCTAGGGAAAGGTCAAAATGAAATGTTACCAGGGATTACTTCTTAAGAAGGCCTCAGGATTATAAAGATTTAAAGGTTAATCCTCAAGTAGTCTGTGAAAAGTTGTATTTGGTTTTAATTTATTATTTTAAACACAGATGATGACATTTTCAACTAAAATCAAGTCAAATCTTGATTTCTCAACATTTATAATACTAATAAAAAGTAGAACTGGCCAGCTAAACAGAAATTAAGATATGTGAACAGTGATAACACATTCAATCAACTAAAAACCCCAAATCTAAAAAAAAGTAACAAAATTCAGCCTCAGCAGCATGTTTCCTGACTTACAAAAAAGCAAATAAAGAGCACACAACTATGTAATTTATAGTCATACAATCATTTTAGTGACTATCATGCACTAACACACTTGCTCAGAGATTTTAATCACCTCACTCGGTCTAACTAAGCAAGGATAACTGCAAACAATAACTGTAAATTCTGGATTTTATGCAGCATATCTAAGATAAAACGGAAAAGCAAAACAACTCAGTTGCTAGAACATAAATCATATTATTAACAGCTACAACTGTTTTATGGGTGAATGCTTCCAAGCTTGATAAATTATCATATTCATTTCATGAAGAAAAACATTGGTCCTGCCTCTGCATTGCAAATTTCTTAATGATGGCATTTTAAAAAAATCTTACTCTCTGATTTTAAGTATTTCAGAATATACTATGAAATTCAAGGAGCAGAGACACATGTGTTAAGAGCTGCTGAGCCAAGTTTTTTTCCTTAAGTTTTAATAATAAGCACAGAAAAGAGAAGCAATTAGAAAATGTTACTTTTCAATCATTAATCTACATCAAAGGATTATAATGATATAAATTGTACTCTCCTAATTATTCTTTATTATAAGTTACACAACAGAAGTTGAGAATTATGACTAGCTAATTCCTTATTAAAAAAAATAAAAAGTCAAAGGGAGGCCCTCTGTAAGCCATCTGTGAAATATTAACACCTTCACTAAAGAGTAATTATTCTGTAAACGAAGATGTATTTAGATCTACTTAAAATAACAACAGTAACATGGCTATCCAAATACTCCTCTCCATATATTATAAGAAGCCACAACATATATAAAACACTATGTAATCACTTCAGAAGAACCAACATTTTCCCAAAACTACAAATGAGAAATGTAAATTGTGATGCTATGAAAGCATAATCAATGGTCTTTATTTTAGAGTCATCAACACCAAGACGTTCCACAAAACTTGACCAGCACCTGTGGGGGCTGATTTAATATGATGGGTTCATGGGGAAACAGAAACTATAAATTTAACTCTATTAGTGGAAAACAGATTGCTATATAGAATAAGGTAAAATTATTCATAAATGGCGATCAGAAAAATGACAACCTCTTCTCTTTGAAGGACACTGAACCGAGAAAATTATATGGAAATGTTTAGAAGCTCATCTTAGCATGTTTTCTTATATATCAAGCTTTATCTCCAGTATACCATATATCATGTCCATGAGCTGACAAGCTCTTCCTAATTACCCACCTTAGTTACAGTAATTATATAGTTTATAGTAAATGCAAGTAACAAGGTTCATTTGGAAGACAAATTATGAACTCTAAGTTTTTGTATAAAGACAGAAAATGTGAGAACTGTTAAGCCATTCCACTTAGTTCATCATTTTAACACGTAACCATAAAACAGTTGCATCATTTGGACTTAGGTGAGGCTTCAGGAACCACTCAGTCTAACGGCCTTGTCCTAAGGAAGACCAACCCTCACTTGTTCCCAATCCCTGGTTCCATCTCCTATAAAACATTTCACCTTCTACTATTTAAGCAAGTACTTAAATCAAGTACTAAATAAACTAGCACAGGCCCTCATTACATGCACTAAATAAACGGTAAAGAACAAAAGGAGCTACTCCAGGAAAAAAAAGAAAAACACACAAATGAAAACTGAAAAGCCAAACACCCTTCAAAGCTGGCTTGTTTGCAGACTTTTAGAGAAAAAGTGGCTAGTGATGAAGTTCAAAACAGAAAGGGATAGGGGCTGAAGAGATGGCTCAGAGGTTAAGAGCACTAGTCATTCCTTTGTATACCCCATAACCACTAGTTACTTCACCCTCCTCCCATTTTACCACCATTAAAAATATTAAATTATCTGTTTATGCATTAAACTGTTCATTTCCTTTACTTCAAAAATCAATATGCTAAAGCCAAAATTAATATCTGGTATCTCAAATGTAATTTTAATTAAGGACTAACTTAGACTCATCCAAGATGAAGCTGCGTGCGGACATGAGGTAAAAGTAAAAGTGAGTACAATCCACAGCTCTCAGAGAGGACAATCCTGAAGCTCAAACCTCAAGCCTCCAGAGCTAAGACAGTTTCTTTTACTTGAGCTGCCTTGACTGTCACTCTTTGTTATAGCATCTGCAGTAACTTAGTACATATTACACAGCGACTGGAGAAGAATCAAGGTAAAATATTATGACAAGCTCAAAAGTAGACGTTTCAGTGTCTGGCCAATGATCTTAACACTCAGGCATACCTGTAAGATTCAAAAGAAAGCACTTCCAGAGACATATTGTTCATGTACAAGTACTTAAAGTGACTCATTGATTCTTCTCCATTCCCAACTTTGACACTGCCAACAACACACAGACCCTTGACTGGGAATCACTACATCATAAAGCATATATATGTGGCAGAAGCCAATGAGATCATACACACAATCTTTTCAATAACCAAATACACACTACCAGACACTGTTCTTAAGGAAAAAAAGCATTCAGATGAACTGATGACATTTTTTCCCTCAACGCAGTCCTTTTCTTCTTTTAGGATTTAATATTATTAATATGCATATGTGCACATGACTGCAGAAGCTGAAAGAAGCCAGGAGTCAGATCCTCTGGATATAGAGATGTAGAACGTGCCAGCTGTCTGACCTGAGTACTAAGAAATAGAACTCGTGTTCTCTGCAAGAGTAATGAGTGCTCTTAACTGCTGACTCATCTCTCTGGCTCCCCCCCCTCCCCAAAACATTCTTTTTTATAATCGTTTACCCTCTGAAATTATCCTCCCACCTTGCTTTCTCTCAAATTCATGGCCTCTTTTTCTTTGTTACACACACACACACACACACACACATTGTTATACATATATATAAATTATACATATAGACTTGTGTGTGTGTGTGTATATATATATATATATACATACATTTATATTTATAAATATCATGGCTGACTAAACAAGACACTTACCAATGACACCAACAGACATACTAGTACAAAAAGAAAAAAGCTCATGAGCCTCAACCCTTAACAAAGGACTACAGGAAACTAAGGAATTCTGGGAGCCAAAGAAGTGTCCCCCAAGTAGTCATCCAATACCAAGTAGTCAGTTGTGAAATTAATGCATTCTTGAGCCTTATGGCCACAATACTTTTTAAAGCAAGTCCTTTACAAAATATATGTAAAGAACTGTATCTCAGAAAGCACAATAATACCATAAGATGTTACCATTTAAAATGCAGCCTAACACAGTGATCGAAGACTAAATGTAAACATGTGTTAACTATGACTTACATTCTTTTTTTTTTTACTTACATTCTTAAAAATACAACTTGTGTCAATAATACTTAAAAGCATTTGCCTTGTTCAATTTTCTTCTATCAACTTTACTAGTAGCTGACAGTTACAATGTTGTATCAGAACTCAAAGAACAAAGAGACTTAAAAACACAAAGCCAACAATTTTATATTACCATTATCAGTCTTTCATGGCATCCTGCCAGAAAGGTTCTCCTATAAACACATGCATTTTAAGATATGATTTGGTCAATGAAAAGACAACTCCAACATCCAATTATGAAAATTCAAAACACTTTACTTTCTTTTCACAGCCAATTAGTTCTCAGCAGAAAGCACAATGGGAAGATACATAGTTAATACGCAGAATCTAAAAACAATTTGAAAAACATTAACCCCCATTTAAATAAAAAAGAAAATAAGTGTTAGATTTCTGCTCTTTCAAAATGTATACCTAATTAAGTCAGTCTAGAAAGTGATTCTTACAAGAATATTTTGTATTCTATCTTGTAACAGTGTACTTAAGTGACTTAAGCACTATTATATATAAAATCACTGTAGCATCTACAGTCCACAGAAATTATCCCAGCTATAGAAAGAAGCCAGTTTGAAGTCCTAAGAATCTCCAGACTGACATCAGGAAATTGGCTCTATTTGTCTTGCTTCTCATTTTAACTATACATGTGACTGCAGGCAAGAGTATTTAATTTCTCTGGACCTTGGTACCTCATCTATAAAGTTTAGACTTAATTTTCTCATTTCTCAAAGTGACTTCAAAAGAAAAAAAAAATCCTACTAATTTTAAAATCTGAACTACATCATTCAGAATTCTTTTTCCATTCTTTCTTCATGTGCTCATTATCAGTAGTATTTGTCCACTCCTTAACAAAACAATAAAGAAATATTACTCACCTGAAAGTTTATTGTCATGTAGCAAATGTTGAAGCTTACTATAAAGATGGATCATGCTGTCCAATTGTCTGTTTATCTTGAGGTCTAGAATCCAGGCTGGGGTGTAACACACCGGACATCCTGATCCAACACAGTCACTTATACAGTCACTTAAAAAAAGTAAAAGAAAATTCAGCAGAATCTGAAATCCAAATACTAAAGAGTATGAACAGAAGGAAAACAGGTTTTTAAATATAGGATGGTAAAACCGGTGTGCTTTGAGAATATGATGAGTCTTTATTTAATATGACAATCTTCCTAGTTCTTCCCAAACAAATCTATGGCTCCTAAATGGGTAAGGAGATAAAGATGTGCACAAATACAGTCTCAATATAAAGGACTATGAACTAGAAACCTTTAAATCCACGACCCAAAATAAACTCTTTTCCTTGTTATGTATGGTGGGAATCTGAAATGGGTACTTTAGAGACATACGTCACAGGTGTACCTCACTGTTGGACACTTGGTCTTCAACTAAGTACTGCTATCCAGGGAGATAAATAGAACTTTAAGAGATGGAACCTAGCTAAAAACGCCCCTACAGTTAGGCCTTTGAAGGTTCTTCCTAATGCCAAATGGCCAGTCTGTCTCCACTCACCATGACAGAGCATCTACCTCCACATGTGCCTATTGCCATGGTGTCCTCTCAAGGCATTTGAAGGGTGAATACTTCCTGCACTTGGCTTGTTTGAATAACCCCAAGATACAAAGTGTTCAAGCACCAAATTCAGCAAAGCCAACAAACTTTCCTCAGATAGCTTAAGTCAGGTTTTCTGCCACAATACCAAAATCTGTCTGCCCATGTGACTAAAATGCCCATCAAGTGTTTAAATCAGGTGTCACAGCGATGGAAAACCTCACTAACTGCCCACAAGAAACCAGGCAAGGACAGACTCTCCCTCATAACTTTCAGAGGGAACAAACTCTACCAACATGTCAGAACGTGACCTCTGTCCTCCTGATCTACAATAATAAATGTCTACTGTTTTATGTCACTCAAGGTTAGAAATTTAAGAATTAGACTTCAATTTTTGAAAGAATATTCCTTCAGTCATTCAATTTTTTAGAATTTTTCAATTCCAAAATTAATTTTTTTTTCAATTTTCTGAATGTCCAAGAGGACATATCTGAATTATGTCAAAGGCATTATTGCTTTTCCAAAACCTTAGCAGAGCCACATACTAAGCTTTGGATCTCTGGACGTTATCCTCTGAGTTTTATTTCTTACTTGTAAATGAAAACAGGTATAAAGACTAACTCAAAATAATTCCGCAGACAATCACGATTACATCAGTGTACACCAAGTACAAACTACTCACCTACAGAAGATGTGCTCACATCCTCCTAGGCACACGGGCTCCTTCAAAATATTCTCACTAATTGAAAAAAGGAAGAGCCAAACACAAAACGTTGTTAGATAACTGTTTCATGCCCATATTTACAAACCGAAGCCCAAACACTATCCCTTTCCCTCTTTATCAAACCAGAAAACATTAAGGAAACATTTATCCCAAAGGATTGATTCTGCTAGTTATATACTCCATGGACATACTTGCTGAATTCGAAAAGCAATTATTGATCTAATACCAAGTTTTAGTATTTTTTATAATGTGATTGTTGAGAGGTTAGAAAAAGGGACCAGTGCTCAAGCACCCCCAACCTTCTTTCAACAGTTAAGAAGGGAAACCCTTACATCTCAAAATGTAGCCTGCCATCCAAATGAGAGCATTTCTCAGAATGAAGAGGGGGTGGCCAGAATGTTGAGACAAGGGGTACAAACCAGAACTGTCCCTGAAAATTAGGGCACAAGAACATCCTGGCCATAATAAGACATGGTTTCCTATGTAAAAACATAAACCAAACCCTCATTGGTTCTTGCTATTAAGGAGTCATCTATCTTTTACAGAGGTTTTGACCAAACATGACCATTCTTCCAGGACACAGCTAGTTGACTGTTTTGCTTTTTAAGTAGTTGCAGACACAAATCAAGCTGGCAGTCTACAGACTAGAGGAAGAGTCCATATATTGGGAAAAGAAAGGCATAAACAAAATCTCCCCTGTGTTACCCATCAGAATGCCTGCTGCCTTGGGAGGTCCTGTGAAAGCCCCAGCTCTTACTAATATGCATGTGTTAAACTCTGACATTCAGTGACAGCATTGCATCAAGAGCACAGTACACAAGTAAAGCCTTCAAAGGATGAGCACTTCCTGCACTTGACTTATCATACTAACTCCAAGACCTATAGGTGTTTACACTATTTTTATCCAATTACCTCTGCACACAAACCACGTATCAGTAAAACACAGTTCTCTGCATTTCTGGAAAGATCAAAAGTTTCCCATTGCACACTTTAATAGCTATGAACATTAAAG
The DNA here is from genome assembly GCA_028658305.1 of Pachyuromys duprasi. Taxonomy (NCBI): domain Eukaryota; kingdom Metazoa; phylum Chordata; class Mammalia; order Rodentia; family Muridae; genus Pachyuromys; species Pachyuromys duprasi. The sequence goes on from CM053751.1 coordinate 50,169,196, forward strand.
TGAAATTGAGCTTTCAGGAAGAGGCTAAGAGAACGTACTCAGCCCCATTGTTCTCAAGCTACTAAAAATGATGCTCACTGACATTATAAACTCCATTTCTTTCAGAAACTCACAAACCTTTTCACCCATACATGGGATAGGTTGAAGGAATATGAGTTTGGTGACTCTAATAATACAATGATTGTAAACAGTATTTGTGTAGCTGCTATAGTTTTTATTATATGAAGTACCAAACCTAAACACCTTTTTCACAATTAAGAGCTAAATTCTGCCTGGTCCTCTACAACATGGACTTCCTACACCTTTTTTGTGTATCGCCTGTTGCAGCATCCTGGCCAAACCCAACTGCTCTCCATCTAGAGTGACTACTGACCATTCTTGTGGTTGCTTGGATTCCCTAGTTAACCCAGACCACAAGGTTTAATGGTTCAGGGACACTACTACTGACCTCCAAAGGCACTCATGAATGCAAGTTCATAATATTACATATTCCCGAGGGCTCCCTGTCTTGCTTGTTGCAGCTTTGGATACCACAGTAGAAACAGAATGATGGCTAACATGGTACTACACACCTAACCTCCCTACACTCAGGGAGCAGAAACATGAGGACCTAAGTTTAAGGACAACTTGTGCTACATAATGAGTTCCAGGCCACCTTGGTATAAAAAACTTAGATTCTAAGAGAGGGAGGAAAATAGAAAGAACTGTCTTTAAAAATCACAATGTCTTCACCTCTGTATATCTACAGTGACGAAGCTAAGCAGAAAAAAATTAAAAAAAAAAAAAAAAGACGCTAAGCAGTGGCTACCTGGTTATTCAAGCCTACCTGTGTTCCTAAGTACCCCAAACGGTGTGAACCCATGACTAGACTGCCTGCTACCTGTTACATCTCTGAGCTACTCTTCATTCCTCAGACTGGCTGCTGTCAAGTCTCTATAGCTTCCCTGTGTTAGTTTGTGAGCCTCATCGTCCGAATCACTTTCACTCAAATGTACGCATTAACAGGTAGCTTTTCCTACAACCTGAAGAAAACAAATCAAAACACTGCACTTGCCCTACCCCCACCCCAAGCTGAACTGAGCACTCCCTCCTAAGTCCCAATTGTGTCATCTTAGCACTGGCCTGCCCCTAAACAAGCTCCTTTGAGGACTTTAGTTCTTTCTCCTCCCTGACCTCTCTAAAGTTACACTGACCTTATCTTCCTGAAGCCTCTCCTTCCGCAGAGCCTTAATTTTCTCTTTTGGTTTTCTCAAGACAGGGTCTGCTTTGTGGAGCAGGCTGGCCTCCAACTCAGAGATCTGCCTGTCTTTACCCCCACCCCACCCCCAATGCTGGGATTAAAGGTATGTCACCACGCCCAGCTGAGTCTTACATTTCCTGCAACACCTCCACCGGGTGTTTCCAGCACTGCCTTGGCTGCTTCCCTTCCTACTCTCCATCAGCGGATCTCCACAATGCAGTTAGTCGAAAGCCTACCTGCTTTCCCTGGCACTGCTAAATTCAGTGTCTGCACTCTCTTTTAACCCTCATATTTCCTTCCTAAGTTATCTTATATAAGCTATCCTAAAATAACTCTGAACCATTTTTGAAGTTCTTGCCCTTCACCCTCGCAGTGGTATGATATCATTTAATTAGCAGTGGCATAATAGCTATGGATATCTACAGGAGCAAGTGCAGTTCTTTTTTTTTTTTTTCAGTAAAACTATTCTAATTAGTGGATTAGACTGGATTTTTTGAAGTTTTTAATGAATGAGAAAAGACATGGGAAATACGAGTGAGTTCTGTGTGGGTTCTGGGGAAAAGAACAGTGAGGGGAATGAGATGGCCAAAGAGAGAAAAGGCAAGGACAACTTCAAGGGAAGGTACAAGGCAGACACTGTAGGGGCAGAGTTCATCTATGTCAAAGACAGACTTCAGCAAGTCACCAGCCCTTGGTTAAGAAGATACTAAGAAAGAAATAGTTTTATCTTACAACTAAGAGATACTAACCAAAATCTCAAATGCACCCAACTTTAACTCAATTATTCAAGCTGCAGGAATTTCTGTTGGGTATAGCAGATATTTATAAATAATGAAACTTCAAAACACCAGCATTATCTAGATAAGCTTTTAAAAGCTTTCAGGGATTAAGAAAAATACACTAAACGTACACAAGATCAAGACAGACGAAGCGGAGATGAGTTAGGTGGGCTTCATACCTAGATCCTTCCTAAGAAGGAGCTACAAGAGAGGTGGCCAGGCAGAGAGGATCACCTGATGGTGTGGCCACTGGTAGGTTTGCCCCGCTCTAGCGGATGGCCCAACACCGATATGCAGAGGGCAGCACTAATTCAACTTAGTGTGTTCAAGGAAAAATATTTTAAAAGACAATGCTGGGAGCAGGGTGGGGTTGGGAGAATATAGGAGGAACTGGATCATATTTTACATTTTATATTTCAGTATACACACGTATGAAGTCCTCAAAATTAAAAAAAAAAGTCTTAAAAGTAAACCAGTTTTGCTGCCGTAAAGGCACCAGAATGAAGTTATATGAAATTTTCAAAAAATGAAAGAGAAATACAATTAAAATGTCATATATATTGTGTAAAAAGAAATCAGCCCATAGGACTTTTCAAAGGTTATCAGAGATGTGACAGAATAGTAGAGTGTGGACTTAATAATGGAAAATTACTTTGGACTTTGAATGCTTCACCTTCTACAATACAATGTTAATAGAGAATAAGAAAATTCAGCTGTAAGTAAGGAAATAGCATCTAAACTAGAAGACAACCTTGAAATGGGGATATAAATTTTACTTAGAAAGCTAGAAGCACTGGCTGTTCTTCCAGCAGACTCAGGCTCAATTCCCTGAGCACCGCCTGGTGGCTCACAACTTTCTGCAACTCCAGTTTCATGGGATCTGACCCCTGCACACACAGATATACTGTATCACAGAAACATGCACATAAAATAAAAATAAATAAAATTTTTAAAAGTCAATTGGACCCCAACTATGGACCTCAGGAATGACAAGAGATGAAGAATGTATTTACCACAGGCTTTTTGCCTCAATCAACTATGTTCATACATAAGCCTTTAAAATTATGGTAAAAATACTCATTCCAGCACTGGTTGTTACTGCAAAAGACTACCATCGACTTAAATCTTTGCCAAAAGGGCCTAGTTAAGCCACATCACATCTACTTCCTATGCAGCATCCTCTCATATGAAGGCATTCACAGTGAATCTCTGAAATACACCAGAAGCTGATCATCATGAGTTATCAGACAAGATTCAGACTTATCTGTCATTCACTCCCTCAGGAGTGTTATTTTAACCAAACTAAATGTTTTTACCATTGCAGTACCCTTCAGGATCTGGTAGCAGCAAAGCCTTGCAGTATGACCCTTCTTGTTGCTCCTCATAAGCTCTATGGCTGGGCCAGTGACTGTGACCATTCCCACATATCCTGTGTCCAGCTCAAGCCCCACAGCATTGCCTCGCCTGTCCTCCAAGCCTAAACCACTCTTCCTTCTTCCCAACAAAGAGGAGCATCTGGCACACTTGACACAGTACCCTGATACTATACAGGGAGTGTAATAACAGTGACACCAAACAAATAAAAAGAGGGCTTCCTGGATTTTAGTTCCATCCCAGGACTTGAAACAATTACCAGCACACAAAGAACACTAAGCCAAGTCTGTCATTCTTTCCTAAGGGGCCGGCAATCTGGTGGGATATAATATAAACAAATTACTATAAGACTTAACGGAAATATAAAATGTGCTAAAGCTCCAAAGAGCAGTGATGACATCTAATTGGGGCTCAGGAATTTAATGCTGAAAACACTTTTACTTTAACTGCTAGATTCACATTTCTTTCCACACGAGACCTAAAAAATGTTTGGAGTTCCCCAATCCCTTTTATCCAACTAGCATGGATTGCAATGACCCTTAGTGGATGAAGCAAATGAAAGACTGTGCAAAAATTCATCTATATTAGCATTTATACTCTACCCTTAACCTAATTTCTATGATATACAAATACAATAGAAAAGAAAGTGCAGAAAATACACTTGCTTGGTAAGGGGTATTCAAAACCTCCATACCTTTAAAAACTTCAGCTGTACAACTCTCTCTCAACTACACTCACAGTTCTCTAACTATGTGTAGTGGATTTCCAAAAATCAGTGCATTAAAACTTAAGAGACAAACTAAACAGTGAGAACAAGCAATTCTAAAACAATCCTACTGTCTTAGTTAGGACTTCTATTGTTTCGACGACACAATTTGGGGAGGAAAAGGTTTATTCATCTTATACTTCCACATTGCTGTTCATCATGAAAAGAAGTCAGCATGGGAACTCAAGCAGGGCAGGATCCTGGAGGCAGGAGCTGATTCAGAGACCATGGAGAGGTGCTGCTTACTGGCTTGCTTCCCCTGGCTTGCTCAGCCTGCTTTCTTATAGAACCCAGGACCACCAGCCAGTGATGGAACCATCCACAATGGGCTTGGCTCTCCATCAATCACTAATTAAGAAAATGCCTAACAGCCAGATCTTATAGAGACATGTTCTCCATTAAGGCTCTCTCCTTTCAGATAACTCTAGTTTGTGTGTCAAGTTGACACAAGACTAGCCAGCACACCTACAACACACATTTTCTTTACAAAGGAAACTGAATTCAACTTACATTATTCTAATGAAGCAGAACTGTTTAGTTGAATGGCTTCCCTAAATTCCCATGAGGTACCAACTGCTAGTTAATATTAGATGGAACAAGGACTCCTGTGCTCTTACATGTTAGGGTATCCCCAAGGTATTTTTAAGTTGCAGATCAATGTGTTTAACATGAATTGTGCGAACTTCCCAACCTAATTAAGCAATGTGTTATCTTTGCCTTTAAGAGACTGGGAGAAAAGAGAAATGAGTAATGCCTTATTCATTTGGTTTGGGCTTCCTGTTTGTTTGTTTGAGTCATTCTTGCTGTATACTTCAGGGTATTCTCAACTCAAAATGCTCCTGCTTCTACCAAGTTCTTGTGATCAGACATGAACCATTATACCCAACTAAGCATACTATTCGTTGTGACTACTTTTCCCTTTTATTCAAAAGATTTATTTCTCACATATGTCCAGATTATGGGTTTCCCCGCCTCTATTCCTCCCAGTTCCTCCCTTCTCATCCAGATCCATTCCCTTTCTGTCTCTCATTAGAGACATAAAAACTTCTAAGGGATTATAATAAAGTAAACCAAAAACATGTCAGAATAGGACAAAACAAATAAACAGAAGGGAAAGAGCCCAGGAGAAGGCACAAGAAACTCACTTACCAGGCCACAGAGGAAGACAATGGCAAGCAGTCCTGATGAGACCTGATAGGCTAGGGTCAAATAGACAGAGAAGAGGACCTCCCCTATCAGTGGACTAGGGGAGGGGCAAAAGGTAAAAAAGAGAGGGAGAGTGGGATTGGGAGAAGAGGGAGAGGGCCACAGCCAGGATACAAATTGAATAAATTGTAATAAATGATAATAACAAAAAAATTTTTTAAAGAAACCCACTCATCCACACACTCAGGATTTCTACAAAACCACTAAACTGGAAGCCATAATATATATGCAGAGAACCAGGTATAGCCCTGTGCCGGCTGCCTCAATTTCTCTGAGTTCATAAGTGAGTCATCCTGTTGATTTAGAGGACCTTGTTTCCTTGGTGTCCTCCCCAATGGCTCATACACTCTCTCTGCCTCCTCTTCCACAGGGCTCCCTGAGCTCTGACAGAAGGGATTGGATGGAGACACCACATTTAGGGCTGAGATGGTCCATGGTCTTCTCTCTGCATATTGTCTGGCTGTGGGTCTCAGTATTTGTTCCCATCTGATGATGACTGGGCAAAGCACTGATCTGCTTCCCTGGCTGGATTCCCTTTGTGACTATTTCATATGCCAGATTCAGGTAAAACACATGGGAAATTTTTAAATTTGTATTTAATTGCTTAGTGTCAGCAAATGTTGAATGAATGAGACAATTATCCCAATAGTAAATGCACAACAGAATTCTGGTAATGACTAATTATAGTAGATCCTATCCTAGGAGAATCTGCTATACAAGCCCCAGTGACTATCATGGGGACCCGACTAAAAAGTGTTGAGTCTGCCTTCTATTCCCTTTCCTCCAAAGTACAACACCCCCTAAGCAACTGCTGCTCTGGCTGTCTTTTAAAGCTTCACCCCTTTCATCTGCCATTCGAATGCTGGATGTCAGGGCTTACACCTAAGCCTTCCTTCTTTCCTTCTCATTTCTAGAAATAGACTTCAGTCACATGCAAGGAACTCTCAAATGTGCATTGTCATTCTCTAATGTCTCCTCTGAGCCCAGGCCTGCTTACCAGTAACACCTTCACCTGTGTTATAAACGACAGAATAGAGGCATCCAGCTGTGTTCAGTAGCAGGCAATCCCAGCACTAGGGAGGCTGAGGACTGAGACTCTAGGAGTTTGAGACCAACCTGGGCAACATAATGAGACCTTGCCTAAAATTAATTAAACAAAGGTGCCCCATGAGTCTGATAAATTTCTCTAGAAGTCACCAGCCCTCTATAACACCAGCTGGGCCTTCAACCTTAAATGGAGCTGCATGGATGGTAGTTTTAACTCTGAATCTCAGAAGTCGAACTGACCTACATGTACCTCTATATGCCTTGAAGCCTTAACCACTGTTCAGTACTGGTAATTAACACTAGAAACCAATGGAGGATTCTCTTGTGCTCTTGCTGAATTTAAGTAGGTCATCTTGGTATCATCACTTTGAAGCTGGGACCTACTTGACCTAATTTTTTTTTATTCATTATTTTAACACTGAGAAACATTATATCTGGCACTGTGGCTAAAATTTGACCCTCTCTTTATGAAAAATATACCATAACTGAAGAGGGCAGATATCAAGCAAATAAGTAAAGTTACATATAAATATATTCTATGAATAAATAAATTCTGGGCTGGAGGATATGGTGAGAGCTGGATACTAACAATCCGCGCCCCCATTTACATACATGTTAAATTTTTATTAAAAGCTTCAAACAGTGCTAATAAATATGAAGTCTGTATGCAGGAGACCGCTTTAAAAGCCAGTTCATTTTTGCTCATCATCTGATAGCTAGGGATCCAGAACTTCAGAAAGGCCACATGAATAGCTTTCCTTAGGAAGTTAATTGTGCTAGCTTTTTTAAAAATTTATTTTATTTTTTATTGTCAATTAGACACAATTTAGAGTTACTTGGGTCAAGGGAATGTCAACTGGAAATCTGCCTTCTCCAACTGGCTGCTGAGCTGATTGACAATTGGTCAGTGAGCCCAGGCCTCCGTGGGCAGCACCATCCGGAGACAGTTAGGCCTGGGCTGGATAATAAGCCAGCCAGCTGAGATCCGGTTAGACAGCACGAAGTATTCCATAGTTTCTGCTTCAGTTCCCGCTTCTCGCTTCCTGTCTTGAGTTCCTGCCGTGGTTTCCCTCAGTGATATACCCATTCCTAGAAGTATAAGCCAAAGCAAATCCTTTCCTCCCTAAATTGCTTTTGATTATGGTGCTAATGACAGCAACAGGGAAGCAAACTAGAAGATTAATTATGTAAACTAAATGGACACTCTGTTTTTAGGCTACTTATCCCTCAAGATCTAATTGGTTTTAACTCCTAGACCATCAACCCATGCCCTGTTTATACTACCATTCTTAGCATACAGTCATTTGCTAATATCCGCACCATCACCACTGTGAACAATGGTTCCTATTAATAAAAACCTACCTACATCTATCTCAAAGTTACAATTGCAGAGACCAGTGGCTTTCCTCTGCCACACAGACCTAAGCAACGCTGTTTCCTTCAAATCTCCTGGGCTCTTGTCATAACTTACCCTGAACTATATGCCTTAAAATTGAGCTCGTATGTCTTAAGGGTAGAAAATGCATTGCTGCTACTGTGCCTTGGTGATTTCTTGTTCTAATGAATAACCGACCAGTGCCACAGCAAACCAAAGGGAGCAATCATCCTAGTTAAGGTTCACTGGCCTGTAAGAATCACCCCGAAGATTCAAAACTCGTAAAGAAAGGCAAACGCTAAATGCTGGAGTCAGGCAATCTGTGCTTTATTTTAAGAACATTCATATATATCAGGTATATAACAGGCAATCTTATTAGCATTAAGAAACAACGAGAAGCCGCCAGCGGTGGCACACGCCTATAATCCCAGCATTTGGGGAAGCAGAGGCAGGGGGATCTCTGTGAGCTCAAGGCCAGCCTGGACAAAGCAAGAGTCCAGAACAGCCAAGGCTCCACAGAGAAACACTGTTTAAAAACGAAAGGAAGGAAGGAAGGAAAAGAAAGAGAGAGAGGGAAAGAGAGAGAAAGAAAGAAAGAAAGAGTAATTACATTGACCCAGAATCTGAAGCTGGGCTGGAGTGGCAGGTATCTAGTCATCTTTTATTTGTATGTATACCTGTAAGCATGGTGGATACATGTATGGTACATGCATGTGTAGGCACATACAGAGAGGCAAGAGGCTCATATTAGAATATCGCCCTCAATCATTTCACCTAACTTTCTGAGACTTTTACTGAATGTGGATATAGCCATTTCAGCCAGACAGCTGACCAGCAAGCCCTGAGATCCATCTGTCTCCCCCGCCTCCTGCACTGGGGTACAGGAGTACACAGCCAGCTTTACTTTTACATGGAGGCTGGGGATCTGAATTCAGGTCCTCATGCTGTTTTCACAAGTGCTTGTACAGCAAACACTTTAACCACTGAGCAACCTCTCCAGCCCCTAGAATCCATGTATAGTACTGTTGGTCCAGCACTCTCCAGGCTGAGGCAAGAGGGTCCCAAATTTAAAGCCAAGGTGAACTACACAGCAAGATCCTATACCTCAAACCCCAACCCCAAACCCCAAAAGACGTATGAGACAGCCAGGTCAACACCAGTAATCGCTGTATTTGGGTGGGGACAGCAGAAAGATCATCACTATTCGTTTCAGCCTACCCTCAGCTACACAGTAACAGAACAGTCTGAACTACTGTGACACCTGCGTGCACACACATAATGCATAATATATATGTATAAATTTTTGTCTTTTAAATAAGGAATAACTTGAAAAAAGAAAACCAACAACTATCCTCAAAGTTATTATTTTTTAAGCTTCTTTAAAGTGATATAAAAATCACAAAACACAATTGGCATAAAAAGCCCAACTCTCCCCACTTCAAAAATATGTCAAGTACCTAATTAATTTTAATTCGCAAAAACAGCATCACAGGACACATGGAGCTCCTATATGCATTTCCTGCTTCCTTTAAGAGCACATCAGTACCCTGCTTTTTGCCAGCCTCTCAAATAATAAGGTCTTCCAGCTTCCCTTTCCCTAATCTTTAAATAGCTTCTACTCAGCTGTGAGGCTTGGCTCTAACACAAATGTCACATCTGGCCTCTTGAACACTTTCACCAGCCTCACCTTGAAGCCAGAGTCATGTTAAAGGTCAGGAAAAGATGGCCTGTAATGTGGCCAATCCACTGCAAGAACGAGCCACGTTTGCTACAAAACAGATCCAATGTGCTACACCAGACAGGTGACAGCTGGGAACACCAGACAGGTGACAGCTGCAAGTTGAATGTGAGGGCAATCGGGGTAATCACCAGCCTACGGGGGAGGACTCTGAAGTTCTGGAAAAGGACATATACAGTTTCAAATAACATGACACTCTGGGTGATGATGAGCTAAAGCAAGCAGCAGACTGGCCGGCATTGCTCTTTTCTAAGCAAGTAGGAGGGGAGAGACAGAGAGAAAGAGAGCTTGGAAGACAGGAAAGGGGGGGGGGGAATTCCCAATGGGTAGAAATCATTTCCTGTGGATTGCAAATTGTGTGTTTAAAAGGTCTTTGTTGAAACTGAGCCTAAAGCTGGACAATCTGTGATCCTATGTGTGCTCAAGAGGCTATAGCAGGAGATCACTTAACTAAAAGATAGCATGAGTAGGTACATCATAGCATGTTCCAGGCTAGCCTACCATACAAAGCAAGTCACTGTAGCAAAAGAAAAAAAAAAGTATATGTGTATATATATACACATACACACACACACACACAAAACTAAGTTTGGAAAGGTGTTGCCTCTGGTCCAAATCAAGCCAACAGCCAGCTTTCCTACAGCCCTTAAAGGACATTCTTATATTTTTGGTTTGGTTTGGTTTTTCAAACCAGGTGTCACTGTGTAGTCCTGGCTGACCTGGAATTCAATGTAGACAAGACAAGGCTGGCTAGAAACTCAGAGGCCATCTGACTGTAACTGCCTCCCAGACACCTGAGATTAAAGGCATGAGCCACCCACTCCAGGCCTATTTCAACCCTTTTAAAGAATAAGGAAAGAAAGAAAATAGAGATGAGCTGTGGCTGCAAAACCTAAGTAACATCTGTTGACACTTCATGGGAAAACATTCAAAGTCCTATATAAAATTATATCCTGTAGCAGTCAAATTTAGTTCATCTACCAGAGATTCATAGACAAACAAAAAGAAAAAAGAAAACCACAAAAATGCCATATTCTCTGCTAAACTGGATGCAATACATTAAAGTGTAAGCCTAATTACTGCTGTCTATCTTCAGGCCTTTGACTCTTAGGATAAGCTCGCTTATTTTAGAAGAGTTGGCAGTTGGTAAAAAGGGCAACTGGTTTGTTTAATTTTAGGACAATCTATAAATTATTAATATATATTACCAGGTTAGTCTCTTCCAAATGATTCAACAAGCAGAGTAAATAGTTTTTTTCATCACATGTTTCTGTTACCATTTTAGATAATCACCACAGGAATCAATTTAAATGTATTTAGTGGCTTTTTTGCTGTTGTTGTTGTTTTTCTCTCTTCCAAAAAAAAAAAAAAAGAACGTTTGGGACCCCTGAGGCAGTGTGACAAAAAACACTGGGATTTTTGTCTGCTTTGCTTACTAATGAGTTCTCCATATTCAGAACACCGTCTGGTATGTCTTAAGTGTTCAATAAATGTTTATTCTCGAATTTTACCATTAACAAATTAACACATGAATGAGCAAATCGTCATTACAGAGAGGATCAAGGATGTATCCGGAGCCTCAAATCATGGTCTGCCCCAACCCAAGGAAATGCTGTTTCCATCTGACTGTCTAACTTTGGTTCAAGTATTTGGAGCAGTGCTTCTCAACCTTCCCTAATGCTGCAACCCTTTAATATAGCTCATGCTGTGGTGACCCCTCCAACCATAAAAAATATTTTTTTTTGCTACTTCATAATTGTAATTTTGCTACTGAGCAGTTTCTCAGTTCCTAAGACCATCAGAAATGTGTTTTTCAATGGGTGCAACCCAGAGGTTGAGAACGGCTGATTTCAAGTGTGAGCCATCATTGGCTTCTGCTGTTGCCAAAACCGCCATCCTTCTAAAAAGTGTAATGCCATTCTTTCAGACAGTAAGAGTTTTGTATACAATAATAACCTAAGTGCAAAATTAAAAAAAAAAAAAAAAAAGTTGCAGTTTAACACTGCAGTAACTGAGTGCCAGGGACCGAAGGTTCCACATTCACCACGATCAAAGAGAAAAAAAAAAAGGGGAAAGGGCACCTCCTGGGTCGCTGTGGACAAACAGCTACAGGTGAGAAAACACCACTGAGGAGAGTACTTCGGGCGGAATGAAATCCGCGGGACGGCGAGCTGGAGATCGGAGGCGGAGCGCCACAGCTCTCTCCAGCACGCGGCCGTAGCCCGCGAAGCCTTAGCTCCGCCCCGCCTTAGCTCCGCCCCGCGCCTTCGGGGCGGGGCCAGCGAGCCGACGGTCGGTGTAGCCACGCCCACGGAGCGCTTCTCCCGCGAAAATTCGAACAGTGCCGTTTGAATCCAGCCTGCAGCAAGCGGCCGGAAAGGCGCTCAGGAGATACCGGAATGGGGCACGGAAGGGGCAGGCAACACCAGGCCTCTAAAGCCCGGACCTTACCAGCGGGAGCAGCGCAGCAGCTTCTCCAGGCGGGCGAGCGCCGCGCGGCTGTGGGCCCAGGGCCCGTCGGCAGCGGGCTCCATGGCGGGCACCGGCGGAGGCTTGTTCCCCGAGCAGACCCTCGGCGGCCGGCGCGGCATCCTCCGGGCGATGGGGAGGTCGGGTTTGCTTGAGCGCCGCACTCCGCTGGTCGCCGCCGGATCCCGCCGCCTGCAGAGTTCCGGCGCCTGTCGGACGCCGGGGGCTGGGCTGCCGAACCGCGGTGAAGTTCCCGGCGGCGGAGGGGCGTGGCCTGAGGAGGTGGGGGCGGAGCTTCAGAACTACGCTCAAAGTCCCGGAAGTGCAGGGGCGAAACTTGAGGCCACGCCCTCAGGAGCTGTGGGCGGGACCGCCAAGGCGAAGGTCCTGTGCGCCGGGACGAGCAGGCGTGTGTAAGGGTCACGAGGTCAAGTTGTGGGGGGCGGGACTTAACGCGCTCAAACTTCCTGGGCGCGAAACGCAGGGGCGCGCGGTGTTGCCCGCGAGGCTTGCTTTCTTCCTCGGAAGTCGGGTCTAGCTCCCACAGCCTCAGAAATTTCTGCCGAAGCTGTCATGCAAGAGTGACATTTTCGGTTCTGTTGAACTTGGCAAAGCATCTCCCTTGACAATAAAAACGCTACTTTTTATGTAAGTATTTTTCTCCTCGCTGTAGGATATAAGAACCTGGTAAATAATAAGGTTTCAGTCTAACTTTAACTAGCTGTGAATATCTGACCAAGGGCATGCCTTAGAAGTTCCGGCTTGCTTTTAAAATATGATGAAGAATTTCATAAAATGTTTTTGTTTGCTAGAGTACCTGCCTTCCTCGGGGATTTGTTTGTTTGCTTATTTTGAATTTTGAGACTGGGTTTCTCGGTGAAGCCTTAGCTGTCCTGGACTCGCTTTGTGGATCAGGCTAGCCCTGAAATCACACAGAGATCTGCCTGTGTCTGCCCCCCGACCCCCTGCCCGGTGCTGAAATTACAGGCCTGCACTACCAGGCCTGGCTGGGTCTGATGTTTGCCAAGCTTGCTTAACCTGTGAAGGGAAGGGTGACCTTCAATTTCACCTGAGTCATACATGGGATTGCAGATAGGCATCCCCACGCACAGTTCACATGGCGCCGGATTGAGCCTAAAGCCTCCTGCATGCCGGAAGCACTCTACCAGTCACACCTCTTGCTCTCCTGGGAAGCTGAACGCTTTACAAGCAACACTGGGCAAGCCTAGCTGTGCCTCTCCGGAGCCTCCAACCCATTAACACATTCTTTTCCCTTAGTACTTTGAATAGACTTCTGTCTCTACTTAACAGCCCCAGCTGCCTCTGTTTCCCCCATAATGATTGCTACAGCCTTCATACTGGGAATTGAAGGACCACCGGGGAATAAGAAAAACACCCAGGAATAAGAAAAATAACTGTAAAAGAAAAACAACTGTGACTATTCCCACCCTTGAACTGAGGCCAGCCGAAGATAGCCCTCTCTGGAGGGCAGAGTGAACTTATTCCAAGAATTCAGGGCAGGGTGGACTGTTCTAAGAAAAACCACAAACAACCAGCTGCTGAGCTGTCTTCATGCTATTTCTGCTGACCAATCAATGTAAAGGGCAAATGTGGTCTGATTTTTAGGTATAAAAACCCTGTGCTTACATGTTTGGGGTCGTCTCCTGCCTTTGGAGGGGTGACCCCATCACGATCGAAATAAAATCTTTTGCATCGAGTCGTGGTCTGTGAGAGTTCTTGGGAAAGGCACAATCCCTAGCTGTGAGACTATAGGTCTTACAGAATACACACAATCTGCCTAGGTCTCCTCCAATCCTTAGGCCTCACTAAAGCCATCTAATACTTTACCAAACACAAGATTAATCTTGGCACAACCCTGATTAAAGGTCAGAGGCCTAGGGGTGGGCACACCTTTAATCCCAGCACTGTGGGGGAGGTGGGACAGCCTGGTCTACAAAGTTCCAAGATAGCCAAGGTTACACAGAGAAACCAAAAAAAAAACCACAAAAATAAAACTCTAAATGTATTTCCTTAGTGTATTAAGGTGGCCTATGCAACCTGGGAAAGCATACCATTGTTCTCCTGTAGGGCTTTTCTTCATCAAAAGCCTCTCTGTCTTGCTGCCTCTGGGCTTTTACACAAAGACTCACTTTGGAACCTGGAATTTTCCTCTTAAGTTAAGCAGGACTTCTTCAGATCTCAGCACAAACAGCAGTCCTTAAAAGGTTTTCCTGATCCAGAACTTAGATTCTCTCAGGTACTTTTAACCTCACAGTTGGTAGCACGTACTTTTATGAGCATGTTCCCTCCGCGTGCCCCAAATCCCAAAAGGCCAGAGATCCACTCCATCTGGCCTGTTCCTTAATACAGTGCCAGCGTGCTCCAAGGAGAGCTGAGGATTTGAATTCATGGACTATGAGCCTGGTCTATTGTAAATGTGTCACTTTTCTGATTCAAGCCTCATAAGTGTACTGCAACTTGAAACTGAATACACCATGGGACTGAATCATTGTGTCTGCCCCAGGTTCATGAGTGGAAGCCCAGCCCCTAATGAGATGGCATTTGGAGGCAGTGCCTTACAGAAGCCCTTAGGTTTAAGTGAGATTTGGAAGATGGAACTGCCTCATTGTAGGCTTGAACGCTATCTTATAGTAAAGACAAACCAGGTCCATATCCGTTTATCATTAAACTTTTGTTTAATAACAAATGGTTCTGTACTGGATGTTCTAGGAATCAGCAACCATGTCTTTGTTTCAAAGAGTTATAACCATCTTGCAGCCCTACCTTTGTTTCAGAAGGTTGTTATGAGTACCTGTTGTTATGGCAACCTTATGATCACCTTGCAGCCACTTCTTTGTTTCAGGAGGTTGTTATGATAAACTCATTATGCTTATGTTCTGCTCCTGTTGTCCCACCTATTTTTCCCACCAAATCAAATCCCCCATTTGGAAAACTCCTACCCCCCACAAGCCTCATCTTCCTCACTTCCAATGCTCACCTCTTTTTTGTTTTTTGTTTTCTTTTCTTTTCTTTTTTGTTTTTGTAGCTGCTTTATTCGTAATAGCCAGAATTTGGAAAATACATAGATGTCCCTCAAAAGAGGAATGGATAAAGAAATTGTGGTACATTTACACAATGGAATATTACTCAGCTCTTTTTTTTTATAAGTAATTTATTTATTTTCATTTTAATCACAGATTATATACTTTGTATCCCGACCGTAGCCCCCTCCCTCATTCCCTCCCACTCTCCCATCTTTCCCTCTTCTTCTCCCTACCCCC
>CM053751.1:50184570-50265560 GCA_028658305.1 Pachyuromys duprasi
ATGGTCCTTGGTTAGAGAAACAGTCTCATAAAAGACCCCTGTGCCCTGATCTATTTGGTCTTTGTGGAGCTCTTGTCCTCCCCAAATCTTACTAACTCCCCCTTTTTTTCATATGATTCCCTGCACTCTGGCAATGGCTTGGTTGTGAGTCTTAATATCTGCTTTGATTCATTGTTAGAGTCTTTCAGAGGCCCTCTGTGGTAGGCTCCTGTCCTGTTGCTTGTTTTCTCCTACATTCAATGTCCATCCTGTTTGTCCATCTAAGGGAGGATTGATCATCCCACCCTGGGGCCTCCTTCTTGCTTATCTTCTCTGGGTGTATAGATTTCAGCATGTCCATCCTATCTTATAGGTCTATATAAGTGAGTATATACCATGTGTGTCTTTTACTTTTGGGATACCTCACTCAGGATGATCGTTTCCAGGTCCCACCATTTGCCTGCGAATTTCATGATTTCCTCGTTTTTAATTGCTGAGTAGTATTCCATTGTGTAAAAGTACCATAATTTCTGTATCCATTCCTCGACTGAGGGACATCTGGGTTGTTTCCAGGTTCTGGCTATTACGAATAAAGCTGCTACGAACATGGTTGAACAAATGTCCTTGTTGTGTACTTGCAATGCTCACCTCTTAAACCTCGCCTTAAGGGATGGAATTCCGAATACACGAATAAAAACTAAAAGCTTCCTTTAACTACTTTGGCCGTGGTGATTTGGGTCAGTGGTCTCTCTCCCATCTCTGGAATTAACAGAACCACCATAATCTTCCACTGAGAAAGAATTAGCTCACTTTCTACTCTGTGAGAGTACAGGAATTAGGGAAGGCCTGCATCAGAACCTAGCTGTGCTGGCATTGATCCTGGATGCCTGTCTTCCAGGATGTCGTAAATTATGTTCTTGTCACCAAAACTATGATTTTCTAATAGTAGCCCAGCCCAACAAAACCCTTTATAAAAAGAAGCCTTTAGGGTGTGGCTCACAAGGATCGCCCCAGGGAGGATCTTGAATCCCACTCTTAAGAGGAAATGAAATAGACCTCTGAAGTAGATAGAGGGAGGGGACTTAGTGGGAGAGGGGTTGGGGAGGGTAAGGGAGACGGAGATCAGGTGTGGGAAGAACACATGGGGTGGGGGCACCAGGAGAGAGATCTGGAAAACAGGTTGGGGGGGCATCCCTGAGACAGGAGAGCCACCCAGGCGACAGCTGAGACTACTAGTAGCCGGGGATATGGAGCCTGAAGTCTCCATCCCTGTAGCCAGGTGGGACTAACAGTGAAGGGAGGAGGACACCAACCGACCCATAAAACCTTCGGCCCAATCTGTCTTGCCTAAAAAATAAAAATAAAAAAGACTGGCCCAACTTGAGACCCACCCATGGGAGAAAACCAACCCCTAACACTATTAATGATACTCTGCTATGCTTGCACTCTGCCGTAACTATCTTCTGAGAGACTTCATCCAGCAGGTGATGGAAACAGGTATAGAAACCCACAGCCAAACAATAGGCCTAGCTCAGGGAGTCTTGTCAAAGAGGGGGAGGAAGGATTGGAGGAGCCAGAGAGGTCAAGGACACAAGAAACCCTACAGAGTAAAATAACCTCGGCACATGGGAGCTCACATTGACTGGACAACCAATCAAAGAGCATGTGTGAGCTGGATCTAACCCCCTATACATACTGCAGCAGAAGTGCAGCCTGGTCATCATGTGGGTCCCCCAACAATGGGAGTGGGGGCTGTCTCTGACTCTGCTACCTGCCTTTGGGTCCCTTTCCCCTATCTGGGATGCCCTGTCAGGCATCAGTGGGAGAGGACACACTTCGACACTCTGCATCTGTGGTCTAGAATTCCTCTGATTACAAACTTAGAGTGCGGCTCAGAGATGTTCATTTTGATTTTGATTTTTGATTTTTATTGCTCCTTTTTCCCTCAACTTCAGTAGTCCTCTACAATACAAAGTCCCAACAACTTTCAGTGACTTAACCAATATTACTTAATCTACTCAAGCATTTGAGTAGGAAAAGTAGATGAATGAAACAAAAATTAATTCCAACCCCCCAATCCCACCTCCTCCCACAAGTGCAGGCTAGGCAGGTACTCTACCACTGAGGCACATGCCAGCTTCTCCTGTTTGGTCTCATAAAGCATTTTAATGAGACATTAAGACAAGTAAACTAACCACATAGTTTTTCTAAAATTCAGAGGTATTCGTGAAGTTAATTCTTGGTCGCACACTCTGTCAAGCCGTGGCTTACTCTTTGCTGAGCCTTGGGATAATCAAGTCCAAGGCCACTTCAAATGTTAGAACTTAGAAAGCCACTGCAACATTCATGAAATAAACTGATAATTTTAGGACGCAGTCCCACTGCAAGCACATATGAGATAGGTTTTACTCTGCAGCCCAGGATTATTTGAACCTTCCATCCTCCCCCCTCAGCCTCTTGAATGCTAGGATCACAGATTTAGGTCAGTTCTACAGTTCTCTGAACATTGATTTTATCTGGAAAATGGAGATAATACATCATATAGATTTTTTATATTATCATGAGCATAAATATGAATTGCCTGTATCAATAAGCATCCAAGAAATGGTAGCAGTGAGGACAGCCACATCCTTACTGAAGAAAGGGAACACATTTATCAAATGCCTTTTTAATTATGACACTACTTAACTGTGATCAGAGGAAATGAAAATTTTACCATTTGTAAAACACTTTTGGAACCAGATGACTGCGGTTGGCCAATTTCTTCTTTACTGTTGAAGCAATAGCGATGCAAGTGCAATGAGTTCTGTCTTAATTTCCTGTTCTCTTCCCCTCTCCATGGTCCAGATACCTCTCTCCAGGGCTCATGTCATTTTCAGCAGCTGTTTAATGGTGGTGATAGTAGACTTCAAAACAATACGCAAGATTACCCCTTTATCTACAATGGCCAACTACATCCCTTCAGGCTTCCTCTACTATCACTCAAGTTGTTAGCTCCTTACTATTACTGGAGAAGGTGGGTTTTTACGTTTGAAACCAGCTCTTTACCTCAGCCATAAATGCTCAATTTCAAGAGCCACTTCTTCCTCCTGCTTGCATCTATGGGTGTATGTGTGTGCGCGCGCACACGTGTGTGAAACATAGCATGTTTAGGAGTGACCAATAATTGTGAAAATACTAGAATTCCTGGGTGGTGGTAGAGTGCCTCACAAGATCTCTTCCACCCCCCAAATAATGGGGGCAGTAAATGAACACTGGAATTATTCTCTCAGAGGGGAAAAATCTGCCCGGAAATCCAGTCTATCAGTAAGGTGTTACTAAAACCTTAGTTTATAGTGCTTCCCACTTTAAAGGGGCTAAGTGGTTTTCTATTCCTTTTCAGAGTTTCTTCATAAGAACCAACCATGTACACGGAAATTTAGGCTTGTTGCTCCATTTCCCTCTGCATGTACTCCACAGCTAAATAGTACTCCAAAGTTCCCGAGACCCTCAGAACCATTCATCCTCCCCCAAATTAGCACTGTGATCCTAGGAGGATTCTGAGGCATACAAATTGCTCCCTTTAACCTATTTACCTAACCTGCGCTCCCACGTTCCTTCCCACACTCCTGCACCTTCCCCACAGGCCCTGAGTTATCCTCTGCATTGCCTCTGTGCACAAAGGCATCTCAGCCTGGACCTCTTTTTCTTTCTTGATCTTCAGGTTCAATGTCATGTGAAGGTTTGTTGAAAATTGTCACAACACCGTTACTTTCCTTTGCTTGTGTAGTGAAGGGTTTTACAAGTGGTAAAGCTTTCTCACAGTCACATGGATAAGCACACATGACAAGAGAAGTGTAATGTACGGAACATCAGACTCTCCAGACTTCTCTCCCACGGAATGGAAAGATATTTCACAAATCCCTGCCCTCACACTAATTTCTCTCTGGCTTTCCATTATGGAATCATGCAATAAGGTTAACTGCATTGAAATTTTGGGAGTACATTCTCTTCGTCAGATACAAATTCCATCTGAAAAGACTTTACAGCCCAGTGCTTGGAGGCAGAGGCAGGCAGATCTCTGAGTTGAGAAACCATGTCTCAAAAATAAACACACAGAAAAACAAACAAACAGAACAAAAACCAAAGACTTTTATGAAATCCGGATCTTAAAAAGGGGATGGGAGGCAGTTTGAATACAATTGGTTCAGAACAATCAAGTATGTTAATGAAATGAACAAACCAGCACAAAATTTAGTATTGTGGTGTCTGCTGTGTGCACCTGATTGAGGTAGCTTTCCTGCATAAAATATGCTATAAAAATAAGCTAAAGTAATGTGCTTTATGGTGGCTTCACTCCCTCTGGAATCCATTGTGGCAACTGATTAAATACAGAGAGCTTGGAGTTGAGCAAAGCTGAGTTAGAAGCCAAATCTGCCGTTCCTTGGGAGTCTCTCTTTGGGTCCATTGTTTTGCCTATTTTAGGATTTCTCTTCTGCTATATAGTTGAATGGAAAAGTACAAACTTCACAAACATGAAGTCCCACTTCATATGGTGAGAAGTGGAGAAGACGTAAGGACAGACAGGAGAGGAGGAGTTGGAGGAGAGGGAAAGGCAACAGAAAGAACAGAGGGCAAAGAAGTTCTGACATCACACTCATAGAGATGTTGAAAACAATCACAGACTGTGAATCTGTCTGAAGCCATGAGCACAGAACAATGGAGCCCCCCTTCCCCACCTACAATTAAAACAGTTAAACATTAAAACTAATGCAAAATACACCCTCAGTATATGACCCCACATTTAGAACTGGTTTACTCTTGTTAAATTTATCTGTGCCAGATATAAATACCTAAAATTTTGTTTATGAAAGAATAAGTATTCTATGGAAGATTCAGCTCATTCTATTAGGAGACACACTTGCTATAGCAATTCCTTTGCAAAATGGTGCAATTGCCATGAAAAGAAGCTGAAATCCTGTTTAATGATCAAAGGCACTTTTAGTATCATCTTAAATAAAGCATCTACTGGATCCCTAAGATTCCATGGCTTGTCGTCAGCGCTTGGTAATAAGAATTTTTATGACTGTATTTATTAACTTGGACATCTTTTGTTTATATCATTTGTGTTTCTCCTTCATGAAGAAAACATCCTCAGCAATTAATGCTATTTTTTTTCTGTGTACAATAGACAGATTTTATGAAGAAAACACACCAGTAGGATGAAAATTAGTCAATATCCACCACCCATGGATATCATAATGATTAATGTGGATCTGCTCTTGATCCATTCGGTTGTGCCTGTATATATTGATCAGGATATCGGCTGCAGGGGACTGTTTGCATAACTAAATGATTTTGACAGGCTGCAGTCTCTTTGACTTGCACATACAGATTAGGTCTCAATGTCAAGTAGACCTTGGCATTCAGTGAAAAATTACCCAAGGCTATAAACGCATCCA
Source organism: Pachyuromys duprasi (assembly GCA_028658305.1). Classification (NCBI taxonomy): domain Eukaryota; kingdom Metazoa; phylum Chordata; class Mammalia; order Rodentia; family Muridae; genus Pachyuromys; species Pachyuromys duprasi. Next base: position 50,189,991 of record CM053751.1, read on the forward strand.
ATTATGTTTTGAGATAGTTTTGGAAAGATGTAAACAGCATGTTTTTAGGCGCTCCCACATTTCTGTCACAGGATCAAAAGCAGCTAGGCTAAGGGCATAGCTACAACAATAGGCCCCTCTAGAAAGTGTTTTTGAAAGGCTTTTGTGTACCTTAAGTACTTCCTAGTCACTTGTCAAATTCCATCTGACACAGATAGCTCATTGGTCATTGCTTTTTGTTCAACAGATGCCAGAGTTCGGCCCATTGCACTGCATTTTATTACTTGCTATTTTTAAGGAGATACCTCAGGAGAAACAAACCCCGATCCCCACCCCTTTTTCGGTACAGTGTAATTACTGAAGCACATAAAGTGGTTATAGCAGGAATTTATCACTTTCAGGTGGAAACACTCCCAGCCAAATAAAAGATAGAGTAGCAATGCCAGAAGCAATTTATAACAGGCTCGGTGACATTTTGTGTTGAGAAACCCCACCACTGAATAAGCATTAAGTCGTAAATCTCCGTAAACGTGATTAAGGCAACCAAGTTATTCTTTGAAGGGACACTGTAATAAAAGAATGCCGTGATGCAAAGCTGAAAAATTCTGTTGACAAAAATCACTGAAAACAGCTGTCAGTAAAATTTAAAAACAGCTTGTTTAAAATTCTGTTGCAGTCCAGCAGCTGTTTGTTTGCACATAAAACGTTCATTTAGGAAATGCGTACTGGCCCTACTTGGGGTTCCATTGTACTTCAAAATTCTGTAGCCAATTTAATCAAATTCATGCAATGATTAAAATTTCTTTCAAAAGACAAGTGAGAGGTAACCAATATATTTGAATATACCTCATAAACATATGTTCAATAAACATGAGAGGAAATAAATGACTATATACCATTAACATAAAAGTTGTGATCAATTATAAACTGCATTTTAGCGTTTTTATTATATATGCTATTGGGAGAATTATGCCTTGTTTGTGTTGGATTCATTTCATTAGTATCGGTAAAACCCTTAAAAAGGCCATGAGGCAATACACTTAGAATTGAATTAAAACTTCGTTTCCTAAATCTCATCACTTTATTTGAGATTATTAAATCTTACCTTGATCTTATTGCATATGCCTTTATTTAGTAACTGTTCTCACTACCTCAAAAGGTGCCTTACATATTTTGTATATGAAATAATAACAGACAATATCTCCTAGTATATGAATAAAAAGCCCATACACAGCATAGTTGCTTACATCATAATGTTATTGATACATCCCAGCACTTTGAACCTGGCATTCAAAAAGCTTAGATTCAAGAATTTTAAAATAATAAATCCATTATTTTGTATGAAACTAGACAAATTTATTTATAATTGAATAATAGAAGGAAGTCATTGTGTCCCCACTAATCCTAGCTACTCTAGAGGATGCAGCATGAAAATCCAGAGTTTAAGATCAACCCAGGGCAGATAGAGCATTCTGGGCCAGCCTGGGCTACACAGCAACATCCTGCTCAAAAACAAGCTAAAACAAAGGAGGACTAGTTGGCATACATCCTTAATCCCAGCACTGGGAAAGCTGAGTCAGGAGGACAACACGTTTGAGATCAGCCCAAGCTATCATGAAACCCTGTCTCAAACATGCACATGTACATATATACACATATTTATTCTACTGGTTTTAATCCCTAGAAAAGACTTCGTATAATCCCAATTCATCATGTAATCATCACATCACTCTATAGTGTAGGTACTATTATCATCCATCTTGACCGAAGAGGAAATAGAGTCCTTAAGTATCAGTGGATTTCACAGGGATACACAACTTACAAGCAGGACAGTGCAGAAATAGATCCAGGTGTCTTTGACTTCAAAGCCCAGACATTCAGAACATATGTAACCTAGTGCCAGTTCAGTTCAACTTCAAAGGATGGCATTTAAGGACAAATCTATTGAAATACACACTAATTCTCAGACAAATGTGTATTGTACATTACAGAACTTTTAAGTTATAGTCTCTCCTTGCAGAAAATGGCCTGCCTAGTCACAGACAGGGCTACCGTGGAAATAGTGTGTGGTGTAATAAAGTGTTTGGTTCCATATGTGATAACGTAAGTATCAAAAGAGGTCAAAGGAAAGACTGTTTAAAACTGCTTTAAGAAGTTTGATGTGGGCTAGAGAGATGGCTCAGCAGTTAAGAGCACTGACTGCTCTTCCAGAGGTCCTGAGTTCAATTCCCAGCAACCACATGGTGGCTCACAACCATCTACAATGGAATCTGATTTCCTCTTCTGGTGTGCATGATATACATAAATTAAATAAAGAAATCTTAAAAAAAAGTTTGATGTGAGGCATGTGCCGTGGCACACACCTGTAATTCCAGCACTACAGGTCAGCCTGGTCTACAAAGTGAGTCAAGGACAGCCAAGGCTACACAGAGTAACCCTGTCTTGAAAGACAAAAAAACAAACAAACAAAATATTGGTGTGAGTATGGTTAACTTTGTGGGGGAGGAGAAAGGAATTTGAAGCCTTGAAAATAAAGCAGTTTGAAATAGATGAAGGGAGGAGGATTCTTTCAGATGGGCAAAATTGTGAAAACACACACAGACAAAGGACAGGGAAACATTGCATCCATTTTACTGAAGATCTGAGATGCTGAATGGAAGCATAGAATGCGTTTTCTACAGTCAACAAAAGCCAGCAATAGCAATGTTTAGTTCAGCCTAATTCATATTAGATAGTTGTGGCTATAGGAAGTACACATCTGGATTCATTGAGGAACTGCCAAAATCTGGGGAGAAACCAGTGAAAAGTCACCTCTATAGAAGGAGACTGGCAGGAATCAGCAACTAATGGCTGAGACTTTTGTCCGCTCACATGTCTCCCTCAGAGATGCCTGTTAATGTTGTGCTTACGTATTCAGAGGAAACCCCTAGTCAAATCAAAGGAAAGAGAGTAAAATGAAAAACTAAAATAGCTCAGGGTTGGTTGAGATGGGAAGCGAGCATTGCTACACTAAAAATAATCATTGATTCACATGTAGTTTGGGTTTTTGTTTCTGTGTTTTTAGATGGGTTATGCAGCCCTAGCTGACCTGGAACTCACTGTATAGACCGGACCCAAAGTTGCCATAGTCCTCCTGCTGGAACTTCCCAAAGGAGGACAGGCCCACAGCATCAAGGCCCATTCCCATCTACACCTCTCTAACTTTGACATCCTCCATGGCCTGTGGTACCTGGTATATATAGGTTTACAAGAACCATTGATTGAGCCAAGCACGGGGGTGCACACTGGTGATCCCAGTTCTCAGGGAGGCAGAGGCAGGTAGATCTGTGAGTTTGATGCCAGCCTGGTCTACATAGCGAGTTCAGGACAGTCAAGGCTACACAGAGAAACCCTGTCTCAAAAAAAACAAAAAACAAAAAAACACCACCACCACCAACGATAACAAAAGAACCATTGATTAAATCTTTCAGGACGTTTACAAGCTATTTAAAATAACTACAAAATCACTTGTGAATATAAAATTCACAATGTATTACTGTTGTTTATTTTGATTCTCTGAGATGATTCTCATGTAGCCCAGGCTGGCCTCAAACTCATGATGTACCTGAGGATGTCCTGGTCCTGCTGATCCTCCTGCCTCTACTCCGGAAGTGTTGGGATGCCATGTATACAGTACTACTCCCAGCTTCAAACAGGTTATGTTTTTAAAACAAATGTAACAAATACTGAAAACTTCACTTCTCAAATATTTTACTATATTTTCTTTATCTATGCTTCTGATATTATTTACATTTTTACCTTTATCACTAAATACTGTAGTATTTGAAAAGATATTTTTGTACACCTCTTGTCAGCCTGACATTCAGTGACCTCACCCTGGTAGTTGGAATTAACCATGTTGAATGCGTTTGCACTTAACGTGCACGAGGGCGTGGGCGTGTCATGCTATCATGTTGCTAGTAGCCACCCCATGAATGTCCTTCTGTAGTTCCTGCAGCTTACAGGCGGGAACTGATGGAACTCCGGAGGAATGGCTAGAGCTCGCATAGCAAGGTCCATGTGTTAGACTCCCAAACTCACAGAGCATGTGGAAAAGTGTTCTTCTGTTGTGTTACAATGACCTCTTTTTAATGAGATTGCTGGTACCAGACAGAAGTGGAAACTCAGGCGTTCCAAAGCCAGTAATGATACCAAAGTGTTAAACGGACATGGCAAAGAGTTCAGGCAAATGCCAGTTCCTGATCTGTTCACAGCCAAAACACTGGTCCCATGGCTGCTTCTTGGCAGTCAGTGACTTGCAGTGGTCGAGTAGGCTTCTTTGGGAAAAAGGGGTATCTTCTTCCCAAGAGTAAATAATGACTCTCAGACATTCATGGTGGAGAATGGTATGAGAGAGCTTGTTTCATGAATCAGGGACTTTATAGGCCTTGGTCAGTGTAAGAGCTTTCAGGGATGAACGTGTTTGATTTGCTGGGGCCAGGAGTGCTAGGGATGCTTCATTTACATGCAGCAGCACAGTCCTGTCATAAGAAGGGTAAGGAAATACTCAGTTATCCTATGGGGGAGGAACAGGACTCCAAGTAGGAAAAAAGGTCATTGGTTGAAAGCTGAGGTACCAAGACATCTCATTAGCATGGAAGGTATTTCCAGGAATCCCCGGGTGCACGCTGCACAGGTTTCTCATCCGGAAAGAGTTGGCCCTGCTATCTCCCCTGAGGGCTATGTGACACTCCTTCGAGACTCTGGATTTTCCCCAGATCAGGCAGAGAAGAGGGAACCCAACTGAGGAAGGAAGTCTATCATTTTAGCACTGAGCTTGGGGGCTTTCTGGTAATGCCAGAGTTAAACCTTACCAGCAGCGTCCAACCAAACCATAAAAGTCATATTTCCTTGCAGTGTTAAAAATAGAATCACACACACAAAAAATTTTACTGTTTTTTTTCTCACTAATTTAACATGACTATCGATCAAGGTATAGGTTGATATATATATATATATATATATATATATATATATATATATATATATATATATATATATATATTAAGAAAGGCTGCTATTTAATGTTTACCAGCACATCAGGGCCCCTGCCCAATATGACATCCAGTGTCTTCCCTGACTACCACCGTATAGAAATTCAGTCTGTTCTCACAATTACTCCTAAGCACAGCACTGCCAGAATAATATAGCATATTTGCTCATGTCTCATGGTATTTGTTGTATCCAACAACCTCTCTAATGTGATCAGCTCTTCAAGCTTCTTAGCTTAGTTTCACTCCACACACCATCTTCTCTCCATACATAAAGTTGTAATTAGAGCAATTATAATGTAATCTAAGTATCTGGAAAATAATAAATGGAACATGTGAGTGGGAATGGAAGTGGGGGGCACTAGAAAGCAAAAGCAGCAGGATCTCACTGTAACCAAATATTCTACCATTGAGCTACACCCAAGTACCTAAAATTTCTTTTAAAGGTATTTTTTAAAGTTTTTAAAGATGGATGTGGTAGAGGTAGACTGCAATCCCAGTACTCAGAAGTTGAGGTGGAAGAATCAAGAGTTAGAGGCCAGCCCTGAGCTACACAGAGAGTTCAAGATCATCCTGGGTTAAAAAAAGGACAACCTATGTCAAAGAAACTAACAATATAACATTTCAGATCAAATTTCTATAATGAAATGGCTTGAGGAAATACTTAATGAGGCAGTTGGCTATGTGAGTAAATATTATCAAAATCTAAAGCAACCATGGTCAATGCTTAAACTATTTTTCATGATACCAGGAGAGAAAAGTCAGTTATAGGGGCGTGAGAAGAGAGACTAAAAGAAAAAGGGGAAGATAGGAGTCTCTCGATGAGAAAAGGCAGTGTGTGAAAGGTTCAGGAGGTAAGCCAGGTGTAGTGGTACATGCCTGTAATCCCAGCACTTGGGGAGGCAGAAGCCAGCCTGCTCTACAAAGTGAGTCCAGGACAGCCAAGGCTACCCCCCCACACACACACAAAACCCTGTCTCAAAAAAGAAAAAGTTCAGGAGTTAGACAGCTGAGCATGGTGAAAACAAGGAACATCAATTGTATAATGCTCTTTTAGATCCATATAAATACATTATAAGAAAAAAAAATCTGAAATCCAGAGATTTATGACATCTGGCTCCTTGGAAAAATGCCATGTAAACTGTGGAATTGAGTCTAAGGGTGAAGAAATTTCATATTTCAGTAGGTCCTTTTGTGTAAGCAAAAGTAACTATAAGCATCGTATATAAATCATAAAGAGACAGGGAGTGAGAGAGGGAAGGAGGGAGGGAGGGAAGAGGGAAGAAAGGAAGGAAGAAAATGAGAGGGGAAGAAAGGAAAGAAGAGAAGGGAAGGGAGAAGAGAGGAGGGGGAAGCCTATTCTGAAACCCCGTCCTTTACCTTAGTGAAACTGGGTAAGAAAGGTCTCTTTGTTGTTTTATAAATAGATATTTTTATTTCGTTTGGTGTAGTCCTTGCTGACCTGGAATTTGATGTGTAGAACAGGCTTCGACTCACAAAGACCCTCAGGGCTAAGTTTGCAGGCACGCACCACCACACGCAGCTGCTTTTGTGTCGCTGCTGTTGTTAGGGACCGGTGTTAAAATCCCACTATCCCAGCTAGAAACATTCCGCTCCCAGAACAAGATGGTCAAAGGCTCTAGAGTGAGTTATCTAGGTCTCTGCCATCCCGTCCTCAGCACTCTCCCACTATCGCAAACACCCTAAGCTCATCCTTCCAGAGGCAAGAAACAACAGCATTGTGAGCAGAGCATAAACCCGGATTGCTTGCCAGATCGCGTCATCTCTTCTTTTCACACTCAGTGAGTGCATGTCCAAGACTGTCTCAACTTTCCGGCTTAGCATGATTATTATAATAATCATCAAAATCACAAATGGTCAGCTGAAGGGGGAAATACACTTGTTTTCCAACTATGGTTTTTAGTAATGAAGAATATTTAAAGCCAAAATGAATGATACATTTTTAAATGTATAACTAAACTAACAAAAAAAAAGAGTGTCAGAGACAGGGTCAGGATATGGGGGTGAGGAATAGCTACTAAACAACAGGAAAAGAAAACACTGGCAGTGTTCTACAAAGTGTATATTCATACCTGACTGTATGCTGTATTTATTGCCCTGACTCAGCCATTTGATGTTACTCTTCCCCACTAGTCTCATGCCTAAGATATTTTCTGGAGTGTTTATCACATGCCAGTCTCTATGTGTGCTGACTCACCTCTGTTGTCAACTTGATGAAATCTATAGTCACCTAGGGAGACTGTCTTCATTAGGTTAACCAAAGTCACAAATGCCCACTGTGGGTGGCACCATTCCCTAGGCAGGGATCCTGCACTGTTGACTGAAAAGGAGAAAATGAGCCAGCCACAGGCTTTCATCATGCTCCACCTCTTGACTACAGCTGCACTGTGGTCAGCCACCGCTCTTGCCACCGCAGCTTCCCCACTATGATGGTTCTTATACCCTGGAATTGTGAGCCAAAAAAACCCCAAAAATCTGTTTTTCCTTAAGTTGCTTTGTCTTCATATTTGATCACAGCAACAGGAAATCCAAATAGGTGCTAGAAGGGCAGAGGTAAATGAGTGACAAGAGTTGGCCCTGTCCTCAGAGTTTACAATCGCTATTTTCTTTTCATTAACTCTAAATAAGGAAAATAATAATTACCTTCTCATAGTGTTGCTGGCAAGATCAATAGGGAATACCTTATATAAGAGCAGTTTGTAAACCATATGTGTCAGGGATGACTATTATATTGTTCTTTGTTCAAAGTTAAAATAAGAAGCGCTCAGCCAACCCCACCTTTGTTGGGTTAAAACAAAATTATTAACTTCAATTGTCAGTGCACAATTGCCTTTAGAAAAAAAATACCTTTCTTTAAAGACCCCTGAAGGTTTTGTGCAACTCCCATTGTGATCAATAGATAATGTGGCTTGCTTTGAAATTTCTATATTTCATTTCCAAGTAGGAATTAAATTTCCTTTCTTGAATTATAGGGTGCCAGAACAAACAGTTGAAGCACTGAGCAAGAATCACAAAATCTAACTATTTCTATCCTAGTAGGTGAACTGCAGACAAAAAAGACCTGTAATTTAAACAGAAATATCCTCAGACTTTAGGTAATTTTTATTATAAAACATTTGTATAAGATAGCAAAAAATCCATCCCTAAAAATAAGTTTCAAAAATATTGAATTAAAATAGTTACTTTATCTGCTTATTTGGGGAATGAATTTAGTTTCATTTAGTATTGAATCAAACAGAACCACAGCTTAATTAATGTCCTCTTCTGTTATTTTTATACTATGTCTCTTTAAATAAAACTAGAGATTGAACATGTTCCAAGATCACGACAATCTTGATAAGCCCAGTTCTGTTGAGTACTTTATAATAATTCAAAAAAGGTTAAGCGTTGCTTAAGATGTGCATTTCTTGCCTCTCAAGTATTACTTAGTTCAAAGCACACCAGTTTTGAAATAGTGCTACAACAGAATGATAGATATTTGAGGGAACTGCCCTGTTCCTGCCTCAACTCCTTCAACCCTTGTCATTGTCTAAATGATTGGAGCAATAAGTATCTTTTGTTAAAATACTGGTCTTAAACAGTTCTTGAAGGACTTCTGAGATGAAAGACAGTACCTTGTTATTTAATAAGCCCCTCTCATTTACAGCTGAGTTTATTGCTAATGAGGTCATTTTTTTGAAAATCCACTGTAACCACAGAATGGGAAGAACCAACCAAGCCCTCAGAGACTTTTAACCTCAAGCCCTTGAGAAGGGAGATGGAGGCTGGCGGTTAAGTGGATCACTGGTGGAAATGAGTTGATCATTTGTTCTTGCATAGTGCAACCTGCATCAAATCCCAAGGCAGCGGGGTTGATCGAGCTTCCAGATAATGCAACACTTGGAGACTCCTGGAGGGCAGGAAAGCCACGCCTCCGTTCTCACATACCCTGCCTAATGCATCTCTTCACCTAGTCCTCTGTGACATCTATGGTGATAAATGAATAAATGTGCATAAGTGTTTCTCTGAACTCAGTGAGCCACCCCAATACTATTCATCACAATCACAGCAGGAACTTGCAGTTGGCAACTGAAGTGATGGACAGTGTGTGCACAAACGTGAAGACCCCAACCTGGCAATTCAAACACTGCCTCCAGGTAGACAGTATGTGAATTGAATTGGCAAACTATGGCAGTTGGCTATTACAGAACTGATTGCTTGGTTGCTGGAAGTGCTCCTATACATGTCATGGTGACTGGAAAACACAGGACTCATCTACATTTATTGCTAGGCGAGAGAACTAAAGATACCTCTTTCTCTGTTAAGTTGCCTTGGTCATGCTCTTATCAGAGCAACAGGAAGTAACTAAGATACTATGTGGGGTACCAGATATAGGTGAATGAGTGATGCAACCAATTCTTACAGAATTTATAACCGGTGTTTTCCTTTCATTAGCTCTAACACAAGGAAAAGAAGAATTTCCTTCCTATAGTTTTACCATGAAGATCAACTGAGAATGTTATTCCTCTATTTTCAGAAGCAGTGGTACTTGTCTTACTGGTCACTCTTAACATTAGATAACAAAGGGTACTGATATAGACCTTTTGGAACAATAATGTAGATTATTGCATATCTTTTTCACAAAGTAAAGTATATCTTCATTTAGTTGTTAAGTCTGCACCTGGAGGCATTTCTTCATTGTTCTCTAACTTTACAACTATACTCATAGACCGTAACTACTCTATCACATAAAGATATAATGCATACGAACATCACAGTACAGAATCCATACATATCTCTAGAAATGTATCACTTGATTCATTATTATTCAATAAGACTAATGAGGAACAGAGTCTAGTGATACAGGAGGCCTTTCTCTTTGCTCAGCAAATGCCTGCAGTCAGTTCTAAAGTATAAACCATGTCCATTCATATGAGAAGGAAAAAATGAAAATAAATCTGGGCCACTAAATAAGGTTTACATAGTATTTAAGCAGGAATAATGGGTTCTTTGCCTTTATAGAGCATAGGTATTTTCAAATCAATTTATAATATGACAGAAAGCTGGTGAAACAGCTTTAGAAGTGTTATGATATACTACGGTACTTTCGTTCTATGCAAACATGAATCAAGAACTCTGTGTCTTGTCAAGGCAACAAAAATCCTATCCTGGTTAAGAAAGCAGTATGAATTCCAAGTAAAGGAAAAACTCAAAATGAAAAATGGCAACACTCTTTTGGGGAAGTGAAATACAACCATATTCCAGGTCAGTTTTACTCAAGGTATAGCATTTTGTTCCATATTTTATTTCTCATGAAGTACTTCATATACATGGCTTCTTTGTTAAAATGTGCAGAAGAAATTTGGAGCAAAACCACTGTACTTGTTCTTTTATGAGAGTTTATATTATTTTTAATACAGTAAAACATAAAAAATGTTTGTGGAAAATTCAGTATTTTAGCTCAAAAACATGGAATAAAAGAATTTCTTTTCTTTTGTTTCTCTGCGTACCTTGGCTGACCTGGACTCACTTTGTAAATCATGCTGGCCTCTAACTCACACAGATTCTACTGCCTCTGCCTTCCAAGTGCTGGGATTACAGGTATGTACTACCACATCTGGCCAGGAGAAGAATTTTTAAATTGTGAATTACTTTCCAATTTCTGACTAATTTCTTTTTTATTTTAATTTTTATATTAATTACAGTTTATTCATTTTGTATCCCAGCTGGAGCCCCATCCCTCATTCCCTCCCAATCTCACCCTCCCTCCCTCATTCCCTCCCATGCCCCTCTTCAAGTCCACTGATAGGGGAGGTCCTCCTCCCCTTCCCTCTGACCCTAGCCTATCAGGTCTCATCAGGACTGGCTGCATTGTCTTCCTCTGTGGTCTGATAAGGCTGTTCAGGGGGAGGTAATCAAAGAGCTAGCCACAGAGTTCATATCAGAGAGAGTCCCTGTTCCCTTTACTAGGGAATACACTTGGAGACTGAGCTGCCATGGACTACATCTGACTCATTTCTAATAGGACTTTAAGGAGACATAACATTCTTTTTTCAAAAACATGTGCTCTATATGAATAACATTTAAGAGATCATATAATATTTAATAAAAAAATCATAAGTAGTAGTCTATACTGTTTAAGAGAAGTGTAGTATAATCCTTTATAAAACATGTTTCTATAAAGAGTAATCATTTTACGTTTTGTATGTGAAGCTCTATTATTGGACACAACAGTCTATTAAGATCAGCCACAAGGTATGTGAAAACATATACTTCAAAATTATAGTTAGCCTTTTAAGAGTAGACCACAACCTAATTATGTGCTCCTTACTCATTTCTATTATAAAACAGAACAAGGAGTATCCAAATAATCAAGTACTCATTAGAATGTACCAGGAGCAAATGTACTAACATGGCTTGTTCCTCACTTACATGGCTGGCCTTGGCTGAATCATAACAAACAAAGCTATTCAGACATATCCCCTTTTCAATTACCCAGTACAGGAAGAGATCAGAATTTATTCAAGCAGTGGGAGTCACTGTTACTTAGAACTTTTTTTAAAAAGTACATTGGATAGGGAAGAGATTAAGTTTCAAATCCAGAGTGGAGATTTGTTTTTACATAGTTGAAAATAATAATACAATAGGGGCCTCCTGAGGTTTCATGTGTTCTGCTAGGCTTGAATTGTTAAAACCTGATTTTCATGTAGAAAATGAATTTTGTTTGTCTGGTTCAGAAAGTATTTTGAAAGATTTCCGAAGTGTACCTTTTTACCAGGTGATGTGTAAACTGAATACCGTGGCCTGTGCTTGTAAGCCCAACACCAGGCTGAAGGGAAGGATTGCTATAAATTTGGGACTAGCCTGGGCTACAGTGAGGCCTTATCAGAAAATGAACAAACGAAAACTATCCACATACATTCATACGTAAGTCTGTTTCAAAACATGTTCCTTGATTTGCATGGCATTGCAGGAAAAGTTCTTGGGTTGGTAGGGTGAGTCAACAGTTGGCAGTGGGTCTTGCCTGAATCCATGATGACAGAAGTTCAATCCGTGGACCCCACGAGGTGTAAGGAGAGGAATGGCTCTTAAAAGTTTTCCTCTGCTTGGCCTGTTCTTTGGCTGTGGGTCCTAGCATCTGTTTCTCTCAGCTGCTGGGATGGGTCTTTCAGAACACAGTTATGCTAGGCTCCTGTCTGCAAGCATAGCTGAGTATCATTAATAGCGTCAGGGGTTGGCTGTCTCCTGTGGGGTGGGTCTCAGGTTGGACCAGTCATTGGTTCGCCATTCCTTCAATCTTTGCTCCATCTTTACCCCCGCACTTCTTTTTTGGTCGAAGGTTTTATGTGTGGTTTGGTGTCCTCCTCCCTCTGCTGAAAGTCCCACCCGGCTATAAGAAATGGCGACTTCAGGTTCCATATCCCTCCTAGCTGAGAGTTAGGAGTCTCAGCTAGGGTCACCGCCGTAGACTCCCTGGAGCCTTCCCTGACCCTGAGATGCTACCACACTGATTTTTGTTTTCTCTTTTGTCCTCTCTACCCCCTCCCCACACCTGATCCCCACCTCCATTTCCCTTCCCATCCGCTCTTGCAGCCAGTTCCTTCCCTCTATCTACATCAGCTGTCTATTTTGTTTCCTCTTCTGAGTGAGAGTCACGTATCCTTTCTTGGACCGTCCTTGGCTTTTGGGGGTCTATGGATTTTAGCATGGATATCTGTACTTTATGGCTAATATCCACTTATAAGTGAATACATACCATGCATGTCCTGAGTCTGGGTTACCTCACTGAGGATGATCTTTCTAGTTCAATCTATTTTCCTGCAGATTGCATGATGTCTTTGTTTTTAATAGCTGGGTAGTATTCCATTGTGTAAATTTACCACATTTTCTTTATCCATTCTTCAGTGGATGGACATCTATGTTGTTTCCACTTTCTGGCTATTACAAATAAAGCTTCTATGAACATATTTGAGCAAGTGTTCTTGTGGTATGCTGGAGCATTTTTTCGATATATGCCCAGGAGTGGTATAGCTAGGTCTTAAGGTAGATATATTCCCAGTTTTTGATTTCCACAGTAGTTGTTTAAGTTTGCACTTCCACCAGCAATGTCCCCTTTTCTCTCCAATCTTGCTATCACTTGAGTTTTTGATCAGAGGAGTTCTGTAGAAGAGTGGGAGGAAGGATTGACAGAGCTGGAGGGGTCAAGGACACCACAAGAAGACCTACAGAGTAAACTAACCTGGGAACTCATGGGAACTCACAGACCAAAGAGCATCCATGGGCTGGATCTTGACCTCTTACACATATGTAGCAGATGTACAGCTTGGCCATCATGTGGGCTCCAGAACAATGGGAGTAGGGCCTACCTCCGACTCTGTTGCCTGCCTTTGGATTCTTTTTCCCTAGCTGGGCTGCCTTATCTGGCCTCAGTGGGAGAGAATGTGCTTAGTCCTGCTATCTCTTGAGGTACCAGGGCTGGTTGGTACCCCTTGGAGGCTTTCCCTTCTCTGAGAACAAGGAGAAGGGGGAATGAAGAAGGAGTTATGAGAGGGTGGGACTGGGAGAAAAGAGGGGCCTGGATCAGGCTGTAAAGTGATGAGATAGATAGATAGATAGATAGATAGATAGATAGATAGATAGATAGATAGATAGATAGATAGATAGATAGATAGACAGATAGACAGATAGATAAATGGATAGATAGAAAAAAATCAGCCAACCAAATATCGTCTATGTGACATGACGGTATATAATGAAAAAAGAGGGGGGAAGGGGAATTATCCTCTGACCTCTTCAGGCACATTAACAAATTTGGAGACTATGTTCCTACTCTTTGTAAGTCTATTACTCATCTTAAAATTTAACCTCAAATTATACAGTGAAAAGTAATTGCTTACCTATTAAATATGGCTGGTAATCTCTCAGCAAATAAAAGATTTTCTATTTCCATAGATTTTCTTTACGGTAATTTAAATTTGTAAAACTTAGGACTGAGAATGTAGATCAGTGGGTGAGTATTTGTTTAATCTCCAGCACAGAAAAAAAAATGAATACATAAGAATTATTAGTTCCTTTGTTTTTTTTTTCTTTTTTAGACAATCCTTTCCAGACTTTTGCAGGGAGGTCCAGAATGGCAGTAAAGGTAATGGACAGTTCTGTCAAACAAACTATAAGCAAACAGAGCAGCCTTCTTAATAAATACTCATAAGAGAGTGGACTTTTATATGCAAAAATTCAAGGTTTTCCCATTATACAGAAATTAATTCAAAGTGGCTCAATGTCCTAATAAAACTGTCCCCCTTATTAAACCTAAAAGAAACCATAGCTGATAGTTTTCCTATTTGTGAAGAAGTAATGGCAGATAAGCATAAAAGGCATATGCATTTAAAATCAAAATGATAGATAAACTGATCCTCACCAAAATTTATTAATAACACTTAAATGTATTAGTAGCCATTTTAACTGAAACCACCAAGAAAAAAAAAAACAAAAAAAAACAAACAACGTTAATAGTGATTCCCCAGCAAAGAAGTTTCTAGAAGTGGGCTTTTCGTCAATAGGATCCATGAACTGTATGGGGAAGAGGTAGTATCACAGCAGAGGACTGAGCTAAGTCACGCTTTCTCAGGAGATGTCATGTGACCCATAGGCAGGTAACAAGTACATTCAAGTACATAACAAGGGAAAAAAGGGAAGGGGGAAAAGATATGATTATATTATAATCTCAAAAATTAAAAAAATGTTGACAATTAAAAAAAAAGAATAATTAGTGCCTTAAGCATTTTCTTTGTTGAATTGCAAATATATATCGAAAGTAATTATAAATTATGACAATTTGAAATGCAATTATAACTTTGTGGTTATTTGAAGCCAGCATATGCTACCCTAACAAAATACACCTTTGGCATACTGATTTTAACCTGAAAGCAGTTAAGAAGAGCACTTCTTTATAAAGATAAGGAGTGACCTCTTCCCCTCTCTACTAAAAAGTACAAGTGTCAATCACTGTGCATAATTATTTGTATTACTTTACTTTTGTTTTTGAGACAAGGTCTCTCTAATGTAGCTAACCTCCCTGAGTGCTGGGATTACAACCCTGCACTGCCCATGCCTGGCCCTAACAAATTTATAGTCTATCATTCTGGAAATGGAACCATAGGAGACTTTGTGGCCGCATTAGTTGCTTTTCTGTAGCTGTGATAAAGCACCGTGATCAAAGCAACTTCTACAGACGTTTATTTTGGCTTGTGGTCTTTGAGGGATGAGTGTGTACCACGGTGGGGAGGTAAGGCAGAAAGCACCAGGTATGGTGACTAGAGCAGAATACTAACAGCTTACGAGCAGGAAGCAGCAAGAACAAAGTAAAGTAGGTGAGGGTTTTTACTCTCAAAGCTTCCCCACCCTCACCCCCACCCCTACCCTGTCACATACTTCCTCCACCAAGGCCATATTTCCTTACCCTCTCCAGTACCAACAGCATTACTAAGTGGTGATTACGTGTCCAAATATCTGAGTGTGGGAGACATTCTCATTTAAACCACCATAATGACAACTGTTACTAACTAGCTTTTATTCCCAATTCTTCATACTTTTACAACTTGCCACCTGTAAGAGTCCCAAGAGTTATTCTCTGACTCACCATTACTTTCAATGTTGACTGTTCTTTATTGCAGATATTCTATAAGCCTAAATACAAAGCCATCTCTAAGAACTGCTCATTCCCTAAGTGTTTACATGTAAATATGAAGAATAGATGTGTCACATTTTATACAATGTATATATTTATTCATATATATTTATATGCCATGTAACTTACATATTATAATATATATTTATATGCACACATATAAAACACTTCCTGCCTTGATCTTGTTAATGGCTTTTGTTATACAAGTTTGTGTCAACCAAGAACTCACAAGAACAGAGGCAACATTATTTTTCTTTTTTTATGTTCTAAAATTCATATTTCCCATAAGACAACTATAAGATTGGCATGAAACTTGCTGATAGGAAATTTGTTTTTGATGTGTCATAATTTGGAGTTCTTGATTCCAATTAGTATTTCTGAAGTTCTAATCACTGAAGAATTGACTGACCACAGAATTTAAATATGTACGGGTAAAGCATGAGACCCAGATATTTAAGTTATATGGGGGAAGATACTGGACCTTGATGGTTCTTAATAAATCTCAGCTTCCTCATCATTCCTTCTTTGTTAAGCTGACAAAAGAAGTGGGAGCCTGGCAAGCCAAATAGAATGATCTTAAGAAAAATTGAACTTGGCCAGGAGGTGGTAGCACATGCCTTTAATCCTAGGTCAGCCAGGGATACAAAGAAAAACCCTGGGGTAGGGGTGTGAGGCAGCAGGGTGCCAGGGGGCAGGAGGCAGGGAAAGAGGGAGAAAAGTTGAACTCGATCTATGTTAATGGATTTTTATTCTACGTTATGTATCATGTATCCTACGGTTAACGGAACCAATCACTTTGTGATTTGGAGCAATTTTATGTACAGCACAAACCTTGGGCATTATTAATAATACTGTTTTCCCTAAAAGTTAAATAAAATTGAGGGATTTCAGCTTAGGAATGAAAAATCTCATCATATCCTAAAGACAATATGCAGCTAAGTGGATGAAAAATATAAATTACAATTAAAAAACAAAGAAACACATGAAGTAATTGAAATAAATGATCTATATAAAACCCAACACTACAATGAATATATATCAGTAAAAATGGGGAAAAGCAGGCTTTGTTAAAAAGTAAGGCATATTAAAGGTTTTTGTTTTGTTTTGTTTTAGGATACCTTTAGGCTATTAGTCAAGAATCCCTTTATATCCTAAATAATGGGTAATATCACGTAAGTATAAAAATTTGAGATTCTAACAGATGTCAGTAATCGTTTTTTTTATATTTATATTTTTTATATTTTGGGAGCCAAGTTGTGAATAAAGAGTTGTAACAGTCTGATGATGTGAGCTTCTGGCTAGTGTTTAGAATACTTCTCCTGGGGAGAAGGTTTGTTCACCTCAGATGGAAGAAACAACTCCACCCCACTCTACCTTGTTGAGCCAACAAATATCTTGGGGTTACTTACAGAGGATTACCTCAAATGTAGCTGCGTCACTAGACATGCTTCCTCAACCCCCGTGTGAGTGGGGACTCACAAAAGCTTCATCCCTGGATCTCCCTATTCAACTTGCAGGGAGTTCCACTGACCATAGAGTCTCAGTCTTTCTCTGTGTACTACCTACGTAACCACAGGGAGGGGCTTGGAATTTTCATAAATTGCTCCTGCCTTGGAATTTTCTTGTACTTCCTGAGTCCTGTAAATCCCTCTCCCTCCAGAAGCAGAAACATATAGCTACACAACAAAAAAAATTAAATCAACTAATAGATTCTTAGGTGCTCAAAATAATATTTTAAAGGCAAACTTTCTTTGCCTTTAAATAGAAATCTGGTATTTGATAGAAAAACCTGGTCTTAACCAAGTGATTATTAGAAAAATATATTGACTCCGTGCTGTCCCAAACAGTCTAATAAAACTTGAAAGTAAAAAAACTGTAACCTTTAAACTATTCTACTTAAGTACGTGTGTGTTTGTGCGCATGTGTGTGTATGCATATATGTATGAGAGAGACAGAGACAGAGAGAGACAGAGATAAAGGAATAGGGAGAGAGCGAGACAGAAACTTTTTCTTTTCAAGTGAATGGTTATTTTTCCATACTCTATACCACACTATTTTGGCTCATCTATGTTCCATATATTATTTTAGAAAGAAGATGCTGATGGAACTCAGAATATTGAGGTGGGGAGACATGTCAGTTGATAAAACACTTGCCCTACAGCATGAGCCGGATCCCCAGAACCCAATAAAAATGCTGAGTGCTTGTAATCTCAGCACCAGGGATAGATACAAATGTAAGAAATGATAAATAATAGATGATCCATACACGGCACTGATGCAGAACATAAACACCAGATGTAAGGACGTAAAGGGTGTGCTTAGTATATGCCCGAGCTTGGCATCATCTCTAGCATCTGTCTCACAAGAAAAAAATACATACACATCATAAGTCTATCCTCCAGAAAGCCTCCTGGGTCAAGGTCCTCTCATGGGCATGGACTCTTCCTTCATGCTCTCCTGTTGCTTGTCCTTGCCGTGTTGTTTCTTCACTGAACAGTGAGGAGAGAAGAGAGGCAAGTGTTTGTTCATTAAAAGCACACTCTCACTGTCTCTACTGACTTAAAGGCAAGAACGCCTTTCTTCCTACACTTGTATGCCTCAAATATGGTAGGCACTCAAGGTTAGCTGAAATGAGGCTAGCTCCGAGGAGTGCACTTTTAATAAGAGGCGCTTTCTTGGGGGCTACTCAGCAAATGTCAAGCCTTTTAAACTCCTGCCTAGAAAAATCTGACACTGGCAACATTAACCTTTAGAAGCCATATTAGCATTTCCTTGAAGGCTATGTTTTGCAGTGAATAACAGGCTATATCCAAAGCCCAATAACTTCTACTCCAACAACACGGGTTTAATAAAAGTGTAAGTGGGCTGGGAAATTATCAGAAACCATAAGCTCCTACCTTACTACTCTATATGAAAGAATACGTTCCCTCTTTAATCTACAGCTTTCTGTTTTCATCCCATCATCCCTGGAGTCCCCCAGATCCCTTACACCATGAGCTCTTACAGCTCCCAGAAAGGAATATCTTTTAGCTGCCCATATCCTTAGGTTGCCACGTATCTCCATCTCTCATTGCATCACCAGGTGAAAACTTAGTTTAAAACTGACATTTCTGTTGGGTGATTTACCCCATCTGGAAAAGAAAATAACAATATGGAAAACTAGGTAGCTTTGAATGAGGAGTACGTCTATAAAGCTTAATCTGTGTTTACCAAGCCGTTACTCATCTTTCTCACTTTGTGCCATGAAGCTTATAAAAGAGGGGCAAAGCACCAGGTTCCGTGTAGCGCCATGGCACACTCATGTTGTGGAGCAGTGACATCACAAAGCGGGATGTGATTGAGGGTCAGAATGACATACAGTTAGCAAGGGTTTCTGAAATTCTGCTGAAAGAGAAAAAAAAAAATCAGCGAAAGGCAAAGAAAATCAGCCCAGCATGGGTTTGTGACCTTGACTGCTGCCAAAAGACAACACGCTTTGGTATTGGACAACCATGGTGCGTTCTGAGGGCTGAGGTAGCATGGGAGCAGTCAGGAGGGTTAGAAGAATACCCACACAGAAAATAGCATAAGACAGAGGTCTGACGACCCTAGAGACAAACTGTTCTCCAGCTCACAGTTATTTTCATTTTTTATTTGGTACAGAATTATGTGATAAGTTTTTATTACTTGTATTGCAATTTACTATCATTTCTTATTCATTTATTCACTTATTTATTGCTTAACTAATTTTCGATGTTCTGACTACAGAAAAAATTAAAGCAATAAAACAAAAACAATAAATGAAATGAAAAGGCAATAATTTAATAAAATAGAGGAAATAAAATAAATGATCAAGGCCAAGGAGAAAAATCAAACTGAAAAGTAGGTTTTTAATTATTTAATTATTTATTATAATCGAGCCACAGACTTTGGTCTGAAATAGAAAAAGATAGGCATCATTATATTTTAGTTTTGTATTTAATTAAGCAAGGGAGTCTTAGAGTCAATCATTATGATTCTTAAAAGTTTATTAGCAAGCTCAAGGGAGTCGATGGACACCATTTATTCCAAATATCACCACCACTGTGGCAATTTAAGGAAAGCATTCATATTTCCAGTTTTTGTTTTTTGGTTTTTTTTTTCATCAGAGGCAGGGTTTTTCTATGTAGCCTTGGCTGTCCTGGAATTGCTTTGTAGACCAGGCTGGCCTCAAACTCACAGAGATCTGCCTTCCTCTATCTACCCAAGAGCTGGGATTACAGACATTAGCCAGTGTCCACCCATACTTCCAGATTCTTAATAAGCTTTGTAATCTAAAATGTTGCAGACCACTCAAAAAGTAGTCTACTTTTTACACTAATATACCACCCATGCATTTATACAGTTGAAGGCCTAGAAAGATCCAATTGTAGGCCAAAATTAAGAATCCAAGAGCCAGATTCCAATTAATATGTTTATTTGTCCCTGTAAGTGTTTGGTCTAAAACAAACAAACAAAACCCCTCTGGATTTAGTAACACTTAAATTATTTTTTCCTGTCCTGAAAAATGGAAATTTTGTCATAATAGGATTCTTCATTGCATGATGGCAATTTTCTACTAAACCTGAGAACAACCTGCCCTTTGGGACCAAGCAAGTAGACTCTATTTTGTTCTGTGCTCGCCACTCCTAATGTGAATCAAGCATCCTTGACCTGAAAATCCAAACTGCTTCGAATTCTGAAATTTTTGAGTACTAACCAAGCCATCAGAAGTCGGAAATACAACATTTGACCTCATATACAAGGTGCAGTCAAAATGCAGTTCACAGTTGTTGTGTTTTTTTTGTTTTGTTTTTTTTAAGGTATGAAATCAAGTACTTATAGAACCAATGAATTTCTATGTTTAGACTTGAATCCCATGCCCAGGATACCTCATTGTGTACTTGCAAACATTTCAAAATCTAAAAAAAGAACAAAGCATAATCTGATATACATCTAGTTCCAAGCATTTTTGTTAGTGATAGGGGACAGATGGGGACACTTTTACATGATAAGAACACATTTATACTTTATATTGTGAAAGGGACTCTGTACACACACCATGTAAATAGCTCAGCTTGCACTCACTGCTACAGGTTTGTTCTGAGTTAACCTCTAGCCCACGTGACCCTACTGGAGGAAACATGAAGCCCAGTGACTCTAGTATGCAACCCCAAGAACACAGAAACAGATGATAATGAGGCCGAAGTGCACAGATGCAATCTGAAAAGAACCCACACCAAGAATCTCAGAGACAGGCTGAGCACCTGGACGGGAGTGGCAAGAATAAGTTCTGGGGTAATTGGCTCTCTTTGTTCACATTCCCTATAAAGTTTGCCAGCAGGAGATGTGATTCAGGGCAAACTTTTAAGATGTGAATCTGCTGCCTTCTCAGATCACTGGCTTTCTGAATAAAGCACAGCATAAAGATTTAATTCCTGTAGCTGCGCATCAGCCTTTTTGGTGATAGGTAGTGTCTCAGTTAAGGTCTCTATTGCTGCTACGATGGAAAAGCAAATTGGTGGAGGAAGAGGCTTATTTGGCTTATACTTCCAGATCATAGTCATTTACTGAAGGGAGTCAGGACAAGAACTCAAGCAGTGCTGGAAAGTGGCTGCAGGACTTGATGCAGAAGCCTAGGAGGGCACTGCTTACTGGCTGGCTCCACATGGCTTGCTCAGCCTGCTTTCTTAGAGAAGTACCAGTCCAGGGACAACATCATTCACAATGGGGTGGACCCTTCCCCTTGATCAGTAATTGAGAAAATGACTTACAGCTGGATCTCATGGAGGCATTTCTTTTTTTTTTTTTTAATTTATCTTTTTGTTATCAATCACAGGTTAGGTACTTTGCATCCCAAGCGTAGCCCCCTCCCTCATTCCCTCCCACCCTCCCCAACCCTCCCTCATCTCCTTCCCGCCCCCTCCAAGTCCACCAACGGGGGAGGACCTCCTCCCCTTCCATCCAACCCCAGCTCATCCTGTCTCCTCAGGGCTGGCTGCAATGTCCTCCCCTGGGATCTAGCCAGTCTGTCACTCCTCGGCATGTATGGGGGAGGGTCAAAGAGTCAGCCATCATGTTCAAGACTGAAACAGTCCCTGTTTCCTTCACTAGGGTCTTCAGTCCAACACCAAGCTATCATGGGCCCCATCTGAGCAGGGGTTCCAGGCCACATCCACACGTGGTCCTAGGTTGTAGGAACAGTCTCATACAAGACCCCTGTGCCCTGCTCAAATTGGTCTTTGTGGAGCTCTTGTTCCATGGAGACATTTCTTTAACTGAGGCTCCTTCCTCTCTGATGACTCTAGGTTATGTCAAGTTGACACACGAAACCAGCCAGTACAAGCATCAAGAGCTGTGGCATTCTAGGTCACAGTTAAGAGAAACTCAGTCTAGACCTCCAGTCCCTTTGCTCAGTTACTTGTTGCCTAGATCCTTTAGATAGTTTTGCTTGGAAGTCCCAAGTAAAATAATTTACACAAATTGGATCTAGGTTTTGCTCCAGTTAAGAATGGACCCATCTAATAATAAAGGTAGATTAGAACAGCCATAAATAGTTGGCCATGCTTACTTGCCTTTTTCATGCGCACATGCACTTATATATTTTATATTTTCACATTTGTGCATTAATTCAGTGCAATATTTTTGAGCATAAAATATATGCAAGGTTATTTCCAGTTGTATGTGTATAACCACACACATATAGTATAACATGTGTATATATTTTTCTACTAGGAAAATATTTTCAAACTTATATGATGAAATTAAAGGCATCAATGTTTCAAAATGTTCTTTCAAATGGCTATGAATTTTTTTTTCTGTCTTAACACAATCTCTGAGCTTCCAAATCCTATAGTCCATCAAGTTCTTTGTACTTATTTATTACTCTTCTGTGCCCAAGATAACTTTGAAAGAGGGACTGAAGAAACAGCTAAATGGTTAAGAATACTTGCTGTTCTTGCAGAAGACCTGGGTTCAGTTCCCAGCACTTACACATTGTGTCACAACTGTCCATAGCCCTAGTTCTAGGGAAACCAACACTCTCTTCCAGCTAGTGTTGGAACTGGGCACCCATGTGACCTCATATGTAAATGTAAGAAAACAGTTATGCAATACATATGTCAACAAACACTCATGCACATAAAATAAGAATCAATAGCTCTTTAAAAGATAACTTGGGATGACCCACATTTTTTTTTCTTGCTGAATTGTAGTTCAGCAATGCTGGCCGACACATTTCATTCTCTAATCTGACACCCGTAGGATTCTGGTGCACTACTTTTCCTAGCTGGGGTTAATCTATCGGCGACCAGACCACTGCTTCATACTCTCCCATAGCTGCCTCTCCCACTCAAGCAAAACTTGACCCTTTGCTTGTTTTCCACAAGCTTTCTGCTTACCCTACTTCCATGACCACATTCATGCCCATCACATTGCCCCCTGCTCACCAGGCAGCAGCTGCACTGGCTTCTTGTAGCTGTACTCAGAAAGCACCCCTTAATTCTTTATTTGGCCAGCTCCCTCCTTTTCTTAAGGTATTACTTTCCTGTCCTCAGAGAGGTATCTTCAGGTTATCTGATAAATTAATTGTTCTGTCTTCTTTTGACAACCAGTCTCCCATGTAATCCTGCTTCTTGTCGACTGCTCCACAGCTTTGTTGACTGTCTTCCTCCTTGAGCATATTATCCATGAAGACAGACTCACCTGAATTACCTAGCTCAGCCACTTGTCCACCTAAATGGGTACCTGGTACCTAGTTGGCCAAAAATGGTTCTGGATAAGTGAGTCAATGATTCAATGAATGAAAACAATGCTTACCAACTCAAATAATGTTGATTAGCAGCTAGCCATTGTGCCTGTGCCTGAAATCTCAGCACTTGAGAGGTGGAAGCAGGAAGATCAGAAGTTCAATGTCATCCTCAGTTATATGAGACAGGTGCTGTCTCTAAATGAGTAAATAAGCTGATACGTGGCGTGCTATTGCATTCCCTGACACACAGGGTGTGGAGTACATTCATAGCCCCCTGAGGTAGGTTAGTTGAATTTGAAGAATGATTGGATGGTTTAAAGTGCATTGCTATGGCTCAGGGGGTTTTATGTTAGAGTCACATGAGAGCATAAATGCTCTTACTTAGTACATATCATTTTTAGAACAAATAGGACCTGATGTAGCTCAGCAGCAGAGCCTTTGCTAACAGGACCTAGGTTTGAACTTTAGTATGGCCAAACATGTAAAATAAAATAAATGGTAGATCCTTGTATTATTTTTTCATAAGGTAATTTATTGCCTCCTTAAAAGTATTTCTGGCTCCAGGGGAAAACAGATTTATAAGGACACTAATAGGAAAACTTTAACCACTTGGAAATATTTAAGCCACCAATGTGACTGAGCAATGATTTTTTAAATGATGCAAATTTATACTGTTTGATGAAAGTAGAAATATATCACTTTAGATTGGCAGGCAGGAAAGTGAAGTAGATGCTATTGTTTAGACTACACATATTTGACATGGCACCATAATATGCTTTTTAAAGATAAGCCTCTATAGATGCATGTAATTTAACTAGAACAAGTAACATATAAAATCTTTTTCTCTGAAAATGAAGGAATGACTTGTTTTTAATAAATAATCAAAATTCAGTTTATGAATCTGACTGAAAGAATATTTCAACTTATGTGGGGAAATAAGTATTCCCTAGTGAATATATAAGGAAGGCTCAGAAGATTCCCACTGAGACCCACAAGAAAATTCAACAAGATTTTTTTATGAAAAAAAATCATTATGAGATCTTTGTATTGTTTTTAGGAAAAAAATGTTTTTTTGTTTTTTTGGGTTTTTTTTGCTTTCTGAAACTAGTCTAAACCTGTCCTATATCTACATGGAATTACAGCTTCTACCGAATGCAGAGCAGAAGAAGGCAATGTAGAGAACTGGGAGTTATGAATACAAGATCTTCAGATTGACTGTGAATGCCAATGAATGTTAAACTCACACACCTTGCTAAGAACAGACTCAGCGCTTAGGTAACCCCTTATTCTTATGGACACTTTCAAATACATCATCTCATTTGGTTTCCAAAATAACCCTTGGGAAAGTCAGAATACATTCAGCAGGATTTTACTGATAGAGAGAGGTTAGGGCAGGCTCAAAGTCACTTAGGGCTGAGCCGAAGTAAGACAAATTTGTCTCCCAGCAGTCTAGCACTGCTTTACTCATGAACAAGGTCTCTCTCTCCACACAGAGCCTCTTTTACTCTGCCATTGCCCTGGGAGGCTCCACACGATTTTCAAAGAGTTTGGAAAGAAAAACCTAGACCTGGAAAGGGACACCCTTTTACAGGAGGACATCCCTGGAAGAAAGGAGGATCTCACCCACAGGTAAGGAGGAGTCTCCTGCCTCCTCCTCACTCTGACAACGGACACTGGAAATGAAGAAGTCTACGCTCTTGAAATTGCTGATCTTTGACTTTCAGAAATAATCGAAATAACCAAGCCATAGTTTAATGTTGCTAATGAAAATTAAACTAAGATGTGTAGTGAGTGGGAGTTAACTAGCTAAGAACAAGGCTAAGCACACTGAATAGATGAGGGTCAGAGATTAGAAATGGTGTAGCCTCTTTCCATGCTGTGTGTCAGATGCATCTGTGAAGATACTGACTCATGTTTTGTTTGCACTTCCATAGACGGATCAGAAACATAAGTGTTTTAAAATGTTTTCTTACGTACTCCTCTTTGCTCTGTCAAAGTTTCAGAGTGAGTGAAGACCTGGAACTTGCTATGCAGTTAAAATGTTGTTTTATATATAAAAAAAATAGATCTAGAATGGGGATGGGTATTAACTAATGTAGATTCAGGAGCATGATGTTTCATGAAGCTCCTAGACCTGCAGGCGTCCGTGCATAGGGATTCTGGAAGTAGCACACCTGCTCCTCACAGCATCTGAGGAGGTATCAGAACCTGCAAAGAGAAAGCCTGAGCCCAATTATTCAAGTTTGCAGCCTCCACAGGGATCTCAGTGTACAACTGGGTTATCAGTGCAGAGGGGGGCCAAATTTTACTTGTATTTTCCAGCTGAGACCCTTGTTAAATGAAAATTACAGAAAGTCATTGTTTTGGTCTAAAGCCACTAGTCTAGATCTTACAGATTGGACTTAAAACCAAAATGGTGTTACTTGTGCTAAAATTCCATATCACCAAAACACAAGAACCTTATCATCTGACCTTCTAAAAAACAAGAAAAGCTGATACATAAATTTCTGGACAAACCAGTGTAAGCACAGCAGGGAGGTTGTTTCTTGCATTAATCCTGACCAAAATGAAAAAAACAAAACAAAACAAAATTCAACCCCACACCACACAAGAAACCACAGAAACAAAATCAACAAGTCACCGGAAGTGCTCTGCTGTTAGCATACTAGCTGTGTTTCTGTCTCCCTGTTTCCTTGTAAGGAGAGAACTTTTGGAATGACCTGTCTCTCTGCTTTCATCAGCCCTTTTCTGGCTCTAAAACCAGCCTGTTCTGCTCAGCTCATCAGAGCACTTATTGTAGTTTATAGAATGAAGGGTTGCCCGATTCTAGAATCACAAATAAAACCAGTTAATATCCTTTAACTAAACCGCTGTAACTTTTCATTTTGACATGCTTCAACAACAACAACAACAATGAAGGAAATAACCAAAGAAAAATAAAGTTCAAAAGCACACATGCCTGAAATAGAAGAAACTGGGAACTGTAGCTTAGAGTTCTGGCTTATACATAGCATCAGTAAAGAACAGAACATTTTTAGAAAATGACAGGGAGAGGTGCTGTGTAGAAACGTCCTCCAAACTGAAACAGTCTATCCCAGAGGGATGCTCTTACTTCTCAGGGAGTTTGGGGGCCAGAGAGACGGCTCAATAGTTAAAAGCGCTTACTGCTTTTCCAAACAATTCAGTTTTCAATCCCCATATCAGGTGGCTCACAACTACTTGTAACTGCAGTTCTAGGGGATATGTCACCCTACTTAGGACCCTACAGGTCCTTGTACATGTGTGTTAGACACACAAATACTTATAATATACTTGAATAAAAAATAAATATAAAAGACCCAGAAACTTCTGAAGGGAAGTTCATTAAGACTCAAGAAATAAACAACTCAGAAGTCTCAGGGGGTCCCTGAAACTGACCAGATTTATAAGGTCCCTCCATACCTAAAGTTATACAAGCAATAAACTCTGCTGCAAAGACATTTCCTTATCTGTTAACTGAAAGTGGTGTAGAGAGCTTCAGGGTCCCAGATTTTTTGAGTTGTTACCCCTGCTAGGGTAGGCTTTTGGTGATCTAGTTGCCTTTCAGTTGTCCATGTAAGTAACTCCTAACCCATATGCCTATAACTAACCCCAAGAAAACTCATTAGTTTTTCATCACATTGGGCTTTTGTGATGTCTTTACTTTGTTCTGTTGTCAGTTCCTTATCTGGGATAGGTAGCTGTTTACACTTCCACAGGAATAATGTTGCACAACAAAAGGGATTCTGTGAGGACTGATTGTGGGAAAGTGAAGGTACAGATGGAAATGAACACAATAATATTTTTCTGTACGTTCCTATGATGCTTCCTGCTAAGGAGATTCTAGGCAGGTAAATGGAGAGTGGAAAGAGCTTTCCCTGCATTTGTTTCTTCTTCTTCTTTGATTTTATTTTAAGTTGTTAATACATATCCCCATTGTATCCTCCTAGAGTTATAAGCACTTGTGAGCCTCTCTGTAAGGGTGCTGTAAGTCACATGATCTTCAGGACAATGGTATAGGCATTTTTATCTTGAATATGTTTACTGTTAAGAGAATGGAGGGAGAAGCCTTCTTCAGCCAGGCAAGAAGAAAACACTAAACATTGATAAAGTCACCTAAAGACAATTTCTATATCCACATCGAATACTGTCATCATAAAGCAAAAGCTATTGCATCAAAGTTACAACTGGACCCAGCACAGGTTTGTAATCAGATAATAAAATGAATAAAATGATTATATGGTCTTATTTTGCTCAATGTCCTGGGAGAGTTGAGTTGGTTGTTTATCATGTATACTATATCTTTTATGGGGCGTAGGATTTATCCTTCTTGGGTTCTCATGTTATTGTCAAGAGGCAGTATCAACCTAAACCACTTCCAGGGCACCTAAGTGGCACCCCACTGATTGTAAGAAGTCCAAACCTCTCTGAAATTGGAAACTTTTTGGTACTGTTGTTCCATTTAAACTACTATCCAAAATATTTAACAGCAAACTCTACCACAAAAGCATTCAGTAAATTAATCTGGCCTGACTGCCAAGAGAGTTCTGGTGTTAGTGTATTTTCTCCCCTAGGGCACCAAGGCTGGCTGTTCATCTGCCATTCATATTAAAGTGTTTATCGCCAACAACATAAGCTTTAGGCAAATTGGAAAGTAGCTGTAGTTCATCCTTGAAGTCCTACCTTCTGTTGATGTACACTTTCCCCACTTCGTTGAAGAAGTCTGTGTTGCCTTCAGCCCCAGAAATACTCGCATATTCTTGAACCTCAGTACACTCCAGAAGTGATTCCTTATGATATGGTTGAACACCATTCACCTGCCATTGCTCATAAATGACCGGTCCTTCTTTGGGTTGACTTAGCAGCAATGTTAGAGACAGCCTTTTCCTCTTTGTTAATTTACATTGTTTTATTACTCATTGGTCTCCTAGACAAGCTCCTTGGCTTTCTTCTATCCTGCTGGCAGCCTTTTCTCAGTCTGCTTGATCTCTGTTTCCTGTTCTTTCATGCTTTTAGCATTGTTGGTTTCCAATGCTTATGCTCTGAGCCTCTTCTCTTTATTACTGCATTTGCTCTTGGAATATACTCATTCCCCCTCATTATTTAAAATATCATCCATTTACCAGTGATCTCAAATTTGTATCTCTTATATGGGGTTTCCCCTGAATTCTAAATTGATGTATCAAAGTGCCCCCTTGAAAGTTTCTGAATGTCTACTAGATATCTCCAACTGAAGCTCACTGAAATCGAACTCCTTGTTCTAAAGAAAAAAAAAATCTACTTGCCTTGAAGTCTTGTCCATCTACTTGAAAAACATTTAATCTTTCCAGCTAACCCAGGCAAAGCCTTTTCAGAAACCCCAGAATCCTTCTTTCTCCTGTCAGCACTCATCTGACTTCAAAAGACAGCAAAAAAGCAGTTACTCTTGGCTATATTAAATTATCCTGTGTGGTAAAAGATAGCTTGGCACATTATATTTTTAAATAATTCATCTGATCAAAGATATATGTCATGAATTACACAGCTACAGACTGCTAGCACAGTTCCTGATTTCATTAAAAAGGCATAAGGGGAAGACTTTTGTAAAGTAAATGAGGAAGTAGTAAGGTAAAGAAATTTTGATTGGCTCCTTTGGTCTCGTCAGGCATTAGATGGTAATTTTGAATTGGATGATTGTACTAGTAGAAAGCTTTTCATTAGAACTGAGTTGACAATTCCTAATTGGTAAAGACCGTTACGGTGGGTTATTTCAGCTTGATTACTTAAGAAGCCAGGACTCTGCAGCTTCTTCACACTGTTGGTCCCACAATGTACTGCCCTAAGAAGTGCCACTACATTGATTAAGATATCTTATTTCCTCTGTGACTTATTACCATAACTCTATAGCTCTACTCTCCTGATTTCTACCGTTATCCACTCTTTTGGCTTAGGTTCTCCCAATGGCAAGTCCTTAGCAAGGATGTGAGTATAATATCCTGAAGCACGTGTGCAGGACACATTGTAGAGAGTGACTCAGAGGGATGGGAAACGGGGGAAAATCTAACTTACAGATTTAATGTTCACAAACTGATTCCTGTTGTGGGTAACTGGAGATTTGTCTTGGTGAGGATCCTTTGATGAACATGTAACTATATCTGTAACATATGAAAAGAAAGAATATTAAGATAATGAACTCAAGTGATCAGGTATTTCTAAACAAAATTTAAGTGGTCTTTTTAAAATTAACATGGCTTCTTAATCAGGGTATCCTAGATCTGAGACTTTAACCTAGACACCGTCATGATTTTCTACTGCAGTGGCTGGTACTAACTATTTTTCTTCTAGCTTTTAAATGTTTTTGGTCATAAAAATCAACATTTAATTGCTATTGGTGACTTATTAATCTAACTCCAAGAAATACCTTTTTGGGCAGGAAAATAATCACCCAACAGATTAAACTTCACAGAAAGACTGTTGAGCTTTCTAAAATCGTAACTAAAAAAATTTTCTTTAGCATACAAAATAATTGCCTTTTAGTGACATTTTCAAATGTATGTGTTGTTATACTTTGTATTCATTTGTTTTCCTTTTCCACTTTCCAACTAACCAGCATTATATTTTCCTGTGAGCCAAGTTTCCTTGGTTACTATATGCCCTGTGTCTGTTATATTAATTATGTCAACCTCGTTGCTAACTATAAAGTGGGTAACACCTGGGTTCTGTTATCCTAAAATCATATTATGTCATTATTACTCAGGTGTTTAGTTTTATAGCTCTCTCTTCTATTGTCAATCCTGGTCAAGAACTGTCATTTTCACCGTTTGTTTTGCACTCCCGCCATCACTTCCGTATGGGTATAGAGTGAACAGTTTTAGTAGAGGTTCCCTACGTAGCAGAATCAGCGGGCAGGGTTCTGAGCAGAATGAACACATAACGAACACATCTCTTTGAGCCTCACGACCCTCTCCTCAGGGCTCTGCCAATACAGTGCTGGTTTCCTCACTCTAGACTATCTTTATCTTCAGATTTCAAGGATTCATTCCAGTAGCATATGAAAATTGCTTCCAGGCACTCTTCTGTTAGGCTCTGAGTCAAGAAGAGGGTTGACTATCAATAGATTCTTCCTACCAAGCTTACACCCACACGTATATAACACATGCAATATTGATGAAGACTACATTATTCACTCAGTGCATAGACTCTAGTGCCAGTCTCTCTCCAAAGTATCTTCACAGACACAGTCAAAATAATTTGTCTGAGTCCTTTAGCCCAATGAACTTGACACAAAAAATTAATCATTACATATGCTAGCTCAAATATCCTGCAGATAATTCATTACTGTGGGTTACACACACATACACACTTCCTGCCATAAAGATATTAATTACAAGTAATTTTGTAATGGGACTGGTGGAATTCACTCCACAAGTCATTTAGTCAATGGCTTAATAATTTGTCCTCTCACTAGTGTCTGATAAGCCAGACAACTAAACATGCGGCCCTCTTCATCCTGGAAACGTGTCTCTTTCAGGTCCTCTGCCTGTCCTCTTTCTTCTGTTAGTGTTTTTCCTGCCAATATATTCTTGGAGACAACATGATGCTTCACAGGATTCTGTTATGAGTAGAATATCCCTGCAACAAATCTGCACATTTTCCTACAACGGAATTCTCCTGAGCTAGCCAGTTTCTGGGAAAGAAACATTTTCTCTAGGTACTATATACTCCCCAGAGAAAATATTTGTCATCTTAACAAACCATTTATCAACTTGATTTTTTTTTTCAGGCAGAATGAATGGAAGGAAAACACAAGATTTATAAGTGGTTCTCAAGTTTCATTCATCTTGGGACTCAACCAATCACTCTAGGATGAGCAAGTATCTGGATACAGGAAATATTTCTACTTCTTCCTCTTGGTGTCTTGCTCACCCTACCCCATCTCCCAGTGTAGAAATTTTTTTCTGTAGTTGTGCAGAGTGGATAATCTGAATTTTTATTAGCTCATTACAACCACCTGGGAACATAAAGTTGCTTGTTAGAATAGGTTCAAAGTCTCAGCGGGCCCTCAATTACCCCAAAGCCAGAACCTTCATCTCCATGCTTATTTTCCTTTCCTACCTCCTACTGTCTTTAAAGCTGTACTTTGGCATGTCAGTCTCTGTCTTGGGCTCCTTGTAACTAAGTGGAAAAGAGACAGAGAAGACCGCTAACAGTCTCACTAGCAAGTCAGCTCTCTCAGGGCCTTCTTCCTCTCACACTTCCTGGCCTCAGTTTCTGGAAGAGAGAGTAGCTTTTGCCTTGTAGGTACACTCCAAGACGCCTACCCTGTGGTAGTGAATCTGTTTCTACTTCTCAAAGAGAATGCTACACTCTGCTTTGCTTGGAATAGCAAGTACTGTAAACCTACTGTTGTGTCTCCCAAAGTTTATAAATCCCTGTCTCCGATGAGATGGCATTGAGAGATGTGGCCTTGGGCAGTGTTTTGTCTGCAGTGTGGTTAGTGTCTTTAAAAGAAAGACACTCAGAGCTTGGGTTCACTTTCTGCTTTCTAGCAGGGAGGTCCTAGTGAAAAGACAGTCAAACTGGAAATTACACCTACTATATTGGAGCTCTTGGTACTTGGACCTCGGACTTCCTGGATTCTACAACTATGAAAAATAAGTGTTTATTGTTTAAGACTTCTGTTCTATTTTAAGCTGTTAAAGCAGCATGAGCTACGACAGATACCATGTAATTAATTTTTAGGTGGGTTACCTATCCTGTTATACAAAGATTAGTTTAGGAGCACCTACCCATTAGTGAGTGCATCCTTTTGAGGTTTATTTTTCTTCTCATTGAGAAATATTATTGTGGGGAGATGGGGTACTAAATTGTGATAAGTAACTCTAGCTGCCCGAGTTTGAACTAGAACTTTCCTGCTCAAACTACATTCTAGGCTGTGCAATCTAAGAATAGCCAAATCTCTTTCCTTCCAAATTTCCTTTATTCAGACCTTAATTTTGTAAACTTCTTTCTCATATTGCTTCTGTCTCATAGGAAACCTGGCTGCTTCTTTAAGAACAAAATCTGACAGTCAATTTCTCATAGAATGCTTAGCAACTGGGATTCTTTTTCTGATTTTGTTTGAAACCATGTTAGTGCAATTGCTATTCCTAGCACACAGGAAGATACTTCACTTCCTTATAATTGAACACTCAGAATTGAAATACTAGTTCTTAGAAACCCTGGTATTCTTTGATATCCGAGTACCCAGATATTTGTCTGAGGTCACAGAAGACATTTGAGGCATAAGACTTTGAATAATTCTGAATGGGTACATCTCCAGAAAACAAAAACAAAAGCAAAAACAAAAAACAACAGCAAAAAAAAAATATCCACAAACAGAACAGAATCTTGCAGAGTAGCCCGTACAAACCATGGACTCATGATGCTCCTGCCTTAGCCTCTTGAGTTCTGAGATGCCAGGCATGTGCTAGCATGCCCAGTCTAATATAGCTTCAAATACTTATTTATTTTTATTTTAGGTGCATGAGTGTGTCACCTACACGTCTGTATGTGCACCACTTGAGCACCTACAGAGGCCAGAAGAGAGCATCAAATCTCCTGGAACTGGAGTTACAGATGGCTGTAAGCTACAGTGTGCATGGGAGACATCAAACCAGGTCCTCCGCATGAGCAGTAAGGGTTCATAACTTCTAAACCATCTCTCCAACCCCTCATGCTAATATGTTAGCTTTAAGCAACACTACCTTCCTTTCCAGACCCCGGGACTGGGATCTTATAAGTGCTTACACTTAATAGTAACATGTAACTTAAAAGATGCTTTCTGCAAATTCCTCTTTCAAACGCTGAAGGACTAAAATATCCTCAATCAGTCTATCTAGCTTTATTTCTCATGGATGAGCTTCACCCCAGTCAAAATTCTTTACTAGAGAAAAGCTATAGTCTGGATTAACCATCAGCTTCTGCTCTGTTGGGTTGTTTCTTAAGCTTCCTCAACTTTGGCCAATGTTCTTGATACTGCATTTGTCCGACCCTTACTGGTATTAATATATTCTTGATCGTTTTTCATTTATCTAAAGACTATAGTACTAATTACATTACACTATCCAAACTCTCTTACGGAATTTGAAAAATTCACAATAGCTGCGGAATCTTCATGACATAGGATGACGATATACATGCTCTTGACTCATTTCTATGCATGTATCAGGAGTCATAACATAGAGAAGAAAATAATTTGATCACAGAAACAGAAATATCTCCTGTTTTGCCTTAGCTTTATCACTGATTATTTTGGCCTCCTCTCACTCATATATCATAGAAGAAACAATAATAACCAGATTTGTTGTAAGACAAAATTTAATAAGGGAAAAGTGCTCTGAAATATATAGAACTGTACCAGCACAAGGTAATTTTATTATTAAATACCCTAAGTTGCTTTGGTTTCCCAATTTCAGTTGAAATTAAACAATTGGAGATGAAGCATCAATCTTATAGAGAGAACATAGCAGAATGAATTGTAGGGGAGAGATCAATTTAATTTAGGCTTCATATTTTTATTATGTAAAATCACTTTAAAAAGAGATGACTCTTCACTCATAACTTTGTTTAAGAAAGAAAGACTACTGAAACAATTTACAAAACTTGACCCATTAATTTTATTGGATTTTGACATTACTTAAGTGTGCTTCAAGAAAGTTGTATTTGTTTCATGCTAGAAAAATGATTGAAAACAGCTACAGACCAAAGCCAAATAAACACACCATGAAAAATCCTACCCTATAAACAAACCTGAAGCAGGTCTTCTATTTTTGATCTATTCTTTGATAATTTCATATGTTTACACAATGTATTTGCTCAGTCCACCTCCCTTCCCCTTCCTCCTTCTGTTGGAAAGTCCTCTGGTTTCTTTGTTTTTGTTCTGTATTGTTTTGTTCTGAGACAAGAGTTTCTCTGCATAACTTTGGCTGTTCCAGAGCTCCCTCTGTAGACCAGGCTGGCCTCCAAGTCACAGGGATCTGTTTGCCTCTGCTTACCCAGTACTGGGACTAAAGGCACGCACAGTCATTGTCCTTCGGAAACTCCTCTCTTAAAAAATAGTGACACTGTTCCCGGTCTTCTCCTGCTTCCAATGTCTACCGCGTTTATCCTTCTGAATGAAGATTGAGCATCTTCCCTAGGGTCTTCCTTGATGTTTTGCTTCTTTAGGAGTATGGATTTTAGTGTGTTTATCCCATATTATACGGCTAATATCCACTTATGAGTGAATATATACCACGTGTATCTTTCTGCTTCCGAGTTACCTCCCATATTATATGGCTAATATCCACTTACAAGTGAATATATACCATATTTATCTTTCTGCTTCTGGGTTACCTCACTCAAGGTGATCTTCTCTAGTTCCCACCATTTGCGTGCACATTTCATGATTTCCTTGTTTTTAATAGCTGAATAGTTGGAATCAGGAGACAGGGAACAGGACAGGAGCCTACCACAGATGACCTCTGAAAGATTCTACTGATCAAGTTATTGAAGCAGAGGCTGAGACTCATAGCCAAACTTTGGGCAGAGTGCAGGGAATCTTATGAAAGAACGGGGAGATAGAAAGACCTGGAGAGACAGGAGCTCAAAAGGAGACCAATAGAGCCAAAAAAAACAAAACAAAACAAAACAAAACAAAACAAAAACGTGAGTCCTGGGGGCCCCGCAGAGACCAATACCCCGACAAAGGACAGTGCATGGAGAGGACCTACAACCCCAGA
This sequence comes from Pachyuromys duprasi, assembly GCA_028658305.1. Lineage (NCBI taxonomy): Eukaryota > Metazoa > Chordata > Mammalia > Rodentia > Muridae > Pachyuromys > Pachyuromys duprasi. The sequence goes on from CM053751.1 coordinate 50,225,193, forward strand.
TCAGATGTAGCCCATAGACTCAGTCTCCAAGTGGGGTCCCTAGTAAGGGGAGCAGGGGCTGTCTCTGGCATGAACTCAGTGATAGGCTCTTGATCATCTCCCCCTGAGGAGTGCAGCCTTGCCAGGCCACAGAGGAAGACAATACAACCAGTCCTGATGAGACTTGATAGGCTAGAGTCAAATAGAAAGGGAGGAGGACCCCCCTCCACATCAGTGGACTAGGGCAAGGGCATAGGGGGAGAAGGGAGGGGGAGGTGGGTTTGGGAGGAGACAGGGAGGGGCCCACAGCTGGGATACAAATTGAATAAAAAGAAAAAAAAAGACAGTAACACGGGTATTAAAAAATCTTATGAATTATGTCTATGATCTGCTACAAATCCTAAGACAGGGAGTAAGACTTTCTGTACTTCATAACACATTGTAACTAAAGCGTTTAAAATTCATGTTTGGGTCTTTTTTTTTTTTTTAATTTGAATTGAGCATTCAGTCTTCTCCTCCTCCTGGTTGTCCCTGCAAGTTTGCACCGCTCCTGTCAAGGTGGTCCAACAGCTTCTCTGGTTGCTTAAAATGATTTGAATTCCACTCACAATCACCAGGGTGAACAATCATAATATGAAGAAATCCCGGAGCAATCTTGTTTTCAGGCAGCCTTTCCATCTTAATGCCTTGGATCAGAACACTGCCTTAGAGCAGCCTGGGTGCCTAGTGGTACACCAGAATTTTTATCTATCTATCTATCTATCTATCTATCTATCTATCTATCTATCTATCTATCTATCTATCTATCTATTTTTTTATCAAGCAGGTTATAGAAATGGGTTTGTTTATCCAACTGAAATTTAAAGTTTCCTCAAAATCTGGTGTCTATAGCAGTGGCCTCTAGAGTGACATGGGTAAGAAAACAGTAGAATATTCATGAATGTTTTTCCTCTTAAAAAATAAGGAAAAATATTTAAGCTTTATCAGTAAGAAAATAACATGATACTGGTATCCTAATAGTTTATGTAGATCATTTCCAAACTAGAAACACATATATGCAAAGGGGGACTGATCACATATTTATGGATAAGGCCATACTATTCACATATTTTTTATTTTGTCAGGGGATTTCTTTAATTTGAGTAACTGCTGTGAGTTGTGCTGTTTGTAGAAAGAACACGCTGTCGTTTGCATGCAAAGAACGGATGAGAGGAGGGCAAGCTGGAAGTGTAGATAGAATAACCAAGATCCAGTAAGATCTGTGACAGTGGAAAGGAAGAGATAAACTATTCAGGTCCTGCTATTGGTTGGAGGATTTTATCTTTCAAACTCCTAGGAATGCAAGTGACAGGCGGGTCTCAGATCTCAGTTCCCAGCCTTCTGTAGAATTGCTTCAGCAGCACAGATTAATCTTTCCCAAGGTCACTCTACACTCTCAGGACAGCCTACATCTGATGTGTTATTGATGCCAAGGGATAAAAGCTTCTTTCCCTTGGAACAGGAAGAATTCTAACATTTCCTCGAAGACCCCTAAAGAATATACCAACCTCCTCCTCTCAGTTATTCAGCTAAGCACCAATACGAACGAAGGAATTCTGCAGATTTAATTAAGGTTTTAAATCTATTAAGATAGGATTTTTTTGGATAAATTTGACCCATAACAGTAAGCTTTAGTTTTATTTTAATTTATTAATTTTTAAGACTTATTATATAACCCAAGCTGGTTGTAAATGCACAACCATCCAGCCTCAGTCCACCAAGTGCTGGCTTCTAAATAAACATGTAAAAATAAAGTCTTCCAGTGGCTCAGGCCTGGACTCTTGGCTGCTTTGGGGAGGTTGATGCAGTCAAATTGAAAGTCCAAGGCCTCTTTGAGTGAGTTACAGAGAAACCTGAAAATTAGCCTGGACAGTTTATCAAAATCTTCTGTAATGGTCAGTCTTAATTTTCATCTTGATAGGATTTAGAATCACCTAAAATATAAACCTCTGGATATGCCTGTGGAAGTACTTCCGGAGGTTTAAATGAAGTGGAAACATTCGCCCAGAATGTCAGTGGCATCAGTCCATAGGTTGGGTCCTCAACTGAGTAAGAAGAAGAAAATGGATGCAGCACCATCATTTACCTTTCCCTGTTTCCTGACTGAAGACGCAATGTCACCAGGCACCTTGTGTTCCTGACATCATGCCTTCTTCACTGTACTGGAGTACACCCCTAAACTCCACAAGCAGAAATAAACCTGTTTTTTCTGTGAGGGTTAATGTTGACTGTCAATATTAACTTGATAGGATTTAGAGTTACCTAAAAGATTCTGAGTTTAGCCTGTAGGGGTGGTACACACCTTTCCTTCCAGCACTCGGGCAGGCAGAGGCAGGTAGATCTCTGTGAGTTTGAGGCCAGGTTGGTCTACAAAGTGAGTCCAAGATAGCCAGAAGAAGACTGTGGGCTTACCTGTGGGAGAGCATCTACATTAGGTTAGTTGAGATTGGGAGATCCAGCCTCAATGTGGGCAGCACCTTCTGTGGTGTTTTGAATCAAGATGGCCCCATAGACTGTTGTGTTTGATGCTTGGTCCACAGGAATGGCACTATTAGAAGGTGTGGTCTTGTTGGAATAGGTCTTGTGACCTTGTTGGAGGAGGTGTGTCACTGTGGAGGTGGGCTTTAAGGTCTTACAAGCTCAAGTCTAGCCAGTATGACAGACTCCTCCTGCTGCCTGTGGACTAAGATGTAGAACTCTTGGCTCCTTCTCCAGCACCATGCCTGCCTGAATGCTGCCATGCTTCTCTACATGATGATGGTGGACTAAATCTCTGAACTGTAACCAGCCCCAAATCAATGTTTTCCTCTGTAAGTATTGCTGTTGTCAAGGTGTCCCTTCACAACAATAGAAACCCTAACTAAGATACCTTCCTAAAGGATGGGGTCTCAGGCCACCTGAACAGAAGAAAGCTGGCATAGTGCGAACATTTATCTCCTTCTCTGCTTCCTCTATAAACGCAATATGACCAATTGCTTTGGGCTCCTCACTTTTCCCCCATGATGCAAGTGTACCCTTGAACTTCAAGTCACAATAACCCCTTCCTTGAGTTGCTTCTGTCAGGTGGTTATTACAGCAACGAAGAAAAGTGATAATATAGAAAACTGGCCCTGAGACATGGGGCTGTTGCTGTGATAGATCTGCCCATGTGGCTTTTAAACTTTGGAATCTAGTTTGTGTGAGCAATGTGGAAGAGTTTGGAACTATTGGCTAAAAGAAGCCCAAAAATAGTGTGAGCAGAGCTTAGTGGGCCATTCTGATGGGAGTTTGGGAGATAATCCTAAAAGGAGGAACAGTAGAAGCCTAAGTCATGAGGTGTAAGAGGAGAACAAGGACTCTAGGAAGAACTGGCTTTTCTCACAAGGAACCTGGCTTCATCCTGCCCATGCCAGGAGAACTTGAGTGAGACTGAGTTAAGAAGTAATGCATTAACTTGTTCAGCTGAGGAAATTTTAAGACAGCATAACATGTAGGTCATGCCATTGATCTAGTTCATTGTTTTTATAGGGTGGAGAGATGAAGATGAGGACACAGAAGGGGAAGAGAAGAAGAGAGAGGGGAAGACAGGAAAGTAACGAGGTGTTACAGGGTATTTGATTCCATTGTAAACTCTAAGGTTGTGAACTGTAAAAACCTCAGCCCTAGCCTTTAATCCAAGAACTTTCTGTTTATTGTAAACAGGTGATTATGGTGTGGCTCAGCCCTAGCACACCTTAAATTCAAGAGCTTTCTATACACAGGATTTAATAAAGTTAAGTTTAGGAGTAAGAAACCAGCTGACAGGGATTAATAGAAAGGAGGGGCATTGGGTTCAAGGGTATTCAAGACAGCTTGGAGAAGAAGAAGAGCTCTAGGCTCTTTGGATTTTTAGCTCTTGGCGTATTTCCTCCTGGGTTAGCTTAGCCAGCAAGCCTTTGGATTTGGGCTTTTAGCTTTTTGGCTTTCTCCTTTGGGACATGTGCTGAGTAGGAAGGTCAGCTGGGTGCTTTCTCTGCCTCTCTGAACTAGAAGTTTTTACCCCAGCTCCCGAGACTTCAGTGGTAAGAAGACTCATTGGTAAGATTTGGCTTCTTTTTTTTTTTTTTAAACAACAGAGAGGAGAGGAGAGAGCAGAAAGTTATAACAATTGTACAGTTGGGAAAGGAAAAGAGAATGAAGCAGTTAAAAGATGCAAAAAAAAAAAAAAGATGCAAACAAAAGAAATGTGGAGAAAGCAGCTGAAAATAAAGAAGGGGGAAAAAATAAAGACCAGTGTCACTAAAGGAAAGCCTGCCAATGAGAAAGCTACTTTCAGAGCAAGAGCTCAGCCACCAATATCCAACGTGAGAGGATGTAAATTCATTACAATGGAGACTGTCTAAATCAAAGGCATAGGACTATCCTGCTCCAAAATGGCTACCTAAGGACTTGTTTCTTCTGGGTCACCCTTAAAGTCACAACAGAAGCTGTTGCAATTGTGGTCCCGGGGATTCAGTTTACATCATGTTAGGGCTGGTAGCAGAACTTGGCTAAATGATCCGGATGGTGCTGGCTTTGCAAGCATTGGATGATGTAAGAGTGAGTGGGTCATACAAACTTGTAACAAGTTTCCAGAAAGCTGTTAAGGTCAGAAATGTTTGACAAGGTTGAACTTATGCAAGGAGTCCCTAAAGTTGTGGAGGCAAAGCCTAAGTTGGTACATTGATTGACCCCCAAAATGTTGAGGCTCTTGAGACCATAGGATGTCTGTTGAGGAAAGCTACTGAGAAAGAACAGAGAAGAGCTAGCTCACGAGAAATATCACACATCTTATTGGCACCAGAGCTGCGTGGGGAGACTTGTCCAAGGCTATTAGAGACCTCATGGCTACATCACAAACCCCAAGTATTAGACACAAAGCTGTAGGCTTTGGTGTTTGCCCTTCTTTAGAATGATATGTCTTTGCTACACTCCCATTCTTCACTTCTGGAATGATGATATTTCTATACACCATTATATATTAGAAGTGTGTAAGTTGTACTTTTGATTTTACAGAGGTTGACAGTTTAGAGATTGCCTGGAGTCTCACAAGAGACCATGTGCTTATACTTTTGAACAATGAGCTGTTAAGATTTTAGAGACTTTTAGAGATTAACTAAATGGATCCTGTTGTATTCGATGAACTTGAGAGTTTAAGAACCGAAGGCAGAATGTGATGACTAAAAGTGATATGTTTGAGTATCAAGTTGACAAGAGGTTGACTTTTGATGGTTAGTCATTATTGCCAGTTTAATGGGATTTAAAATCACATAGGAGATAAACCTCAGGGTGTATCCATAGGGCGTTTCTAGAGAAGTTTAATGGAAGCAAGAAGACACATTCCACGATCCGGGGTCCCAGAGTAAATGAAGTGAAAAACTAGTATCATATCCCTCTGGTTCCCAGCTGCACATGAAATATGACTAGAAGCTTCATGTTCCTCCTGTCATGGCTGTAGTTTCTCTCACCAGAACACCTACCCAACCATGATGTACATCAGTCAAAATAAACCCTTCCTTCCTCACATTGCATTTGAGACAAATACTTAGTCAAATCAATGTGAAAAATAACTAATATTTACTGTCGCAGAAGAAATGGCTAGAAATGTAAGTAAGCGGTGAAGTAATCAAAGTTCCATCTTCAGGGCCACAAACAAGAAAAACAAATGTTTCTATAACTGATGTGGAAGTAGTAAGTTTGTGATCTGAACTGAGAGAAATGAAATACAGGACTGCCGACTTGAAAAGTGGAAGGGTCCATATGTCAAGGAATGCCAAAGGCTTCTAGCTACTAAGAGAGGCTGCTATTTAGGCAGCAGCAAGAAAACGGGGGCCTCGGTCTCCCACCTTCAAGAAATGAATTTTGTCAGTAGGTGTAATGAGCTTGGAAGCAAATTTTCCCCAGGGTGTCCAGATGAGAACAGAACCTGGTAGACACATGGTTTTCATACTTCTTGAGTCTTGAGTTAAGGGCCAGCCACTAACTTGGTGTTGTTTCCCAGCAAACAGAAAACTAATAGAACCCACAAACAGCTGAGGGATTTAGCCAAAATACACTGGAGGGGTCTGGGAGTGCACATGGGAATGGATTCATTGAGCACTATATTAAAAGAGGCAAATACAAGATTGTTTACTGATTTGATACATTTCTCCAATAGATAGAATTTAATAGTTGGAAAAGACCCAGGGTGTGGTTTTCTCTTTCTAGAAGCATGGAAAAAAGTGATAATCCATAATAACTGAGATATTAAATACCTGAGTCTCCACAGTCAAAACTGCAAGTTCAAAAGATACAGAGAATTAGACATCTTCTCACATTGTCCTCCTCGGCCAACATAGTAAACCAGATCCAATATTGCATCCCACGGAAATGACAGAGATTGAATGTGAACCCTCAAAGTCTAACGGATACAAGGGCGATGTTCTTTTTTGTGTCTGTTTGATGCTCCAGCCTTAGCCCCACAGAAACTATGGAGGATGAAAGCTATGTGTCACAAAGCTTTAGGCATCTGTTTTAATTACTTATTTTTGAACTACTGGGTCTTGAATCCAGAGTCTTACATGTGTTAGAAAGCTGTTCTAACAATGAGATATGCCTCCCCAACCCCTAATGGGGCTGAAATGATAAATGAGAAGCTGATATTATCTCATTTTCTATCACTGTGGTTGTAAGTACTAGGGAAGGATTGTCTATTTTTCTCAACTCTTTTTTTTTCCTTGTTTTATAGTGTCATTTTATTTATTATTTTTAAACTTTACTCTAGAGTCCTTTACATGGATATTATTATTAGGGATTCTCGTTTCACGTTTTTATGGGATTCTTGAGTGTGAGATGAGTGGGTCTCCACATCTTTATTTCCTGTGCCCTTTCTTGGGTTTTCTTCCTGTTTGCTTGTTTTCTATTGTATTTTTTATTTTTTTAATTTATTTATTTTTATCTCAATCAACTCTTGTATTTAGAGGAAGTCCTGGTTCTCAGAGGGAGAACTCTACCTCAAAGATACCCAAGTCCATTATAGCTCTTGCTTAGAAATCTTAAGCTCTTTATCACCAGGGAGCAGCAGGCAAGACATGGAGTCATTCTATTCATAAGAGTAACTGACCCTAGTAGTAAGCAAGACTGAGAACTGTTCTCACCTATTGAAGAAGTGACGAATATATTTGGCACCTAGATAAACGTTTGAAAGTCTCTTGGTAAACCCTCCGCCAATTTTAATGTCAAAGGACAGCTACAGCACTTGAGATCTGAGAACGGCAAAGTTGCTAGGCCCTGACCTCATAATCAACATGGGTGCGGACTTGACTGCTGCATGCGGAGCAGCCGAGGGGAGGAGGACTGTCTGGATGGAACAACAGAGAAGGACCAGGTACCAAGGTGATGACTATGTTTTTGTTCCCCTCCTCCTCTTCATACTTTCCCCTGGAAAAGATGCCTGTGCACTCCTGGAAGAATTGACTCCAGAAGGTCCCTAAATAAGCAATCCAAGCACCAGAAAGTACAGGCTGTCGTGCATGCTGTGGTGCACCAACTATCCCTTTAGAACTGGAGAACTTGTTTTCTCATCTGAAAACAGCTACCCCATGATTTGGAACTTGCTGATAGAAGACAGCAGTCTTTCCCTAAGGCTAGTCCTTTTCCAGGATGCATTTAATGGCTTCTTGATGCTAAGGTTTTGATGTTATAAACAAAAATGAAAACCCCACCTGCTCTATTTTACCAATACAGACTCAGGAGCCAGATGCTGGGGTGAAAACCTGCTACCTCAGAGAGGCAGAGAAAGCGCCTAGCTGACCTTCCTTCTCAGCTCAGGTCCAGATGGAAAAAAAACCCAAAAGGCTCACTAGCTCAACTGACAGCCCTGGAGGAAAAGGCCAAAACACCCAAAGACAAAGGCTTGCTAGCTCAAAGCTCAAAAAGCCAGGGAGCTGAGGAGCTGAAGCCTAAGCTAAAGCCAGAGGTTGAGCTAAAAGCCTTTTCTTCTTCTCCGTGCTGTCTTAAATACCCCTCAACTCAAAGTCCCTCACACTCTTTAATCCCTGTCAGCTGGTTTCTTGCTCTGACTCTTGACGTAGGGTTAACTTTATTAAATCCAGTGTACAGAAAGTTCTTGGATTAAAGATGTGTGATAGGGCTCAACCACACCAAACAAGAAACAGGGTTTTACAGTTCACAGTTTGGGGGTTCACAATGGGATCAAATATCCTGTAACAAGGTTTCATCTCTTTGCCCCAGCTTGACATTATTCAGACTGGCAACTTCAGCTTTTGGACACCTTGAGGAATTGCTGCAGTTTTTCTTAGGATACTATATTCCAACTTTCCCCTCACCCTCAGTCCTGCTTTCATCTCTTCCTTCGAAACTTAATGCAAGTCCAAGAACGCTCCCAGATATATCACCTGTATACAGTCTTATTTTAGTCACCTTTTTGGGGGACCTCATCTATAACAAATTACATTTGAGCCCAGGAAGTGGCAGTAGCAATGGAGCCAGAAAGGCATTTAAAACAAACAAGCATTTGCTAAGGTGAAAGAGAGATCATTAGCCATTGAATGCGAGAGTGAAGCAAGATAATGACTGAGCTATAAGCATCCGTCCAACTTGGAGGACTGGGCTGCTAATGGTATATCCAACAAGATGAGTAATATAGGACAATGAGCATAGTTTGAGGAAGAAAAATGACCAGATTCTTTTAAAGCATTTTCATTATGTACACAGAGAAAAATACAACAGCATAATATATGCAAAGTTATTTAGCTAAATCATATGAAATTGCCATTTTATAGGTCAAAATGGTTAAATATTTGCAAATTCAAAAGAATTGGCCTAATAATTAAATATTGGCTTCTACATGGAGAAATTTAGTATTTTTATTAAGACATATATAGGCCATATAGGATTTTAGAAGGGTAATATCTGTCAGATCCAAAAGATAGTCTTTTGGCTACTGATATATCATTTATATTTAAGTTTCTGAAGCAAGAGCATAAGTCACACATTATTGCTTTAAGACGCATTAGGGGATCTTGATGAGATTGGGAACTTTGATTTACATCAATTTTCTTGTAGAAGTTGAGAGGTAATTGCCCTAAGTAGAGCGTGGAAAGGTCACAGACAGCTTAATTTCTATGCCAAAGCTTTCTAAAATATGCCATTATCTGTCATAGGAAATATCTGAGGACAAATTTGGTTTCCTGGTGGGGCTTGTTGTCTATCAACAGGCTTGTTTGCAGAACTCAAAACGTCTGTTTGCAGATCTTAGGTGTCTCACCAGGGAGCAGTCCTGCAATTTTTCCAAGGGCAGAATGAATACCTGGCATAGCAAGTTGGGTTACTATCTCATGATTGTAGATGTATCCTGGCTTCTCTAGGCATATAAAAATGAAGTCAAAGTTTCTTCTGGAGGGAGAGTGCTAGCTAGGAATTTTGTTTCCATTCTTTTAAATGGAGTCATAGTTACTAGGATAATAGCCACTGTTACAATATATAAGAAATTCCACACCTTGCAACAGGTGTGATACAAGGAGGTTTATTGGAGAGGAAAAGGAGAGGAGTTAGGGCCTGAGTGAGCGATGGGGACAGAGAGAGACAGAGAGGGACAGAGAGGGACAGAGAGGGACAGAGAGGGACAGAAAGACAGTGGGAGAGTGTAGGAGCAGAGAGAGAAAAAGGCTGCCAGGTCCTTTATAGCTAGCACACACCTGGCTGCAGCAAATTATGACATCAGAGGTTGCTAGGCTAACCTAGAAGCACAAGACCGCCTAACAGCCATGACTGAGAATATATCAAACTACAGACATGGAAAGGTAGAACACTAGGATAAACATATGTAACATGAAAACCGACCACCACAATTAATGTAGGTCTCAGGACAGAGGCTAGGACATCATGCTTCAGAGATGTGAAGACAGCTATTAATGCACATAGCAGTGGGAAAGAACTAAGTTATTCTAAGGTAGCAATAACAGCAGTAACAACAATAAAAACCAACCCACAAAAATCTCTATGGCTTAAATCTACAAAGTTCCAGCTCACATTATATGTCCATTAAGCCAGGATAGGGCTCTGGTCCTCAGTGTGCTCACCCCAGGATCCAAGATTAAATGATCCAGCTAGTCAGTCAAAGGGAGTAGACAGGGAGGTGAGTTATAGTCTGACCTCTTTGGTGTAAGTCCACAATATTATCCAGCCTTTTTGCTGTCCTTCCCAGGCTTATCTGTTGCAAATGCAAGATCACAAATAATCCCAAGAGGGATAAGAAATCACAAATGCACGATATACCCATAGTGGCCAAAGTTTCCTGTTTTCTAACCTGTATTGAGATAAAAGATTGACAGGGTTAGAAAAGGCAGCTGCAGAAATTATAGCAGCCTAAGATAGAGCACATGGAAAAGAGTGACCATAGGCAGATGAAGAACATGGATAAAGAGTTGGAGTTTCAGGTACACAACAGATTTTTTTTTTCTGGAAATACAAAAAAGAAAACAAAAAAACCCAAACCATTTTCCAGCATAGAAACATAACTCCTCAGGTTTTGTTGTACACCTAACCTTTTAAAAAGTTATCTCAACTATATTTTAATGGCAATTTACAACACATAGTTAAGGAGAAAATAAACTAGTATAGCTAGTATAGGATGAAAATGAAATCAGCATATTCGAAGACAATAATTCCTCAAATCATTGATCCTTGGTAATGTTGAGTAACTCCCAGGATTTTTACTCATCTCCAGTGAACCTCATTTGACTAATTTACTGACAGGAGCCCCCCTGATGACAGAATTTTTTAATTAAATTTTTATTTTTTATATTAGTTACAGTTTATTTACTTTGTATCCCAGCTGTAGTCCCCTCCCTCATTCTCTCTCAACCCCACCCCCTCCCTCATCCTCTCCCTTCTCCCTTCCCCTCTCTAAGTCCACTGATAGGAGGGGACTTCCTCCCCTTCATCTAACTCTAGCTTATCAAGTCTTTTCAGGACTGGCTGCAATGTCCTCCTCTGTGGCCTAGCAAGGCTGCTGACGGAATTTTAAAATGTACAGAAATTCACTTGTGTTTCAACCCTTGTTAAAAGTCTGCTTTGATATCAATTTTATATTTCTGTTGGCTTTTTTAAAGAATTTATACACTTTCACCCTAGAAAAAGTGCCCATGGTTTATTAAAAACAAATGTAGAGCCAATTGTCAGGCCCAACATTAATTTCCATAGATTTTGCTATATAAGGATGACAACTACCACAAAGAAATATCAGCGGAGGCAGTGAATTGAGTGTAGGCACGGTGAGGAAGCTGTGGGGGAAATGATCACTCAGCAGGTCTTCTGTGACCTGGGGAGAATTGCAGAAGACTTAACAGGAGGGCTCACATTCCGTTCCGTTGTATCTCCACTGAATTCACTAGTTTGGCTTCTAGAAAACATGGATCTGGGTAGATTAAAGTGGATTAGTATAAATTAAACCAAGTAGTCCAAGTAGTGTTAGGTTATACTTAAAAATGCCATGTACTCGAAAGATCTGGATATGAAGGAGATTTATTTGGGGGAGGAAAAAGGGAGAGGAGAAAGAAGCGCATGGTGACCCCCCCCCAACCCTCCCCAGAGAAAAGTCAGAAAGGAGGAAAGGGGAAAGAAACTGAAGCCGAGAGAGAGTGGGTGGGAGTGGCAAATGGGTTATATCTGAAGCACCTGGCCCAAATGATGACCTAGGATGCAGAAAGTGAAGTAGGACATTGTCAGGACCCTAAAGGCCCCTGAGGGCAGGCCAGTTGAATTGCCTGCACAACATAACATTCCTCCCTTTTTGTTTAATTAAAAAAATGAGGAGCTGGGGGCGGGGTATGGAGGGAGAATGAGGACATTGGACTGCTTCTCACGCAATGCAAGTTAAAGTATATAAATGTAGGTTCATTGGAAGCAGTTATTGGTCTCATGCAATGGAAGAGAGAGGGAAAAGAGAGGAAGAGAGGGAGGGAGAGAGAGAGAGAAGTAAAGTCACCAAAATGTCCAGATTATATGGTGAAGGGGAAGCTCTTGCACTGGAAAGTTCAGGGTAGAGAATGTGGTTTTCTAGTTGTTCTGTTCCTTGTCTTTTCTGCTTCCCATGTCTATCCTATTTGCCCTTCCGAATGAGGACTAAGGAGCCTACCACAGAGGGCCTCTGAAAGACTCTACCCAGCAGGGGATCAAAGCCAACACTGACTCATAGCCAAACTTGGGGCAGAGAGCAGGGAATTTTATGAAAAAAAAAAAAAAAAAAAGGGTGATAGAAGACCTGGAGGGGACAGGAGCTCCACAAGGAGAGCAACAGAACTAAAAAATCTGGACCCAAAGGGTGGGCTGGGGGTGGGGAAGGGGATACTGCAGAGACTGAAAATCAAAGACTATGCATGGAGAGGACATAGTGCCCCCCCTCCCTCAGATGTAGCCCATGGGCAGCGCAGTCTCCATGGGGGTTTCCCAGTCAGTGGAGCAGGGGCAGTCTTTGGCATGAACTAGGTTGCCTGCTCTTTGATCACCTCTCTGTGAAACAGGATCCAGACAGTCCTGGTGAGACAGACCCTGATAGGGTAGGGTCAAATAGTAGAGGAGGAGGACCTCCCCTATTGGTGGACTAGGGGAGGGACAGAGGAGGGGAAGACGGAAGGTGGGGCTGGGAGGAGACGAGGCAGGGGGCTACAGCCAGGACATAAAGTGAATAAATTGTAACAAATACTACTACTACGACGACGACGACTACTACTACTACTAAATTATATTTGTTGGGGCTAGAGAGAAGGCTCAACTAGCTGCTTTTTCAGAGTCCTTGGGTTCAATTGCCAGACCGGACATGACTGTTCCATAGGCAACAGGTGCTAGTAATCAGCTGATCTCACTGGCCCACCTTCAGGGACCTAGCAGTAACTTATATCAACACCTGTCACCACCAGGTGCTCGAGGTGTGCTAGGGGCTGTGCGTAAAAAAGCCATTTCAACTCTCTCCTGTTCTCTCCCCTCTCCTTCCATTCCCTCTCCGCTCTTTCTCACCTCTCTTGTTCCTGTTCTCTATCTCCCTCTCCCCGTTTCTCTCCTTCTGCTCTCTTGCACCTGTTCCCTCTCTCTCCCGTTCACTTATTCCCTTTCTTTCTTCTTGTCTGCCTCTATCTCTCCCTCATGTCACCACCCCCCAAACGGCCTTTCACTCTCCCCTCCCTTGATAAACCTCTTATACTAGATCTATTGCATGGTGATATTTTTCAGCCGCCAAGGGCACCTCCAACCCCTTGCTTGCATTTTATCCTATTATCAGGCATGCGTTTGGTGCTCAGACTTACCACCCATATATGTAAAACAAAAAAGAATTTTAGTTGTTATTCTAGATCTTTACTATAGGAAGCTAATATAATCCAGGTGCATGGAATGAAGTCTAATCCAGAAAACATACCTCTTTAAAATATGTATAAGAAGTTGGGCATGGTGGCATGTGCCTTTAATCCCAGTATTCAGGAGGCAGGCAGAGCTCTGTGAGTTTGAGGCCAGCGGGATCTACCTAGCAAGCTCCAGGACAGCTAGGATTACATAGGGAAACCTTGTTTCATAATCCAACAAAACAATTAAAAATGTCTATCAGAAAAGAGGATCAGAAACAGTTTGTGTTCAGATGAGATTTGTTACATTCTAGGTTAACATCTTATTTTTCTTTTTTCTTTTGTTGGGGGCTGGGTACTGAGGAGCAAATACAGGGCCTGGTGTATGCTATGCATATATCAGCTATGCATATATAAAATCACACTCAGTCACTAGGTTAACTTTTGTGCCTCCTAGCACATTTTCTGGACAGACATGAACAAATGAATACACCAAGACATCACATTAGTGCACTACATTTCTGGCATCATAGTATGTCAACCAGACAGTTCAAATGTAACAAGATAAGTCTAGGTAAGATGTGTGCCGGGGTGAAGCTAAGTGGAAGGTCTCATGCTTAGTACTTGCAAGGCCACTGATTCAATATACACACCCATATACATACATATATATATTCTAGAGCCCAGGTTCTTTTAAAATTTTTATTGTTTGACAGTTTTTCCTATCATCACTCCTTTGGCATGCAAAATGTTAGTGTGTCTTCAGATTATAGCATATTGGAATGCTTGATTTTAAAAACTGCTGTTTGAGTTGCTGATTTGAATTTCATTAAAAAGAAATCTTTAGGGGTTAGAGAGATGGCCCAGCAATTAAGAGCCTTACAGAGGACCCAGGTTTAGTTCCCAACATGTCTACCTGGAGGCTTACAAACATCTGAAATTCCAGTTCCAGGGTATCTAGTGCCCTTTTTTGGTCTCTGAGGACACTAGACATATATGCAGTATATGTACATGTAGTCAAAACACTCGTGCAAATTTCTTTTTTAAAATTAATAAATGAATTCTGGATTGAGATTAGAAAAGAATTTTCAGCAACTGCTGAGATCCTCTTATGCTTCTCTCATTTTGAACTACATATTCATGAGCATTCTTGGTGTTGACTATTATAAAATCAAAAGATCATCAATTCAGAAAAGAGTAGATGATGCTCTATGTCCTAAAGTATGAAATAGCCTGCCAAAATTAATCCTTTATGTAAAAATTAATAAAAACATCAACCTCATAAAATTTGTTCTTGTCTTTAATGAATGGTAAAAGTGTATGTATGTCAAAAAATCACCTGAAAATAGATTTCTTTATGATTTATCATCAGTAAGTATTTTATTCATATGTACATTTTATATACCTATATTTCTGGGGGTCACCAGTAGAGAACTCTTAAGAAGCCCTGTTCTTGGGGACCAAGAAAGAGGGCAGAGGACAATGTTCAGAGGTCATCTCTGTCCTCCATTATACAGACAACTTGGGTCATCAGGTGCACTTGCCAGCTGCGCAATCTCACTGGCTGTTAAAAACCTTTAGAGGTTGAGAATGTGTCCCCTAGATCCTCTTAACACACAAGAGACCTCTAGGAAGCTTAATAAGTACACGAGTTTCAGGCTCTCAATAGAAACCCTGAGTAGAGTGAAGATCTTTTACAAAGAACCTCATTAAACAAGGTGTGACCTTGTTAGACAAGGTGTTGAGATGTCAGAGAGATTCACAGAAAGTCTACAGAATTTTCAAGAAACGGCACAAAAATATTGCCATGGTTATGGTGTCATATGCCTGTGTTCTCAGATTTTGATTCTAAGGGCAAGAGACTTAACAATTTCAAAGTCATCCTGGAATACAAAGTGAGTTTGTGGCCATCTTGCATGAGACTGTGTCTTAAAAAAAATAAATAAATAAAAAAATTCAGTGAGATGGCTCAGTAAACAAAGGTGCTTGTTTCCAAGCCGGAAAACCTGAATTTAATTCCTGGAATTCACACAATTCAAGGAGAGGCCCTACTTCCAAAAGTTGTCTTCTGACTTCCATACATGGGCCATGGCACGTGTACGCCCCCACCCCTAACAAACAATAAAAATGAAAACAAACGATGAGCAAGCCATCCACCAACCATACAAAAATCAAACTCAAATTACGTTACCAGTAAGATCAGAAATAGTCAAGAGGACAGTATAAAAATGCATCTTGTCCCAGATATTTTTTTAAATATGAATACTTATTTGTGATTCATTATGTCTACTTTGTTACTATTTTTGAGGTTTATGGAAGTAAGGCAGACAGCTTTTTCAGGGTTTTACAAGCTCACAATTGCATTCCTGCAATTGTTCCTAAGAAACTACAGTCATGGAATCAAGACAGTTGATCTATATTTGGATACAAAGTCAGAAGCTGCTTGGCTTTGAGCTGATGCTGTAATTAATGAGTTTTAGAACACAGCATGTGCTGAGTATATGCTTTATGTTTAAGAACCAAGAATTACTGAATTATAAAAGATTTTTATAAAAGAATTGACTCCTTTTATGACACAGTCTGACATCCATGCTAGTTGTTTTTTTAGTTTTTAATTTTTATTTTATTATCTTAACAGTAATCCTCTGTATCAGACGAAAGCCCACAGAACAGATTCTGGAAGGTTCATGCAACAGCATGGTCCCATAGCTGGACTGGCCACGTGGGTGTGTGGTCTGTGCTATCACTCAAGAAGGTTCCCATGTAGTTTACTGAGCTGCAATGCCAACTTGAACTTCCTAATTATTTTTGTCCCACTGTTTGTGAAGTTCAGATTCCTGCATCCTACTTTATCTTGTGGGTGTCTTGTTTTTAATTTTTGTTTAAGAAACATTAGCACATAGTAAGTAGACATAATAATGGGTTTATTTCAATGTTTTCTTATACATACATATATACATATATATGATACATTTTGATCAGATTCACTCCATTACCCTTCTTGTGAGTGTGCCATCTCATTCCTACCAAGTACCTCCCTCATTTTTCCTGTCTGTTCACTTCCATATACAATTCCTTCCCTAACTATTAACTAACAAAGAACAGACTGTACGAACACCACGGTTATCACGTCTGAAGTGAGATTATGCAGATCGTGACTCCATCTTGTTCATATTTCCTTCTAACTGTTCTTTCATCACTAAGACAAATTATGTTGTGACTTATCACATGGAGAGGCCCATGTGGCAAGGAAGTGGAAACAACATTTAGCGGGTCTGTAAGGACCAAGGACAGGACCGTGAAACACTGAATCAATTGAGTTTGGAAGCAAATCTTCCCCACCTGGTTCTTGTGAGGCTGGCCACCCGGATAGCACCGAAGCCTGTGAGAAGCTCTAAAGTGGGCTCATAACCGGGCCCAGCCAGTCCTAATAGGAACGTTGAACTAATAACTGTTATTTTCAGCCAATACATTTGGCATGATGTGTTATAAAACAGTACTAACTAGTTGTGACGATTGATTTAAGCTGTCATCTTGATGGACTATAAAATCACCTAGGACATGGGCCTCTTGGCATGCCTGTAAGGGATTACCTTGATTAGGTTAATTGTGATGAGTAGACTCATCCACTGTGGCTGGCTCCATTCACTGGGTTGTGATCCTGGACCATATGAAAAGGAGAAATTGAGCTTAGCACAGGCATTCATCACACCATGATTATCAACCTGGGTGTACAGTTATCAGCTGCCTTAAGCTCCTGCTCTTGTGATTTCCACACCATGATGGACTTTACCCTTGAATAGAGTCAAAAGGAGCACATGTTTCTGAAGTTGTTTTTGTCCTGTTATTTTATCACACAACATGAAAAGCCAACTAATATATTGGTACAATAGCATATCATTGTGCAAACAAGGGTCATCCAGCCAAATCTTCTCTCATTTTGTGGCATAGAAAAATGAATTTTAATGATGGTTAAGTGCATTGAACATGCCTGTGTTATATTAATGTGATTAATGGTCACTTTAAATTTAAAAAGTTTTCAAAAGCAAAAAAAAAAAAAGAATAATAAAATAAAGATTTTCCCATCACATCGAGATGTTTTATTTTCCTTTAAAACAGTGGTAAATTTTCAACGGTGCCTAAATGGAAAAATTGCTGAATTACAGAGTCATATGGCCAGAAGGAATTTTGGGATCACCTAGTGAAATCTACTCATTTATGGAGAAGGCAACTGAACACCTACTTTAAAAAATTTCCTTTTGTCACTTCAGCCAGGGAAGCAGGTCTCCTAACTGGAGATCTTTACCTTTCCCTCCTTTCCCCCAAATCCAATGCCCCAATGTCACCCCCATCTCTGGAGCAGATCACTTGCTGCGGCCTGCCCCTCCTCTCTGCCCCCATCTCCAGCGGATCACTCAGATAATCCCCTCCGCACTTTCTCTCCGTCCATGCTGCTGTTCCAGCCCCCGCTGGAATCCTTTGGGAATCAGCGGTCACGCCCACCGTAGAAACAAGCAGGAAGCAGAGAAGCAGGAAGGCTAAATTCACAGCTTCATTCTCCTTCCTCTTCTCCATCTCCAGTCCTCCGGTCTCATCCCGAGCTCCGCAGCAAACTACTGGCGATGACCTCCCTTACTCTCATTTCTCTCACTCTTGTTTAACCAGGAAACTAAGCAGGTCTTGGTGGAACATTCTACATTCCTCCTTCCTGTGGAACTCCTCAGGCTCTGACTCATAGTGTATCCTCATTTCTATGTGTCAGCTTCCAATACCTAGAAACACATTTTACCCGGAACCCCCAGTGACCACACCTATAAAGTTAATAAGATTTCCAAAAGAATTTCCCAGGCTTAGACTCCAGCGTAAAAGTGCAATCAATAACAGCAACAGTCAGGACAATATTTCTCCATTAGAGCCCAGAAACCCTACCACAGATGGCCCTGAGTATTGCAATATAGCTGAAGCACTAGGCAAAGACCTTACAATAGCCTTTAGAAATAATACAAGTCCTTCAAGAGGAGATAAATAGATCTCTTAAGGATGCTTATGAAAACATAAACAGTAGAAGGAAATGAATGAAAAACAGTTCAAGACCTGAAAGTGGAAAAAGAATCTATAAAGAAAACTCAAACTAAGGGAAAACTAGAAATGAAAAATTTAGGAACTCAAACAGGAACCTCAGAGCAAGACTTACCAACAGACTACAAGAAATGACAGGGAGAATCTCAGACACTGAAGACATGATAGAAGAAATTGATACCTCAGCTAAAGAAAACGTTAAATCTAAAAAGATCATGGCACAAGACATTCAGGTGCCCCGACCTGCGGGACCTAGTTATTGGTGGGGTCCGAGGGAAGCTAAGCCTGAAAGAAACGGGCGGTAAAAGAGGACGAGACTAAGCAGTTTCCTTGTCAAGGTATCGTTTAATGGGGTGAAAAGTACCAGTTTTAAAAGCAGAGAAAAGAAGGAGCAGGGAGGGGTAGGTAAAATTCCTGTGAAAGGAGCGGTTCCGCCTGGGCAGCTTGCGATCTCGGAATGTCGTTCTACTAGGGAGCTTCCTTATCTCTGGAATGTCGGGTTCCAACTGCATGGCTGTTGTCTTCGGGGGTCAGCAATTCTCAGCGAGGGGAGTCTTTTACTCTAAGCCATATTTGTTCCCAACATTCAGGAAACACGAGACACTGTGAAAAGAACAACTCTAAGAATAGTAGGAATAGAGGAAGGAGAAGAAATCCAAACCAAAGGATCAAATTCTACTGAATCATAGAAGAAAAAATTTCTAACCTAAATTAAAAAATGACTATCAAGGTATAGGAAACATACAGAATAACAAATAGACTGGACCAGAAAGAAAGTCTTCTTAGCTTTAAAAATTACTGACCAAGTAACATATAAAGGCAGGCCTATTAGAATTACCCTAGATTTCTCAATGAAGACTCTAAAGGCCAGCAGAACGTGGACAGATGCTTTACACACTATGAAAATACAGATGCCAATGCAGACAACTATATTTCTGTTACAATAGATGGAGAAAATAAGATCTTCTATAATAAAACCAAATTTAAGCAATATCTATCTACAAATCCCTACAGAAGGCACTAAAAGGAAAACTCCTAAAGAGATTACCATGCCAAAGAAAACAAAAGTAATAAATAATAATCCCAGGCCAGCAAATCAAAAGAGCAGAAACACACACACACACACCATCACCACCACCACAACAACAATAATAACAACATCAGCAAAATAACAGGAACCAACCAAACAAAACCCCACTGTTCACTGATTATCTCTCAGCATCAGTGTTGTCAATTTGCCAAGAAAAACAGAATGGATATGAAAACAGGATCCATCCTTCTGCTACATCCCAGAAACACACCTTAACATTAAGGAATCAAGGATAGACATTACCTCAGGGTAAAATTATGGAAAAAGATAGACCAAACAAGTGGACCTAAGAAGCAAGCTGTTGTAGACATTTTAATATCTGACAAAATAGAGGTTTCCTGGGGGCAAGCCCACCAGCCCTAAGCTTCTTGCTGTCCCCAGAGCTCCATTTTTTGTCTTGGTGAAAGCTCCTCAGCCTGCTTTCACCAGGCCTGCCACACCAGGAACACCCACATTAGACCCCTCCCCCAAATCCCCTTGGGCATGCCCAGCTTCTTTGTGCTGAGCTCTGTCCCCTAAGTGCCATTGTCTGGCCCAAGGCCTGCTGCACCAGGAAGATTTAGGGACAAGCAGAATGCTAATGTAAGAATGCCAGTGTAAAAACACAATGCCAGGGCAATGCTGTATCACCACAGCCCAGTTATCACACTACTGTAAACCCTGGATATCCTAGCACAACTGAAACACAAGAAAATGATCTTAAATCTACTTTTATGAAGATGATAAAGGCCTTTAAAGGGGAGAGAAATAAATTCCTTAAAGAAATACAGGAAAATACAGTTAAACAGTCGAAGGAAATGAGTAAAACTGCTAAAGACTTGACAATGGAAATATAAGCAATTAAAAAAAAAAAACAAGGGAATCCTGAAGATGGAAAATCTAGGGAGGAAAACAGGAACTACAGAAACAAGCATCACCAACAAGATTTTTCTATTTCATAGAGAAAAATCTCAGGCATAGAAGACACAATTGAAGAAATCAATACATCGGTCAAAGAAAATGTTAAATCTAAAAAATTCATGACATAAAACATCCAGAAAATCTGGGATTCTGTAAAAATACCTACCCTAAGAATAAGAGAAATTAAGTCTGTAGAGGTGTCTCAGTATTTAAGAGCACTGGCTTCTCTTCCAGAGGTTCTGAGTTCAATTCCCAGAATAACAGGAATAGAAGGTAAAAGAGTCCCAGCTGCAAGGCCCAGATAATATTTTGAACAAAATCACAGAAGAAAAATGTCCCTACCTAAAGAATGAAATTCTTATA
Source organism: Pachyuromys duprasi (assembly GCA_028658305.1). Classification (NCBI taxonomy): domain Eukaryota; kingdom Metazoa; phylum Chordata; class Mammalia; order Rodentia; family Muridae; genus Pachyuromys; species Pachyuromys duprasi. The sequence goes on from CM053751.1 coordinate 50,245,977, forward strand.
ACCATTCAAGAAGCTTACAGAACACCAATTAGATTGGACCAGAAAAGAAAATCCTCCCATCACATAATAATCAAAACATTGAAGGTATAGAACAAAGCAAGGATATTAAAAGCTCCAAGGGAAAAAGAATGAGTAACATACAAAGGCAGAGCTACCAGAATTACACCTGCCTTCTCAACAGACTGTAAAAGCTAGAACGGCCTGGACAGATGTTTTACAATCTCTAAGAGACCACAGATGTTTATATACTATACCCAGCAAAGCTTTCAATCAGCATAGAAAAAAACCAAAAATCAAAAAGCACAAGATATTCTGAGCCAAAACCAAATTTAAACAATATCTATCTATAAATCCAGCCCTACAGAAAATACTAGCAGAAAAACCCAATGAGGTTAACTACTCCTAAGAAAACACAGGAAATAAATAACTCCACACCAGCAAAAACCAAAAGAAGAGAAGCACACACAAGCACATGCACACACACACAGGTACACACACACAGGTGCACACACACAGGTGCACACACACACACACACACACACACACACACACACTACCACCACCAACATCAAAATAACAGGAATTAATGATTGTTGGTCATTAACATCTCTCAACATCAGTGGATTCAGTTCCTTAATAAAAAGACACAGGCTAACAGAATGGATGTGAAAACAGGATGCATCATTCTGCTGCATACAAGAAACACACCTCAGCAACAAAGATAGATATTATCTCAGAGTAAAGGGCTGGAAAAAGATTTTCCAAGCAAACAAACCCAAGTGGCAAGCTAGAGTAGCCATTCCAATATCTAATAAAATAGGCTTTTAACCAAAATTAATCAAAAGAGATGGGGAAGGACATTTCATTCTCATAAAAGGAAAAATCCATCAAGATGACATTTCAAGAGCACTCACATTCATAAAAGAGATATTATTAAAGCTTTAATCACACATTGGACCCTACACATTAATAGCAGGAGACTTCAATACTCAGTCTCATAAATGGGCAGGTCAATGAAACAGAAACTAAGCTGGGAAATAATGAAACTAATAGACATGAAACAATTGTACCTAAGTCGTGTCTACAGAACATTTTACCCAAACACCAAAGAATATACCTTCTCAGCACCTCACAGAACCTTTTCCAAGAATGTCCATATACTCTGTTATAAAGTAAGCCTCAACAGATACAAGAAATTTGAAATACCCCCTTATATATTATCAGATCATCATGGATTAAAAGTGGACTTTGATAACAATATAAAGAACAGAAAGCCTAAAAACCCATGGAAACTGAAAAATGTTTTATTTAATGACCACTGGGTTAGGGAGGAAGTAAAGAAAGAAATGAATGGCTTTCTAGAATTCAATAAAAATGAAGGCAAACATATGTAACAACAAACTTATGGGACACAATGGAAGCAGTGCTAAGCGCCTTCATAAAGAAATTGGAGAGAGCCAGGCTTGGTGGCTTATAACCCCAACACTCCAGGAGGGAGAGGCAGGCAGATCCCTGTGAGTTCGAGGCCAGCCTGGTCTACAAAGTGAGTCCAGGACAGCCAGGGCTACACAGAGAAATCCTGTCTCAAAAAATCAAAAGAAATTGGAGCAATCTCATACTTGTAACTTAACAGCACACCTGAAATCTATAGACTTAAAAGAAGCAAACATACCCAAAAGGAGTAGACTTATAGGAAATAGTCAAACTCAGTGCTGAAATCTATGAATTAGAAACAAAGAGAACAATATAGAGACTCAACAAAACCAAGAGCTGGTTCTTTGAGAAAATCATCAAGATAGACAAACCCTTAGGCAAACTAACTAAAAGGCAGAGAGAGAATATCCAAATTAACAAGATCAAAAATGAAAAGGGGGACATAGCCATAGATACCAAGGAAATCCAAAGAATCATTAGGTCTTACTTAAAAAAAACAAAACAAAACAAAACAAAAAAACCTGTTCTCTACCAAATTGGGAAATCTCAAAGAAACATATGATTTTAATGATAGATATCACTTACCAACATTAAATCAAGATCAGGTAAACAAATTAAACAGACCAATAACCCCTAAGAATACAGAAGCAGTCATTACCCCAGCTGTATCCCCTCCCTCAGCATCTCCCAATCCCACCCTCCTTTTTTCTCCCACCTCCCATCCCCTTTCCCCAGTCCACTGATAGGGGAGGTCCTCCTCCCCTTCCATCTGACCCTAGCCAATCAGGTCTCATCAGGACTGGCTGCATTGTCTTCCTCTGTGGCCTGGAAAGGCTGCATCCCCCTGCCCTAAGAGATGGTAATCAAAGAGCCAGCCACTGAGTTCATGTCAGAGACAGTCCCTGTGCCTCTTATTTGGAGGCTGAGCTGCCATGGGCTACATCTGTGCAGAGGTTCTAGGTTATCTCCATGCACGGTCCTTGGTTGGAGTATGGGTCTCAGAAAAGACCTCTGTGCCCCAATTTTTTGTTTCTGTTGGTCTCCTTGTGGAGCTCCTATCCCCTTGAGGTTTTTCTATCTCCTGCTTCTTTCAGAAGATTCCCTGCACTCTGCCCAAAGTTTGACTATGAGTTTCAGCATCGGCTTCAATACCTTGCTAGGTAGAGTCTATCAGAGGCCCTCTGTGGAAGGCTCCTGTCCTGTTCCCTGTTTTCTCCCACTTCCAATGTCTATTAAACAGGAAATTCTTAAAAGAGAAAACTTAAATTTCTGAGGAACTCTTGAAAAAACTTTCAACATTCTTGGCTATCGGGAAAAGGCAAATCAAAATTACTTTGAGATTTTACACACTAAAGAATGGCTAACATCAATAAAACAAGCAACAGTTCATGCTGGCAAAAAAATGTAGAATAAGGGGGCCACTCATCCACCACTGGTGAGACTGAAAACTTGTACAGTCTCCATGAAAATCTGCATGGCAGCTTTTCAGAAATATGGAAATCAATGTACCTCAATATCCAACTACACCACTCTTGAGCATATACCCAAACGGTGTTTCATCTTACCACAGACACTTGCTCAGCCATGTTCAGTGTTGCTCTCTTTATTAATAGCAACCTAGATGTCTCTCAATAAAAAAACAATGTGGCATATTTACACACTTGAGAATTACTCAGCCATAGAAAAATGAAATCATGAAATTCACAGGCAAATGGTTGGAACTAGAAAAAGTCATCCCGAGTGAGATAATCCAGACCCAGAATGACAAATATGGTGTGTATATATATATATATATATATATATATATATATATATATATATCCCTACATATGTCAATAATAACCAAGCTATAATCCACAGAACCACAGAGTTTAGGTATAGAATAAGTTACTGGAGGGACAGATAGGTCTCCTTAGGAAAGGGAAATGGAATACATAGTTATGGATAGTTGGGATGGAAGGATAAAGTAGACAGGTGGAGTGAAGAAGACAAAGGAAGAATGATGGTGAGAGACAGTTAAAATTAAGGGTCTACTGAGGCATACTATGGAAACGAAATACAGTAGAAGTTTCCTAAAAGATAGACATATATGAAGGTAATCAAAATGAAACAAAGCCCCATCTAGATAACTTGTCACCAAATGAAACTTCCAGGACTGGGATCAGATTGTATTTAATGGAATTATTGACCAAATAGGTTCCATGGGAACCTCCAAACAACCCAAGTTGTTTCCACAATTATTAGGTTGATCTTTACAAACTGACAGCAAAGGCCAGATACTGAAGACAGCACCCATACAACTCATGGAGAAGTTGAACTGGGCCCATAGAGAGCCTTCACCCCTATGTCCTAGGGTCTTTGGTACAAGAAGGTATTCTGTATTCTACCAAAGGAGAAACGTAAATACAAACCCAGCTAAAAACCCTACGATTGGGGCTGGAGAGGTGGCCCAGTGGTTAAGAGCAGTGTCTGTTCTTCCAGAAGTCCTGAGTTCAATTCCCAGCAACCACATGATGGCTCACAGCCACCTATACTGCAACCTGATGCCCCCTTCTGGCATGCAGGTGTACGTGCAGATAGAGGACTCATAAAAATAAATCTTAGGGCTGCAGAGATGGCTCAGTGGTTAAGAGTACTGTCTGCTCTTCCAAAGGAACTGAGTTCAATTCCCAGCACCCACACGGCAGCTTACAACTGTCTATGCCCCCAATTCCAAGGGATCCGACACCTTCACACTAATGCACATAAAATAAACAAACAACAACAAACCCTACGATCTACAATGTTCATGCCTGAGAGATATGCTAGTAGCACAAAGCTTCTGGGAGTAACCAACCGATATGTGATTTGATGTAAGGTTTACTCATGAGAATCTGACACTAGATAGTCCAACAACCTGTGGAAAAATCAAACGCTACTTTTCTAAAACAAAACAAAACTGAAGAAAAAAAAACCCTACAAAAATGCAGATATAAAGTGACTCCCAATGACGTTCTGCTATACTCATAGATCAATGCCTTTCTCAGTTAACATCAGGAAAGCTCATTCCTTCAGCAGTTTGCGGACAAATACAGAGACACATAGCCAGACATGATGCAGAGAGTGAGACATTGGGACACTCAGCATCAAATCAGATGTCTCTAACAATTCTGCTTTCAAGACTCAAGGGAATCCCACAGAAGAGAAGGCAGAAGGAGTGTAAGAGCCAGACAAGATGGATGACACCAAGAAAGCAAGGTCCACTAAATCACTGTGAACAAAGCTCACATGAACTCAAAGAGACCCAGACGGAACGCATGGGGCCTGCATGGGTCTGCTTTTAACAGGGCTTAGAGCTTAAAGGAGGAGTGGACCTGTGCTCCCATCCCTAACCAGGAAGTAATCCCCAATGTATAAGTACTTGCAAATAAAAATTTAGTTTCCTCCAAGGAAGTCTCACTGGGAAAACCACCTACTCTTTTTTGTTTGTTTGTTTTGTTTTTTTTTATTAAAATTTTATTTTTAAATTAATTACAGCTTTTTCACTTTGTATCCTAGCTGTAGCCCCCTCTCTCATTCCCTCCCAACCTACCTTCCCTCCCTCATCTCCTTCCATTCCCCTCTCCAAGTCCATGGATAGGAGAGGTCCTCCTCCCCTTCCATCTACTCCTAAGCATAGGCTGTATGCCCAACAGCAGACGGCCAACAGAAAATAAAATCAATGGCATCTTCAAAGGTTCCTTCTTCCATAATATCGTATGAGGGCTTTGCCTTTAATAAATCTTATTTTGTATTATCATTTTATTATATATACACACATACATATTTATATTTTTAAAATTCTCCCTTTTTATCCTTCAGGTCCTTTGTGTCTTCATTATGGCTTCCAGCTCAGTCTTTTTATTGGATTCCTGAGTATGCAAAGTGGGTCTCTGTTTCTTGTGCTTTCCCATAGGCTCTTTTCCCTCTGTTTGTTTTGTACAATTCTGGTGTGTTAGTTTTTGTTTTATCTTTTTTATAGTTTATTCTATTATAATTGTATTTTATTATTGTCCCTTAGAAGCCTTTTTGTTTTCTAATAAGAGACACAAAGGGGGTGAATCTGGATGGGAGGCAAGGTTAGGAGGAATTGGGAGGAGTAGAGAGAGGGGAAAATGCATTCAGGATAGATTATGTAAGAAAAACTATTGTCAATGAAATGGAAAATATCTCTTTTCTAATTGACTTCTAAAGTGGTTTGTGAGCTATAAGAGAAAACCAGGCTGAAAACTCTGTTCCTCACCTTATTTATGAAACCAAACAGTATAATCCAATTTAACCAACCATTTTATTCACTAGTCTTGACTTTTGGCAAACTCTTAGAAGAAAAATCAAATCCCCTGTCAAAGGATGGAGATTTGTCACTATTGAAGATAGTCAAAGAAATTAGCTTCAGGCTCTAAAAGCAATTTCAGGAGGACTTCTCAAACTACTTTAAGCAATGTCTGTACTGCTGGAATAAATGTGTCTCCTGTCAGGGCAGCTACTTGAAAAAGATATGGCAATTTGGATCTGTAATTTCTGCTTTGTTTCTTGAATAGTGGGAAAGCGTTATACATCAAGTGTGCAGGAAATGATAGCCATCCATTCTGCAAACAACCATAACAATAAACATTTAAATAGTTTCAGTCAGTGCCTCAGACTTTGCACAACAATTGATACCTAAGATTTTGAATCTGATCTCTATAGCCTCTGTTATTGACTATGTCAGTTGTGGTGGTTTGAATAGGTATGGTCCCCAGAGACTCATGTATGTGACTGCTTGGCCCATAGGGAGTGGCACTTTTAGGAGGTGTGGCCTTGTTGGAGGAATTGTGTCATGTAGGGGTGGGCTTTGGGGTCTCATATGCTCAAGCTATGGCCAATGTGATAGAGTCTCCTTCCTCTGCCTGTGGATCAAGATATAGAACTTTCAGCTCCCTTTCTAGCATCATGTCTCCTGCCATGATGAAAATGGACTAAACTTCTGAAACTTTAAGGCAGCCACAATTAAATTGTTTCTGCTATAAGAGTTGCTGTGGTCATGGTGGCTCTTTACAGCAATAGAAACCCTAAGACATCAGTCTATCTTACCCTTACAAATTGTTCCCTTGGTAGTAATAAATTTAGTTAATACCATACTTCAATGTCACAGTACATATAGAGTTAGACTCATAGTCATGTGGACTATCATCCTTCCAATCCAATCATTGTATCATTCCTTATATTTCAAATTTTCTCCATGTTCATACTCCTTAATTTCTACTTCCAATGTAACCATTTGAGTGTTATAGAATCGATCCTGAATTTTCAATAAAACTTAAAGGCCTGGTGTGGTGGCAGCTACTTTTAATCTCAGCATTCGAGAGGCACAGGCAAACAGAACTCTTGTGAGTTTGTGGTCAGCCTGGTTTATATAGCAAGTTCCAGGACATCTGGGTAGATAGGCCCTGTGTCAAGAAACAAGAAAAAACTTCAGTTTCTTGTTCACTTTGTTCAGTCATCTGTGACTATCTAGAACAAATTTTGAGGTACATATTGTGACTTCATCTGATGTCAGTGGGAAGATTTCCACGCTATTCTATGTTGTCATGATCAAAGAATACAGAAAGACATTATAGTTAATGTTTGTTTTTGTAATTTTATTACTGCTTTGATTTTATTATAATAAAAATTACCCTAGGGTGGATAATGATTATCACTTTTGTCTAGGGAAATAAAGGTATTCCACATTGTAAGGGAAGAGAGCATGGGTGGCTGAGTAACACTGGAAATGGGACAGGTCACCAGGGGAGAAAATGAAGCGGAGTGATTGTGAAGATGGCCAGGAGCTCCAGGTGTCTCAGTTTTATCCTGACTCAGCCCTAATTGCGTTTAACTGTTTCCTCAGGTTGATGTCATTATTTCCTCTCACTGTAATGAACATTGCACAAACTGAAACATCCATATTATCATTATTATGTTCTTAGGATATCAGTTCCATTGTGCTAAAATGTTTTGTGAAGTTATCATTTGCCTGAGGTGAGGGGGTACCATGGTCATAGCATATGACAGATATCCTCAGAAGGATTTTGTGATGCTGCTGGATGTTGAAAGTAGAAAGTAATACCACTGTATTGCATCCCATTCACACCTGTGGTCACTACCTCAAATGTGGGATCCATTATCGACCCTCCCCTGCGTACAACACAGACACTGGGAACTGGAATCTGCAGGCTTCACTGTGCACAAGAAAGTAAACAGGGAGAGTTAAAGAGCCAACATTAAAACTTAGAGTCAGCTCAGAGCGCCCTAGGTTAACTCCGCTGCTGTCACTTCTCCACGTTCACCCTTTCCCCTCCTTGAAATGGTTTCTCTCTCTCTAAACCTTCTCTCACTGTTTCTTTGTGTTGTTTTTCTGCATCACTTTGATGTAGTCATTCAAAACTAAATAGAGTGCCAACCTCTGAACTAATCTATAGTATATTGTGACCTGAATCCTATTTTCTCAGTTACCAATAAATTGGAATTCATTCCTCACAGCTTCCTGACATAACCTCTGACTGGTTCATACTAAATCTTTGCTGTATCCCAGAAATATAACCTGATTTAGACCCTGGTTCACTTTCAAGTCAATTCAATATGCCTCTCTAGGAGGAGTTATCCAAGGTGGCATTATTTAAAGTTTTTTTTTTTTAACTTTAAGACAATATTCTAAAAATCACTTGAAAACCACAAAAGTATGCAAAATTTCACAATTCAAGACTTTTTTTCTTGGTGTGTTTATTCTTCTATGTGAGAAGTATTTGGATGTGAATGTAAGATGAATCAGTTTAAACCAGCCATTATGAACAGACCAACCAACATGCTTAAAAATGTAACTAGTGGATTAAGTATAGAGACTCAAAAATAAGCCTAGAAAAGTGAGGCAGAAAAAATTGCAACTGTCCATATCACTGTTGTAATTGAATATTTATCAGTGATACAACCCACACTTCGAAACACTACTTACACCATGGTCTCCACTGGCCACTGGCCAATGAGGACAGCATTTTCTTTCACTAATAGAACATGTGCTCTTAATTTTATGTAACAATCTTAGTTACAGGGATTGATGAAGATTGAAGGTAGAAGACAGGTTATAAATTATGTGGACTGAGACTAGAAGACATAGACCAGTGTGGACAGCTCATTTCTGCATGGTTCTTGGTTAGGGTAACAAATTGATATTCATACATATATCCATGTCTCCAATAAGATGGGAATTCCTCATGAATTTACAGAGGGCTTGGTAGCTCCATAGGCAACTCGCCTTTGTTAACCAGCTGTCTTTTGTTTTGTTTTTTCAGGGATTCTCAAGTAGTGCAACTTTTAAAACAGTTGCTTGGTTAGAAAAAGCTTAAAGAACTTCCAAAGTGAAATTTCTATCTGCCTCAGAGAACACCAGTATGCCTTAAAATGAATGAGAAAGGGCGCAGACGGCACCCAGAAAGCAGAGCGTACCTCTCCTTGAGCAAGATGGTCTAAGTGGTCACATCATTTCCACTCTTACTAAGAATGAAAGCCGTTGGAAGAAAAATCTAAACAACAACAATAACAAAAACATAAAAAGCAAAGCCAAGAAACAAATTGCAAGGAGCAAAGCAGAGCCTGCAGAAATACCAGAAATAGCATAGAAGGCACAAACTATCCAAAATGAATAAATAAGTCCAGTGAGCCACAGAAGTAAATGTAATAAGGCAACAGGTGGTAATTTTAAAGAAACAGAATTAAAAAAAAACAAAAACAAGCAAACTTAGAAGGATTTACACAAAAGATGGCAAGTAGGTAGTGAAAATGATTCTACATAGACACTATGATAGTGTAGAAAGCATATTGTATCTTAACAGAAATATAAATATAGATAAAAGCTCTTACGAAGTTGACAGGTACATGGTTTAAGGGACTGAATGAATTAGAATTTTGTGGGAGAAATTAAAACAAGGCAGATGTAGAGACAGGATGAAAAGACTTAAGAACACCGGTTTTTCAGCCTTCCTAGTTGCTGTGACCCCTTAATACAGTTTCTCTCAATGTGGTGACTCCCCCGCCAACCATTACATTTTTGTTGCTACTTCATCACTGTAATTTTGCTATTGTTGTGAATCGTAATGTAAATATCTGTATTTTCCGATGGTCTTAGGTGACCCCTGGGAAGGGCTGTTGGGCTACCAAAAGGGTCTGAAGCCACAGATTGAAAGCCGGTGCTCAAGAGCTTCTTCATAATGTCCAGTTAAATTCATGATAACTTTTTTACCAACGTTTAATACCTCTCCCCCCCGAGAACTAGGGGATTTTCAATTATTTTCATAATAGAAATCTCCTTTTCAGAAATATGTGCTGAATATTTGACTCAAGAGAGCATGAGTACCATCTCACCTTTGTTAGGCATCTCCTTGATTGCTCTTTGGCTGCATGGCTCAGAGATGAGGAAAAAAATGTCTGCCTTTCTGTTCTCAAATAAGCCATAAGGAAGCTTTAATTGAATTTTATTAAGCCCATGCAGTTTGACGCTGTGGTTTAGGTGCCGAATATTCCCCAAAGTTCACATACAGAGCCGTGGTCTCCAGAGTGTTGGGGTTGGGAAGCGTTGTGTACCTTCAAGATGCAGAGTCTAGAAGGAAGTCGTTAAGTCCTCAAGTCTTTGAGGTGTACCCTTGGAGAGACTCCTCTCCTCTCTCCCCCTCTTCCTCTTCCCCTTCCCTCTTCTTCCCTCCTTTTCCCTCCTCCCTTATGCTTCCCTTCCCCTCCCCCTCCACTTCCCTTTTCCCATTTTAGATCTGATGTCATGCACACATTTACTGTTTTTGTTCTTTGTTTCAATTTTTTTTTCTATTTGGAGACAAAATAATCTATGAATTTGACCTTTTTAAATCCCTCTTGCTTGATTATTTTTAATGTGGATTTTCTTAAGTTTTTTTTCTTCTTCTTTTTATGTAGAACAGCTCAGGAGAGACACAATGCTAAGCCTTGATGTCTTGTTTTTCTCACAGTGTATATCTAAGATATGGTTCGATGTCAGCAGATGAGCCACCCCCCTTCTCTCTGGAGGGTAGTCAGAGAAGGTTCCTTTTTGTTGTTGTTGTTTTTATTTTATTAACATTTAAGTTACTACCCAAAATAATATACTTCATTGTAACATTTTTATAGATATCAGTATATCTTGCTCATATCTGGAAGCCACAATACCTTCTGCCATTCCACTTTTAATAAATAAGTTTATGATAAAAGCATCATCATTTACACAGTCTGAATCATGAAGAACTTGAAAACAAAAATTACTGCCTACGCACTTTAGATCAGTCTCTATCCTTTCTCCTATCTCTAACTGAGATATTTTTCAAATAAGTATGAAACAGGAATGTAAACAGCCACCACAAGGCCATGTCTTTCTGTCTTTTGCAAGTATTACTATATGAGGATTTTATTAAGTTCTAAATCGACCAGTCAATGCTGCTGGAATCCAGCCGCCAGTAGCTCTCTGATTTTACCTCTTGAGAGCAATTGTCCTTTTGCCTCACCCTCTTTTAAAACAAACAGGGCAGTGGTGGCACATGCCTTTAATCCTAGCACTCAAGGAGGCAGAGGCAGGTGGATTGCTGTGAGTTCGAGGCCAGCCTGATCTACAAAGCAAGCCCAGGACAGCCAGAGCTACACAAAGAAACCCTGTCCAAACCAAACCAAACCAAACCAAACCAAACCAAACCAAACCAAACCAAACCAAACCAAATAAAAAACCCAAACAACAAACAGGGTTAAGGAATAGAGTACTTCCCTAGCTGGGGTGTGGCCCTTGATTTAATCTTAACATTACATCAAGCAATAATCATTAAAGGAGTAAATCTACACATGCTACCTTTAGCATACTTTGAATATGCTTGTCCAGAAAATTTCTTTTATTTTTCTTAAAGAGGATTCTCAAGTTATAAAAGTTTCAGGACCTTATGGTTTCTGTGAGTTAATCAATCAAATTTCAGGATCCAATTGCCTACCGAGGAGTATTAGCTGCCGAGTCAGGGCAATAGAAATGATCTAAAAGCCTGCTTTTGGTTAAATGACTGAAAATATTTTTTGCTGTCATCTAGACATATATTGATATTGCAACTGATAAAGAATAAAGACTAATGACTTCCTTTCCAATACAGGTAAAGTGAAAGTGCTGAAATTATTGTCTAGACTACAGGAAGAGGCCGCAAAGAGTGAGAGGTCTTGGAACATAGGATCACATCAGTGTAAAAAATTACCACAAGGATAGGTCATGGCGAAGGGAAGAATGACTTAATGCAGGATTTGGTAACATCAGAGTGTAAGATAGTTTTGTAAGCGTAGAAACACTTGGCTAATCAAAGGTTGTTTAACCATAAGGTACTTATTAAATTATTTCCAATATAAAACACAAATGAAGAACCCTGGGTTAACACAGTATTGCTCAAGATAGGATTAGATGGCTCAGAAGGTCACAGTGCTTGCCTCTCAAGCCCGATGATGTCATTTTTGATACCTGGGACTCATATAAAGTAGAAAAGAAAAAAAAAGTCTGAGTAAAATTGTCTTCTGACCTCCACACATATACTTTAGTACAGGCCTGTCCATTACACACACTTGCACACAAATAATAATAATAATTTAAAAAATTGAAAAGATAGGATAAAGGAGGCAGATTACATAACATTGTAATGAAGGTCATACCTCAATGTCTTTAAAACTTTGTAGATAAAGTTGGCAAACACTGCACTATCACGTACAGGGAGATGGCTGAAGCATAGGAATTAATCATAACTGAGATTCACTCTAAGGAACAAATGAGAGTCAATATTAAAGGCTCATGTAATTATTATTCAGACGGAACCTTTGAAGCAAGAAGGAAACTAAATGTTACTGGGTATAATTATGGGGCTGGGGAAATCCTAAGATATCTTGGCAATTATGAATGCTACAGTTACTGTCTAACTTAGGGTTGTTTTATGGAGGGTACTTTTCAATTTCACAATGGCGACAAAGCAAAACATACTCAATGAAAAGTGCATATGTATTTTAATTTATCTTCAAATTTGAATTTCGGTCTTTTTCTTAGGTGAGTGCCAGGTGGTACCCACTCTCTTGTGCTGATCCTGAGCAGTTGAGACACACCACAGCTCCCAACCACGTGATCATGTGAATAAATTACTGTGACCTACAGCAGGTGCTGTCACTAAGATATTCTGTGGGTTGAGTTTTCCTGGGGAGATGGGAAAAAAAGCATCTACTAACCAACAAATGAAAGAAACAATTCTGACCAAGTCTAGCCTGGTGAGCCAGTGAGTTTACTGGGTTACCCCCAGGACCAGCATGATTCAGAGGCAGGTGGTCTCCTGGCCAACAGAAAGTTTTGCCATGGAAGGTTCACCCCCCCCCCCCCCCCATATCATGGATAACTCATGAAAAGCTGTACCATGAAAGCCCCTGGGCAACCACTGGTCATCTCCATCACTGTCCTGTTCCTCAGTCATTACTTGCCACTTACATAACCTAGGGGAAAGGAGGAACCTTGTATATCTCATCAGCTCATGATTCTTGTGAGGCCCTGGGGTTCCGCAAAGACTCATGACTGGTAGATCCAGGTAGGAAATCTCCATAGCATCTTGTGAGGGTGATCACATATGTTGATTCAAGATGTTGTAGCCCAGGAGAAATAATCACAAAACTGATGTATAAAGTGCCTTTTAAATTTATCGTAGTTGCAACATGTAAGTTTATCAAAATGTAACTGGTAACCCTATTGAAAGTTGAGGAGCTTACTTTCTCATGTCTGTTTAATATGCTAAAAAAGAACATTAAAGTAGGACAAGAAACTATTTGGGAAGATCAAGGGGAGGAAAGGAGGGTGGGGACAAGGAATGATAATGGCATGGAGGGGACATGACCAAAGTACATGCTGTATGTATGATAATGTCACAACAAAATACAGTCCTAAAAACATGAGATAGTATTTGGTTTGGAAGTGTAGCTTAGTGACCCTGCATGAGGCTTTGGTTAAAGTCTTTTTACTGATGATTTAAAATAAGAATACACTTAATTTTAACATTGTATTTTTATTTACTGTCCCTAGTTTGGTGTATATGTGTAATTTTTGGCCTCCTCAGTGTTTTAAAATTGGGATAGTGTACATGTCAGTTCAGATTTGTGAAGAAAGAGAAAGGTGTTGGAAAGCGACATTTCTGCAAAGCAGCAACCATTGGAGGTATAAAACAACTGTGCACACACATCATTTCTTCCATCATCAATGACGCAAGTTTTAGTTATTTTTGTATTGCATAATCAAGGCAACTTATGTAAGAAGTTGTTTCCTGGGGTTAATGATTCCAGGCGGGGAGGAATCCATTGTCATCACGGTGGAGAGCATGGGGGCAGACAGGCAGTCAGGCACAGCAATGGGGAAGTAGCTGAGACCCAATGTTAAATCCACAAGTGAGAGACTGAGGGTAAAAGAGACCTGACCGGGAACAGTGTGAGCTTTTTGAAACCTCAAAGCCCACCCTCATTAGCACACCAACATGGCAACATTTTCTAATCCTTCCTAAACAGCACCATCCATTGGGGGCCAAACATTCAACTCTGCTAGGGCCATTCTCATTCAAACAACCATAATACCACTCATTATTTGTTTCATGTCTGAAAAACCTCAATATATATATATATATATTTTATTTCAGAGTACTATATTCTTTGCAGTGGAATGGTTTTTTATTGGATATGTGTTTGGTTTAAATGGTTTAAGTAAGGATCATCTCAACTGCAACACAGAGCTGTAAAAATACTGAATTCTGACTCCTGTACTGAAATGTTCCCTAAGTCCCAGGTGCAGGAATGGTTTGTAGATGTAGCCACTGGGGTTGGGCTTCACAACTCTGCCCCTTCCCCACTTTTTCTTTTATTTTTGTTTTATATATATATATATATATATATATATATGTATATATATATATATATATATATATATATATATATATATATATTTTTAGGGTTACCCTGTGTAGTCTTGGCCATCATGGAACTTGCTGTGTAGATCATGCTGGCCTCAAACTCAGAGATTCACCTGCCTCTGCCTCCAAGTGCCTCCCAAGCACATGCACTGCCTGGTAACTCTTCCTTTTACTGGTTACGGTTTCTAAAATGGTCTCCATGTGCTGCAAAGAAAGTTTCCTTGATGAGGGATGAGGACTACACTTACCTATGGGTTCAAAGGTAAATTTTTAGAACGTAGTATTCTGGTTTAGTAAAGTGGCCATTGTAGTTTCTTCTCCAGGATTCTTGACTTTAAACCTATACAAAGAGCTACAGGTAACCAAGGAATGCTGAGAGGAGACACAGTCTTCTTGAGTGAAGAGCACACCAACTGTTTATTCAATATCAAATGGTCAGCCCTAAATGCATACATAAAGTAACATTATACAGAGTGAGTAGGTAACTTATAAACCTATACAGGTGTGTACAAAACAATAATTAAGGAAGAAAGAGGGCATGGATTTGAAAGAGAGCAAGAAGAGGTATAGGAAAGAGTTTGAGGGAGGAAACGATCGAACTATAAATCTCGAAAGTAAAATAAATTAAAAACAAGCCTTTAAAATTCACTTTACATCTTGATCACAGCCCCCTCCCTCCTCTCCAGCCCCACCCTTCCACCCTCTTTCCTTCTATCCCCCTCTCCTCTTCAGAAAAGGGAACCACCCTCTCCATACCAACCCACCTCAGCACATCAAGTTCCATCTAAGCACATCCTCTTCTACTGAGGCCAGACAAAGCAGCCCAGCTAGGGAAAAGTGATCCAAAAGCAGGCAGTGGAGTCCACGTCAGAGACAGACCCTGCTCCACTTGCTAGTGAGCCCGCATGAAGATCAAGCTGCCCATCAGCTACATATGTCCAGGAGGCCCAGGCCCGTTGGTTGGTGGTTGAGTCTTTGTAAGCCTTTATAGCCCTAGGTTAATTGACTCTGTTGATATTATTGTGGAGTTCTTGTCCCATCTGGGTCCTTCTCTTCTCTCTTCTACCCTACTCTTCCACAAGACTCCCCAAGCTCCGCCTAACGTTTGGCTGGGAGTCTCAGCATCTGTTTCCATCTGCTGTTGGGTGGAGCCTCTCAGAGGGTGGTTGTGCTAGGCTCCTGTCCGCAAGCATAGCAAAGTGTCATTAACAGTGTCAGGGGTTGGATCTCTCCTATGGGGTGGGTCTCAAGATGGGCCAGTCATTGGTTGTCCATTCCCTCAATCTCTGATCCATCTTTATCCTTGCACATATTATAGGCAGGGTAATTTTTGGATTGAAGGTTTTGTGGGTGGGTTGGTGTCCCCCTCCCTCCTCTGGATGTCCTGCCTGGCTAGGGGGTGGCCACCTCCATCTCCATTTCCCCTGCTGCTAGGAATCTCAGCTAGAGTCACCCCCATATCCTCCCAGGAGCTTACTCTGTGACAGGTCTCCAGCTTGTCACAGAGATGTCCCCCGCCCCAACTGGTTTTCCTCCATGGGCTGGAGGCTGGATAATCCTAGGGGCCAGGTGCCCTCCTCGGGAAGGTGGATAATCCCAGCATTGGCTGGGGAAATACAGATGCAGGTATTTTGCAGTCAGCAGCATGCCCACATGCTCACTCTGTAGTCACTGAGCTTAACTTCCTGCTACCCAGACACTGGGCATGCTGGGCACTGCCATCTTGTTCATACCCTGAAGTTAAAACAAGTTGATTAGCACACATGCATACCACACTGAATTGAAGGATTCTGCTTTCCCTTAACAATGGCTCAGCGCCATCCTTCTTACCTAGCCTGTGAGGCTTGAGTAGCTTCCCGCGTCACTCATCATCCTAACAGATCTCGTGCCTGCTATTCCATTTTGAGCACCAGGCATAGGAGTTTATTTTTTAAGACAAGGAGGATGGATTTAGGGAGAGGTGGAATGATCCCCAGAGCTAAGTGGGAGAGTTCAGGAAGGTGCTGAGAAGCTGGAGAGCTGGGGAGCTGAATGCAGCAAAAGGTACCCTTGAGGTGACCTTCTTTGCGAAGCCCAGTTCTTAGATGTACCTTCCCTCTTAATACTTATACATGACCCATTGCCATCTACGCTAAACCTCCCTCTTGAAATCCCAGCTTTTTATTAAGGAAAATTCATTTCTCTGAACACCTGGTGTGCAAATCGTGAGGCTTTTTTTTTTCCCCTCTATCGTCTCTGACATCGTTGAAGAGAAAGATTTTCTAGCAGTTATTTTGCCATAGGACCACCAGTTCCAAAGCAGAAAGCTATATAACAACAAGCATGTTTGTACCTGCAGATCTGGCAATTAGAAGGCACCCGTGGTGGATGGTGGATGGGTAAGGAGCAGCCATGTATGTCTCTCTCTCACAGGTCTGTAGGCTCTTTAAGCGTTCTTCTCACAGAGTCTGCGAGCAACACGGCCTCTGGGGTGTCAAGATTTTTACACAGAGGCTACGAACGTGAGAGTGAGTACAAAGCTTCCTGTATCCCCATCTTAGGAATTCTGAAATGTCATTTCTGCCACATCCTCTTATTTAATAAGTCCCCAAAGCCAGTGTGCATTGAACAGTAGTAGACTCATTAAATTATGGCTTTCAATGAGAGAGGTGGCAAGGCATTTGTGGATATGTGTGGTCCTTCACTGCGACCTTATAAGCTTACTGGGTGCACCATGACACAGAGTTCAGGACTTTGCTGCCATTTCAGAAGGGTAGTGCCCCACAAAGTGGGAAGCTAAGAGGGATGATCCACAGCATGGCGTGATAACTCTGAAGGGAGAACACTCAAAAGAGACAACAAAAACAGACTTCAAACCTTCCTAAAAGGGAAAAAGATGCTGTCATTGTGCTGGAGAAGGGGGGGGAGGAAGAATCAGTTCTGTGAGACTGTTGAATGGAAAGCAGGGAATACATTGAAAGTGTGTCAACATCACACCACATTGACAACTCTTAATTGGCTCTCTCCAACATATGGCCAACACTCAATACAGCTGATGTAATTTCAGCTCAGTCAAAATAGCAACATAAGTTCTATTCATTTCAACCTTATCTATGTATTCCTAAGAGGGCCAGTCTGGTCTGTCTAGAGCCCATTCCATTTTACCTGACACACCATCAGAACATGAGTAGTCTGTGGTATTTCAGGGATATTACAATTATTAATAAACTCTCAGAATCGTGAGATGCTGCTAGAGGTGAGGTCCTGACAGTACTAATAACTCAGCTGTTAAGCTAAACAGCTTGCTGACCCTTTTAGCTTTCTCCCTTTTCCCATGATCTGTTATTCCCCACCATACAAATCCCTGGAGCCAGTTGGTATTTCTGTGCAGTCTCAGCTTCACCCCCAAATCTTAGGTCAATAGAAACTTGAACACTTACATGACCACCTTCCAAGCCTCAACATTGTGCAGTCGGTGCAGTGGATCCGATGCTGAAGTTATTTCTTGTAATTACATGGGAGCTTCTTTTTCCTGAGCTCCTCCATCAACTTTTCTAATCTCTCTTATTTGGTTTCATGCTAGATTTCTGCTGTTAGAGGCCTTATTCTGACACCTCATGTCTAAGTCAGTCCTAGAGTCCAGGGTAGCACCCAGTGGTTGGATACTGCCTGCGGGTCTTCTGACTCTGTGTCCTGCTTTGTGTGGCTTCATTGCCAATGCCAACTTCCTGACTACTAAACTCCTAATCCAAGCTCTGGCCAGTTTCTCCTCATGCCAGGGTGGCTGGCTTCTCTGACATTAAAGTACTTTGCCAATTTTTTGAGCCACACCTGAGGTACTCTGAGGCTGGCCACTCCTTGATCCTGTGCTTGCCACAGTGTCAACTTCTGGAAAGTGCTGATGTCAGCATTTCTGGTTTTGCTTATCTATCTCCTCTTAAAAGCAGCCACAATGTTTGATGACAAAAGTCACATTTCTCTCCCTGCCTGCCCATCTTGCATTAAATAATTGGTTACTGTCCATGATCTGTCAATGCCCAAGATATGACCTCCAGAATCTCCAAATTAGAGAAGAAAGAAATATCTATGAAACAAGTATAAAATTAAATGAGATGAATTTTGTTAATGATAGTAACAGTAACATTTTTAGGTACATTTCTAAACATTTTTTAAAATGTAATTTATTTATTTTCATATCAATCACAGGTTAGGTACTTTGCATCCCAGGCGTAGCCCCCTCCCTCATTCCCTCCCACTCTCCCCATCTCTCCCTCATCTCCTCCCTGCCCCCTCCAAGTCCACCAACGGGGGAGGACCTCCTCTCCTTCCATCGGAACCCAGATCATCCTGTCTCCTCAGGGCTGGCTGCAATGTCCTCCCCTGGGATCTAGCCAGGCTGATACTTCCTGGCTTGGATGGGGGAGGGTCAAAAAGCCAGCCATCAAGTTCATCACTGAAACAGTCCCTGTTCCCCTTACTACGATCTTCAGTTGGACACCGAGCTACCATGGGCCACATCTGAGCAGGGGTTCTAGGCCATATCCATCCATGGTCCTTGGTTGGAGAAACTGTCTCGTATAAGACCCCTGTGCCCTGCTCAGTTTGGTCTTTGTGGAGCTCTTGTTCTCCCCAAGTCTCACTAACTTCCCCTATTTTTATTATTACTTCCCATCTTCTGTCAAAGGCTTGATTGTGAGTTGTAATATCTGCTTTGATACATTGCTATATTGATTCTTTCAGAGGTCCTCTTTGGTATGCTCCTGTCTTGTTGCTTGTTTTCTCCTCCATTCAATGTCCATCCTATTTGTTCATCTAAACGAGCATTGATCATCCCAACCAGGGTCCTCCTTCTTGTATATCTTCCCTAGGTGTGTAAATTTCAGCATGACCTTCCTATCCTATGGGTCTATATAAGTGAGTATATACCATATGTTTCTTTCTGCTTTTGGGATACCTCACTTAGGATGATCATTTCTAGGTCCCACCATTTGCCTGCGAATTTCATGATTTCCTCGTTTTTAATTGCTGAGTAGTATTCCATTGTGTAAAAGTACCACAATTTCTGTATCCATTCCTCAACTGAGGGACATCTGAGTTGTTTCCAGGTTCTGGCTATTACAAATAAAGCAGCTGTGAACATAGTTGAGCATATGTCCTTGTTGTGTACTTGAGCATCTTTTGGATATATGCCTAA
>CM053751.1:50266060-50301059 GCA_028658305.1 Pachyuromys duprasi
TGATCTGTCCCTTGGTGAGAGTGGAGCGTTGAAGTCTCCCACTATTAGGGTGTTGGGGTCAATGTGTGATTTCAGTTTTAATAATGTTTGATTTACATATGTAGGTGGTCTTGTATTTGGGGCATAAATGTTCAAAATTGTGATGTCCTCCTGTTGGAATTTTCCTTTGATGAGAAGGAAGTGCCCGTCCTCATCTTTCTTGATTAACTTTGGTTGAAAGTCTATTTTATTAGATACTAGGATCGCTACCCCAGCTTGTTTTCTGGGTCCATTTGCTTGGAAAATGGTTTTCCAGCCCTTTACTCTGAGGTAGTGCTTATCTTTGTTGCATAGGTGTGTTTCTTGGATGCAGCAGAATGTTGGATCCTGTTTCTGCAACCATTCTGTTAGTCTGTGTCTTTTTATTGGAGAGTTGGGTCCATTGGTGTTGATAGATAATAGTGACTAATGACTGTTATTTTCTTTTATTGTGGAGTTGGTGGTCTTACTGTGATTCATTGCTTTTTGTTGTTGTTGTCGTTGGGAAATTATCTGTATCCTATAGTTTCTTTGGTGTAGTTGTTTCCGTTGGACTGAAGTTTTCCTTCTAGTACCTTCTGTAGGGCTGGGTTGCTGTGTAGGTATTGCATGAATTTTGTTTTGTCATGAAAAATTTTGTTTTCTCCGTCTATGTTGATTGAAAGCTTCGCTGGGTATAGTAGTCTTGGTTGGCATCTGTGTTTCCTTAAAGACTGCATTTCTAAACATTTTACATGTATAAACTCATTTCACCCAATGTCATTTTAGCCATCTGGCTTATTCTGTGGATAATAATATTGTGCTATTCAGTTTTCCATTGCTATTGCAATGTACCTGAGTTAATAAGCTTGAAGAGTAGAAAGGTTGGTTTTGGCTCACAGTTTCACATATTCTAGTCTATAACTTGACTTTGGAGGTACAGTGAGGGACCACATTATACATGATAGGTGTGTCTTCTAAAACAGCCCCCTCACCTCCTGGCAGCAGGGAGACAAAGAGAGACAGAGGGCGGGATGGAGTCTCATATCTACATTAAGGTTATGTCCCCAGTGACCTAATTTTCTTTCTTCTGGCCCCAACTTGTAAAGATTCTCTGATTTCACCTTAGTGCTGTGAGCTGGAGACCAATCCTTCAACATGTGAGTTACTGGGTTCTGTTCAGGTGGGTAAACAGAGATTAAATTGTAAATCTGGCAGTTTTGTCCAAGAGTCCTCCATCAAACTGATTGCCAGAGGCATGTTCAGAATTCAGTGTGTCCTATAGGGTACCATAGGAATGTAGTTCTTACTTGCTAACATTGCTACTGGAATTTTCACTATGTTTATTTAACATCGTAGCAGTCTTAGTTACTTTTTAATTGCTGTGATAAGATGAGGCCACTACAGTTTATAAAAGGAAGAGTTTATTGGGGTTTACACTTTCAGAGGGTGAGTCCATGAACATCATAGCAAACAGCAGACAGACGGGCATGACAATAAGGAATGGCTGAGAACTTATATTTTATCTGCAAGTAGGAGGAAGAGAAAAAGACATTGGGAATGGCACCAGCATTGGAAACTTCAAAGCCTAGTGACACACCCCCTCCAATAAGACCACACCTCCTAATCCTTTCCAAACAGTCACACCAACTGGGGACCAAGTAAGTATTCAAATACATGAACCTATGGGGGAAATTCCCGTTCAAATCACCACAAAAGTACATCTTTGATTTTAACATAAATCTTTTCAAAGGGTAAGAACATACATTAATGTTTCTCAAATATTACCAGAGACACTTCAGTTCAAGGATTAACACCTTTTGTACTGTGTACACCTTTTAAAAGTTACAATCAAGAATCATCATAAACACTGTATTTGGTCCATATTTAAAAGACAACGAACCCTCAAAGGGAAGTAGTTTGTACATTTTACCCCTTAAAATAGATATAGTATTTAAATGTAATTAGTGATTCCATTTTAATGAAAGTTAGTCCAGGTGACTAAATAAACTCTGTCTCCTATTCACATTTCTTTAAAAAAATGAATTCCAATTACCTTGCAATTAAGGCACAGTTAGCTTGTTACAGGTCATGATTTAATTGCATCAATCTGGAGTTTATTGCCAAATTATCTTGTTAGCATTCAGAGCCTTTAGGCCACTGGAAGTCTAACTAAACAAAACATGTTGTAATAAATCTTTACTGAGAAGAGACAGACAAGCATATTAAAGCCACATAAAATAAAGAAGGAACCAAGACTTTCAACTGTTTCTTCTTAAAAAGTACTCAGAGTTAGCTAGGCATGATGGTGTGCACCTGCAATTTTAACACCTATAAGACTGGGGAAGATAAATTTCTATGAGTTTGATTCCACTAAGTTTGTTTTCTGTAGGTCATGTGCTGGTGGACATGCAGCCTACCATCAAGAGTAGTCTGTTTCCCCAGCCCTAACCCAGAAGCTATCTCCAATTGATAACCACTTGCAAATGAAAATCTCCTTGGAGGAAAATAATATTTCATTTGCAAGTAGATATCAATGTCTTAGGGTGTCTTAGGGTTTCTATTGCTGCAGCAAAAATACCATGACTAAAAAGCAAGCTGAGGAGGAAAGGGTTTATTCACCTTATACTTCCAGATCATAGTCCATCACTGGTGGAAGTCAGGACAGGAACTCAATTGAGGGCTTGCAGGGAACCAGGAGGAATGAGATGATGCAGAGGCTGTGGAAGGTGCTACTTACTGGTCTGCTTCACATGGCTTGCTCAGCCTGCTCTCCTATAGAACTCTGCACCAGGGATAGCACCACCCACAATGGGCTGGGCCCTGCTCCATTGATCAGCAATTGAGAAAATGCCTTACAAGGCTCCTTCCTCTCTGATGACTGTAGCTTGTGTCAAGTTGACACAGAAAACAAGCCAGTACAGAAGGCATGTGTCGACTTCTTTTTTGTTTTGTTTTTAATTTTTAATTTTTATTATTAGTTACATTTTATTAGCTCTGTATCCCAGGTGAATCCCACTCCCTCATTCCCTCCCAATCCTGCCCTCCCTCCCTCCTCTACTCCCTGCCCCTTTCCAAGTCCACTGATAGGGGAGGACCTCCTCCCCTTTCATCTGGCCCTTGTTTATCAGGTCTCTTCAGGACTGGCTGCAAAGTACTCTGTGGCCTAGGAGGGCTGCTCTTCCCTTGCTGGGCAGGGAGGTCAGCCATTGAGTTCATGTCAGAAATAGTCCCTATTTCCCTTACTAGGGTACCCACTTGAATACTGAGCTACCATGGGCTACAGGCAAGCAGAGGTTCTAGGTTATATCCACTCATCCTTGGCTGGAGAAACAGTCTCATATAGGACCCCTGTGCCCAGATATATTTGGTCCTTGTGGAGCACCTATCCTCTCCGGATCATATTAACTCCCCCTTCTTTCATATGATTCCCTGCCATCTGCCGAAGGTTTGGTTATGAGTCTCAGTTTCTGCTTTGATATGCTACTAGGTAGAGTCTTTCAGGGGCCCTCTGTGGTATATACTCACTTATTTAGACCTATAAGATACGATAAACATACTGAAATCTATACACCTAAAGAAGATAAACAAAAAAGAGAACCCAGGGTAAGGTGATCAATTCTTACTTAGAAAGACAAATGGGATGTAGGAGAAAACAAGTAACAGGATGTGTGAACTTCTTTATTCAGCTCTAGGATACAATCCAGTGCAGGCCCATACAGGCCCTCTGTATGCTGCCTTAGTCTTTGTGAGTTCATATGTGCATTGATCTTTTGATTTAGAGGGCCTTGTTTTCTTTATATCCTCTATCTACTGGCTCTTCCACTCTCTTCAATTTCCTGAGCCCAAGGGAGGGATTTGATGGAGACATTCCATTTAGAGATGAGTGTTCCAAGGTCTTTCATACTCTGTCTAATGTCTGGCTGTGGGTTTCTGCATTTGTTCCCATCTGCTGCTGGAGGAAGCTTCTTTAATGCTGGCTGAGAGAGGCACAGTCTATGTACAGTAGAATGCCGTTACAAGTAGTTTTACTGCTACCTTTTGGCTTGATTTTAGAACTGTACTACTTGGTTTTATCCTAGGTCTTTAGGCTCTCTACTCTCAGGTTATTGGTCAGCCAAGCAGTGTCCAGTATGGGTTCCATCCCATGGAGTGGACCTTAAGTCAAATCACCAGCTTTGTACCACCATTGCCCTATCATATCTTAAAGGCAGGGGGTTTGTGGCTGAGTTTATGTTTACATTTCTCCTTTGGTAATATGCAGAGTACCTTCCTATAACAAAGTTACTAGCACTCAGGGGTGAAGTCTCTGTGTAGGCACCAGCTCTACTTCTCCATGTATAATGAGTTGTGTAGGTGTCTCCAGCAATGAGGTCTTGCCACCTGTTTGTGGAGAGCATCCTAGAGTCTTGGACATAACTTAGGTTGTTTGGGGATTCCCATGGATTGCCTTTGGCCAACAACTCTGTTAGATGTAACTCAGCCTCAGTACTGGAAATTTCATTTGATGACAAAAGATGCCCATTTCAGGCTCGGTTTCCCCATTACTTGACAGTTTTGTTTAGATTGTTTCATATATTTTAGAGTCTTTTACTGTATTAGGTTTTCATACTATCTCTCAAATAGCCCTTCATTTTAGCTGTCTCTTCTCATATCCCTTTTCTCATGCCTGTCTTTTTTCCCTATCTCTACTTTATTCTTCCCTCAAATCCATCCACAACTATCAATTTTGTTTCTTTTTCATAAGGAGATCAATCTGTCTCAGCATCACTACCCCCTCTTCTTTGCTGCATTGGATAGTATTACGTCAACTTGACACAAGCTACAGTTATCCAAAAGGAGAGAATCTCACTTGAGAAAAATGCTTCCCTAAGATCCAGCTGTATGGCATTTTCTTGATGAGTGATTCATGTGGAAGGGCCCAAACTACCGAGGGTCATGCCACCCCTGTGCTGGTGGCCTTGGGTTCTATAAGAAACCAGGCTGAGGAAAACATAGGAAGCAAGCCAGTAAATAGTACTTCCCCGTAGCCTCTGCATCAGCTCCTGCCTCCAGGTTCCTGAGCTGTTTGAGTTTCTTTCCTGACTTCCTTCAATGATAAACAGTGATATGGAAGTGTAAGCTAATAGACCCTTTTCCTCTGCAACTTGCTTTTTGGTCATGGTGTTTCATAGAACCTCTGAGGTTCTATGGATTGTATATTGGATATCGTTGGCTTAACAGCTAACACTCATATATAAGTGAATACCTACTTTCTGGGTCTGGGATGGAATAATTTTTTAATCATTCAGAATATTTTTTTCCTAGTTCCATCCATTTACCTACAAATTTCTTTCTTTTTTCTAATAGCCAAGTTGTATTCTATTTTGTAAATGTACCACATTTAAAAAAATCTATTCATCTGTTCAGGGACATTTAGGTTGTTTCCAATTTCTGGCTAGTATGAATAGAACAACAAAGCATAGCTGAGCAAGTGTCTCTGGTAGGATGAAGTATCCTTTGGGTCTATGCCCTAAAGTGGTATAGCTAGATCTTGAGGTAGATTGACTCCCATCTTCCTGAGGAACTGCCATGTTGATTTCCATAGTAGCTACTCAAGATTTTAGCCCCATCAGAAATGAATGAATGTTCACTTCTCTACATCTTCACCAGCAAGAAATGTCACCTGTTTGATTGATTTTACCCATTCTGATGGGTGTAAGAAGAAAGTAGATAAGGTTTCACAGGAATACAGCCAAACTGTAGATCTTTAAATTTACCCAAAACTGATGATCTCTGTGGAGGCCAAGCATATATCCACAGCTGTCAGAAGCTTGGACCACAATGACTAAAAGACAAAGTTTTGAGTGTACCTTAAGGGTTTGGGTCTCAGTATAGGCTTCAGAACAAGTGTTTCAACAAGTCATGTCAATTTTTGCACTGACCACTCAGGCTACACTTATTTCTACCAGACTTTTGCATTACTACCATCATTTGATCTGTGTCTAATGCATTTACCCTCACATCTATGCATCACTTTGTTTCAACAGCAAGTTTCTCTCTGTCCTTCAGGACCAAGGCCATGCATGTCCCATTGTAAAGTAAAAATATGCCACTCTCTGTTCAGAAGGTATGGAAATTTCCATGTTTTTCTAATGTAATCTCTTTTAGCTTAGCTCAGTACTCTTATTTGCCATTACATGTTTTAAATGGAAAACATTAAAAATTTTTAATTATGAGCGAGCATATACTGTGTGTATTTTTCTGCTTCTGGGATAGCTCACTCAGGATGATCCTTTCCAGTTCCCACCATTTACCTGCAAATTTCCTGCTATCCTTGTTTTTTATTGCTGAGTAATATTCCATTGTGTAGATGTTCCAAATTTCTGTATCCATTTCTCAGTTGAGGGGCATCTGGGTTGTTTCCAGCTTCTGGCTATTACAAATAAAGCTGATATAAACATGGTTGAGCAAATGTCCTTTTTGTGTGCTTGAGCCTCTTTTGGATATATGCCTAGGAGTGGTACAGTTGGATCTTGAGGAAGCACTATTCCTAGTTGTCTGAGGAAGCACCAGATTGATTTCCAGAGTGGTTGTACAAGTTTACATTCCCACCAGCAGTGGAGCAGGGTTTCCCTTTCTCCACAACCTCTCCAGCATGTGTTGTCACTTGAGTTTTTTATCTTGGCCATTCTGATGGGTGTAAGGTGAAATCTCAGGATCGTTTTGATTTGCATTTCCCTGATGAGTAAGGATGCTGAGCATTTCTTTAAGTGTTTCTCTGCCATTTGATATTCCTCTATTAAGAATTCTCTGTTTAGCTCAGTAACCCATTTTTAAATTGGATTACTTGATTTGTTACTGTTTAATTTTTTGAGTTCTTTATATATACTGGATATTAGCCCTCTGTCAGATATAGGGTTGGTGAAGATCCTTTCCCAGTCTGTAGGCTGTCATTTTGTTCTGACGACAGTGTTCTTTGCTTTACAGACGCTTTAGTTTCATGAAGTCCCATTAAACCTACTAAAATCTGTACACCTAAAAAAACTAATCAAGAGGGAGGACTCTTGCTAAAATTTCCAATCTCTATCCAGAAAGGCAAAAAGGATGAGCATCAGAAGAAAGAGAAAACAGGAAACAAGTCAGGAGCCTGCCACAGAGGGCCTCTGAAAGGCTCTGCCCTGCAGAATATCAAAGCAGATGCTGAGACTTGGGCAGAATGCAGGGAATCTTATGAAAGAAGTGGGAAATATTAAGATCTGGAGAGAACAGGAATTCCACAAGGAGAGCAACAGAACCAAATAATCTGAGCACAGGGGTCTTTCCTGAGGCTGATAGTCCCAACCAAGTACCATGCATGGAGATAACCTAGGATCCCTGCCCAGATGTAGTCCATGGCAGTTCAGTGTCCAAGTGGGTTCCATAGTAATTGGAACAGGGACTGTCTCTGACACGAACTGATTGGCCTGCTTTTTGATCACCTCCCCCTGAGGGGAGAGCAGCCTTACCAGGCCACAGAGGAAGACAATGCAGCCACTCCTGATGAGACCTAATAGATTAGGAACAGAAGGAAGAAAAAGACCTCCCCTATCAGTGGTCTTGGGGAGGGACATGGGTGCAGAAGGGGGAGGAAGGAAGGGATTGGGATGGGAGGAGGGAGGGAACTACAGGGGTATATAAGGTGAATAAAGTATAATTAGTAAAAGAATTTAATAAAAATACATAATAAAACATTTTAATTATCAGGGCAAGCAAATGCTACTATCAATTTTTATATTGCAAAATACCATTTTTAATTTTAAAAAAAGTTATTTCAATTTATTTACTTTGTTTCCCAGCTATAGCCCCCTTCATCATCCCCTTCCTAATTTGCCCTCCCTCTTCTCCTCCCATGCCCCTCCCCCTATCCACTAATAGGGGAGGTCCTCCTCCCCTTCCATCTGACCCTAGCTTATCAGGTCTCATCAGACTGGCTGCATTGTCTTCCTCTGAGCCCTGGTAAGGTTGACTACCCTTCCCCCACCTCCCTCCTCAAATTTTAAACTGCAAAATGGCCTTCATTTTCTTGGGCAGTTGGCTAGGAGTGAAATGATGAATCATGCTGTATGTTAATGTCGAACTTAAAAGATAAACTTCCAACTGGTTTTCCAAAGAATTTTTGTATTTTACTGGAGTACCTGAGAGTTAATAACGGTTTCATGTCTTTATGTATTGCATTTTTAATTATTTTAATCACTTAGTAGTTTGAAAGATGATCCTTTATGTTTTCCTAATAACCAATTATAGTATGTTTATTTTTTCATCAAGGTCTTGTAGAACACACACCTTCCTGTATATTTCTTAGTAGCAGATCCTGTGTTTTTCTTCTTTCTGCCTTTCTTTCATCTTTCTTTCTTTTTTTTCAACTCCCGGACTACTACTATATTTGTCACTTTCTTTAACAAATACCTTAAGGAAATATTTTAAACAATGAGTCACAAACTCTCTGGAACGAACCACCTATGAGTAATAAAACCATAAAGAAAAAAAAAACCCAAACCCTGCCATGTTTTATCCATAAATATCTCCTAAATTCATCCCATATTCACGCTGGTTAATTTACTTTAATTTTTGTTGCTTAGGTTTGTTTTACATTTGATTTTGTGAGACAGGATCTGGCTCAGGCTAGAGTCAAAGTTGCAGTCCTTCCTCTTCAACCTCCATGTACCATTCTATTAGAGGAAGTATAAAACCGTTTCTCTCTTATTCACCTATGTAACTCAGAAAAATGTCTAAAATGTGAGGGATATGCAATATTTAGTTACTGACCAAATATTTCATGTATATGAAAATTATTTTATTTTATGTTCTTATTGCTAAGAAAAATCATTGCTCTGAGTGACCTATAAATGAATTCAAGTTTTGTGGTCAATTTAAATACAAATATCATAAGCTATTTCAAAAACTATAAATTTGCCATCTATATCTGTTGTCAGAGGGATAATAGAAGCTCAGAAACATTAAAGGTTTTTTTTTTTCCCCTTATTCTTCTAAAGCTGAATATCCCCTGCTTAGTTGCTGAGATTCTTTGGTTGTGAAGCAACACCACTGGATAAATCAGATGAGAATGACCTTCAACTACGGTAGATTTCTAAGCCTTAGAAGCTGTTTGCTAAAGTCTGTATTAGGCTGAATACTGAAAAGTCATCATAGCCATAATGGGACTAGCACAGAATTGCATGACTCTGGTTCGATGCTACTTTAATGCATGAGTCATAAAACTGGCTGTCAAGATGGAATAAACAACCAGAGAATGCTGTAGCAGAAAAACGTTCATGGGCTGGTGACTGGGAAAAAGTAAAGCAGATATAAGTCAAATTCTTAGAGTCTGCTTCCTTCTAAGGTACAATTGACAACCGAGAAATCCTCCAGGAAAGTGTCTGAGGTAACAGACAAGTAAGACTGCCCGAGAAGCCATACAGGTAACTACACCTCCCACATGGATCCACTTTGCTCCTACAGTTAATTCTGAAACTAAAGTGATTCTGAATCTTCTAGGGAGCTTTGTCAGACTAAATGCCTGAAGGAAGGACATCTTGGAAAAATACAATCGTTGTACAATGGTCACGGCTTTGTCTTCTCAAAGAATAGCAATCACATGACTCAATAAGCTTGATTAAAAGGGGGCATGAGTTTGTGACTTCTGAGTTTCCCCAACAAAGTGATTCAGCCAATGCATGGTGTATGCGTTTCCTAACACAGTTCTCTCACACAGCTAGCTTTTCATGCCACTGGCTGTGGAATATATCACACAACAGTATTGCATTTTTTAAAAAACAGCAGTTTAACGGTTTTGGTTAATCCTTATGTTGTGGTTAGATGCCAAAGCTCCATGAAGGCTACAGTTTAAAATAGCAATTATTTTAAAGTATATCTCTTTTGTACACCACAAGTAAATTGGATTATGTTTTCTGAGCCTCCCAGGAGCATTAGCCAAAGCTTTTCCAGTATTATAAATCATCTTTATAGGCTCACAGATATTTTATAATAAAGGTCGGGATTTCCCTAATCTTTTTAATGTGAAATTCATGTTTCCTTCTCTCCATTAATCCTTAACCCATTTCTATGAGTCCACTCACACATTCAATTTATCTAGGCTATCAGCCAAAGTGGAACCCTTGTTTACTTCCTTCCTAAAACCAATCTATTTATCCAAATTACCCTTGGTAGAGTAGCCCTCTATTCTGCCCTTGCTGCAAAAAAAAAAAAAAAAAAAGCTAGGTACCTCCATTTCTGTAGGTTGTGAGGAGGTGATTGGCTTTGGGGGTGTCATCTGTGTGGATTGTTGGTGCAAACTGATGAATTTTTTTTTCTAGAAGCACACATTAAAGAGAAGTCATGTAAGGATTCTCTTTGTGTACCTGAATTGAATGAGAGTGGAACATTAGATTGTATTGGATAAAGAACTTACTCACCGGCAGTCTGCAGTTTATGCAATTGGATTTATGTCAAGCCAGTGCTGGATGGCAGGAGATTTTAATGCTGAGCTCTATTTGGCATGGTATATTGCCCTCTCTCCTTCCCCACCTTTCTCCCCAGTAACAACAGAATCCAAGGAAGTGACCAAAATACACTCTACAAGGAGAAAAATGTCATTAGAATCTGAATCTATTTAAGTATGATTCTTCATGTAAAATTAGAAAAGTAATTGTCATTTCAAAAGTTCATTTTAGTTTAAGTGAGAAAATGTACTAGTCCCCATCCAAATACATGTAACTTATAACTTTAGGTCAATTATTTGATATGGAACTAGCTCTGTGCCACCTAAAGGTAATCAAATTGCCTATCAGTTAATGTGGAGATTTTTTTTTTCTTTTGTATTCTTTTGGGCAAAAGTAATAGAAAACCCAACTTAAATGACTCAGCAAAAGCATTGGCTTATCTCAAAGAAGCCTAAAGGCATGTTCTCAGGATTTGCTCAACAGACTAGTGATATCATGGAGGAATCTGGTCTGTCTGTATTTCATCTCTAACCCCCTAGGGCCTTAATTCTTAGTTTTATTTAATCTTTTGGTTCTAAGTGTACAGTCATAGCTTAGACATGGCTCATAGAGATGATGACATTGTCTACCGTGAAAGATGGATAGTTTCCTGCTATATACCTTTGCAGAAAAGAAAACTTTTCTCGGAAGCTTCCTAGCAGACTTTCCTGTGGGTCTCTTTTTTTGGAACTGGGTCACATGCCTATGGTCTATCTGCAAGCAAAGTTAAGAAAATGTTGTATGACGTTTTGTCAGTTTTTAGCAGAATGTTATCTGGGCCAGGAAGAAAGATATGGTTAAAAAAAAAGACAGTTGAGGACAATGACAGGTGCCTGTCAATAATTTATAATATGTTAAAATATTTTATTTTTATTGTGAGATTTTGTATAATTGTTCATGTCTGAGTGTGAGTTTGTACATATGAGTACAATGTTCAGGAAATCCAGGAGAGGGCATTGTATTTCCTGTACCTAAAGTTATAGGCAATTGTGGGTTTCCCAAGATGAGTTCTGGGACCAAATTCAGGTCTTTTGAAAGAATAGTATTCACTCTTCAACTCTGATGCCAGCCTCTTAATATCACATTTCCCCCCACAGTTTGGTGTGTGTTAGTTAGCGGCTATGAAAACAAATACCTGAAATAATAAACTACAAAGAGGAAAACCAGAATTATTTGGGCTCTTGGTTTTAGAGATTGGTTTATGTGATGGGTTGGTCTGATTGTTTGAAGCCAGTTGTCGATGGGTCACATCTGAAGAGTATTGCAGAGTAGAGTAAATCCATTTACTGCATGGCCGGAGAGATATAGAGATAGATAGGCTGATTGATGAATAGATAGATGATAGATAGATAGATAGACAGACAGATAGATCAATTATACATACATGCGTATACACAAAGAGATGTTAAGATTGATTAGGTTCCTGTTATCCTCCTAAAGGGCGTGGCACAAGTGAGCTTCTAGTCTCCACCTCTTAAAGCTTCCACCACCTGCCAGAAGCAACATCAGATGGGGACATTTTCTCTTGGAATAAATTGCATATACAAATTATAGGAAAGTAAGAAAAACTTACTTGGAATTAAGTATAATTTTATTTAAAATAAACTTTTGCTTGGTTTTGGAAAGAAATTTGAATCATTAAGTGACAGATATGTTTTGTGGAAGACTCATAGTTTAATTCTAATTAAACCTTTTGAATTTCTCTAAAATGTTAGATTCCCTTTAAACATTTTTAGACAAAGAACCCATATTGTGATGTTACAATTCCAAATAATAAAAACAATAAGATGTGATGAATTGAAAAACTAAATCACATTCTTTCAATGGGACATGGCAAAGACCAAATGACTAGTAAAATGATTAGGAAACAAGACCCCAACACAGACAAAGGCACAATGGAAACCAATCAAATGGAAGAGACAATCAATGCCATAATTACATTCCTCAGCAGATGCAAAACTGAAAACATCAGTGCACCTGTTTTGCACAAGCCAAAGCTAGATTTGATGGACTTAGTCAGAGAGGCAGAGGGCAACAATAAAGAATCTCTCTTCATTTGCCTTGATTCACTCAAGAGGCAAGTTAGATTTTCCCAGAGTGGGACAACTCCATTCAGGAAAAAGTGACAACAAAAGCGAATCAAATAATAACCAAACAAAGAATGTACCCTCTTCTTAATCTTTCCACACTGAAAATTTCTGAAAGCTTATTTCTTTGATCACAGGCTTCTAGTTTTCTTTTTTCCTAAGAGAATACAGTTCTTCTATCCAAACAAACACACCTTAATGTAAAACGTCAGGCAAGAACATTGTGTCATTCAAAGAGCCACCCTCATGATTTCTTATTTTGTTGCTTACATCTTTTTGACCAGAAAGAAAATGATTCTGAGAGTTGGGAAGGGACTTCATACAGCTTAGAAAGTCCCCACCTAAAGGGACAGAAATCTAAAACCTTCCATCTTTTCATCAAAGACAGGACATCGTTTCACCTAAGCACCAAAATAACTGCAATACGGCTGCCTTTAATTGAGGATTAATAGAGAGCACAGGGATTAGAGCACAGGGTGCAGGCGCTCACTATTCCACCCACTGAAAGAAAAGATGCTTTTCCCCCCAGAACAAGCAAAGTACATCAAGATTTATTTTAAAAAGCAAAACCATCGTAATGAATGTAGAGAAATGCCATTTTAATAACCTATTAATTTTTCAAGAATAAAGGCTCTTAATATTCTTCATTATCTTAAAAGTCAAAATCTCCATTTGAATGGAGTGTTTTTAAGGGGAGATGGAGGGAAATTCTAATGAATATTTATGTCTAAATCCACCTAGATTTGCCTGGCGCCAGCACACAGAGCCTTTTCATACCCTTTAAAAATGTGTGGAGCCCAACGTGTTAAACCAAGATGGAAATCATGGTCAAGGGACTAGAGCTGGATGCATCCCAACAGGGCATTCCAAAGCTCTTAAGGCAATCACTATTTATCATGGGGACAAACAGTATCTCTCCAAGACACAATATAATAAAGCCAAGAGCGATTACATCATAGCATAATTGAGTTGACTATATTTGTTTTAAGCCTTTGACACAATGGAGTCAGCACTGGTTATTAAGAGCACAGCCATTGATTGTTCCATCTATTAGTCAGTAAGTAGGCAAATGTTTATTGACCACCGACTGTATACTCGCGGATACTGGAGAACCAGCAGTGAACTGACTGGGGTTTCTGCTCTCAACTTCCAGTCTTTTTCTCTCTTTTATCACTTTCTTTAGGGTCCAGTGGAAAATTCAGAAACCTATTTTGTGAGAGATTCTCCAGTGACACTAACAGGCAGAGAAAAAGATAAACACAATGTAGATCTGTACAGTCCCTTTCCAGTTTCGTCCCAAGTATGACTTTTTAAAACTTCTTTCATACGTTACATTCAGACTGCAGTTGCTCCTTCCTTTTCTCTTTCCAGTCCTCCCCACCAACTCTTCTCTCCCCCAGATCCACCCCTCCTTCATTTTTCCCTAAAAAAGAGCAGGCCTCTCAGGGATATCCAATGAACTTTATGCAGACCTTGACTGGAGCATCCAACATCACTTACTTTAATCAAATCCTGCTAAACTATTGATTCTGATATTTAGTATATCTCCTGCCTCTTTAAGTCCTTAATCCACTTTGAAT
Source organism: Pachyuromys duprasi (assembly GCA_028658305.1). Taxonomy (NCBI): domain Eukaryota; kingdom Metazoa; phylum Chordata; class Mammalia; order Rodentia; family Muridae; genus Pachyuromys; species Pachyuromys duprasi. The sequence continues at coordinate 50,280,224 of CM053751.1, forward strand.
TGACTTTTAAAGATTAATTTTATACATATCAATGTTTTGTTTGCATGCATGTATGAGCACTATGTGTGTGCCTATCGCCTCAGGAAGTCAAAAAAAATGGTTTTGGATTGCCTGGGACAGAATTACAGAGTTTTATAAGTAGCCATGTAGGTGTTGGGCATCACATTCTGGCCTTCTGGAAGAGCAGTGTTATTAACCACCTAGCCATCCCTCCAACGAAATCTCAGTAAAGCCATCTCTTTAAGAAAATCTCTCCATCTTTGTTATTTTTGTAGGTATGATGCTGTCATGTTTTCTAGGGTTATTTCAGAGAGAGACAAAGACATACACACAGAGAGACACAGAGACAGACACACACACAGAGACAGAATACTATTTAACCTTAACAAACAACATCTTTCCACTTACGACAATCTGAATGAAAGTAGCCACAATGCTTAGGGAAATCAGCAGGCACAGAAAGACAAAATACCACACGATTTTACATATATGTGAAATCTGCAAATGTGAAACTCACAGACACAGGAAGGAGCATAGTTACCAGAATCTGTAAATGAGGGTAGGAGGTGTGGAGAGATGAGTGGTACGGCTTCACTTGGGTACAATAAGCTTTTGAGGTCTACTGGACAGCATGGTGACCATAGTTAGTAATAACATGTATCTCAAAATTGCTAATAGAGATAATTTTATACATTCTCGCCACAAAAATATAAATTTGTGATGAGATGATTAATCAGATTCATTGACTCATTGAATATTCTGCATATAACAAAGCATCCCACTGTAGATCATAACTGTATACAATGAAGTGTAATTGTAAGAATTGGGGACCCCAGGGTCAATAGAGAGGGACTGTGGAGATGGCTCCTTCAGCAATGTGTTTGTTCCACAAGCATGAAAAGCTGAATTCAGATCCCTGGCATTTATGATAAAAATTCTTCACAGAAGGCAGAGACAGGAGTATACTCAGGGGTGGCCATCCAGCGAATCTAGCAAATCTGTGAGTGCTCAGGTTCAGCAAGAGCTGCTGTCTTAAAAAAATATGACAAACAAGTGATTGAGGAATCCACCACATGTAGACCACTGGCCTTTGCACAGGGATGTACACACATGCATACCTACTCTGGTGGTTTGAATACGAATGTCCCCCATAGACTTATTTGTTTGAATGGTCATCAGGGAGTAGTACTAATTGGGAGAAATTAGAATGTATGTTGGAGGAAATGTGTCACTGAGGGTGAGCTTTGATATTTCAAAAGCCCCAGCCTGGCCCAGTAGTTCTTGCTCTTCCTGCTGCCCATGGAGCTAGATGAAGAACTCCTAGCTACTTCTTCAGCAACATGTCTGCCTGCATGCCATCATGCTCCTCAACATAATGACAGACTAAACCCCTGAAACTGTAAGCCAGACCCAATTAAATGCTTCCCATTGTAAGAGTTGCTATGGTCATAGTATCTCTTCACAGCAATAGAACACTGACTTAGACACCTGCACAAGCATGTAGGCTGCTCACCATCCTCAAAGAACACTCTCCAAGAAGAATGAACAGGTAAACTAGAAACAAGAAGGTACCTTCAGATAATGACAAATATCAAGGGAACAGAAAGGTATAACATGGGTTAAAGAGTTGTTAAGTTTTGGGAATGGGGGAGTTCTTCAGTCTGAATGGTGAGAAAGCCTCAGAGAATCTGACATTTAGCATCAGGGTTGGGAGAAACTCAGAGTTTGAAACAAGCAGTTACGTTGAAGTTCTGAAGGCTCTTTCCACCTAATGTGGCAATGGGAGAAACAATGGTGAAAGATATGATTTTATAGAAGTTTTTAAAAAGGTCTTAATGAGAAATCTCCTTTCTAAATGTTCACACATAAAATACAGGACATTTGCCAGCCAATTGACATCATAGGAAACTATCTATGTCCAAGTGCTGGAAGAAGGTAGAGACCAAGGTGCTGAATCTTTCATCTGTTCTAGATTATTTTAAGGCTAATCTGATAAACCAGCATAGGCGTAAGGCCAACACTGGCTTAATGTCTGTATCTTCCAGATGTGATATTTAAAACCTAGCTGGTCTTTCCAGAAATATGTGCAGTAAGTCATACTGGGAAAAGAAATCACCGAGAAAGAGTGATCTCTCACTCACACAGATTATGACTGTAGGAATCTACCATTTTCCTCCTAGGAATACCCAGTAATATATTAGTTAAGCTTATTCAGAGATCTTATTATGTGCTACCCTATAGATATATTTATGATTGTGTTTATTTCTCAATTACAGTTCTTCTCTGGCTGAAATGAAAATAAATGGAGAGAAGGAATGCGTAAATTACAGTTACTGGTTCTTCAATTTAATAAGGGAGTAGTTTGGTCTATAGATATTGCTTAATTGCTTTATAAAATTAACGTAAACACATGCTTTGTGGGAAGACATAGACAATAATTGGTGGTAGGCAGGCTTCTTTGTAAGCGGGGATCATTTCTCCACCACCTTTTTATCTGACTTTGCGTCTCAGCATGAATGTCAAACTTTGGCTATGATTTTTGGGAAAATCATCCCCATTGTGTTCCTAATGCTTTGCCTTCTCTAAGAGAGTCTTTGTTCCAGCCCTGAAGCTTAGAGCATCATAAGCAAGTCTCTATTCATTTTTATAGACAAGAACTAGCATGTTTATACAATTAAGAACTTTTTTATTGTGTTATTTTGAAAATAATCAGATGGTAGTTTCTGCAACATCTGACAAAGTTTTATTTTATTCCCTTAAGTGTGAAACATTTTAGATACACATATACTGATGAAAATGTATTCTATTATAAAACATGTGGAATATTTTAGAATTATTTAAAATAATCAGGTAAAAAACTATGTAGGATAAACTTTTGGGCCAAGGAGATGACTCAGAATCTGAAGATGCTTGCCTCCAAGCCTGACAACCTGAGTTTAATCCCTAATATCAATATGGTGAAAGGAGAGCCCAATCCCACAAGTTGTCCTCTGACTTCCACTCATGAACAGGGTGACATGTGGCATACGTGCTCATACACATTTACATGCACACACAAAATAAACAGTAAAATCTTAAAGAGTAAGACTAATTACACTTTTAGGACTTATAGCTTATGTTAAAAAAAAAAAATGAAGCAGGGAGTCCAAGATGGCGGAGAACAGCATGCACTGTATCTGAGGGGCACAGGATCCGAAACCCTGAAATTGGTGAGTGGAGGGGCAGCTGAAGACGGAACATCGACATTGAGGTTTCCTGGGCGAGAGGGGACAACCTGTGAGCTGGGAGAGTTTGGATCCAGGTCACCCGTGGACATCTCCAGAGACTGCGAGTGGGGAATATTCAACCCCCCTGCACTTTCACTGCCCTAAACACTGGCTGCTGCCCCAGGCATGGGCCTCCCTACTCGGGGGAGGTGGCAGTGTTTGCCCCAAGAAGAAAACAGCCTCATGTTTAGTGACTGAGACGGCAGAGGTGGTGGCAGTAAGGGCCTCCCAGGTCTGCAGCTGTGGCTGGTGGCCCAAGCAGGAGCCTCCACGCTTGGTGACTGAGACAGTAGAGGCAGCTGCCCCTAGTACAGGTCTCCATGTCCTGCAGCCAAACTGTGGACACCACTGAGCTGACAGATCTCTGACACTTTCATTTGCCCCCTTGGGCCCAAATCTGAGAGTAGAGAACAGGAGGAACCCCTGTGCTTTCTGATTAGGCATGTGAGCAAGAGAGTGCACCAATAAATGAGTGCGTGCAGAGACCCAGATCCAGGGTCCCTCTGTGCTGGAAGCCAGGCATCAGAGCCCTCCCACCCACACCCCCATTGTGGGAAACATAGGGATCCTTGGGACAGCATTCTCAACATTGAAGCCCCTGTTCTGAGGGTCTCCCAGTAGATTCCAGACAAACGATTCCTGGAGCCCGGACAGATCTGAATAACAGGAGAACAGTACGACAGGCTTATAGGCCACTAAGGCATTCAGGGCACCCATAAACAGAGCTAGCACCCCCTATTTATGTTCCACCCTTCCAGACATCTACATACTCTAGCACCCTATCCTTCAAGGCACACTTCCACGCATACTCCTGTGCTTGTGGGCATGCACCTGAGACCTTCCTCCCTTAGCTATAGCTGAAACACTAACGTCCACTCTCGAACCAGTGGACCTCTCTCATCTTCCTGAAGAATACTCCAGACAAACAGAGACCCAGTATGAAGTACAGACTCCAGGAACAAACAGCCAAGGTTACAGATAAGCAGATGGTAAGAGGTCAGCGTAAGAACACATCCAACAAAAATCAAGCCATCATGGCTTTACCAGCAACCCCCCAAATCAATGGATATTTTAATTCATCAGAAACACAAGAAAATGATTTCAAATCTATGCTTATCCAGTTATTAGAGACGCATAAAGAGGAAACAAACAAAGCTCTCAAAGAAATACAGGCAATTATAGGCAAAGAAATAGAGGCACAAATAGATGTCACTAAACAAAAGGGAGCGCGAAAGACAAATAGAGGCACAATTATTGGCATATAAAGAGGAAATGAACCAAGCTCTCAAAGAAATACAGACAACTACAGCCAAACAAATAAAGGCACATGTAGAAGCACAAATAGGGGCAATGAACAAAAAAATAGAGGCCATTATGGAAAGACAGGAATATATATTCAAACAGATGAAGGAAATGTTGCAAGACATAAAAATGGAATCAGAACCAGTAAAGAAAACACAAACAGAGAAAACCCTGGAGCTGGAGAACTTGGAGAAAAGATCAGGAACCACAAAGGTAAGCATCACCAACATCATACGAGATGGAAGAAAGAATCTCAGGTGCTAAAGATACAATTGCAAAAACTGACATATCCCTCAAAGAAAAAGGAAAATCGGGAAAAGTCCCAAACACAAAACATTGAAGAAATCAAGGACATCATGAAAAGACAAAAATCTAAGAATAATAGGAATAGATGAAAAAGAAAAATAATAGAAGAAAATTTTCCCAACTTAAAGAGATGTCCATAAACATACAAGAGGATTACAGAATACCAAATAAACTATACCAGAAAAGAAACTCCTCATATTACATCATATTAAAAACACTAAATCTACATAACAAAGAAAAAATATTAACAGCAGCAAGGGAAAAAAGCCAAGTAACATATAAAGGTAGACCTATTAGAATCACACCAGACTTCTTAACAGAAACTATGAAAGCCGGAAGGGTCTGGGCAAATGTCATGCAGACTCTAAGAGACCACAGATGTCAACCCACACTACTATATCCAGCAAAGTTTTCAATCAACATAGATGGAGAAAACAAAATATTCCATGACAAAACTAAACTTATATAATATCTACACAATATCCCAGCCCTACAGAAGATTCTAGAAGGAAAATTCCAATCCAACAAAATCAACTATACCCAAGAAAACACAGGATGTAGATAACTTCACAACAAAAAATTAAAAGAAAACAAGTATAGAAACACAGTAACACCACCAACTCCACAATAAAAGGAAGTAACATTTATTGGTCACTATTATCTATCAACATCAATGGACTCAACTACCCAATAAGAAGACACAGACTAACAGAATGGACTAACAGAACACTAACTAGCAGAAACAGGATCCAACATTCTGGTGCATCCAAGAAACACACCTCTGCAACAAAGATAAACACTACCTCAGAGTAAAAGGCTAGAAAAAGGTTTTTTAAGCAAATGGACACAGAAAACAAGGTGGTGTGGCTGTCCTAATATCTAACAAAATAGACATTCAACCAAAATTAATTAAAAAAGATGAGGGGGGACACTTCATTTTCATCCAGGGAAAAATCCACCAGAAAGACAACAATCCTGAACATCTATGCCCCAAATAGAAAAGCACTTGCATTTGTAAATGAAAGCTTAAAATAAAGCTTACATTATTAAAGCTTAAATCACACACCGATCCCAACACATTAATAGTGGGAGACTTCAAAACTCCACTCTCACCAAGGGACAGTTCATCTAGACAGAAGCTAAATAGGAAAATAAAGGAACTAAAAGAGGTCCTAAATCAAGTGGGCATAATAGATGTGTACAGAACTTTTCACCCAAACTCAAAAGAGTATACCTTCTTTTCAGAACCTCACGGGATCTTCTCAAAAATTGACCATATAGTCAGGCACAAACCAAGCCTCAACAGATACGTGAAGATCAAAATAATCCATTGTATTATATCAGACAACCATGGCTAAAATTAGACCTCAACAATAACAGAAATAACAAAAAGCCTACATACACATAGAAATGAAAGATCTCTCTACTCAATGACAGCTTGGTCAGGGAAAAAATGAAAAAAGAAATTAGAGACTTCCTAAAATTCAATGAAAATGAAGGCACAACTTATTCAGACTTACAGGACATAACAAAAGCAGTGCTAAGAGGAAAGTTCATAGCACTAAGTGCCTCCAGAAAGAAGTCTGAGACATCTTATACAAGCAACTTAACAGCACACCTAAAAGACCTAGAAAAAGAAAGAAAGAAAAAAAGAAGCAGACACACCTAAGAGGAGTAGATGATTGGAAATAATAAAACTCATAGCTCAAATCAATGAATTAGAAACAAACAAAACAACTCAAATAATCAATGAGACCAAGAGCTAGTTCTTTGAGAAAATCAACAGATTGTAGCTAGACAGACTCTTAGCCAAACTAACAAAAAGGCAGAGAGAAATTATCCAAATCAGCAAAATCAGAAAGGAAAAGGGGGATATAATGTCAGACACTAAGGAAATCCAAAGAATCATAAGGTCTTACTACAGAAGCCTATATGCTACAAAATTTGAAAACCTAAATGAAATGGACAATTTTCTTGAGAGATTCCATTTACCAAAATCAAATCAAGATCAGGTAAATAGATTAAGTTGTTCTATATCTCCCAAGGAAATAGAAATAGTCATCAAAAGTCTTCCTTCCAAAAAATAGCGCAGGGCCAGATGGTTTCAACACAGAATTCTACCAGACCTTCAGAGAAGAGCTAACTCCAATTCTCTTCAAACTATTCCATAAAATAGAAACAGAGGGAACATTACCAAACTCATTCTATGAATCCACAGTCACCTTGATACCTAAATCACACAAAGATCAAAAAAAAAAAAGAGGACTTCAGACCTATATCTATTATGAACATTGATGCAAAAATACTCAATAAAATACTGGCAAACCAAATCCAAGAACACATAAAAGATTATCATCCACCACAGCCAAGTAGGCTTCATCCCAGGTATTCAGGGGTGGTTCAATATACGGAAATCTATCAATGTGATCCACCATATAAACAAACTGAAGGTTAAAAACCACACTATCATCTCCTTAGATGCTATAAAAGCATTTGAAAAAATCTAACACCTATTCATATTTAAAGTCTTGGAGAGATCAGGGATACAAGGCACATACCTAAACATAGTAAAGGCAATATACAGCAAGCCTATAGCCAACATCAAACTAAACTGAGAGAAACTTAGATCAATCCCACTAAAATCAGGGACAAGGCAAGGCTGCCCACTGTCTCCCTATCTCTTCAACATTTTACTTGAAGCCCTAGCTAGAGCATAAGAAAACTAAAGGCGATCAAGGGGATAAAAACCAGAATGGAAGAAGTCAAAGTATCACTATTTGCAGATGATATGATAGTAAATATGAGCGACCCCAAAAATTCAACCAGAGACTCCTTCAGCTGATAAACAACCTTCAGCAAAGTGGCTGGATACAAAATTTATTTTTTAAAAATCAGTAGCCCTCCTCTATACGAAAGACAAAGGGGCTGAGAAAGAAATTAGGGAAATAAATTAGTGATTTCACAATAGCCATTAATAACATAAAGTATGTTGGTTTGACTCTAACCAAGAAAGTGAAAGACCTGTTTGAAAAATCTTTAAGACTCTGAAGAAAGAAATTGAAGTAGGTATCAGAAGATGGAAAGCTCTCCCATGCTCATGAATTGATAGGATTAGCATAGTGAACATGTCCATCCTGCCAAAAGCAATCTACAGATTCAATGCAATTCCCATCAAAATACTAACACAATTCTTTACAGAACTTGAAAGAACAATTCTCAATTTCATATGGAAAAATAAAAATGCAGAATTGCTGAAACAATTCTGTCCAACAACAGATCATCTGGAGGTATCTCCAACCCTGATCTCAAGCTGTACTACAGAACAAGGGTAGTTAAAACTGCATAGTTCTGGCATAGAAACAGAATGGTGGATCAGTGGAATCAAAGAGAAGACCCAAAAATAAACCCACACACCTACAGATACTTGATTTTTGACAAAGATGCCAAAACCATACAATGGAAAAAATACAGCATCTTCAGCAAATGGTGGTGGTACAACTGGATGTCTACATGCAGAAAAATTCAAATAGATCCATGTTTATCACCCTGCAGAAAACTAAAGTCCAAGTGGATCAAAGACCTCAACATAAAACCAGACACTCTAAATCGGTTAGAAGGAAAAGTGGGGAAGAACCTTGAACGCATTAGACCAGGAGACAACTTCCTGAACAGAACACCAACAGCGCAGGCTCTAAGATCAATAATCAATAAATGGGACCTCATGAAACTGAAAGTCTTCTGTAAAGCAAAGGACACTGTCATCAGAATCAAATGAGAGCCTACACACTGGGAAAAGATCTTCAACAACCCTACATGTGACAGAGGGCTAATATCCAGAATACATAAAGAACTCAATAAGTTAAACAGCAACAAATCAAGTAATCCAATTAAAAAAATTGTGTACAGAGCTAAACAGAGAGTTCTCAACAGGGGAATATGGAATGGCAGAGAAACACTTAAAGAAAAGTTCAATATCCTTAGTCATCAGGGAAATGCAAATCAAAACAATCCTGAGATTTCATCTTACACCCATCAGAATGACTAACATCAAAAACTCAAGTGACAATACATGCTGGAGAGGATGTGGAGAAAGGGGAACCCTCCTCCACTGCTTGTGGGAATGTAAACTTGTATAACCCTTTTGGAAATCAATTTGGCGCTTTCTCAGACAATTAGGAATAGTGATTCCTCAAGATCCAGCTATACCATTCCTAGGCATATATCCAAAATATGCTCTAGTATACAACAAGGAAATTTGCTCAACCATGTTCACAGCAGCTTTATTTGTAATAGCCAGAACCTGGAAACAACCAAGATGCCCCTCAACTGGAGAATGGACACAGAAATTGTGGTACATTTACACAACAGAATAGTACTCAGCAATTAAAAACAAGGAAATCATGAAATTTGCAGGCAAATGGATGGAGCTAGAAAAGATCATCCTGAGTGTGGTAACCCAGAAGCAGAAAGACACACACAGTATATATTCACTTATAAGTGGATATTAGCCTTATAGTATAGGATAAACATAATAAAATCTATAGTCATAAAGAAGCTAAACAAGGAGGACCTTAAGGAAGATGCTTAATCTTCATTCAGAAGGGCAAACAAGATAGACATGGGAAGTAGAAAAAAACAAGAAACACAACAAAAGCCTACCATGGAGGGCTTCTGAAAGACTCTACCCTCAGGGTATTGAAGCAAATGCTGAGACTCATAGTCACAGTTTGGGCAGAGTTCAGGAATCTTATGAAAGAAGGGGGAGATGAAAGACCCGGAGGGGACAGGAGCTCTAGAAGAAGAGCAACAGAACCAAAAACTCTGGGTACAGGGGTCTTTTCTGAGACTGATATCCAACCAAGGACCATGCATGGAGACAACCTAGAACCCCTGCACAGATGTAGCCCATGGCAGCTTAAGTGTTCATGTGGGTACTTCCCTAGTAAGGGGAACAGGAGGCTGTCTCTGACATGAACTCAGTGGCTGGCTCTTTGATCACCTCCCCCTGAGGGGGGCTGAGGAACAGATCTACCAGGCCACAGAGGAAGACAATGCAGCCATTCCTGATGAATCCTGAAAGGCTAGGGTCAGATGGAAGAGGAGGAGGACCTCCCTATCAGTGGACTGGGGGAGGGGCAAGGGAAGAGCAGAGGGAGGTAATGTGGGATTGGGAGGAGATGAGGGAGGGAGTATAGCTGGAATATAAACTGAATAAACTATAATTAATAAAAAATTGTTAAAAGATGCACAGTTCTTACTGGCAAAAAGAAGTACCCTTCATAGAGCAACATTTCAGCAAGGAGTAATGGCTGTGGGGAAAGGCCATCAGATCATTTTTGGTGCTAAAATCACTATGGCAAGGCTGATGATGGAGCAGAAATTAAGTGTCCCATTTGGTAACATGAATTTATGGAGTGGACCATCTCATTTTGAATTAAGCATCAGAGCATCTACTATGAGACATAAATAGTTATGGAAAGCACACCTAGATTAACAGCTTTCACTGCTTTAGTTTCTTTGCTGTAGTTTTCAATCTTTTTTTCCCTCTCTCATCAGTCCTCTGGGAATGAGAGGAGCATATTATTTTAGTCACCTATTTATATCCTGGATCCAAACCACTTAGAAATTACCTGTGCTGTGTTTCTTTCTCCTTTTGAAAGTCTTAGTGGATGGTAAGTCTGTGAAGAGGTTAAAGCACATCGTATTGATTTTGGGAGAAAAGTACTTTCTGCAAAGACTTTCTTTTCTGAGAAACTGGAGGAAAGTATTTGTTCTTGAACAATGACTTTTGACCTCTCCTTTAAATGTCTATTTGGTGAGATAATAAGTCAGAAGCTATTTTTTTTTCTCCAAAATGAACTTGTTCTGGGTTAGATCCTAGTTCAGAGAGGGCTTTGTACAAACCATTTGGGCTGACTGGGGCCCTGTAGAGTGTGGGGCCGAGCCCAGTATCAGTTGCTGGTCACATTTGGGTCTTGCTAGGAAAGCAGATTTTAAGGACCTGTTTTGGTTTTAGTCTGGAGTATAGCTTGATTTTGCTTTAGCCCCTTAAAGGAAATAAGCAAACAGGATGGGAAGTCAGCTCCACTGGTAAAGATGCCTTCTGCCAGGCATAACAACCTGAGTTTGCTCCAAGACCCACAATGGCGAAAGGATGGAACCAACTTCCACAAGCTGTTCTCCAAGTTCTCCATGCAAGCTGTGGTGTGTAAGAACCCTGCTCCCACAGACACACACTAAATATAACTCTTAAAATGGAAAATGGGCAATTACCTAAGGGAATTCTTCACTTAGCTTTGATTTCCTGTGTATGGTTTCTGTGTGAATTTAGAAAACATCTTTTAACTCCTCATATTCAAACTACAAAATGTGTCATTTCCAAGTCACCGTTAATCAGTTTATTTCCAGAGTACGTTCTTTATCATAAACTAAAATTTAATCTACAAGGTCAATTAATATTGCCTGTCTAGTGATTAAAAACACCCACAGAGGGTAATTCTGTTTCCTTTGTTTGATACACCTTCAAGTACTAATGACTTTTTCTCCTGAGGACATGTTCCTGTCGACTTCCAGCTGTCTGTCCTGTCCCTATCAAAGGACCAACAATGCATTTAGCACTCACAGTGGCCATCATTTATCAGCTGTTGAGAATCACATACTTTCTGACAACAGTTCAAAATTAAGGTACCTGTCATGGGGTATGCTTGATAGCATTAATACTTTATGACATACTTTACTCCCTTCTCAGCAGGGTAAACCTAATCTCAAATGTTTGAGGTAAGTTACTTAACATTTTATGTCATCTTCTATGATCCTGCCACTAAATGACTGATCGTGTCTCACTGAGATCATCATTACTCACCATTGAACAAAACTGTACCATGCACACCACACTGGGAAGCATGCTCTCCATGTAACACTTGCTCAATATGAAAATGAAGGCTTCTGAGTGAATCAAGCCACTTCCTCCTATCTTTCTAGGCTATGTAGAGTTCAAAAGAACAAAGATCAATAGTCAATGTGCATTTTCTCAAAAAGAGAAGCCCCATGTAGTGAAAAGTCTCAAAGCAATCCTCCAGTGAGCATGTACCTGCACATTACCTCCATCACAGCTTCACCAAAGCAGGGCATCACTGAAGTAATGACCTGCTATTCCGGGTTTCTGATGAGAAAAGGTCCTATGTCAACTGCACTATATAACCCAACCACCCTATATCAATTCTTTTAGTTACTGAATTTGAAAGCTAAAGAAGTTTTAATGCAGTAAAGGAGATTCAACAAATATTTGCTCAGTGAATGGAGGAAGAAAATAAGGTTCATATGTGACAAGCATTAAGTTGCCAGCTAACAAGAAAAGCAGACCGTGGTGGTGCACACCTTTAATCCCAGCACTTGGAAGGCAGAGGCAGAAGGATCTTTGGTCTACATATTGAGTTCCACACCAGCCAGAGTTACGTAATAAGACCCTGTCTCAAGAAAATAAAAAAACACTGGGCATGGTGGCACACACCTTTAATTCCAACACTGGGGAGGCAGAGGTAGGTGGTTCTCTGAGTTCGAGGCCAACCTGGTCCACAAATTGAGTCCAGGACAGCCAGGGCTACACAGAGAAATCCTGTTTTAAAAACAAATAAACACAAACAACAACAAGAATGTAAAAAAACAAACAAAAACTGCTAAAAATAAGTTAAGCAGGAATAATCCTTACAGAGCAATGTGGCAAGTCACAGTTTCAAGTGTTTCTTGTGTCTGGCACATGATCAAATAAACTCAGGCAAGGTCAAGTTCATCTTCTATGTCTGTCAGTAGTTTATGTTGCATTTGACTGAAACCAACTGCCCTTGAGCAAGACAATGTTTAGGATACAAAGAGGGTGACTCGGTAGTGTCAGATTTTGTCACTCTCAACAACCAATAACTGGAATTTCAAATGAAATATTAGAATATAATATGCTGATTATTTTACTCTTTTCTGTAACATTGCATAAATTAGTGAAAATTCATCTTTGCGTACAGTCCTTTTTTGTGACTTTTTTGTGACTTTTGGTCCAGTTTTTCACATGTAAATAATGAAGAAATATTAACACTCTACTTCAGAGATGGTATCTTTTATTGACCAGTACCCCTTTACCTGCCAGCTTCATGAACTGGGAGACCTGATGGTGAGACAAATAGGGATTTGTGTAGCATGTCTGTATTTGAGAATCGATTTTTAAAAGTATATCCCTTCTGTAGATGACAAATTATTTGAGTGTACACAGTGTATGTGTATAGTATAGAGGCACATGTACATGAATACTCCCAGAAGACAAAGGACTGGTTTATCTCTGTCCACTGTAGTCCCCTGAGACAGGACTTTCCCATTGAGCTTGGAGTTAGGCTGGCTGCTAGCATGACCCAGTGATTCTCCATATCTCTGTGACCACACTGTTGAGTGTTTAGGCTAGCCTGCCTGGCATTTTACATAGTTGCCAGAGATTTGAACTCCTATCTTCATGCTTACTCAGTAAAACACTCTTGCCTGCTGAGCTATCTCTTTATGTCCACAAAATTATTTTTAATAATAATGATTGGTAGACAAGGCAGTGCGTTCTTTATTAGCATGTATGAGACCCAAGCTTTGATGCCCCAAGAGAAAAATCATGAAATAAATCTGATAAAAATAGTTACAAAGCAATAGAAACACTACAGATTTCTTTAATTAAATTTCATAGTTATATAAGTTAAAATTTTAAAAAATTAAAAACAAAATAAATATCATCAACAAAGAAGAAACCAATGTTGCTTAATTACCTTCGTGCATTTTGGGGCATGGGGGTTGAGACAGGGTTTCTCTGTTTAACAGTCCTGACTGTCCTGGACTGTGGAGAGCTGCATGTTCCGCGCCATGACGCTGGTTTCCGCCTTCCGCCATCCCGAAGGTGAGTGCTCTTGCGGACAGCTTCTTATTTGGTGCGCTTGCGGACAGCTCCTTATTTGGCTGTGCTGTGTCTGAGGATCCGCCTTCTCTTGCGTGTACCTATCCGCACTTCCCACGTAGCTACCCGGGGTTGGCTGGCTCAGGGGTACTTATTTCTCGGATGGGCTCTCCTTAAAGAAGAGGAGGAGGAAGAGGCTGAAGCAGAAGATTGTTCAAAACTCCTGAATAAACTGCTTGAAGAAGAGCTCGTGTGCCGTGTCTTTCCTTGCTGGTCGAGGTGGACACGACACTGGACTTCACTTTGTAGACCAAGCTGACCTCCAACTCAGAGAGATCTGCCTGTCCCTGTCTGCTGAGTATGGGTTTAAAGGCGTGTGCTACCACACTCAGGTCCTTTCATGCATTCTTTAAAATAAATTCAACATCTAAATATTGGTCTCTCACTCAGGGAATTACCTCAAATAGTTTCCACATTTAAATTAAATCTGCAAATTTTTCAAAGACTATCATTTTTATAATTACATAAATGTAATATCCATTACAACATATTCATTATCGAAGTGAGTCACACTGAAAATAAATAAGCCAGAAACTACCAGGCCTGTCATTCATGAGTTCTGAATTTTATTAATTCTGAGTTTGAACTAATCTAAATTCCCTATCTATCTATCTATCTATCTATCTATCTATCTATCTATCTATCTATCTATCATCTATCCCCTACCTACCTACCCAGTATTGAGGATTAAACTCAAGGCTTCCAGCATACTAAGCAGGGACCATTACCACTAAGTTTCAACTCCCAGATGATTATTTTAATGTTGCTGGTGGTGGGACCCAGGGTCTCACGCACATTAGTGAAACATCCTGTGTTTAACATTTTCCTTTTGACTGCAAGGCCACTTGAAAGCTGTTACAATCAATCCTAAAGGAAGAAACAAATAAAGAATATTGTGATACCCAGAATTCATGGCAAAATGAATTTTTTTCCAACATAATATTTTTGTTGCCTCTGGGAATTTCACATCATGCATACCAGTCACACTAATTTCCCAATCTTCTTGTCCACCTTTGTGACTGCCCCCTCTAAAAAAAATAAATAATTAAATAATAATAATAAACAAGTCCAATTTGTGTTAGCTGTATATTCACTGGAGCATGGTCAAACTCTCAGTGGCCTGCCCCTTATGAAGAACTGAGTCCTTCCCCTCCCACATCTCTGTCAGAAGCCATCAACTGCAGAGCACCACGCTTCAGCATCCTTATCACATTTTTAAAGAGTTGGTCTTTGATTACTTCCTGTTTAGGCTATTACTTGGAGGGAGGTTTGTGAGGGGCCGGGTTTGTCACAGAAGCCTTTCCTATCCCTTCGTCTCAACTATGAGTCTGTAGTCACTGATATCTCTGCAAAAGTAGAGATTTTTTTGCTCTTTACAGTCAGCAGGAGCACAGACCATAGTGATAGCACAGACCTTGAGCCTGGCCTGGCTGGAGTAGGACCACGGCCCAGACAAGGCCCTGGGAGACAGGCAGGACCACAGACATCGGCATACCTCATGTGCCAGAGCAGGCTACTCACATCAATATGGTCCTCAGTGGCAGCGTGCTCATGGACAACATGACTATAGGCTGCATTAGGACCTCCGACCCAGACATGGCCTTCAGTGACAGCATCGATCCAGACACCACCATGGCCCCAAGAGACAGCATAGGCTGCTCACATCAGCCTAGACCACATCACCATTGCATCTTCAGTTCTGTCTCTCTCCACAGTGCATGTACAGCACTGTTTTTTTTTTTTTTATATCCTCCATTTTTCCATGACATATTTGTTCATAATAGCGGTGCTCTCAGGCTGAGGCAGGCTGATTTGAAATGAAATTTTTATAAACATCAGTTAAACTTACTTCTAAGGATGTTCCTATTACTTGTATAATTGCTGCTTTGTGGGAGATAAATGTTTTGAAATTCAAATTAAAACATGTTCTTGGATCAGCTAAAAGTGAAAATAGCATAAATGACTGGCCTGTGCATGTATCCAAAATAACGTTGTGTAAGCCTTGCCTCCTAAGTTATCCCTGATTAGCTAATAAAGTTGCCTATAGCCTGGGCTGGGCAGAAGATATGTAGGCAGGGCTGAGGCTCCCAGGTTTGGGGCATTAGACCACGAGGGAGACGAGGAGGAAGTACGGACTAGGTTGCCATGAGTTAGCACGAACTAGAAGCACATGGCTGAGAGCTTCTTCCTCTGAGGACTGGCCTGATGAAGCAGAAGCAACAAAAATGGAACATGTGCAAGTATCGATGGGGACTCGGGCTGGAAAGCAAACAAAATAGCTTAGAGCATTGATATCTGCCCAGCCTCAATGTTTTAAGGCTTATTATAAATCTAACAAGTTTCTGTGTCTTTTCTGTGGAAAACAGTGAGTTAAGGGATAACTGCCACTCCATTAATAACCAGCAAGAATTAATATTAATAAAATAATTAATTCCACAGTACTGAGTTATTTAAATAATGTATGTATGGCATTTTCAGAAAGGAGGGAGCAAAAGAACAACAACAAAAAAATCCTTGGTAAAAAGAGGTGTGTGTGTGAGGAGTGAGATGACCCTGGTTGTTACTGATACGGTTTGAATGTTCTGCTCTAATGAAAAGTATAGCTCTCAGCAGGAAAGCAACAGGATTCAGCCATATGCACAGGGTCAAAAGTTTACGTGGAGGTAGATATGACTGAAGTGGGAACCCTTGCATCTTCTTGGCCTGTATTTTGGGGCACCTCAAGTACTTTTACCCATCTGCCTTTAGCTTTTCCAAAACAGATAAAAGTATAGCAAAGCCCAGTAGTAGCCACATCAACTATTAGAATTTAGCCCTGTGAAAGATTATGTTTCTAGTAACAATCCTGACCATGGATTTTGTTTGGAGCCAAAGTCATGTGATTAAAATAAAAATAGCATTTTAGTTGGTTTTATTACTGTTTTAGATTTCCTACAAATATTGAGTATTAATTTTGCCTGTAATGTGGTGGCAGATCCATTGCCTGGCCCATTTTGTAGTGTTTTTTTTCAAATTAATGTGCATTAATTATACAAAATAATATGTATTGTTATGCTATTTTCCTATGTGCACATAATATACTCCTACCACAAATATAACACATACACACACACACCTCACATACCATGCACATAACCACACACACACATACCTCACATAATATACTCACACCACACACATAACACACTCACACATACACCTTGAGTTACTTAAGAAAGGCATAGGAAAGGGAGATAAAATACAAGTAAGGAAGGACTGTCATGAACATACCTGAACTTTCCACTACACTGTTGGTTGGCGCAATTCCTATGGGGACATAAACAAATGTCTACCAAGTGCAGATAGGGAACCAGTGACAGACAAAATTATGGATACTGGTTCAACTTAGTGAACTTGAGAGTTTTACTGGTCACTTAAAGGAGTAGGACTGAGGAGTTACTTGAAGTGACTCAAAGACAGCTGCATCACTAAAGCATACCCCAGAATGAATGATGACCCATAAAAACTGGAAACCTGAAACATACTAAACAGCCTGCAGACAGCTCAACAGGTCTTTTCCAAGCAGCTCAGCTTTTCTGACCTCTTCTAGTTGTACAAAGAGGCAGTGCAGTTGATCTAAGTTGTCTGACTTCTTCCAGTAGCGTGAGGAGGCAATGTGGTTGGTCTCAGCGTCTTTTGGCAGTCTTTACTGCTTATATAAGCTTGGGGAGGGAAAGGCCTAGTGGACCTGGTCAGTTTCAGGAACTTCCTGAAACCTTTGAGTGGTCTGATTCTTGAGCTTAATAAGGAGCTTCCCTACAGGACATAATGGTTCACTTACCTTTATAACATCCCAAGTCTTAATGAGCTTCTCTCCAAGATGGAGGGTTTTATCTCAAAGGAAATCATTACTATACACCTGCCAACATCTTATTTCAGGGGAGATCCTGAGAAACTATCAGATTTCCCCACTTGATATGATTTTCTACATCTGCTAAAGGAAATCACAGTATCAAAAGAAAATCAAGTTATTTTTATTAATTACATAGGTGTACAAACCAGAAGAGGTTGTTGGATCCCCTGGAGCCGGAGTTAAGGCAGTTGTGAGCTGCCTAGCGTGTGTGCTGGGAATTGAACTCAGGTACTCTGGAGGACAGGGATATGCTCTTAACCACTGAGCCATCCTTTCAGACCCTAATTTAAAACTCTTAAGTGCAACACACAAAAGCCACTATGGTGGTAATCCCTGGGAGGTGAAGAGGGAGCCCAAAAGACCGGATGCAAAAATCAACTTAATATTATTTGAAACATGTTAAGTTTTAAGGGAGCTTGAGTTTCAAATCATTGACTATTATGCAGTTATACATCAATTAAATAAAGCACAATGTGAATTTTATAAATAGCTGCTTCTTTCTCTTTTAGTGTATTTTTGGCTTAGCTACATGGTTTTGTCTCTATTAAATCTTACTCCATCGATTCATTTGATTAGCCTCCACGAGTGCCTTCATATATACTTAATATAGGCATTATCATACTTTGCTTTAATCAAAAGCTACTAAAACTTAAAAAAAAACATGAGAAGTCATTCAAGGCATTGCTTTCTGGAATGGAGCAGGAGAACCCCAGCTCCTCTGTTTCTGACAACCACAAAAAGAGGCTCACATGTCTGCGTTGGCATTTTGCTCAAATCCACCAACTTACTAAGAAAGCTCTCTGTGTCTGGTAGTTCCTGCTCACGGACACATCACATAATGCCTTACTGACTTAATTGGATTGCTAGGTTGGATTTAAATGATTCACGCATGACACAGAGACAAAGCTGCTTCCCTAAGAACAGAGCAACATGATTCAAATTCTATGTTATATTTTAAGAAAACAAGAAAGAATAGATCAACAGCTGCAAAGCAGATGGGAGAAATACTTGAGAAGCTGTTTGGGTACCTCGAAGTATCGCAGAACCACCTGGTTAAAAAAAATCAAAGTGTGAGAGTTTATCATGATAGTATTGTATATCGTAGCTTGGTAGGAGGTTCTGAAAATAATGGCTGTGAGTGGGTTCATCTGCTTTTCTTGTGTCTGGCAGTTGAGCACAGGTCTAGTTTTCAATATTAGCTTTAAAATGTGGTTACAAACATAAAGACTAGAGAATAATTTGATTTTCACATCATTTAGAGCCATTATTTGATTTCTCTAAAAGCAATTTGGTGGATGATTGTAATACAAGTTTTCATGGGATCTGTATGGAGGCAACACAATTTAGAATTCAATCTTTGGAGCCGAAGTCCAACTAATTCAATAAGGCTCTGAAGTTTTTGTGTATTGTTTTTTTTTTAACTTACATTTTCAGTAAGATATCAATTATTTGTAGGAATCAGATCTGTGAATTTCAGCCTTGGCTACTGATTAAAAACAGCTGGGGAGGGCTGGAGGGCTGGTTCAGCCGTTAAAGGCTAGGCTCACAACCATAAAAAAACAGCTTTATTTAAAAGTTCCCGTGTTCATGTTGCATTGTTACTAATTTTTTTTTAAAGAATGAAACCCTCAGATCAGTATAATTTCCCCAAGTAATTTCAACATGCATCCAAAATTCTGATACAGAAAATTTTACAAATGGGGGCTAGAAATATGGCTCTGCAGAGGATTCAGTTCCCAACATCCATTGTGAGCTCCTAACCACCTGTAACTCCAGCTCTGAGGAAATCAGGCACCCTCTTCTGGCCCTCAAGAACACCTGCATGTAGGTGCACAGACACATAAACATAAAATAATAAAATAACCCTTGTTTTTAGAAAAGAAAATGCCAGGTGGAAGAAAGAATGCCTGAAATAAAGCTCATCCTCTTATGAAATATTAATATAAAATACAACATTGTGAGATGAATCTCAGATTATTTTGAAAGGGAGGTGGGATGAGACTCTTAGGAACTGTTTTATTTATTATGTATTTACCCATCATTTATGCAGAAGTTTACTGAGTTCAAGTGCGTCCCATATTAGGCTGAGTCCGCTTGTTTATTAATGTGTTTATGTTTTTGCTTTTCCTTAGTGCTCTCAGTTTATTGTCTTTGCGGTGTCACAGGTGTGAAGAGTTTTCACACCTTGCGTTAGCTGGTTGGCCCACTGAGCATTTGGTTGTTAGGCATTTCAGTGGATAAGCACATCCACAAGTCCTTTACAAATTCCAGTAACAGGAGATCCAAGATGGCTGCCATGAGAGACCACTGTGTCTGAGGAGTAGGAGAGCAGAAACAACGCAGCTACCAGGAGACTGAACTCTGGGACCTAAAACGCCAGCATTGTGAGTGCCAGGTGAGCGGAACTCCTACGGTGAGAAAATCAAGTGGGAAAACCCTAGGGACACCCAGTTATTACCTGGAGAAATTTCCCTGTGACCAGCGGCGCACAGCTCTGATCTGGAGGAGCAGCTGCAATGGATGCCCGCACCCGCCATTGTAGACTGTCTCCCGGGCAGTCTCAGGAGGAGCCTGGTGCCGTTTTCACTGAACTGCACCCTACGAGCGCACACTGCACCCGGGTTCTGCTTCGACCCACGGGTGTGCTGCGGGTTCGGTCCGATCATCTGAACCACACCAGACTGAGTGGATTGGGGGACCATTTTGACCAGTCCGCATATTGCCGGGGCGCAAGCCAAATGCCCCGCCAGCAAAATCTCAGTCAGTGTGTGAGTCCGCCCGCGGATCTGGGAGGATCCCGAGTTCTGCACCAACCCACGGGTGTGCGGCAGGCGTGAACAGATCGTGGGAAACACCACAGGCTGAGTGGATTGGGGACCATTTTGACCAGTCCGCACACTGCAGGGGCGCGGAACAAACGCTTCCGCCAGCAAAAACTCAGTCAGTGTGTGAGACCGCCAGCACCAAAAACTCAGTCAGTGTGTGAGTCTGCCAGCAGCAAAAACTCAGTCAGGGTGTGAGTCCGCCAGCGGAGCTGGGAGGATCCCGAGTTCTGCACCAACCCACGGGTGTGCGGCGGGCACAAACCAATCG
>CM053751.1:50301559-50535226 GCA_028658305.1 Pachyuromys duprasi
GACACTGTCATAAAAAAAATGACAGCTTACAGACTGGGAAAGGATCTTCACCAACCCTGTATCTGACAGAGGGCTAATATCCAGTATATATGGAGAACTCAATAAGTTAAAAAGCAACAAATCAAGTAATCCAATTACAAAATGGGGTATGGAGCTAAACAGAGAACTCTCTGTAGAGGACTGTAGAATGGCAGAAAAACACTTAAAGAAATGCACAATGTCCTTAGCCATCAGGGAGATGCAAATTAAAACGACCCTGAGATTTCACCTTACACCCACCAGAATGGCTAAGATCAAAAACTCAAGTGAAAACACATGCTGGAGAGGATGTGGAGAAGGAGGAACCCTCCTCCATTGCTGGTGGGAATGTAAACTTGTACAACCACTCCGGAAATCAAATTGGTGCTTTTTTAGACAATTAGGAATAGTGATTCCTCAAGATCCAGCTATACCACTCTTAGGCATATATCCAAAATGTGCTCAAGTACACAACAAGGACATTTGCTCAACCATGTTTGTAGCAGCTTTATTTGTAATAGCCAGAACCTGGAAACAACCCAGATTTCCGTCAGTTGAGGAACGAATACAGAAATTGTGGTACTTTTACACAATGGAATACTACTCAGCAATTAAATTAAATCATGAAATTTGCAGGCAAATGGTGGGACCTGGAAACGATCATCCTTAGTGAGGTATCCCAAAAGCAGAAAGACACACGTGGTTTATACTCACTTATATAGACCTATGAGATAGGATAAACATACTGAAATCTACACACCCAAAGAAAATAAACAAGAAAGAGGACCTGGTTTAAGAGGATTAATCCTCACTTAGAAAGACAAATGGGATGGACATTGGATGTAGGAGAAAACAAGTAGCAGGACAGGAGCCTACCACAGAGGGCCTGGGAAAGACTCTACCTAGCAGTGTATCACAGCAAATGTTAAGACACATAACCAAACCCTTTGGCAGAGTGCAGGGAATCATATGAAAGAAGGGGGAGTTAGTATGACCTGGAGAGGAGAGGAGTTCCGCAAGGACCAAATATAGCAGGGCACAGGGTTTTTTTTTATGAGACTTTCTCCAATCAAGGACCATGTACAGATATAACCTAGAACCCCTGCCTGAATGTAGCAAATGGTAGCTCAATATCCAAGTGGATACCCTAGTAAGGGGAACAGGGACTATTTTGGACATGAACTCTTTGAACCCCCACCCCTGCCCTCCGAGGGAGGAGCAGCCATGCTAGGCCACTGAAGAGGACATTGTAGCCAGTCCTGAAGAGACATGATAAGCTAGAGGTAGATGGAAGGGGAGGAGGTCCTTGCCTATCAGTGGACTTGGAAAGGGCCAGGGAGGAGATGAGGGAGGGATGGGGGGGGGATAGGGAGGGAATGTGGGAGGGGGCTACGGCTGGGATACAAAGTACATAACCTGTGATTGATATAAAATAAAAATGTTAAAAAATAAAAAATAAAAATAAAAAAGTGTTAGTTATCTATACTGCATACTTCTGCCCCGCCCTCCATCAACTGGTAGCCTCTGGAAACTAAATATGCAAAATAAAAACAAAAAACAAACAAACAAAAAAAAACAAAGCCAAAAAAACCAGTGAAAGCAGAAAGTACAATGTATATTTTATATACATAAGTTTCTAAATTGAAAGATACCTCTTTGGCCCCTTAGAGACTGTTTCTTTACTTATTTAGCAGTTCTGGGGATTGACGCCTGTGTAGGTGCTAGACACGTACTCTGTCACTAAGGTATACCTCAACCCCCCTGGAAGATTCAGTGAGCAACAGTAACATATTAATGATAATCTGGATATGGGAAACACAGTGACAGTACTCAAGGGAAATGGTGTGTGGTGGGAAGACAGACGTACAGAAAGGATTTATGATGCAGTGTGGAAATGCCTCAGCAGAGGCACATGCAAAAATGCTTTTGCAACAAAGGATGGAACCATCCACTCAACCTGTCCCTCTGGGAAGGAGGACCTCGAGGAGGGTTATGAAGAGGAAGAGAACATTCTAAGATGAAGGAGTAGTGTGAGAAACATCCCTTAGAACCCCGAAAAGATTTGAGTTATAATGGAAACAGAAAAGAAGTTCATGTGGTCAGAGCACTGACCTCATGGGAAAGAGCGGTGCAAGGTGTAGAACTAGCTTATAAACCATGTTCAGGGTCAGCTGAAGAGTCTGCATCTTTACTCTACAGACGACGGGGAATCTGTGGATTTGTAAGCAAGGAGCCACCAGATCAACTGTAACAAATGGCACCAAAGAAAACACACCCTGAGTTATGTTGAAAAGTTTTGATTAATGAAGCAAGCAGGCACCTGATTCCAGGGCTAAGAGGATGGCAAACTGTCCCATCCCCATCACCTTCATCCCTTTCTAGGTCATACTCACCCGTCTGCTGGGAAGTGAATATGAAACCAGGCAGAAGACATTTTGGGAAAAAAAGTGTGTGTATATAATCTTTCCATGTTTTCCTCTCATTTTGTATTCAGTGTTTTGCTATCATGAAAATGCAGTTTTGTGGATGAAATGAAAATTGCCACAGTCCTCAGAGGTAATTCAAATAACTTGTGTAAAGATGGTAGATTCTGTACATGTTATCAAGAGTCGAGAGTCCTCAGAGAATTGGGAAGTCTCTAAACACTTCCTCCTCTGTGGAGAGGCCCACAGGAATATAGGCTCAAATAGTTTTTGATGTGCATTCCTTACTTTGATGTGAACAAGGGACTATGAAGCTCTTATGTAGTATACCCCAACAAGTACCAAGACAAAGAAGAAATAAGTGTTCAGAAATCTATGGAAACATAGCATCAGAATTGTGATTCCAAAGATGTTATCAAACCCTTCCGTCCCAGCAGATTCACTGTAATGTGGCATCAAACATCGTTCTTTCTCCTTTTGTCTGAATAAGCTACCTCATGGGAAGCTGCATTTTAGAAATTTAAACAGGATCAGGATGTGTGGTTTCCATGCCAACCATACCAGCTTCTCTTTTGTTTCGTATTCAGTTATTTATTTATTCCATTCCACCAACACATACACACTGAGCCCCATAAATGTTTCCTGTATGTGTAGGTGGTAAGAGGGTTAGGAAGGTCAAAGCAGACACTGTCCCTACTGAGTTTCAAGTCCAGTGAGAGGAACAAGTACCAAATACTTAAGTAAATATGTAGCTGGAGAAGTTGAGGTCAGTTAAGATTTTCCTACCCACCAAGGGGTAGATTAAATTGGCTGGAAGCACTGACCCATGTCCTAGGATGATTAGAAACTCTGCTTAGCACATGCCTTCATGCCTTCCTGTTTTGTATCTGTGTTTAGGTGTTTCATTTTCTGTGATGGAGCAGTCACCAATGCTCACTCATCAAACATGTTGAGGTATCCATTATAAGCGCCCACACTAACTCATAGAAGGCTTTTGTGAGTGGGGCTAGCTTTCCTGGAGGCGCAGCCTTAGTGGGACCAGTGGATGGATGTAATAAAAAAAAGCAATTAGAGTATTCTCGGTTCGACAGGTCTATTCAAGCCTGTGATCCACTCCCCAGGATTGCCCAGAAGCAGTAAATCAAACAAATAACCAACCATAACAAAGGGTAATCTGCAGTAGGCAAATCTCTTTTATTCTCTCATGAGTCTGGTCATCTTTTTATACCTAAGGGGTTTCTAAAGACTCTCATGCCCTCAGAGTCACTTTTTTTTAATTCTGAAAGGATATATGTACTAGTATATATATATATATCACCAAAGATTTTCTTGCAAAATCTATATCCAGGGACTTGTACACACTGAAAACGTACTTGTTCTAGCACTGAGGTAATTCTTTGGTAGTTGTTTTTTTGCGACAAGGACTCACTATGTAGTTGATGCTGGCCTTTAACTTACAGGGTAGCCTCCTCAGAGTCATGATTGCCATACATCCACCTTCTGAGTCCTGGGCTCCAGGAACATGCCTGGCTCCTAAGAACACCTTTACACTCCCCAAAGTCGTTTGACCACTTGTTGAAATATATAGTTAAAGTCTAGATACATGATGAATTATAATGGGAGATCTCACACAAAACCGAGGTAATAACATAGTGTTAGTGGGGACGGGCATCAGACTTAAGCTGAAAATTCAAGGCAGTAAAGCTTCTCTGGGAAAGCAGAATGTTTCTCAGGACTGTTAGGTGGGCACAGTGAATGAGGAGCAACCATTCAGGCTATGGGCTCATAAGGTGCCATACTCCAGGGATGAGAAGGGGCGTAGGGCATGAAAATAGCAACAGGCCAGCAGGAGTAGATCCTAAAGCAGAAAGGAGATGGATGCTAACGAGAGTGGCAAAGCAGGCGGGGGGCCAGATTATAGCGAACCTTGTGGGTCATGTGACTCCTAATTTTAAGTCCATGGCTCTTCCTTATCAAATAAAATGACATCATTAATTGCTTTTTCTAAATTTAGAGTTTATTAGTCATTGAAACAGAAACTCTTGTGTCAAACCGGGCAAACTTGTACACATACATCTCTCTCTCTCTCTCTCTCTAAGGGTACATAAAACACTTCTTCTGAGGACATGTAACTTGGCGTTACCAAGTAGCCTATCCTGTAACCACAGGTATGCTCAGCCAGATGATAAACTGAAAAAAATATTTTCGTATTAACTCTTCTTTCACAGAAAAGCTTCCTGTGGAGAAACTAGAATTGTGAGGGTTTCTGAATAAGTTTCACAAAGGTTGCCTGCCAGCAGTACATGAGTTATCTACCCTTTTTTTTTTTTCGGGATCTGCCCAGCTGATACACCTGTTTCCTCTCAATGAGCAAGAAGCTCTGGGTCTAAGTTTGTTTACCACCAGGGTAAACTATTGTCTCATTGTATTCTTAGCAGGAGGCTCTTTGGGGGCTCACTATGTCCCCATGTATTCACAGGCACTGAAAGTGACACACACACACTTTGTGTAGACACTATGATCATTGCTTTCTGTCATTGTTAATCCAGCCCTTAGCACGTCACATAACACCCCAGATTTATGGATGCGTGTTATTTTCTAGAAATAAGTTACACTGTTTCATTCTGTCTCCCCCTTTCCACCTTACTCTTCTTCCCTGACCTTACTTTTCAACTACTAATACCCATGCCTTTTAAACTGTCTTTTTATTGAAAGTAATAAGTTAAGACATTCATCATGAGGTGGGTGGTTCACCTTTTCCATAAGGATCACCAGCATATACATCGCATGCTCACTGTGTTGAACACAGGGGAATCATTTCCGGAGCAATACCATTCACTGATGCCCAGTATAATTTGTCAGTCTTATGCTGTACACTTGCCACGCAGCGTAACAACTTTATAAGGAAGAGATGTTAAAAAGCAACATCTTCTTCTTTGAAAGGCAACCGTCAGTTGTTTGCTGAAATTGAATCTGCTGCAGGTGCTATAGCCGGTCCTCTTGTGAGTCCACACTTATGGTAGAACCTTGGCTACTGGTATCAACATTTTCATAGGACTTTTGGTCTTTCGCAAAGTTGATGAAAACCTGAATATTTTTTTTCAAGGAAATGAAAGATGTTAGTGCCATGTCTACAAAAGAAGAAAGCAGTTTTATCTATTTTAATTTTTTATATTAATTACAGTGTATTCACTTTGTATCCCAGCTGCAGCCCCTCTCTCATTTCCTCCCGATCCTGCCCTCCCTCCCTCATCTCCTCCCATCCTTCTCTCCAAGTCCACCTTGGATAAGGGAGGTCCAACTCCCCCTCCATCTGACCCTAGCCTATCAGGTCTCATCAGGAGTAGCTACATTGCCTTCCCCTGTGGCCTGGTAAGGCTGCTCAGTTTTAATTCTCTCTCCCATCCTCCCTCTTTCTTCTTCTTCCCTCTCTCCCCTCTCACTCCCTTGCTCACTGGCTGGCTTGCTTTCCCGCTCTCCTTAACTCCTTTTCTTCTTCTCACATACTTGCACTCTCATGAGTTAAGAAAGGTTTCACCAGGACATGCTCACATGTTTATGCACACCCCTTTAGAAGTCCTTCTGTTCAACCAACTTCAACTGGACTTTTAAAATAATGCCCATTTCTGTGACTATGCCTATATTTTTGTCACAGTCTAAATTTGAAGCTATAGTTAAGGATCTACTAGCCACATATCTATAATCCATATGATCCACATTGATATCTTCGTCACACATAGGTAAGAAGTCCAATCTGATGCTCTATCAAATGTTTAGATAGAAATTTATTACTTTCAGGAAGTAATGCACTAAAATAAAATTTGTCATAAACAAATTATGTTAAGTTTACTAGTTATCTAACAGGCAGGTTTCTTTATATGCTTAAAACCATTAAACCTACCTCTTCAGTGTTGGCAAAACCATATTTGTCTTAGGTCCCTATAAAATATTAATCCGTAAAACACACACAGCACAATACATTAGATTACTTTCAGATCTGCTTGAAAGTCAATCATTGGCTTTATTTCTGTAGGTCTTGTTGGTTGAGCTATGTAAAACTTAGTACAGAGATGATGGATGGCCTAGGCAGCTGCTAGCATTGAGTGGAAAAGTAGGTAAGATGTATAGGAGAAAGATATTCCACATTTGCTATATTAAGTGTGTGAATTTATTAAACCTAAGGATCTGTACATTCTCTCTCATTCAACCCACACACCCTAATTCAGGAAACTTATTAATGGAAACCTTCATTACAAAACCTACCAAGAAGAAAGTAGAGGAAGCAATAATAGCTAATTATTTTGTAGGTGACAGTGATTTCCTGCTTTCTAAGTACATGTAAACATTCATGGAAGAAGGTGCCATATGCAATAGAAATAAATACCTTCATTTTCCCACTAAAAATAGTTAATGCCTTTCATATCTATTTTTTAATGTCTCAAATGCAGTTGGAAATAAATTAAGCTCTTTGCTAAGGTTTTCAGGTGCAAGATTAGATACCGATTTAATTAAAAGTAAATTAAATGCCATTAAAAATACATAAGCGGAATGTGTAAGAACCAATGTGTGGCACTGTGCCATGGATCATGGCACGCTTCCTACCTCTTCCAGAGTGGTCTGGCTCACGAGGAAATTTGTGATATTTAAAGCAGTCTTGTTGGTTTCCAGAAGGTCGAAAATGTTTGCTACTCCTCCTGCTGTGACAGGTACATGGTACTCTAGCATGCTGAGATGCTGGTCCTGCAGGAACCAAAAAGAAGCCAGCTCAACCAGATTTCACTTTATGGAGAGCTGGGGAAAAGGCTGAAAGTTGTTCCTTCTGGGGGCAGGGATGGGGGAGAGGGCCGTGGTGTAAATAATGAGCCTATTTGGAAATTAACAGCTTGTAGAGATGAGATGAAAAATTTTACAAACATCAGGGAGAAAACAAACTAAAAATTCTGATGAAAATTTCAAAACATCCTTGACTCATGGATACTTTGAAAGTCACATTCTCATCTATGGGGATATGGGACCCTGTAGGATGTGGCCTGAATATCAGCTTATGCTCAGCTTGTTGGTCAATTTTAAGAGCTCTGCTGTTATGTTAAATAGGTCTGAAATCCCAGGACTTGGCTGCTCAAATGATATGAGCTAAAAATGTTAGATTTCAGTAGTGTTGTCTAGAAGCTCTCCCCCCGCCCCCAATTGATATTGCCTACTTTTCCTGATTCACTTTAAAAGGCTTTTCCATTTTTAAACTTTCATCACTAGGATCATTTACTTCTTAATCTATTGCTACTGCCTGATGTTCTGAATCATTCATCATTTAGCATCTGGTTTTTAGGGGTTGTTTGTTTGCTTGTTGTTTTTCTTTAAGGCATCTCTCGAGCTCAACCTTTCCTCTCTCTTTGTATCATTGCCCTCTCATTGCATACACTACTGACTTGCTGTTTCTCACTCCACATATGAGTTACTGCAACAGCATCCTTGTCTAGAAACTAGGGATGCTGATTTCTGGCACAGAGTGGTTAGGGAATCGGTTCTGAATACTAGTTAGATCCAATGTTGTTTCACTCAGGAGTTGACTCCTGGGGCATCTGTAGATCCTACCCAGATGATCCTTCTTAGCCTTGTATTCAAGACTTCCTCTTTCTCTGCTCCTTGTCTGGAGCCTGACCCATAAATGTGTACTCTCATTGTGCCTGTCCATGTCAACTGGCCTTCTTTCATATTTACTTCTCAAGTGAACATTCAAGACGTTTCTATCTAGACATGTAGACACTACTGCAGAGCTTTGGGTAGCCCTAGGTCTGTGCCCAGGAGGCATATACCAGGAAAAATGTAATCTCAGCTCAGTAAATAAACATTTCAACAAGCAAGTGACCAAATGAGTGAGGCCAACACAGTTTCGTACAGGAAAGGTATCCTTTAATGTTTGATTCTGATGACAAAATGACAAAAACATGGCATCTAATAAGAATGTTGAAAGCTAATATTCCTAGAGAAATTATCCAAGTTTTGGGAGATTTCAGAAAAAAAAAACAGTTTTATAAAGATAAAATAAATATTTTTAAATGCACTTTTGCTGTCTAACGCCCTATAGTTTACAAAGACACCAGACATTTCCTACACTAGTTTTGTAAAATAGATATTTATTCCTGCTTACAAATAAAATAAATGGAGTTCGGAGATGTTGAATGTCTCCATAGATATCTCCTCTGCACGGGCAGGCTCAACTCACAGGTTTCAAATCTCTTTTCATTATCCTACTTTGATTCCCCTTTAAAAACAATAATTTGTCATCCTCAGGTTGTACAAATTATCTGTCTATCAAGGATGTTATATTGATATTTTTCTGTGCCAAGTACATTATGTAGGTGCTACGTGAGATTCAAATATGTGTATCTCTGTGTGTCCATCTGTTTGGTTTTACTGGATAAACGAGAAGAAACCAGCTCTGTGATCTTTCAATCACTTTGAGAGCTGAGGATTGCTCAGACCTTTGTGAGTTTATTTTTCAAAGGAGAGGAACAAAGCAGATAAAAATCTCTCAGCTGCAGGATTCTGAGCTTACAATTTTTTTTTCTAAGAAATGCTTTCGGTCATATAATGTCTATCATCCCTTGGTTCCCTAATGTATGTATGTTATTATTAAACTGGTAATGTATACAACATGAAAACAAATCCAGTATGGCCAGAAAGAAAGACTTTGCAAGAAAGAACTTAATATGCATATGAGAAATAACCAGATTAATTTAAAATTCCCACCACGAAATGTAATCTAATTTGGGGGTTTGACTTGTTTGTTTAAAGTTTAAAGCTTGAGTTAATGGGTTAGGATGAATGACAAAGCTATGATCCATGAGGAAATAGCAAACACACACCTTGTTATCACTGGAAAAGCCAGGCAAGGTCAAAAGGTATAGACATCACTTACCTTTAAGTATGTTTTTGGAAAGTGCAGCTGCATAAACCTCGTGAGGGTTTCCATGTTCACTTTATTATTCTTCAAGTGAACCTTGACAGTAAATCCACGTCCAAACCTAAAAGTGCAAAATACAGTGTGAGTTACATTTTGCCAAAATAGCTCCCCTGGAATTCTAGATAATGAAATTGGTCCCAAGCCAACCATTATGGCCCCTTTTCTTATATAAAGACTGTCATTTTGCCATAAAAGTTCAGAGCGTGTTGCAAACTGGAAATAGTTCAGTGCCATGCTTTTTTGTTTGTTTGTTTGTTTTTCATTTCTGCCTGTATACTGTGTCAGAATCTTTGAGTAAAAGCAACAGTGGGATGAAAATACACAATCTTGGCTTTCTTTGACAATCATCAGTTCTCAATGCTTGATGTCAATTTCAGGAGTTAAATTCCTACTGAGTTGCAAGGGCTTGAGAGGCCAGTCATTGGAGATTTGATGTCATCCATGAAGATTAAAGACACAATCATTCCAACACTAATATGGTGTCAGTATGCTGGTGTTAACTACCCTAAGATCAGAGTTCATAAACAGGTTATGACATCCTACAAACAACTCAACTTCTCTGTCATCATCTTGTCTTTATTTCAGATAGCAACTTTGATAAAACAATTAAGTTGCTCTATGGCAAGGTATAAAGTATCCTGTAGTCAGGAGAGTCACATAGATATTATAAATCACATACACCTGGGAATATAAACTAATAATTTAATTCTAATGTGATGCTAATATGATATTTATGCATCCTTCCCCAATGCATTCTTGATTAAAAGGTTTTCAATGTGGTGAAAATGTTAAATAGCTTACAGAAAGCTTGTGCAAATGGCAAATGAGCGTGGTAGATTAAAAAATCTATGCCTTCATGTACTTGTCAAGTCTAATTTGTTATTGGGTACATTCTTGAAACTACTTCCTGGGAGTATTTTAGTTGTAAATGATTTATTATTGTGACTATTAGGAGCTTCAAACCCTCTAAGACTTGGAGATTTTAACTAAAAAAAACAAAAACAAAAACAAAAAAAAACCCACAATGAACTTTTAAAAAATAATTTAAATTTAGAGTGGATCAATGACTACTTCCAATGGGGAGGGTCTTCATCTCAGTCTTTTTTTATGTCTTTCATATGGCTGCTGGGGCACAGTACCTGTTGGAGCAATTTCCCTACATCCTGTGCAAAAAGCACATTTGTTGGTTACCTGCTTTTTATATGTTGCAGAGATCCAATGCACTGGAACCTTCCATTCACCATAATGGCCAGCCGGGTACAAAGGGCTTCACATTCTTCCATGCTGAAAGAGGAAGCAGATTCCTATCAACAGCTAGGGCACAGAAAATTGGGTTGAAGTTCATAAGCGTATATTTAATTAGTTCTCTACAGCACCATAGCCATCGCCCTTGAGGGCTTTCTTGAGACAGCTTAGCTGTTAAAGGCTAAGATCACAACCAAAATGACACACACACACACACACACACACACATACACACACACACACAATCTCTCTTGAGAAAGAGCAAAAAAAAATTCTAAAATATAAATTAAACATATTCGGATGGTGTATATTACTGTCCCTTACACTTGAGGCCATCTCTCTTGTATGGAACACCTCTACTGTCAAACCTGATAGGCCTTTCAAACTTGTTCAAGCTTTGACTCAAGACCTACATTCCCTACAATGTGTTTCAAAAGTGACACAGAACATCATTACTCCAGGGTGATGGATGCAAAACTGGGATATAAACAGGTCTCTCGGTAATAAACAGATCTAATTAGTTTCTGCTATGTGATCACTATAATGAAAGGTGAACTTAATCCAAGTCATAATGAAAGTCTAATGTCCAAGAGAGGCATAGGTAAAATGCTTCAATGTCTCTCATACTTGGGAGACTCGTAGGGTTATTTTGTGGAAGAGAGCCATCTGAACGGGTTCAAGAGGTACTGGAGAAATGAGAACCTGCGAGGATTTGTGAAGACTGCTTCAGGAAGAAGGCACATATGAGGAAACACATGGAGACAGAAGGGGAGTGAGTGGACATGGAGCCAGCAGTCATTCAGCCTCACTAATGGGAGGGAGTATTGTGTGGAGAAAAAGAGGAAGGATTCTGAAACTTAGTGAAAGGCAGTAGCGAACACTAGCTGAGAATAAGCAGGTGGTCTTAAGTCCCGGTAAAATGCCTCATGGTAAAGTGTCTGCTGAGACTCTGTGGCATGCCCTGCCACAGCATCCTCTCTGTGAAAACCCAGCCTTAACCTACTGCAAACACACAATACTCCAAACGGTGAGAGGGCTCAGTGGGTATCAGCACTTGTCTCCAAGCTTGTCTGCCTGAGACTGGTCTCTGGGACCCACATGGTGGAAGGAAAAAACTGACTTTTTCAAACTGGCCTCTGACTCCTACATGCAAACGCAAACACACACACACACAACTTTAAAAACAAAATACTCCAGACAATGGAGGGTGGTCACATGTTGTACAGGACTCCCTTGAGACCTCACTCGTTTACCTGTGGGATGTGAGAATGACAGAGCATTTGTTCTGAACCTCTTCTGAAATGATCCTCCAGAGATGTCGTTTTGACTTGGGATCCATCCCAGAGCTCGGCTCATCCTTAATAGAGAATTACCAGAAAAAAATTTATCAAATTAATTCATCTTTGATGAGGCTCTTTATAAGAATCACTGCATCTCAACTCCCTGGGAACAGAAATCGTTTTTTGAGGTCCTGTGGCTAACTTGTTTTATACATAATGGGCTTTTTCTGCTGTTGTCAAAAGCTCAAAATTAAGTATTTTAAGTTGTCAGTCTGTTTAAAGAAGTGTTTCAAGTGAAGCTGACACCATGTTACTTTACAACCGTCTCTTATGTTTCCTTGGGAAAAAAAAATCTGCTTCAATTACTAGGAGAGCAGAGTTTTCACATTTAATTCTACGCTCTCACATACATATTTGAATCTTCATCAACAAGACTGCCGTCTTTCTACTGAGTGGGATTGTGGCTGTGAGCGATAATATGCCACGTGAAGCAGACGAAAACATAACTTGACATTTCAGTGAATATGTTCCACATGTATTTTTAGTGTTTTGTTATTAATTGAAATTTAAGACACTTTGGAAAAATAAAAATAAGATTTGTAGAAGGCGCCAAGTGGGAGGAAAAAAATCCACAATATTTTTCAAAGTAAATGAGGCTTTGAAAGATTTGGAGAGAAAGGTATGCTTTTAAAAAAATGCAACAATAGATAATGTAAACAAGCAAGAACGGATCCCAAGAGGTGTTGTATTAGAAACAAATTATAGGTCAAAATTGGAGGAAAAGAATTTCAAAATGTGTGTGTGAGGGAAAGAATCGGGTCATCAGCCACTCACTTTGCATTGTAGAATGCTAATTTAAACAGAGCAAAGACCAGCCATTACTTTGGGGAAATGATGGAGGAGGTATTGTCACCGTTTCTATTTTTGCAGAAAATGGAATATGTGGTAAATATATACAGAAGAAGGTCAGCGTCTTCCTCATGTAGCCTGTATTTCTTCTGCTCATTACTACCTAACATTTACATAGTGCTTTTACACGCAAACGGCTTTGTGTCTTTTATCTCACGGGGTGCCCTGGGATTGTTTTGTTCAATTTAAAGGATGCTTACACAATAGGGTTCCATTATAAACATTGACTGGCAGCGATGTAATGCATTATGAGCTTCCAGTATTCCGGAAGGATGGTCTGTCTAGGCAGTTTAAATGATTGGAACCACTGTGTGACTTAATCCTTAGAATAATGTGGTGATTTATAACTGGATTTTACTGCATGCGGTTAAGGTCCTTTTAAAATTCGGAGGTCCTTGAATGAAGGCAATCTTCCAAAATAAGGGCGTGTTTATTTCTTTGAAGTAAAGGCCCTTTTGCTTTGTTAGACCCAGGGAACAGAGCACTCTATCACTTGTATGTGCAATTTATATTTTCAGGTAATCAATTAAATTTTGCAGCTCTCAACAAAATACAAATGTGGAATGCATTTCTTGATCTTCTACCAGGTTCACATAAAACAACATAGTGTGTGTTTTCCATCACTTCACAAGCTAAGTAACTCATATTTTTTTAAGCTACAAAGGAATATAATTTTAGCACAACACTTTGTTCTAAAATGAGCCTTTCTTCCTCAGTAAAAATTGGAAACTGCTAGTTCGCTTGATCAGTACCTAACAGAAATATGATTTCATCAATAAGTGGGAATTAAGTTTGAACTCACTCTGCAACTTATCTGAAACCCCTGCGTCGGTGGCGGCTATTTCCCCCATTCACATGCTCAGTGTTTCTCTGAAGCCTCCCAAGCCATTGTTTCAGACACAAAATATTTCGTGCGGACACTGTCATGATAATAAATTCTTCGCTAATACCAGTTTTCCTGATGTGAAAGTACATGTGCTTTGACAGTAACCGGCACACAGTGAGACTTCACTGGACGTTGACAGTGCTGCACACGGGGTGACAACATGCGTCTGGATGTGCTGTTCTAGTTACGCAGCCCTAGCTTCGTTCGTATTGTCTCCCTTACCAGCAGGAGGATGGACGGTTTCCCGATTAAGGCCAGGGCAGTGGACAGCTTCCTTTTTGTGCCATAGCTGCACATAGAGGTAGGTCTGTCCTTGTAGGCCATCAAGTGAAGCCTCCTGAGGAGCTTATGAACAGTCTGTGGATAAGAAAAAGAGGAATTAGGCAACCCGCCCCTTGCTCAAACCCTTAGAGCACCAAATGGAACAAAACACACCCATGAATAGAAACGCTTCTCATGGAGAATACGGGCCTAGAAGAAATAAAAATATTTAAATTCAACGTAGGCTTTATTTTCATCTTTAGAAGGCTGCTTATAAATGAACACTTCCTACAAAGGAAGAAAAACAGTTTCCTGGAGATATGTTTTCAAATGGGACCGCGCTCCCAAATGTTTGTATGTGTTTACAATTGCAGACTGTACCTTATGCTGTTACCACAGGATTCTCCTACAAAGTTTAGAACATGAAGAGAACTAAGACAGCATCCAAAGGCAGGCTCCCATTGACTGTCACCCCACTTCATCTTTCATCTTGCTGAGCCGTGAGTTGTCAGAAAGACTTTACGTCTATTTAAAACTGACCTGCTATTAAAACTGTCACACACGGGTTCTTGCAGTTTATTTCTGTAGCTAAGTAACCTAGCAAATGATGAATCCTGGCTGGATGTTCCCATCAGGTCTCCAGAGTTTGAAGAACAAAGGAATGTGCCCCAAGAGTTTAGTCATTTCATTACAAAAATAAATTGTTGCAGTGGTACATAGATTAACAGAATAAAAGTCAAAAGCAAGGTTGGTATTGTAACTTAGTGGTAGGCTATATGCTTAGCATCTGGGAAGCCCTGGATTCAGTCCTCTACACTAATTAAAAAAAAAAAAAGAAAAGTAAAAGGAAAAAAAAAAAGTAGGACTTGGGCATTTTGCAGAGAATCACATGAACCAATGTTTATTTGAATAGTTAAAAAACACAAGCATCACCAATCAAGGTTTAACTTGGAGCCAAACACAATGTGAGTATCCATTTAAAAGAACTTAACAAACTCAGGCCAAGAAGCTTCGAAAGCTGAGCTTGAAGGCAGATGTGGATATAGACTGCACCATCAAGCCAAGTTGGGGCACTGGCCAGAGGGGCATTTTATGGTTTCCCATGTGGTATGATGGCTTTGCTAGGGGTCTCATGAGAGGAGGAACAGAAACCCCAGTAGTCCTCAAATCAGGCAGTCTTTCACAATGTACTCACTTCTTTAATGTCTTTCTCTGGAATCCCATGCACTCTGGCATAGAAATACAAGTGTTCTTCCACAGTTACCAGATCATCTAAGGCATCCTCCTGAGGGCAGTAGCCAACCAATGAGCTGTGAGAATCCACATGACCCAGGGATCTAATGAAGAAGATCAGAACACATGAGTTTCTAAACATAGGTCTCTAAGTATTTGTTCAGTGGCTTTGTCTTGGCTAAGATAGACAACAATTTTGATAAAAAGGGTGGAAATAACCTTATTGTCAGAGTCGCAGTTAAGGTTTAAAAAATAAGCTTCCGGTCACTTTCATGATCCCCTCCTTAGGCCATGAAGATTCAATAACACAGTCATGAAATCACATGAAAGCCCATTTAAATTATGTTGTACTCAGTAAGTAGAAGTATTGGTTTGTACCCGCTCTTATTCCTGATTAGAATGTTTCCACCAGAAGGAATTATGTCTCCAGTCAGCATCTTAAATATAGTGGTTTTCCCTGCTCCGTTCACACCAAGGAGGCCGAAACACTGGGATGGGGAGAGAGGAAAGGAAGATGGAAGCTTTAGAGACATGTCGCTGCAGTAGCCCCATCCTCCTTCCTGGGTGAGGCATCTTCCCAGGAAGAAGAAATCACTAGAACCTTTTATGAATAGTGTACTGTTCGGCTGGCATTTGCTAAAACTTTCTTTTCTAAAACAAATGAGTATTACAGGCTCTTTTCCCTCTAAGCATCTGAGCATCTGCATATAGAGAGGGTCTGCTTTACATATGCTCTAGTGCCCCTTTATGTGACATGATAAACTACCCCTCAAGTAAGATATGCTAACTAAAAGAGGTAGTTACAGTTCTAGATTACACATGATTTACACAAAATCACAACTTTACTGAAAAAGCCACCCATGCAATAATTTGTCATTGAATGAATTTGATGGATGCAGTCTCTAGCTCTGCCCAGAAAACTAAAGGGAAATAGCCATACTCTTTTTTCTTCTTTCAAAGCCATCTCAATCTCGTGTCTGTAAAAACCATAAGAATAGAAGTGGATGCATGCTAAGATGTACCATATGAAAATGGCTGTCTTTCTGGCATACATTGAATAGGCCTAGGAGTGATAGGTGCCAGAAAGCATCCTGAGTAAACTTCCTGCTGATAGTACACTCCAGAGATAGCAACAGTGGAATAGGCTCAGATCATGCTATGTGCTGAAGATGAACCCTCCTTGGAAACAGCAGAGAATCACATAGCAAACACACACACACACACACACACACACACACACACACACACACACACACACACACACAGGCTTAGCCCATGAAAATACTCAGGGCTTGAGTTTTCTATTTGTAGAAGACAAAACAAAACAAAAACATGGTCCCCTACCTCTCCCGCGGGTATCCCAAGGCTGATGTTGTTGACAGCTATAATCCTCTTGTGGATAAGTTGGTAGGTCTTTGTGAGACGATGGAGTTGAACCAGGTCAAACTCAGCTGCACCACTCTCTACTCTTAATCTCTCAGCCCGCACATCTTCGTCTTCGGCTACCATCTCCATGATAGGCGAAGACGTGAATTTTCTGAAGAAGAGCCTAAAAACAAGACCCAGTGATTTTATACAACAGACGCTGCCCAGCCCGGTCACTTTAATACTCTCATGTCTCTGGAAGCAT
Organism: Pachyuromys duprasi; assembly: GCA_028658305.1. Taxonomy (NCBI): domain Eukaryota; kingdom Metazoa; phylum Chordata; class Mammalia; order Rodentia; family Muridae; genus Pachyuromys; species Pachyuromys duprasi. The sequence goes on from CM053751.1 coordinate 50,318,409, forward strand.
ACAACCTACCTACTATTGGGCTGCTCTTACATTTGTTGCGCTATCCTGTTTAAATGACGTAAGCAGCAACCATCATGTTCTTCCCACATTCTCTACAGTGCTTGTAAATTGTATTCACTTTCCATGTATGAAATGTCTATAGATACGTTGTTAAAATTGAGAAGAATCCCAATTTCAGTAGCAATGAGATTCGTGTCTGAGAGTTGGCTTCTGACAGGGAGTTCAATGTCATTAGTAGAACTCAGGACATGTGAACCCAAGGTCATCTGTCACCTACCTGTCACTGTAACAACTGTCTTCTCCCTCTCCGCCCCTTTTTGTCCTTCCTCTGTTTTGTCCCTCCTACTCCTCTTGCTCCTTTTCTTTCTCCCTCTCTTCTTCCTCTTCCTATTTACTGTGGTAAGTCTAAAATGAGATATACCTTCTTAACAAAATTCTCTTTTCTCTCCTTATTTTTTCAGGGGAGGGAGATAAAACCCAGCATGGCACTGCTGGCCATTAGCAGGTCTCTCCTGTTAAATCATCTATAATACGAGCACCACTTATTTATTCTGTATTCTATTTAAAGCTCATCTAAGATTCAGGAAATGATTTGGAACTACCAGCCGTGCAGATTCAGTAGGTCCCAGCCTCAATGTCTTGCCCAACAAACAAGAAATCAAAAGAAAAAGAAACATTTTAAAATTCCGCCAAATAAGTCATTTGAGGTCCTCCCTGAAAATGCCTGGTTCTTTGAATCACAGTGCCAGGATTCCAAACCATGGTGTTTTCCTTATTATCTTCTCTAGTCTAAAAGCCCACTCGTGCCGTCAGTCTCCAAACACTGAAAACGCTTTGGAACCCTCAGTCACAGACCGCTTTTTCTGCCTCTTTCCACCTCTACTGTAAGCTTCAACCTTACCAACATTTCTCAGTAATCTCAAACTGCTCCTGTGTCTCTGACTCTTGTGTCCCTATTTGCACTGGGTCTAAAAAAATAACACCCGCTTAGACATAACGTGGTTCCCTGGCTTGCCATTAGACTACCATTAGTTTGTCACGTAAAATCCAAACCAGATCTCTGTAGTAAGCATTCAAGAGATGCCAGAACCTTCCAGCCACACTGAAAGCCTAAATGACCTACCATCTCATTACATTTATTCAGTCTTCTAATCAAACCGTATAATTTTTACTTAAGTAGTCTACAATATTTTCCTCTTTCTTCTTTCTTTTATTATTGCTTAATTAAAATTTATAACTTTTACTAGGTAATGCTGGTACATATTAAAGTTCAAATGGTTCTAGAAAATAGAATGTGGAAAGTAATCAGTCTTTAAACCACATCTACAATAAAGATGATATATTATAAGAAGGTAAATTTCTTCTTAACTCATGTGGTAATATATCGTACTCATTTCTTTTGTTATTTAGTTCTCATTTCTTAACCTTTCACTTTTATCTAATAAATAATTGAACAAGTACTACATAGATAATTGGATCATGCTCTCTGTGTGTACAGGTTTTATATTTGTGTGTGTGTTTGATTATATATGTGCAAGTATTCTTGACCAGGCATACTCATGCATGGATGTCAGGTGTCCTGCTCTATCACTCTCTGCTTGCAGTCCTGGTTAGACTGGATGACAAGAGAAAGCCCCAGGGATTTGTCTGTCGTCCTACATCCAACAGTGCCAGGGTTACAGGTATTTGCTGTGATGTGCAGGTTTTCATGCAGGTGGTGAGCATCCGAATCCAGGCTGCTTACACGGCAAGCATTCTTCTTCTCCACTGGGCCACACCGCTGCCCTTGGATCGTTCTTTCTAATGGCTCAATAGTGTTACCTTTATGAATATGTATGCATAAATTAAGCAAGTCCTAAAAAAAGGAATGCTGCTTGTTTCCACTATTTTGCTATTAGAAATGACTAGTACGGCGAATAACTCTATGCACATAGAGTAAGTGTGAGGTTTGTGGTGCTCTCTGTGAAGACCCTTCCTAGGAAGGAGCACTGGTTAGGGGTAATATACCTGGCTGTGTCCCGCTTCTCACTGCTGATGCTCTCCTTGCTTCACTTCAGGAATCTTTTCCCAGCCCCACTCTCCATGCTACGTGCTCAAACTTCTTTTTCACTTCTGCCCATGAAGTCTTTGTCATCTTCCTCAACACTACCTTTTTTGTTTATAAACATGTTTTCTCTCCATCACTGAATTTTAGTCTCTTTTAGGCTAACAACTGTGCTTATTTAATTTTGTTCCTTACTCCATATCAACACTTGCAGACACATAGAAAGGCTAGACAACTATTAACCACGGTTAAATGAATGATAAATTGTTAAAAAGGTTTTAGGAAAGCATTTCTTGTGTTACTAGAGGAGACATCAAGATTATTGCTCATCCCTGAAAATTCCGACTCAAATACGGAGGGCAAACACTGTTTTCATGTGGCTTACCTAAGCTTCTTTATCAGCCACTCATTGATTAGGAGTCGCAACAAGAAAAAGATGGTGCCCTGAGAAACCAAAGCCACAAACATTGCGCCTAGCTTATTCATTTCAAAAGTTTCATTTGGATATTCCACACCATATGCTTTTAAGAAATCCAGGACTGCCTGTTGCTGAGAGAGTTCAATCAAACCGTAGCCAAAACAGAACTGAGGGAAGATCAGGAAAATCTGCTTGAGGGTTTCAGAAATAAGTTCTAGAGTCTGAAACAAGAGAAATAACAAGGTTTAGTTTTAGGATTCCAACTATATGAAGACAAAAAAAAAAAAAGAAAACATATGGAGAAACTTATACAGATTGGCAATTATTTCACACATGTGCTGCAATCACATATTGTAGTTGCTACACAAAGGACAGAATTTATCACTGGAATACAAGTAAAAAAAGTTTTGATCAAAGTGACCCAAGGCATCAGAGCCAGTCCTGGAGGCAAAATCACTTCTAGAGCTGGCTTAGATTCAGGAGGAGAGGTATGCCTGGCTAGAATACTTGGATTCAAAATAGTAACAGTGAGTTCCTGAGTGAAAGAGGGCTCAGTGAAGCCTGGGGAGGGAATGATGTGGTGAAATGAGATGGAAGGAGAGAGAGAACAGATACCAAATGGGCACAAATGGCTCGTTTTCACATTATTCACACTTGAGGCCAACTACTTCCACCTCATGCTTTTCCTGCCTCCTCCTGGAGTGTTCTTGTCCATTCCTCACCTCATTTCATTTCCTCTCTATTCTTTCCCATTCAATTGTCCAGTGCTGGTAGTGCTTCTCTTTCACTAATCGTAATTGTTAGCTCTGAATGGAGAGTGATGCTTACAATGTAGTAGATTCCAATACACGATTGAAAGGGGATGGATTAGGTTTTTTTTTTTTTTCTCTTGCTATGGATGTTCAAATGGATCCTAACCCACAGCCGTATAACTAAATCCATTCTTGTCACCACTGAATCTTAGGGATGTGTTAATGAGTAAAATGTTTAGCTGACCAGTTGATGCCATACAATCTATCTGATTTTGGTATCTACCAAAATCTAGCAAAAGTCAGTACTATAGTAAATACAATAAGAAGCGCCTAGTTGGAGCTTAATTTTTAAAGCTATATTTTCTTCTTTTCTAAATTCAATGAATCCAAATGATATTATTTTCTATTTAAATACAGAGTAAAGGAAATCTTTTCGTGTGGAACACGTTAAGGATTCTGGTTCATTCTCTGAGGTTTAACTGATGAATAGAGGACCTTACCGGATCATTAGGCTTCTCCTTGGAAAGAAAGTATACCACTGACAGGGAAACAATGGAGTTGATGCCAAAAAACAGGTTGACACACACGTAAGTAATGAAGGCCATTCCTGTTTCAGGGAAGAGACCAGCCAGCAAGTACATCCAAGAAAATGTTGCGTAGCTGTAGGATAATAATACTAACAATTAAAATTACGCCTTACTTATTCTAGTCTACAAAACAATAAGATAAAGCTTGGATGAGTTTCCAATGGAAAAGTAAATATGAGCAATGAGTAGCTAAAGCCCTGAAGCTAGGTCTAAATGTCATTCCTCATTTTGACAAAAGACCCTCAAAGGATGTTTGTTGAAAATGAAAGCATGAACCATTTCTTTTAAGAAGCCCCAAATAGTCATCACAGCTACAGATTAACCTCCGGAGGGATCAGTGTTACCCTGTCCAGTAAAGATTTCTGTTGCTCAGAAACAGGAGTTCAAGCAGACAAGGTCTGGTTAGAAGTCAGGAGGCAAAGATGAGTAACTTTAGTTTTAAATAGCTCTGGAGACAGAAAGGCCTCAGTTTTTAATCAAGAGATACTACTCATACCTTTGTAACCAATTCAGTTTTTACACTGAACATCAATTATATTATACAACCCGTATTACTCTAACACAGAAACAACAATATTTATGACCTTACATGTCTCTAAAAGACAAATAAAAATAAACAGACATAAATTTACATATACATTATAAAGTCATACACAATCATCTAATTTGTAGATACTTATAGTCACATGGACTCATATTTTTCTCATCATTCTAAAATATCCATTTTATAGAATTTAGATTATGTGCATAAATTGGTAAAATATGTGATACCCAATAAGTGCCTGTTAGTGATAACAACACTAATTTTCAGAAGCACGTTTCTTAAAGAGCATGGATTAGCAAGTGCAATATATTGTTAGTCATCACTCGTGTTAAATGACCCCAAGATAGTTGTAAATTAGCTAAGGAGACTAAGGTCCGATTTGTGTCTGGTAATGCTTAATTTTGTTAATTCTTTGTTTCATTGCTTAATCAGCAGCTTACCCAAACAACAAAAGCAGGAGCGATACTGCGCCTAGATTGCTCTCACTGTAGAAGGCAGGTAGCTTGAAAATTGCTATGACACCAATTGAAAATGCTACAGGGACCAAGTAGAAGACCTATGGATGTAGACAAAACAATGTTTAATACATGATGAACATTTTTAAAAAATCAATAGCCCATCTTATTTAACTCTGCAATAAGTTGACCTAGAAGAAATTCTGAAGGAATGAATTTTTATTTATCTTCCTGTTGCTTGTAACATTCCTCTTAATTTACATTGATTTCGCTTTAGAAATTGTCTTCTCCAATATGAGGTCAAGGCAGTTTCAGTCTATATAGATCTACAAGAAGTCCCTGGTGTTCCTGCCTCTAGGCTTAAGACTTGGGATCATTCAGTGACAGAGGTTCTGGGAGAAAGATAAGAAAGCTAGGTTTCTTAGTATTAGAGTCAGTCCTCAAAGTATTGATTTCATTTTGGATGCTGCCACTCTCCCACATGGATGCTTTCTGAGGTCTGGTTATCAGTGTTAGGCATTCCGTGCAAAACTGCAGGGCGGCAGTTCTCACACGTTCTTGAAATCACAGGTATCTGTACAAAACCCTCAGTATTCTGTTGACAAGTAAAAAATATTAAAGGCTGAAGAGTTTGCCGCAAGATACACACGGTGAAGGTGGAGGAGGTTCAGTTTGAGGGTGGTGGTCGGGGCAATCTTGTGAGCTGCAACGAGCACCAATATTCCTGGCAACAGAATCTCAGTAATAAGTTCTAAGCAGACCTTCACAGAAGTACACACTGAAGCTTCCTTAACATTTAAGCTTCGGTGAGGTCCAGAGCAGTCATTACTATTCTTTTAGACTTGGCTTCTACAACAAGCACATTTCAGACCTCACTGGATGCATTAACAAAATGGATCTGTGGTTAATTACTCTCCAACTCTCCAAGCCAGTGATCTTGACAACAACTCAGACAATCGCTGCCATCACGGGCGAATGCATACTCGTCTGGGCTCTTGGCCAACATTGGTACATTTGGAGTCAAGAATGAGCATCTGAACTTGGGGAACACTTTACATAAAGGAGAGTGCTATCGATGAAATACATCCTTCCTTGTCCCTGCTAATCTTCTCTGGTGTGTCATTCAGCAGGAGCTACTACTTTGAATTTTTCACTATTAGTTGATTAAATTTTTATAAGCTTGATTATTTGGCACAACGGGGCAATGCTGTAAAGCTTCTATTTTGCCACAGTAGTGGTTCTCAGACTTCAATGTGCTTAAAAATCACCTGGGGGATCTTGTTTGAAAGGCATACTTTCCACACTCCATTTCCCAAGATACAGATTTAATAGACCTGGAGAAGGGCCCAGGAATCTGTATGCTAATGTTCACTCTGGGAATCTGATATTTCAGCGATAAGGAAAGGTAGGTTTCTTTTCCCTTACAACTATCTGATGGATATAAGCCAGATGCAATTGATTTTTCTTAACTTGCTGTCCTTGCAGTGATAATTTGAATAATTAGAGCAAATAGCTCTTGAATACGCAATGGATAGACTTCTATTCGAATGGATCCTGTTTTTCTTGAGCAATGACAAAAGTTACTCACCATGTCATAGATGAAATTCGTCACCCAGTAGCATGTCACACCGATGCCTGAAATGTGTTGCAGCTGCTTGGCTTTGGTCTGATGCTCCCTGACAATGTAGGTGACAAAGCTGGCGGTGGTGACAGAGTAGCCCATCAGGATGGACAGCGCCACTAAAATATCGATTAGACTGCTGATTCTATCATGAGCAATAGGGAGAGGAAAGTACACGTAAGTTTTTGGAACTCTTTTCCTTTCAGGAAGATTCACGACTAAAAGCATCAACAAAACAGTTCAAGAGCTGGCTGTGACACAAAGAAGGCTTCCTGCAAGGCAGCCAGATACCATCCTCGACATGACTCTGCTGTGACCCCGGAATAAATGTAGCACTAGTGTGCCTCTGAATTGGCTAGGGATGTGTGACAGAAAAGCCTCCGTCTCTAAGGGTTACAGAGTGTATGCAAGGGATATATAGATCTTGATCAAACAAAGAGTACTTAAATGCCATGCGGGGAAGTTGAAATGATGAAGTACTTGTGCACTTGACTTGTACAAGCAGCAGACTCAGTGAATCTGCAGTCAACAAGCTCTGCTTGGCAGCCCTTCTCCACACTCTTCCAGAAACTTCCTTTTATCCCAGACAGTGACTTATATTACCAGACCTTCTAGATTGACATTCATTCAGATGCAGTCATAATTTCCAACTATTGCACATTCTACAGAAGCTCAGCTATGCCAAAGACAAAGTAGTGATGTCAAGGAAAAAGATTTGCTTACGTGGCTTGTTCCTGGTCTTGCACCCCTGGGTAAGGGTGGCTATACATGATGATCGCTGGAAGAGGAGAGAGTTCTGTTGTTAGACATTTAGTTAACCAGGAGCACCGAGTTTTATGTGACTAACACTCAACGCTTTGTTTATTACAGGATGAGCTGAAGATCTGTGTTTCAAAGATTCTTATTTAAAGGAACATGTTTTCCCTGACTTTAATCCCATTAATTCCTGTGAGTGCTGGTATTTTTCATAAGAAGCAAAACACTATCTACTTGTGGGTGGAACATTCTGGAAAGAGGCAAGAACATACATGTCTTACATAGCATGTTCCAACTCTGGAGTACATTCAAATGATTGCTTCCTACTTCCTTCTATCTGGTTATGGTTATTTGCATTTTAGCTGTTCTTCAGAAATAGAGTACATTTAAAGAACCAACTCAAATGGGCATCAATTACTTGAGCCCCTCTAAAGATCAGACACCATCCCAATCCTGGTTTCTGAGCTAATGACGATGGTCACATGAGAGGATAGCCTCTTCTCTTTTACTACTTCCTAGATGCTTGTTGTTTGAAAGTCCTACCTCCTATAGTAGGAATTGGGAACCTCACCGTTACATTTCCATAAAAGCCCAGGAAGAATGGGCTTCCTGCTGCCTCCACACTGAATTAGTAGTCACATAAGTCCACCACAACCACAAATTATTGGGTTCTTGAAGAGTTGGTTATACTTTCAGAGTCAGAAACAAGGCTCTTTTCTCTCCTTTCTTAATCAGAGTCAGAGTCAAAAGCGGACAGACAAGTTTCCCAAAGACTACTATAGTGTGTAGGCAGAATGCATACTGTCTAGATAAATGTGGAAAAGAATGGTAGGGCAAGGGACTGAGGAAATCCTCTACCCCTAAGCAGCTATAAACTGAGCAAAAATTTTTGGAGTTACTGCTTGTGCAGGACAGGTTAGGACACTTGGTGCAATATTTGTACAGATTCTTTAGACAATTTAAATTTGTAGCTTTTATTAAGAAGAATATGATACTTTAAGTGGAGTTCCTCAGCTACTGTGTACTGGATAGTATTACGTCAACTTGACACAAGCTAGAGTCATCAGAAAGGAAGGCGCCTAAATTGAGGAAATGCCTCCATGAGATCAGCTGTAAGGTCAGTGGGGAAGGTCACAGCCCATGGTGGGTGGTGCCACCCCTGGGCATGGTCCTGAGTTCCATAAGAAATCAGGGGGAGCAAGCCAAGAGGAACAAGTCAGAAAGCAGCACTCCTCCATGGCCTCTGCATCGGATCCTGTCTCCAGGCTCCTGCCCGTTTCTGCTGTGATGAGCAGTGACATGCAAGTATAATCCAAATACACCCTTTCTTCCCCAAGTTGCTTTGGTCATGGAGTTTAATAACAGCATGTTGAAGAAAATGTACAGGTTAAGAAAAAAAAGGAAACAACAAAAAAACCACTTTGACCTCTGATTTTAATCATATTCTAGGGAAATTTACTTTTCTCATCTTCTGGAAAGATTAATGTTTTCTGTTTTGTTTTGCTCACTTATTTATTTATTTATTTATTTTTATGTTTGTTTTTTTTTAAACAGACTTTCACTATGCCTTTCTGGTTGGCCTGAAACTTACTGTGTAGACCAGGCTGATTTTGAACTTACAGAGATGCACTTGCTTCTGCCTCTCGCTCCTGAGTACTGGGATTAAAGGTGTTGGTCACCACATCTTGCAGCTTTTTTATTTTTATTTTTTTTTGCTTTGTTTTATTTTAACCAAGGGATTATTTTTTCTCTTGGCCCTTCTTAAAGCCTGCTAAACTATAATCGAGATGGGGATCTTTGTCTTTTATTTATATGTTGTATTTTGGGAGTCAAGAAATAGTTTGGCTTAAGCAGAGGAATCTTTGCAAATATGGTTTTGTCTACTCTGCAAAATGTTGTGGAATTGAGTGTTCTTTTGAGTAAAAGTATCAGAACCAGGCTCATGTATGATATGTCTCCCCACAGTCTGTAGAGCATCCAACACAATGTCTTAAGTACATGACTGGTCAGTGGATGCTTAATAAAACAAATCAAACATTAAATTTTCAGCTAGCGTTTTCCTCCCACACAACCTGTAGCAGAAGGAGGCATTTCCTGTGGTCCCTATAGATGTCAAGCTAAAATGAGATGCTTCCTGTTGGCCATTGGTGCTAAGACAACGAAGGATAAGACTAAAGAGCAGGATGGGATGAGCACATAGCTGTATGACATTTGTCAAAAAAACACACAAGCCAATGTTCTTTGGGGAAGAAAACAAGATTTTCGACATGAATTAGCCACTAGAGGGAACCACATGAATATAACAGATATTGACATTGCCAATGAAAGCTAATTAAAATATTTTATTAGCGTATTATGCTTCAGAAGAAATTAATTTTACAGCTAAAGTAAAAACTCAGTTCACTTGGAATCTAGCAAAGCTGCCTTCAGACATGGCAAGTTTGGTGAGGAGGAGGCAATGACGGCAAGTAGGTTGAATTTTACAGACCAGTTCTCTTGCCATGGGAGATCCCACTCATGCATTGCAAACAACATCAGCTTTTAAGAGTGACTTGTATTTCTTCTTTTAGAGGGATCAAATTTCTTCTGTAAAGGGCTGAATGCTGCCACTTTTGCTAAGTTTGAATCAGAAAAATTAATAAGGATTAAAAGATACACTACTCTTTATATATGTATATAACTTTATATATATATGTATGTATGTATATATATATATATATAACTTCATTTAAGCTTTATTTTTTTTAATTGAAAAATAAATTTCATTTCAGGGTCAGCATGAGTGTTATGCTGCCAGATTCTTTTATATTCTGAAACTGAAAACGCAAGGAAAGGCTCTACAACAAGCCTGCTGGAGTCTAGAGCAGCTTCTGTTACATTAGTCTAAGTAATGAAGACTAATTATAAGGAAACCAGGCCACTGTTTTCTGGAAGCTAACCCTTTAGACAAGGCAGCATCCTTCTGTTCTCTGGATCTTTGCTGCATCTCCCTGGCTATTTCTAAAGCATCTCTGCTTTCATTCTCTGTCACAACAATACATGTCTTTTGCTCTGAATAAAACACCCCACAGAAAGGGTTTCCAACAGTATTTCAATCCAGGTTACACACATCTGGCTTTACTCACCATTTCATTTAATTTACCACTTTTGACTTTGTCCTTTATTAATGTGCTATGCCTAAGGACTAGCTGTCTTGTTATTTTCTTTACAGCTCTTCCTGCTATGGAAGAAAAAAAAAAAGCCAAAACAGTTGGGTGAAAACACTGTTTCCTCTGAAAGGAAGATTCCTGAAGGCTCCACTGCTCGAATGAGTAGCTGACACCATAGGTAACTCCCACAATTATTAGCACATTAACAGACACCAGAATGCTTGAGGGTGGGGTGATGGAAAAAAGGGGGGGCAGCTTTTGTAAAAGATAGTGTGTGTCATTTATCCTTCCTAATGGGCTGTTTATTAGGCTGGGTCCTGGCCAGCAAATGTATTGCTTCATTTTTCTCCCTCCTCATTATTATTATTATTATTATTATTATTTTAGGATCATGTGAGAAAAATAATTTGAGCAAGGCTCAAGGAGATGAAATGGTCTGATGAACAGTAATTGAATTAGAAAAAAAAAAAAACTTCTCTTAAATCCCAGTCAACTTCTTTTAAATCTCAGTCCTACTTAAAAATTATGTGGAGAGCTGTGGGGAAACAGCACTGAAGTAGAGTCTGAGTAAACAGCATGGAGCATTAGCAAAAGGAACAGGCAGGACTCAGAGAGCCCCGGGGTTCAAATCTCACACTAGCACCTCAGTGAACGCATGGGGGCAAACGGTAATGTTAATCCCAAAAGAGCTGTAAGGATTACCAGTATTTCCCCTAACATACATGTCACATATCGTAGAACATATGCTCAGTCTACGGTAGCACTTTGAGTGAAGTGTAGAACTTTGTGCTTCAGAAATTTTGTCTTCATAACTGAGTATGGTGGTGGACACCTTTAAGCCCAGAACTCAGGAGGCAGAGGCAAGCAGATCTCTATTAGTTACAAGCCAGCTAGAGCTACAGGACGAGAACTGAAAACGTGTTATACAATTTTTGTCTGCATATATAGATCTATGAACAATAGTCATAAATATTAATTAGTCATTTCAGTCTGCTGACAAGTAGTCCTGAAATAATTTCTATGAGACATAAGTACTGGCTGTGAGAGCAAAAAGGGTATTACTATCCCGACCTGATAAATGAGGAAAGGAAACTAATCTGAAATTAAGGGGATTATCCAGAATGTTCCAGCTGGAAGAAGTTACTATTTCCACACACACACTCTCTCTCTCTCTGAAGATCTATAATTTAATTGCAACAGGGAGAAGCTAATACGGGGGAGCGCGGGCTTACAGGGAAGCCTGTAGAAAAGGTTGTAATTGGAGATGGCCGGACGCAGTGACCCTACCGTGTCGGGCAGCGTCGTACTCAGACATGTTAGCCCTCAGGAGGAAGTTGTTGAGGCTGTTGAGGTAAGCGGGGAGGGAGTGGTAGCCTTCTGGATCATACCACACCTGTCAAATTTCAAAAGAAGACAAGATCGGGATGGCGTTCGGGTAAAATAGGCTTTTAAAACATCTGATGGGGTGTTTTAAAGGAGAGTGTCAATTATTGTAAAGGAAAGCATCAATTTCCCAGTGACTCATTCTGTCTAGGAAGATGATAAGGCACCCCTGGAGTGATGATCATAGATGGATCTGCGGGTTTTCAATTTACAGGTGGGCGGGGATCGGGGACCCAGCTATTCTGAGATTCTTCTACAGGCAAGGTCTGAAACTAACTGGAGAAGCCACTGTTTTCTCTGCGGCAGACTCATCGTGACTCTTAGACGAGAACAAGTACTCTCAATAGCAGTAATAAAAACAGATAGCAATGGAGCAGGAAAAGAATTCAAAAATATGCACACATTGGGTTCTTAAGAACAAAACTGATAGTTCCAACGCCACTCCCTCACTAACTTCCTGTTCCTAAACCCACAGGATGTGAGTTACTTCAAAAAAAAAAAAAAAAAAAAAAAAAAAAGCAAGGCGTTTAAAACACTTGTGTACCTTTTAAATGGTCCTAGTGTAAAATTGCATTCTGATTTAGAGAGGCATTACTTAATACTAGAAACTCCCTTGATTATGAAAGGACATTTACTCAGGGCGTGGAGAGAGAAAGGGAAGAAAAGGACTGAAGTCCCCAGGATTCTTATTTCCCACAAAACTTGTGACAAAGCTGGCCCAATAGTGTCTATCGAGTAGGGGTGTTGTGAGAACGGAATTAAATGATTTTTTTTTTAAGGTGAAACTGCTGCTCGCCATAGAACAGCCACGAACTAAATGAGTATTAATTGCTCCGCTTTATCCTTGGTGAGGTGGTATGTGTCTCTCACTACCCTGTGAGAAATGTTCAGAGGATATTAAATTTTTCTGTGGCCAGAAACAACACTTAAAATCCTTATAACTGCCGTTTATCATCTGGGTAGTCATATATGTCTGACTCAGTGACTAGCTTGTCTCAAAGCACTGGTGCTATCTGGAAGAGGAGGAAAAAAAATAACAAATAAAACCAATAAGTTTATTTATCTCCATTAGTTCTGTTACTCGTCCAGGTTCAGTGAGAAACAAGGCTAAAAGCCCGCATTCCCCTTCTCTAAAAGTCTGCGGTGCACACACAAAGAAAAGTACATGGAAAATAAAGGCAGAGAGACAAAAACATAGGAATCACACAGGGTAACCCACCACACACCGAGAGCACCCTCCTGCTCTCTATCCTTCCAGATCACAGCAAGGCCCCTTTCCTTGAAGGGTGTGGTTGGGCTCTCCCTAGCGGCCCACTCTCTATTTATATGACCTCCCAGAAGAAAGACCCAAATTCACCTTAGCAAGAGTTCTGTTGAGAGGAACTGCTGTCACATCAAAACGAAGGTCATTAGTCAAACGCAGCCCAAAGCTCCAACCTCCATATCTACACAGAGTAACAAAATTGGTATTTGTTTTACTGGGTAAAATCTTTCTAGGTTGATTTAAAATATTTAAGAAGGAGCTTCATTTTTCCTTTCCATTCAGAATAAAAAATGAAATACAATAAACACATCCATAGTGAAATAAATGTTTTCTATTGATCTTTTTAAAAATCCTATTTTAACCTGAGTGTACATCATAACTAAAGGCTAGAGATTCATGTAAACAAATGGACTGTCTGGGACGGTGGCTCATGACTATTAGCATTCAGGGAACTGAAGATGGAAAGCTGTTGTGAGTTCTAACACAGCCTGAGCTATGGCTTGAGATCCTGCCTAAATAAAAATTCCAAAGCAACACTACATTAAACAGTTGTATGTATGCGATGAGCATTCTGAAAAGAAATAATATAATCTATTTTTTCCACTTTCCATCTCAAAACTCAATGTTATAGTACTTATATATTCTTTTTTAGGTAATTCATGCCAGAATGACATAATTTATAATCATTTTTCAAAATACTCAATTTTTATTCCAAGCTATTCTTTCCCTATTGGCTGTTCCTACTTTTTTTTTGTAAATTTTCTCTAAGATGCTTGAATGTGACTTTGACATGTCAGTTTATGGTCTTTTTAGGAACTGACTTTAAAATCCAAATAATTTCCAGCATAAGCCAATTTAGATACTCATCAAATTAGATTCAACTTACATTAATGGGGCAGTGCAATTTACACTAAAATAGTCTTATCCTAGATGTGATGGTGTAGAAATATAATTTTAACATGCAAATGATACCATAACTTGTTTTTAAATGTAGAATTTTTACAACAAATGATTTTTATTTATAATAAATTTACTTCATCATAAAATGTTTGACTATATGAAACACTTGATAAACTACCTGAATATAGAAAGCATTTGTTTTTACCTAAACCCATACCTATGAAAAATATTTACTTGTATATCTGTGATGAGAAATTTTAAGAGAGAAAAACACCAAAATATGAATAGTAGAAAAGCATTTTTTTTCTTCTTTTGCTTATCTGTAACAACAATATTTGGCAGTGAATGTGAAGAATTTATATACATTGAGAAAGGAAGGAGAGGCGGAGGGAAGGGGAGAGTTATGACTGTAGGCTCACGGCTTCACATCATGGCAAATGTGCAGGGGACTGTGACACATGGCCTTGTCATACACAGGAAACTTTGTCTACTCGCAAACACAATCTGCATTTTGAGAAATTATTATTTCAACTCAAGCAGACTGTCACAAAAAGTCATGCTTTGAAACCCCAAGTAAGTCCAGTCCAGTCAATATCTCCTTTATTGCTTCGAGAAAAAAGTAAGTACAGATTCATTTTAAGACCTTAAAAAGCCAATGATTTTTAGTTCATTCAAATGAATCTTAATTTAAAGTCATTGGTTAAATTTCAATGCATAAGGCTATGTGCACAAAACAAAGTATTGGATGATATAAGTTACTATATCAATGATCAGATCAATCAAATCAAAACAATGATCAATTTAGCTATATAGAGAATTTCAATTATTATCTCTACTATTTCAAATTTACAAGTCTGTTACCATAAGAAGTAGAGATCAGTTAAATGTTATAAACAAAAGATTTTACCTTTTCTGCACAAAACGATTTGCAGTTGATATGAGATAATTTTCCATGTGTTTCCCAGTGAGATTATAGATAACTTGGGAAGAATAAGTTCTTCTATGAGGTGGGGAATAGTTAAATTTAGGGCATTCCTGGAAAATAAAATTATCAAATTAAGTTCTTCCAGCCTGTGCTGTGTAAGTTAAATAGACAATGTCAATGTCTCCTCATTTGTCCATTACTATAAGGGCAGAGATGTGACCAAACTGCCCTGTGACTCCCACAAACGTTGGAAAAGTCAACTTGTCTACTTGCCAAGAAATTAGAACAATTATAACTTATGTATATCATCTACATTTGTCTAGGACTCACCTAAAGCCAAACAGAGTACAAGTCAACAAACACATGATCTTAGATTGTACTTACAAGGTAAGCTTTTGGGGGGAGAGTATTAGGAAACAGAAATATTTCAAATATCTCAAGAATTTACATGGAGTGAAAAAGAGATCTGTCTCCCAGCACTCGGTTGTCAGAGGCAGGCCAGATCTCTGTGAGTTCGAGGTCCTGGTCTACAAAGCAGTCCCGGACAGTCACAGAAATCATGTCTCAAAACAAACAAACAACAACAAAAGGGATCTGCCATCTGCCTCAAATTAGAAATAACATTATGAGAAGAAACTCTTCAGGACAGCAGAAGTGAACTGAAAGTTCACAATGATCCTTTTTAGCCACCTAACCTAGAAGGAAGAACTTTATTAAATATATTGGTTTACATACAGGCTTTACATATTATTTATATGTATATGTGTATTTGTTATTAATTTTCGTCTTACAGAAAAGTAGTAAATGTAGTAATGAGAGTTTTTGCATCTCTCTGGACCATTGGGAACATCAACCTAGAGTTTATATTTCTTCGCTTATTTGGGATTTGCTGTTGTTTTGTTTTTCAACACAGGATTTCTCTGTGTAGCCTTGGCTGTCCTGGACTCACTTTATAGACCAGGCTGGCCTTGAACTCACAGCGATCCACCTGCCTCTGCCTCCCTGAATGTTGGGATTAAAGGTGTGCTCCACCACACCCAGCTACTTATTTGGGAATGTGGGATTTTAAGACAGGTTTTCTAGCCCAGACCGGCCTCAAACTTAGTATACAGCTGAGGGGTCCATTGAAATTCTGATCTCTTGCTTCTTTCTACCTCCCAAGGACAAAAATTACAAATGTGAACCATTCTGCCCAGCTTTGGAGCTTATGGACACACGCAGCTTTGTGTACCTCATAACAACCTAGCTCTCACTTAGATCCTGGACTTCATTGCCATGATATTCATTCTGGATAAAGTCTAGCACAGTGCTGGACTTCCTTTCATCACTCACACCAAGACCCACAGCCAGAGGGTCACAGCACCTGGGAGCTGTATAGAGTCACACTTGCTCTGAAAGGCCAAGACTGAATTTCCCTGCAAAACAACGTGCACTTACCTAAAGACCAAAGTCCAGAATGGCTCTGGCTTCTCAGCTAATCAGACATTGTCTCCATGTAGCCACTATGGTTCTGAAGCTTTTCTTTGTTTTAATCAAGTCGGATTATACGTATAAAAACCCACATGTTTTATAAAGGTACCGCTTGATGAATTTTGACAAACAGGACGCACCCACATAATTAGCAATTAAGGAGGAAGACAGAACCCCTTCAGTTCAGGAGCCTCCTTCTCATACTCCCTGCAAATCATTACCATCCCCAAAAGAACTGTTTTGGTGCTAGCAACTTATTTATTTATTTAGCTAGCACAAATAAATAAATAATGAGGGTTTGTTGTTGTTGTTGTTATTAAATTAGACAAGGGAGTAAAAACTCTAAGTGCTATATGAGACTAACATGAAACATTGAAGGATTCCAAAGATCTTTGTTGGACCCCGATTTTTATTGTTAGTAACTACCTTGCATGGGAACACCAAAATGGGCTATGTTCATGGGAAATGTTTTCATTGTCTAATATTGTACTAAGATCCTACGACACTCGAAGGAAGCGTTGCAAGACTACTCCTGCATGAGGGAAGGAGTTGGTGATGGAGTGATCCTTAGAAGCCAATAGTGACTTTTCTTCAATAGAAATTTTTTATTTAAATTTAAAATTTTTATTTTTTTATTTAAACTTTATTTTTTGATAATTTTATTATGTATTTATTTTTATACTTTTTATTTTTTATATTAATCACAGTTTATTAATTTTGTACCCCAGCTGTAGCCCCTCCCTCATTCCCTCCCAGTCCCAACCTCGTTCCCTTATCTCCTCCCTGCCCCTTTCCAAGTCCACTGATAGGGCAGGTTCTCCTCCCCTTCCATCTGACCCTAGCTTATCAGGTATCTTCAGAACTGGCTGCAATGTCCTCCTCTGTGACCTAGCAAGGCTGCTTGCTCCACCCTCGGGGGGGGGGGAAGGTGTCAAAGAGCCAGCCATTGAGTTCATGCCAGAAATAGTCCTGTTCCCCTTACTAGGGTACCCACTTGGATACTGAGCTACCATCCAAGCAGAAGCAGGGGTTCTATGTTATATCCATGCATGGTCCTTAGTTGGAGAAACAGTCTCATAGAAGACCTCTGTGCCCTGATATATTTAGTTCTTGTGGAGCTCCTGTCCTCTCCAGGTCATACTAACTCCCCCTTCTTTCATATGATTCCCTGCACTCTGCTGA
The DNA here is from genome assembly GCA_028658305.1 of Pachyuromys duprasi. NCBI lineage: Eukaryota > Metazoa > Chordata > Mammalia > Rodentia > Muridae > Pachyuromys > Pachyuromys duprasi. Next base: position 50,335,859 of record CM053751.1, read on the forward strand.
AGGTTTGCTTATGAGTCTCAGCGTCTGCTTTGATACACTGCTAGGTAAAGTCTTTCCGAGGCCTTCTGTGGTAGGCTCCTGTCCTGTTACTTGTTTTCTCCTACTTCCAATGCCCATCCCCTAGTGACTTTTCTTCAATACAAAAGTTCCAATAGTGACTTTTCTTCAATACAATTTTTTATCTAAAATTTTTTAAAATTTAATTTTTATTTAAAATTTAAAAAAATGTTCTCTTCTCTAGGAAGCTTGTTTTGATCCATGATACGTGTGTGGTACATATGTAGTGATTCAAAAAGAAATCTTGAACTTGCCTAGTTAGCTTTGTTCTCCTGAGTGTGTAGTGAGCCTAGAAAACAAAGATCTATATTCATAAAGATAAAGTGATTATGGGCTAAATTTTAATATTTTCAGGACATTAATTTTGATGCAAAAACCTTTCCAGGTGTTGCCTGGGAACACATGGAATTCTCTTCTATACTTACAGGTGACCAACCAGCTGACCGCCTGAAGGGCATGCCCACTATATATTTTCAAACACAACACTGATGGTCACTTTTTGTGCCGTGTAACAGCTTTCCAGCTAGAACAGAATTGAAACCAACGATTCATTTTCAGTTGGTTTCTGCCATCTTCTATCTCTGGAAATTTGTCTTGAGTCAGATTTAAAACAGTGACCTGAAGTTCAAAGTCAATATTTTTTGAGCTGCCCAGGCCCATATCTTTTGAGCTACTACCGTCCATAAAATGAAATTATACTGACTCTTTGCTAACCTGGATAGATCTTTCAAGTTTTGCTATTTATTCTCCCTTCCCCCTCCCATCCCCCACCCCACACACTTTACTGAAACTGAATTCTCTTTTACCTGGACATTGTCTGAACAGGAGCAAACACCAAAGTTGTCAATGGCTTCTCCACTTGTGTTCCATTTTCCCAGCTCATCTTTTTCTAAACACTGCCTGTAAAATAAAAATGATACTGAAGTGAGATGTGCGTGTGTGTGTGTGTGTGTCCACATGCATGTTCTCATGCTATGTGGGAGCATATAAACAAGTAGTTGGCATTAAACTCAGGTGTGTAGATCGGGTGTAACTGATTGGCGTTTCATGCTCTGATTTTGCACTGCACTAGCGGTTTACATTTGGTGTTTAGAGGGTGTGGAAACTGCAGGACAGTATCAATTGACTAAACAAAGTTGAATCAAAGCCTAGCGAATTTTCTCACTGTGGTGGGACAAGGCTTGGTATTCCCTTTGTTCATCTTTGTGCTTCTTATCCTCTCTGCTAATGCACTAAAGTCTAATATATGTTATGTGTTTTCTTAAAAGTTTAAATAAGATATATATAGCTTATATCTATCTATATGAAAATGCAGAAGTAGAGTCAGAAGCCTTAGGCCTCAGGTTACCTATGCATTGTACAATTTAGATTTCCTTAGACAAATATACTTAGTCCCTTTGTACCCTAGTTTATTTGTCTGTAAAGAAGTTAATGGGGCTGGAGAGGACTCAGCGGTTAAGAGAACATGCTGCTCTTGTAAATGACCTGGGTTTCGTTCCCAGCATCCACATTGGTGGTTCATAACCACTTGTTACTCCAACTCCAAGGGATCCAACAACCCTCTCCTGGCTTCTGTGGACACAGGTGTGCATATGGTGCACACATATGCATGCAGGAGCACACATATACACATAAAATAAAAATAAATAAGTCTCTAAATCAATAAAGTGGGAATTAACAATGTAATTCTAATGTTGTGATCATAAAATATATAACTATTAATACAAGAGATGAGCAAATGTAAGGAATCTAATGTTTATTATGATGGCATAGCATTGTAAGGAATGAATAAAAAGAAAGAGATGAAAATCTGCTAGACACAGACTTTCTATCAACATATTATTCTTTTCCAGAAAATTCACACACATACACATCACACATTCCCACACATACTCACACAAGCTAGAACGCTGCGAAGAAGAAAGGAGAAGTACAACTTACGAATCATTAGTACTCAAACACACGTTGTCAATGCCAGGGAAGTTCCATAGAGCTGACACCAGGGCATCTGTGCTTGGATCAAAATTCCTGCAATATCAAGCCACATGGACTCATCAGTGAACTTATGAATTAAGCTAACTACAAGACGTTTTCCATTTTCTCCCTCCCTCCCTCCTTCTCTGCCTCCCTGCTTTCCTCCTCTTCTCTTCCATTGGGTTGTCAACTCAAGGCCTACACTAATGTTGCAGATGTGCTTTAGCACTGAGGTACAGCTATCCTACAGATACAAAAAAATATATATGAAAGACACAGGTTTTACTGCCCTGATGTTCTCCTATGACACAAATTTAGCCATCATGTATGAGTAAAATCTAGCCACTAAAAGTAAACATTACTCTGACTTTATACGTAGATGCATATAAATCCTCTTAAGAAGTTATTATTTCTTTAGCAGACATAAGTGCTGTGGCTCCCAAACACTTTTCTTTATAGACTCTAGACTCGCTGTGGAAACAGTCTTGTCGGAAAGTAACTCACGCGTAGAAGGCTGTCTGCTCAGAGGTCCCGTAAATGGATGGCGAGATCAAGATCTCGGGATAACTGTTACTGGAATCTCTCAGTGTGCCGAGGCCCATGGCTGTGGCGACAAAGACGATGGGGAGAATGACCTGGGCGATGAGGCCTTTCCAGTTCCTGCGGGTGTGGTGGAACCTCTTAATGAGAATGGCCACTATCTTCTTCAGTAGCAGTCCAAAGCCATCCAGCTTCTCGCTTCTCGTCAGGACTTTGTCTGAGGAAGGACAAGAGATTTGATGAGGTTCCAGGAAACTTCTTAAATCAAGTCACAGAACAATTTCAAAAGCCACAGGCCAATGGCACCATGTCGTATGATCAAAGAAGCTTCTGTCTTCAGTATTCAGCCTGAAGGTTCAGCAATCCATTTCTAGTATCTCCCTAAATAAAGGATCACAGTATATGCCCCGTATACAGCTCAATATAAGTGAGTTATGAAAATTATGACTCACTAGCACCAGTTAAAATACATATGTATAGTAATTTTACAAGGTAAAGTTAAAGATTCTGAATTTTGTAAAGGAGCCCATTCCCTACACCAAAGTCTCAATGCAGAATATGTACTCACTAATTTTGAATATATTAGGAAATAGCTCCAACAAGACTGAATTAAAATAATATAAATAAAGCATCAGCCTAGTGTAAGAACTGATCCCTACTAATAGCAGAAACTATTAGTTTGGTTGTTTCAATTTCTAATGTGAAGTCCAAGGGAAAGGAAACCTTCAAGATGCAATTGTGATTCAAGCATGTATTCATTATACTCTCTTTAGAAATTAGGAATGATTATGGCTTTTCAGGACTCCACTTTCAGCTCTAAGAGTATCCATAGAGAAATCACTAAAAACTTGTCTGCTACCCACCCCAACCTGAGAAAAATCTCTGAGAAAAATCTTTGAGAGCCATGGAAGGCATGGTGACCATTGATGCACCCCGGGCTAACCATTTCAGCAGCTTCCCCCCCAAAGCAGACTCAAATACAGCAATCTGTCAGAGACCTGCCACCACACATTTTCACGTGTGATAAGACAATGGCACCCGCCAACTCTGTGTACGTTTAAAATTCCCCATCACAAATCATGCAGCACAAAAATCATGATATCCATTTAGCTGATAAGAGGAAAAATACAAAGCTGCTTAATTTAAAATGAATTCCAATTAAACAGAGAGAACAAGTTTAAATGCAAACTCATATCTCTGCAAAAGGGAATTGTACAAGGAGCTGAATATTTTGACTTAATTAGCATGCTTTTCTGTTTCTTGAGAAATTACCTGTGGATGACTTACAGGTGTATCAAAATAGAGTAAATGTGCTTCCTCAAAGATAATGTCAATGAGAGGAACATTGCAAATGAAGAATAATTTCAAATTATGAGAAAAAGAAAAGGCTGAGGCAAATACACAGAAGCAGGTGACCACTCTCAAATCAAAGCCCTCAACTCCTCGGATCCCACAATTCTATTCCCCAACAGATGATAAACGAGAAGTATGGTGGCCGACAGATGAGACACAAGTTCCAGAATTATACAAACATCAGACGAGCTTTCCTGAGTTTTGGGGACAGGCAAATGTTTAATTAAAAGTTCAGCTCCTAGAGATGTTCCCACTTTAAGCAAACTATTGAAATGACTACTCCATAATTCATATGTCATTTCACTACATGCTTCCTTAAGTAAATTGTGTGTCCGAGGTAGAAATTAACTGCCAGAAAGAGATGAAGTGACAACAAAAGCTACTTTTAAAAGAACTTAACCCCTCAAAGTTGTGTCAAAAATGTGATTTTTTTTTTCAAACATATTCCGTGTGAAAAGCTGAAGACAAAGCATTTAAATACAGATCTTAACCTTCGGGGCAGCTCTAACTTAATCAGTTCAGAGACTTTGCCTCAAGCACATCATTTTCTTGTTCTCTAAGTGAATCAGAGTTGGAGGAGGCTAAAAGCTAGACACCTTTCCCAAGGAGGAATGATTAAAAAAACCTTTATTTTGCATGATTTTGCTCTTACGTGTAAGCACCTAATGACGAGATAACCATGTCCCGTCCCTGCACAGCCCTGATTGCAGGAAGAATCCTAACTTGTGAAGCACCCCTCCGAAAATTACAGGAAGTTGCACCCAGAGAATCACTTCTGATGACGAGAGAGCCTCATCACCTGTCAAAGGTATTTTCCCCTCCGTTTCACAGCCATTTCACATATGAAAGGGAGAATTTGACCCGCTGTAACGAATACTTTGCATATTGAAGGATGTTTTTATATATTAGGATTGCCAATTTTAAAAGAAACTTTCAAGTTGAATTCCCTAAAGACCTGTGCCTCTGTTTTTCCAATTATGTCCTCTATAAAAAAAAAATTAAGCAAAAATATGCAAATGAAGGTTGTACCGTCTCTGTCAGTGAAGTTGCTGCTGCTCACGGACAGGTCATCTGGTGTTGAGGTGCCGTTGGCGCTGGGATTCCCGACTTTCCTCTGGGTCAAGTGCTCCAGACTCATGGCACTACTTTTTTGTGAATCTTTCGTCAAGTTCAGGAAGACCTAGAACAGAGAGGCCAGATCACCTCATTAACTTAAAAGCCACGCATCTCTTAGGACCGCGGTTTTGATTTTGAATGATTATCACATTTATTAAGACAACTATTCCCAACTGGCATCAAGGGAACATTTTTTTTTTACATACAAAAGATGGTCATTCTCATTTTCTTTTTAAATGAAAAGTGTTGAAAAAAAAAGCATTTTCTTCTTAGAAATCAATCTTTTTGTTAGAATGGTACTGAGAATTTTAAGTTTTTTCTGATTTTGTGACAGATTTATTTAAAAATACTTTTCCCTTTAATTAGAAAAGAAACCTATTCACATCTCTATCGGCAGAGAAAGTCATATGAGCACCAATAAATAAGGTAGTGAAGGTGGGGTGGGACTAGGGGGAGAGCTCAGTCAACCCAGTATCATGAGGACTGAAGTTCCCGTCCTAGAAACCACATACAAAAGTCTGATTCGTCGTGTGCACTTGTAATTTCAGCACTAGGAATATGAACACGGGAGGATCCTTGGTGCTCACTGGACAGCCAGTCGAGGCTGCAGTCCAGGCTAATTTGTGACCTTGTTTCAAAAGACAAAGAGAAATGATCCTAGGCATTGTCCAATGACTACCACAGGCAGGAGGATAAGAGTGCATGTGAACTCCTGCACTCTTAGGCGCCTTCACATACACACACACACACATACATACACACACACACACACACACACACACACACGGACATAAACAGGAATGTGGCACGGATAAAGTCCAGAGGTACAACGCTTCCCTATGTCTACAGAGCTGGGTTTGATCGCCAGCACTTCAAATTAATAGATAAATCAATAAACAATGAATGAATGAATGAGTGAGTAAATGAGCAGAAAGGGGACAAACAGGCCGGAGGCATCCACGTACCTCTTCCACAGTGGTGTCTGAGATACCGTAGCAGCCAATGTTCAGTTTGCCCATACCCCTGTCCAGGGCTCTCAGGAGTGACAGGTAAGCCCCTGAGACCTTGGTGCTAAATGGAGGGAGCACGTAGACAAGCTCTCCCCCAATATCCTCCTTGAGGTAAGCTTCGGGGAGGTGTGACTGGATCATTGCTGACACTGCCGCTGTGTCACAGATTGCATTCGTGTCTAGGTTTGGACTCTGTGGACGAAAAGGAAAGGTACGTAAGCTCTCCTGAGTCAGAGCACATGCCGCTGCGCCAGCCATCCCACACAGGGCCTTGCAAGCCACCCTGTGACTGCAGCCTCTCACCCACCTCCCGCCTTCTCCTCCTTTGCTTTCAAGCGGTGGCAGCTCTGAGTGTCAATTGCTACTGTTCGGTATGTCGGTATGTCGGGCTGTGATGCAGGCCCTCTCCAAGGTCTCTGCCCCCAGGCAGCCAACACTCCCCATTCTCTCAACAGTTCCAGCTGACGGCTTTAACTGACACTTCTTTTCCCATCCCTGGCTTATGTCTGTCTGTATTTATGGAAATAAATATTCCATGTCATTGATCATTTACTAATTGATAGTGTGTTAAATCATTTACACATTGAGAATAACATCTGAATTTTTCACATTTCATCAAAGTCCGTGAAGCCAGAATATGGAGCTCAGATCATGAATTCAGTGATGCCTAAAATAATGCTTAGGTACGTCATTCAGCACAATATACCCTGATAAATGAATTTCTAAATGTAATGATTAATTATTGCTATTTTTTGTTTTTGAAGCTCAAGGATAATTTTGTTAGAGTTTAAAAGAAAATGTAGTATAGATTAGATGAAAATTCCAGCAGCCACTGGGAAGGGAATGGAGAAAACATATCATGCCTTTTCAGTTAGGCCTGGGGTAGAAAGAGACAGTTTATTAAGTGAGAAACGTTTACTGAAATGACTTCAAATGACTTATTGCTATACCCATAAAACAGTGCATGTCACAAGTCGCATTTGAGAAGGTTCTTGCAGTAGATGACAATAAACACAGAGACACCCCCCCACACACACCTGATCAATGTGTAGAGAAAAAGAGACTATAGAGTATTCAGCCATAAATGGAAAGCACATATCATACCTTTCCCCCAAAAGGCTCAGGGAACTTCAAGGAAGAGGGAGCAGAAAGACTGCAAGAGACAGAGGTAGTGGATGACTTCAAGAAAACAGTGTTTTCTGGATAAAACAGGGCAATTTCACATATGGAAAGAGATTGGGACAGCATGCACAATACCTACTCTAGCTCCAGCCAGACACAATCCTAGCATGGAGTTGGGGATATGGCCACAACACCCCATCACTAGCTGGGAAGAACAAATCCCATTTGCTGCTGGAAGAGGAGGAGTCAGTTTTGTTTAATGATGTGACCTCTATTAAGTAAGTTCACCACACTCACAGCAGGTCCCTGCTCCTTGAAAGTCATTGGGTAACACAAACTGGGCATGGAGAAGGGGAAAGCAAACTACAGTTGGGTAGGTTGGAAGGGGGAGATAGAGTTAAGTATGGGAGGAGTTTGGGAATGAATGTGATCAAATTACATGGTATGAAATTCTTCAAGAATTAATAAAAATATTATTTATGAAAATGGGAAATAACACTCATAAAAGTGGAAATAGGTTAGGGATCTAAGGAAAGATCCCCAAAAGCCTGAACTACTTATATTTTGGAAGTCATGCCAAGATAACTTAGATATAGAGTCACTCAAAAGATGATCTGGGTCAGTTTTCACTCTGCAGTTTTAACACTTGCCAATAGCAAGTGAAGAAATGACTTCAGATGTGCTCTTCATTTGATTTCTGTAAGCCAGAAAATTTAAATTTCTCAGCAGAAGCTGAATTGTTAGGGGAAAAAAAAGCTGGCAGTCCATCAGTAACCTTTAGAAGGACATCATTTTGCACAGTGCCCAACCGCATTGGTAACAAATGGGAAATTACCAGAACTTTAGGAAATTCTGGCGGTCTAACATTAACCTACTGAATCAGATACTCTTAAGAAGGGAGCAGAAATATGGAGTTTTTAATCAACACACTTGCTGAGATTTCAGAACCACATAAGACAGCATATTGATGAATTTTAGCGATGGGTTGGAGAGAATTTTTCTCCTCTGCATTGTAACACTTAACTCATGACCCCGAAATAAATAAAGCACACTTTCTCATACAAACCTTCTTCTTGGTGAGTGTGAGGTGGTAGCCATCCCCGAAAGCTTCCTTGAGGTAAAATGGTGAGCCACAGCACCGGAGCCCACCCTGTTCCAGGAAGGCAATGCGATCACTCAACACTTCAGCCTCATCCAAATGGTGTGTTGACAGAATGATTGTTCTGGCTTAAAAATACAGTCGGGAATAACACAGAATGAAAAATGAGGATATAAGGCCCTCTGAGCAGAATCAGCAAGAGTAAATCCTGGGATTTCTGAGGACAAGGGCGGTGTTAATTGAGGTGGGTGAACCTCCGTAATGATCGAAGGGAAACCCAGAAGGCTGCTATTAAATACAGAGGAGTGTGTCGTCTATGTAATTTGGCAGCAAGCAGGTACTTGTTAAGCTCTATAGCTGATGCCCATCGTTTTCTGTGGGCATCAGCCACTTTTTCTCATTTGCCAGAGTCTTGCCTCCATTGTTTCAGTGTGCACTGTCTCCTCTCACTCTTGCTCTCTCTCCTTCCTTCGCCATGAAAAAAAAAAAAAAAAAACAACCCAGCAACTTAAAAGACTTTTTGAATATTCCTCTGTGATTAATCCTCTCCAGTCTGATTACTTCTCTGAATCACATCCTGTTAGCACTTGTTTAGTCTGTTTTCGGTTTATTTTCATTTGTGTATGCTTGGTATCTCTAATTTGATCCCATGCTTCCCTAGGCAGGCTTTGGAACTACTGTTGGATCTACATGTTCTCAAAAAGGTCCATTAAGTTCCACTCACAGTGAGTACTGGATAGGTGTTAACTCATGGATCCTGAAATTTCACCAAGAAATCTTAGGAAAGAAAGAACCCCATCCCTCTACATTTAAAGAATATTATGTTTTACACAGAAAAGCTTCAACTTGATTTTGTGGAACCCCAAGGGTAGAGTTATGAGTGTTCCATGGAGAAATTATGAAAAAATATTCATACCAGTTTTGTTCTTGGATATGACATCCCATATGCTTCGACGAGAACACGGATCAACTCCAGTGGATGGTTCATCCAGAATCACGACCCTTGACCCACCAATGAGAGCTATGGATATGGACAATTTTCTCTTCATTCCTCCTGACAATGTTCCAACTCTTTTATGGCGATGACTATACAGTCCAGTGTCTTTTAAAGTCCTTCAAAGAATAATGAATGGTGCTATTGTGTTCACTAGTCAATGAATATGTCTTCAGTGAGGTACAATGCAGTACTGATAACACGAAAGGTTTCATTATCATTTATCATCTAATTGTTATCATAAAAATAACTAAGGAAAAATGAGAATATATAGTCCACTCATTTGACAAATGGTTAGAACATTGGACTCTTTTTGCTTCATATCACGATCTAGAGAAAAGCAATGGACAGACAAAAGAAACCCTTTTTTTTAAATAAAGAGATTGTGTGTGCTTGTGTCCAGAATGTGCAAAAATAATCCAATAGGTAAGCACAATCTCAAGAAAGGCACACAATGAATAAAATTGGAAGTGAGATGAGATGAGTAAAGATGGGAAAGTGTTCACCTGGCCAAGAGTAGGTCAAATGGCTCTCAGGACGGGTGTGGTAAATTAGATGAAGAGCAAAGCGAAAGACTTGTAGTGGGAGTCAGTTGTGTATAGTCAATTGTATGAGTACACAGCAGAGTAAATTGAGAGTGTGAAAGAAAGTAGTCAGGTGTGAGATGGAGGACAGGTCATGTAGTGTCTGGTAGGCCTTGGTAATGAAATTATGGGATGTCATACCAAGTGTGACAAAAGCCACTTAAGGTGATGCTGCAAAATGCCATTGTCTGATTTGCAGTCAGCAAAGCTCATTCTGACAGCTCTTTGATAAGGATAGCTGGAATGAAGGACAGTAGTAGCCGGAAGTTCAGTTAAAAGGCTTTGAGGTATAGTCCCCATGCAGAAGTGAGACAGAGGATTTGGGGCAACATATAAGGCACTAAGGAAGTGTTGAACAATGTGTGTAACTATAGGGAAAGGATAATAATGTTAAAAGTATACATTACCCCAGAAGTAGAAAGCAAAGCAAAAACATCCATGAGAGAACATTTCCTATTGTTATTGCTACCAGAGGTTGACCAACAAGGTGTATGTCTTTGCTAACAAGTCATGTTCTTGTTTCTGGTTTAACTCACCTTTTAACCTCCTCATGGAGCTGCTTTTTGGTCCAGTGAGGAACTTTGATGGAGCCATATAAGAGAAGGTGTTCCTTGGTGGTGAGGTAACTGAACAAGACGTCATGCTGCATGCAGACTCCCATGTTTTTCCGAACAGTATTCAGGTCTGTCTTGATATCTTTTCCATATACAAAAATAGTACCTGCTGAGGCACCAAACAGCCCAGTCAGCATGGAGCTGGAAATGAAGATGTGATAAATTAGGTATGGACCAATCACTCAAGCTAGATATCGAGACTAAATATAATTCATGTGTTAACAAAAGAGCAGAGAGTTGTAGGGAGGGAGGTTACCTCTCTAAGTGAAGTCAGGCTGTCAAATAAAAAGGAATTAAGTGGGAATGAAAAATGAAACTGACTTTTAAGCTTTTGGTTATTTATGGTGTTGCGTAAACACTATACAATGGTGTTGGCGGTGGTAATGCTAACATTAAGGGGCCTTTTTAGTTAAAAGTACACTTTCTCCTTGAACATACTCTGTTTCCTTGGAATCCTTTTTATAGACTGGAAAAATCTCCATATTATGCCCAAACTAGGTCCTACCTTTTACTCCCAGGCATGTTCTATGAATCCAAGATGACACAGAATCTTCATGAGATACCTTACAAGATCCTCAAACTAATGATCTTATCCATGATACCATGCCTTTTTACCTTCTCCATTTAGTGATAAATTCATATACTGTTTGCACAAAACTATACTTCTCTTTCTTTTTCTTTCTTTCTGTGTAGAGAAGCTTCAAAATACTTTTTTCCTCTTTGAAATGGAGTTCGAAAATTAGAATGCCACTTTAATATACCAGATCCATTTAAAAACAATATTAAGCCACAATGACATGTACTTCTAGCCCAGCTGCTTGGGAGACAAAACCGTGTATCAGAAGTCATGTTGGCATCTTCTTTGGCTCTTGGCCCTCTAACTCTACTGATATCTGCTACCACCAGGGGGCAGCAGCCATCAGCACTGGGGCCTGCATCTTGGTGCTCCTACTTCTTCCAAAATACTCTTGGTCATCTTCAGTCCCACTCTCTGTAGTGTGGCCCAAGTACTTCTACCTAGAAAAACCCCAATGCCTTTCAAGTGGTTAGTAAGTTGAGCAGTTATTTAGGAATCATCTCCTCCCTCCATTATAACGTAATCTACAGGAGCTCTAGAGAAGCACCTGATTTCTCATCCATCTCTCCTAGCACTAAATAATGAAATCAAGGTAACATGCAATCTCTTCATAAGATCCACTGAAACACATATAACATGCTTCCTTTTTACATTTAAGGGTTTATATCTAAATCAATAAAATAGGGCAGTTTCAGCTAAAATTCTAGCCTCATCAAACACTTTCTCTACCTCTTTCTTCCCTGGGCTCTTATTTCCTTTTGGAGAATTTTCTTTATAAGTGTTGTATTCTAGAATGCCAACCCTGGCTTTTAATAGGTCATACAAATAAGAGGCTGCATGTCTACTCTTATCACGACCTTCACCTGTCTCCAGTTATTTAGAAAAAAATATTGATGCCAGCATTTGAGCAGCCGCCAAACTTACTCAAGATGATTAAAAATAGAATGTGGAACAAGAGGGACATTTCCTTAAGGGATTGAGTCCAACAGTATCTTAGCACTGATGGCAAGTATGAGCAGGTGGTGCCCGAAGGCTCATTGTCAAAGCAAACACGCAAACGATAAAATAGCCTAAGAATCCTGGGATCCCAATCTACACTGCGTTTTGACACAGGACAGTCAGTAGACAGAAAGAACAGCCCATGACCTTGACCTTTGTGTGAGGCTGGTGATTCCTTGTTTCTTCATGAATCAAGGGAAGCACTTCCCATGACAGAGCAGATAGTGATCTGTGTTCATTCTAGGATGTGCAAACTCAGACTTAAACCTGGCCTGGGTAGAAATACAAATAAAAGGGACAGACTGACAGATGTAGCCATATAGACACCAAGCCAGGGATGAAGCAGAGGTTACACGCAGTTTGAAGAGAGCGGCAACAGTGACCCCTACCAATAGCCCCTGTATCAGTATGCATGCTCTGTGTTGCCAAGCGCTCTACTCTGTAAGACAGTGGTTCTCAACCTGTGGGTCATGGCCCCCTTGGAGTTCCATGTCAGCTATCCTGCCTATGGGATATTTACATTACACTTCATAACAGTAACAAAATTAAAGTTATGAAGTAGCAACAAAAAAATTTTATGGTTGATCAGGGGTTCACCACAACATGAGGGACTGTATAAAAGGATCATGCCGTTAAGGGGTTGAAGAACCACTGCTCTAAGAATGTATACTGAATTAAACATTTTAAGGCACATGGGTGGCCAGCACTAAGTGGAACAAGTAAGCCTACCCCACACTGGCCTAACACAGACTTAGAGTTCACAGTTTGGAATCTCTGGCTCAGATTTCATTTTACCATGGACAAGTCGAACCATTTGGAGGGCGTAATAGCTCTGCTTTCTTTGTGTAAATTCTTAGTTTACAAAAGGGTATGATTAATAATGTCCTTCTTTGACATTTAGTCGAAAAATAACATACATTGTTGTGGTTTTGCCGGCTCCATTTGGCCCCAGCAATGATGTAATGTGGCCTTCGTAAAAGTTCAGATTGAGCTTATCAACAGCCATTTTTGAGCCATATATCTTTGTGACCCCATGAAGGGCAACTCCAACTTGAAGATCTTTAGGTTCAGGTTCAATGTTGGATGGAAACGCACAGTCAGGACCTGGAGAGAAACCAAGAAAAGATTTGTAAGCCAATAAGTAATTGATAGAGCTGGGTTAGATTTTCCTTTAAACATTGGTGATTATATAAATATAATCTTTAAGTTTCAAGAGTTTAGGAGCAACTGATTTATTGTATTCTCTAACTTCCTTCTGACCTGCTTACAGAGTGAGTAAGAGTGCAAAACCACATTCTCTGGGGCTTATTATATCACCCTTCTCTTTCAGAAAAAGCAGTTCCCGAATACAGTATCATAATTTTATGGTCTCTCTCTCCCTCTCCCTCTTTCTCTCTCTCTCGTAACAGATCTTAAATATTCAAGAGATAACCCCAAAGGTTTGTTCTCTGATTGGGAAGGATGTTGCCAATTTACAAAATAAATGTTTGCAAGTTGTGGTTTTACAGTAACAAGGCTTTCTCGGATCTGTGGCTTACAGAACCCAGCTGATTTTCCTGTCTGTACCTTCTTCAGGCATTGCCCTCATACCACTGACATAGGGCACCGCTACTTTATAGAGACAGAAGCCCTTGCACACTGTCAGAAAGGCACAGGCTTTGCTCTACTTTTCTCACGTCCGCTGCTGGTTATGCTACATTATCCGTTTTGTTTCTTGGTTGCTCCTATGACTGGTAGCAGATGGCTAGAGTAAGGGATGCAGACTGCGGGTGAGGAACAAATTTTTTCTCTGTGTGAGTCTAACTGGACCACAAAGGGATCCACAGTCTTGGCTTAATTAGCAACATATGCTAACCAACTGAGCTAATGAGCCCAGAAGAAGGCACAGTTCAATCCCCGTAAGAGTGTAAACACATATGTGTAGACACCCTTGTCCACGACTGAAGGGATGACAATTTTATCATTTAGAAAGGTGTAATCAAATTTACTACCTATGCAGCTTTTAATGTCATTTCTCTTAAGACTATACATGCTCCTGACTTACTTGTCTTACTGGCAGAAGGGTTGGTGTTCTGCATCATGATATTGGTAAACATAAGGCCGTTGCTTTTCTCATGCTTCACCTCCGCACATCCGAATCTCTCTTTCCAATAAGAAGGAAGGACTGGAAAATACCATGGAGCTGCCATGCCATATGTCCCTGCAATGAGAGTATGTGAGGAAGAATGATTACTAACTAAACAACGAAACACTGTGAATGCTTCAGGAAATTGCTTCTTTTTGTAAAATACTACGAATTCAAAGGCTGAGTTCAGCTTATGAAGCAAAGCCAAACAGATCATCTCTTTTTAAAAGCGGTGTCAGTGAAGTGCAGTCACTACAAATTTACCTATTTGAAGAGTGGAGTTGGATGATTTTTGTTCACTTATGAATGTAAGCGTCACTACAGTCCAGTGTTAAAATAATTCTGCAACTCCACACAATTCTCACTGGGTTCCTTTGCATATTCCCTGGTCTTTCCCCAAGTCACAGACCAGCACTTATATGCTTTCTGTTTCAAGACAGTCATCTTTGTAACCATTTTTGTGCAAATGAAAGCACATAATTTTATTCACCCATCCACCAAAAAAAATGTACACACGTCAGTAACATTTAGTGGGGAAACACTTAAACTTGTTAGAAAGGATAACTACTTGGAGATCCAAAGTGGAAGTCCAGTCTGGGTTCTAGAATGCAACTGATTCTTCATAAAATTAAGAAACATAGGTCTTGTCTTATCAACATATCATGCTCCCATTTGGAGAGAGTGGTAGGCCCTGGTACCATCACACGGTTTTAAATTTACTCTGTCGTTAACAAGGCTACAAGAGAGGGAACAACAGCCACATATGTAATCTGAAAACTTCGGTTAATTTAGGGTTTTCGTATACTGTTTCAGAGACTGCATACAGCAATCTGTTAGTGCACATGTATTAGCTGACTTACAGTGATGACAACCACCAAGAGCATCTATGCAGGTTCTTACCTGGGAAAACATTCCTGACATACCAAGCAATAAAGAAATAAATGAAAGAGTCTGCTAGGATTAGACAGCACAGCCAGCCAAATGAGGTGGTATCATCCTGAACAGGGGAGCTGTACATATTTTCCCATTGAAGACCTAGAAATTGAACACAGATGTTTATTCTTTCTTGACATACATCACAGAGATAAAGCCCTGTTTCCAAGAAATTGAACATACCAACACCTTGCTCTTCGTATCGGGCAATATATTGGCTTGCATAGCTGAATGCTGTTGGGGACAGCAGACTCTAGGAAGAAAATGAACAGTGGTGAGAGTTCCAGTAGATTTCCCCAAGAGGGTCTCAAAATGCTTAAAATGTTAGACATATAGAACAAATAGATGCTTGCTCTCTAAGTCTATTTTAAAATACTGCAATTCCCTGCCAAAAATCCTACAATGAGAGGGACAGAGAAAGACACAAAGACAAAGAAAGACAGAGACAGGGAAAGACAAAAAGGCGATAAACTTGAAGAACATCTTTTATGAATCCAAAACATATGTTTAAGCTTATTAAGTGTTGCTTAGAAATTTATAAGGTAGGGACAGAGTAATAGTGAGTGAAGACTCAAGTTAATTGATATCAGGGCCAGAAAAATGTTTCTAAATTTATTTCAGATGGTAAAATTATGAATGAGAACACACTAAAACATTTATTGGTTGACTATTGATAATCCCCTACAAATTATAAATTTGAGTTTTGTTTAAACCTAGAGCAGTCACTGTTGACCTAAAGTTATTCATCCAGATCTATGTCTGTGAGTGGTAAAGCCTTAATGTGATGGGAAGTGCTCTGCTTTCTGAATTTTAAATGCAGTCATCTTAGTTCTCAATGTGGTGCTTCTGAACTAGGAAAAAGCAGAAAAGAATCCACATCTGAGCATATGAAATCAATGCCTCCATCACTTTCCCCGCAGGTTATGTGTTACTCATGAAAACCATGAGGGCTTTTTATACATGGGGATGGTTCTAACACAAGAGGTTCTGAAATGTTTGAAGATTTGAACCAGAGAAGTCAGAATTCTTGATGATCTCTAAAACACGGGAAGCAATATTTTAACCATTCAGGAACCATGGCTCAACTACTTACGGTTCTAGAAGCTGCGGGGAGAGGAGGGAAGGGGGATGTTTCCTTTCAGAGTAGGCAGCAAGTAGCAAAACTCTGTTATTAGAAGTGTTACGTTTATTTGGCTACCACTTAATTTTTAATTATATACGTGAACTGGCAACTTGAGACTCTACTTGTGAACGAAGGGAAAGAATCACACAGGGACACACTCCAACAGTTGACTTACCATGAATACTTTTATAACGTAACTCAACTCATCCTCCACCGTAACCAGGACAATAAATGGGAAGAAGGCAATGACATATATGAGGCTTCCAATCAGAGCTGCAATGTTGGTGTTATTGAAGAAAACACTGATGAGGTAGCTCATGGCAATCACTGAGAAACTGTAGTCCGAAAAGTACAGGAACAAAATGAAGCCATTTGTCTTGGGGAGAATATTGCCGAACTTGAGGATAACAATGAGGATCACAATGGTGACTAATAAAAAGCCAACACTCTCTATAAGCCAGGCAAAGAAATGGCTGCAGGAGTTCACGCCCATCATCTTCATGTACTGGAAGAAGAAGAAGGAAGACTTAGCTGCCTCTTCAGCAGAAATCCAAGTAGCAATTACTGCTGTATCGTGACAAAAGGTCCAAGAGTCTCCTCTTATATGGAACGATGCACTTGAACAATTTATATGAATTCTTTGTGCCAGCTCCTCTCAGATTTTTGTGCTTTCAGGGTGGCATTCCAACATAGATGATGATTCCACTGGAGAACACCTTTCTTACAATTAAAACACACATTTCTAGGACTGGGGAGATAGCTCAGTGGACAGAGGCACTTGCTTGCAAAGCCGATTACCTGGATTCAACATTAGAGCTCAGAAGATGGCAAGGATGATTGACTCTTGAAAGTTGTCTTCCTACCTCAAATGCATGTGCCACAGCACAAGTGTACCGGCCTGGTCCCTCTGTCTCTCTCCCAGAAAATAAATAAATAAGTATAAAGCACTTCCTTAGCTGCAGAGGTCCTGAGTTCAATCCTTTGCAACTCATGCACACACATGCACACCTCTTTATGAAATTATAGTTCTAGTTTTGACTTCTCTAGATTAACATGATTTAGACTAGGACATCAAATTATGGTGTTTCTTTTATTATTTTATAGCATGAACTTGACATTTGCTTCGATATAAATATATCAGTCTGGTAAAAAGAGACACATAGTGTTACTTCAGTTTCAATGTAGGGATTGAAATAATAAAAGCCAATGTATTTTTAATACGCCTTAATGAACAATACAACTATTCTGCTTTTACGAGAAACACAGAATAGATGTGGATTCCTACTACTCAAAGCACCACAGTTTGAAGGATAACCATGTGCCTTTTCTAATGACCTCCTCATCCCTAACATCACTGGACAGTCTGTGTCAGTCTTAGCGTCTTCTTTTACAAAAAAGCATTCAAACAGCCACAGTGAGCCCAGGTGTCTGAGATGCTACAGAGAGTTTCTCAGCTAAGGTTCGTTTCTGACTCAGTGATGTCCCCAGGGCTGAGACAGTCTATCAGAGTATCTGGTTTGCTTGTGCACGAATGCAAAACAGTCAGATGACCACAATCCCCCTTCGACCCAGTGGGAACACTGGGGTAACCTGATATTCTAGTTTACAGTTTTAACAATTTATGATTAATATTAAGCTTATAAATCTAATATCTCAATTTTAAAATAATAAAAATGTTCCATTTGTAGCCTAGTATTTTTATTGAATAAATAATTTTAATCTCTCTCTTTCTCTCCTAATCTTGTCTATAAAACAACAACTATAACAATATTGCACTAAGTACTTTATTCTATAAGCCAATATAGTAAAGTTAGCCTTCTGTTTTTTTCCCCCAACTTATCACATTCGATAACTCTGCTTGCTTTTGTTGTTGCCATGGAGACAGCTACCTGCCTGCCAACAGTCTAAGCAGTGGGCCTTCAGCTAATCACCATGGAGAAAAAGCCAGTGACTTCTCCTCTTAACTTTGTCCTCCCCCTTTACCTTCGTCTATTCCTCCTCCTTGGCCCCATCCCTTCTGCAGTGAAGACTCATCAGTGTTTCCATAGGAATAAGAGGAGGGGTCAAAGTGGAGAGATTAAGATTCACAATGGAAAGTTTCCCCTAATTGCAAGGCTTGTTTTTATTGAAAACAGAATTACATTTTGATTAAAAAAAAGAAGAAGATGAAGAAGCAAAACTCACTGATTTTTACTCCAGAATTTCTGCCCATAATTTTTTCCAAGTTTAAGAAATTATTGCATCAGTGTTGATGGCTGCACTTCAGAGATACTTATCAATTCCAGCATGATTCTGACATGCAAGCTCTCTTTATCTGCCACTGGGTGTTGTTTTTATTTTGATAATTCATTACTACGGATGCTTAAACATAACCCACTTGTACACATATAACTACACTATTTAATCTTTTGTGGGCTTTAAATCAACAGCAACAAAAACCCTCCCCCCGACTCCAATGCATATGAGTAAGAAACAATGCTGATATATTTTCTAAGGTAAATATCACAGATCTAAACTACTGCAAGGCCATGAAATAAAGCGTACATCATGTAATTTAAACCCGCTTCTCTCCCCTCATGACCAGCAGTCCTAATTTAAAGTCCTCATGGTTCTAGAATATTTTCCATCTGTAAATTTATTACAAGGCAATTTGGTAAGCCTCACAACTAGCAGTGAGGATGGTTATCACAGTAATTAGGAGTCCTTTAAACTCCAGATGTGATTCTCATTGCTAACTCTGAGACTGGTTATTACACTTCTCATGGAAACAGGCTGAGCTGGGTTCTCCCTGAAGTATTCATAGTTGAACACTCTAGCATGAAAGTTTGGTATGAAACTTTAGGATTTTATGCCACGAGGACAGCTGTATTCATAATGAGAAAGGGCCCTGTGAGCACACAAGTCATCCATAAATCATCTGGAGCTGCTGCCAACTTGGTGGTAGCAAAGAAGACCAAAGTTGTGGATGGAAGATGGCCCATAGAGAATGGCTGGCTGCACTTCCTTGATGCCATTGGTTCCTCCTCAAAGTGGCAGATGTCAGGTGCCAGCTTCGTAATCAAAGAGTCACCTGTCCCAAGCCTCCCTAACCTGCCAGTGCAATTCATCAATCTCTGATAACCGGAAAGCCTTGGTACACAGTGGTCAAAGCTGGCCCAGTTACAGCAGTCACTAAGAAAGAGAGTCCAGAAGAATTTGTCGGAACGTGTTGCTATATTCCTGAAAGGTTTCTTCTGCTCATACAGAAAGGCAAGACACAAAGATTCCCGTGTTAGCTTGTCAGCAGTGTCATCCAATTCAACTGTGGGTTAAGCACTCAGTCAGTAGGAATAATGACATCTTTCATTTCAATCTTTAAAATTAATTTTCTTAACAATAGATTAGATATGTATATCTTATTTTTTGAGAGTAAAAAGGATGTTGTAATTATTATTATTGGAAATGTTCTGAATTCCTGATAGTAAGAATATAACGTGTGCTATGAAAATATAAAAGGTGTTTAATATGAAGCCCTGTGGTATTAAGGACTCGTGTTCTTGGTAATAACTCATAGATAGCTCAGATTGTCTGCCTGAACTGACAGGAAAACTCCAAAATTTGTCTCCTAATGAATATAAAGTCCCAGCAATAGCGTCTTGCGCATCATGATACAACTAGCCCAGAAAACACATACATACACACACACCATTAAAAAATGTGATTTTTTTTCTTTTTCTTTTGGCCAGGCCCGGTGGCACATGCCTTTTAGCCCAGTACTCAGGAGGCGGTGATAAGTGGATCTCTGAGTTTGAGACGAGTCTGATCTACAAAGTGAGTTCCAGGACAGTTAGGACGACACAAAGAAACCCTGTCTCAAAGGAAAAAAAATTTTTGCTATAAAATTAACATTTAATAGCTATAATATTTTAATTGTTCAAAGCACAAAATGCAGAATAAAATTCATGAAGGGCATTTTTAAAGTATTTTAAGGCTTAATTTCAAAAATAGACTTATTGGTTATTAATATTTGTGCTGCTCTCAGAGTAAAGGAGATTTCTCAGAGGCACATCATAAGAGTCAAATAGTAATAATCTCAGTGAGATACACCCAAGTAGGTGTTCTTGCCCCAATTTTTAAAATAATTATAGAAAGCAAGAAGTAAAATGCTATTTTTTTAAAACCTTTGTGTTTCAGTTTGAGTAAAAAAAAAGTAGGATATGGGTACTTTTATACTTTAACTGAATATAAAATGATGGCATTGAAAGGTTGTTTCATGTATCTGGTAGCCAAAGAGACTGACAATCATCCTCCTCGACGCATATTAAAATTCTTCACTGTTGAAGGAAAGCAGCTGTGGTTTAGAAAAGGGTTGGATGGAAGTCAAGACACTGTTGTTGAAGACCATAGCGATTAACTAGGTTCATAGCCCTCGGCATGTCATCTCACTTCCTGGGCACACACGGCTGTGAACCAAGGGCAGTGGGGAAGCTAAGCAGGAGACACTGAGGACATGCACCTTGCATCAGCTCGATACGCTGTGTTCCTATGAGGGCAGGACACCACTGTTTTAAAGGCATGACCCTGATTTGCATAACACCAAAAAATTACTGCTGAATAAGTCATGACACTGTATCAAATGCATCCTGATTTCAGAGGCTTTTAAAAAGGGGCCAATAACTTAAAATTGGTAAGAAAAAAGATAAGTAACATAGGTAAGTGAAAATCTCCTCTGTTCTGAGGTGTCTCCATTCCGTAACTACTGTACTGAGTGAAGTCTCTAGGGGGAAAAAAAAAAGAGTTTAGGGACTAGGCGAAGATGACTGGCAGAACCAGAAGACTCAAAGCCTCGAGCTCTGATTTCCAAGTTCAGTGATATTCCCCCCCAACTAGGTAACTTTGACCCTTGTGGTCATGTGGTTAGAACTTGAAAGTGGATGCCTACTAAGGAACAGCATAGAGCTAGCACATAGAAATGGTCCACTGTTAAAAATATGCCTTTCATCTCTTCTGCTGAGAAAGGCCTGCATTATGCTCAGATATTTTGGGTGACACACACAGATGCAGTCAGACAGCATTGTGTGCTAACACAAAACAAAACGATCAGTGTGAAATATACATACGAATACACAAGTACTTATAGATACACATGCACAAGTATGTGTGTTGCTTCTATCATGAGTAACATATTTGAGTTAGGTATCTGTTTTGAAGTAGCAAATAGCTCAGCGTCTACCACAGTTTTCTACTTCAAAGTCATCCTTTGTTCTTTAAAGACCCACTTTTGAGGCTCAGAAACCTGAGACATAACAAGGTAGAAAAGACCGTGCAACCCAATTAAGGTTTGAGGTGTGAATTCAAGCTTTCAGAGAACCAGGCACACCATCCTGAAGACAGGAGGGCTTAATTCAGTTTATGAGACATTTAGGGAATTGAAAGATAAATACAAGAGACAAGGAATACTGGAAAGGGAACTTGTTCTTGAAAAACTAACCTCATGCCTGCCTCGGCTGCCATGTTGGCCGACTTTCTTCCTTGACAGGATCGGTACTATTTAAACTTGGGTAGAGCCTACATCCTGCAGGTAATTACTATGGAAAATCCTACTGCGAGGATCATAATTTTATTCCTATTTTATTCAATATTACTCAGAATATTGTCTTCTCAGAAGTTCTCATTAAACATCTCTTGTGTCACTTTTTTGGTTTTCATCTATTTACATATTTATTTGAGAAAAACAAAATAAAGACCACCTCTGCAATCCTTAAAATGTTTGTCTTTCTCATTCGCAAGGTGTTGGCTATGCTGGCTGAGTCTGAAGAAGCATGAGGAGGGGGGACAGTAATTGGCTATTCTACAGCTAAGACTTACGACCAGGGAAGATTCCCACCCCCAACATACCTCGTGGAGCCGAAGGTCCTTCTCATAAACCAGCTTTTTAACAAAGGCAGCTATGAATACAACCCAGGCGACCATGAGCACGATGGGAAGGGAGTAGGAGACGCTGGTGAGGAAGCTGCGAAAGAAAACAGAGGATCCAGCCGTCAGGAGAAATGCCGCCCCTGCAGACCTCAGCGTGCAAGAAGCACACACCATCATGTGTGGAAATTACACTCCCGAGAGGGAGCTCAGAATAACTGTAAATGCGGCCCCTCTGTTTATGAAGTGGGAAGCCGACTTCACAGTAGGCTCTCATTTTCTTACCGTCGTGGAACAAGAATGAAAACACAGCTCTGGGTGGTTAGAGAAAATTGCTGTATTGTTTAAATTGTATTAAGTGCGTCCTACTTGGGAAAAATCATTATCCGGCTGTAATTACAAAGCTCGAAACTTTTCTTATCTAAATGGCAGGTTCAAAATGAGGTGATTGGCACTCCACTCTGAAAGTGGGGCAATGTCCCAAAGGACTGTATTAACTTTTAAGGAAGTTCATAATTATTATTAAATCAAATCCCCCTAAATCAAATAATACTAGATCCAGATCATTTGATTTAAAATGAAAAAAAAAACGTGGATTTTTCGAAGGTGTTTTATACATGGTGAAGAAATGCCTCTTTTGGCAAAATGTTGAACTAGAGGGACCTTGGTAAACCTCACCAGCCTTACATGTATTTCTGAGTGGCTGGTCACAATGCAAGGGGTTTTGTTTGGTGTTTCTCCAAGATGACCATAGAGCAGAAACACCTTAAACCCCATAAAAAAAAACAAAACAAAACACAGAGTCACGGGTGCAACCTGAAACCTGCTCATCTACTATGTACCAACAGGGCAGGAATTTGCTTTTGACCAATTTCGCAGAAGCTGGTGGCGGTGGTACCCCAGAAGGCTCGGGTCTGACAATGACTGAGGCAAAAGCAGCTGTTCTCAGTGCGGTTCTGCATCAATGCGTTCTGCATCCTGGGTTGGCCTGAGCCTTTATTTAGAGAAAGGGCCCAAAGTCATTCTTCCACACTTGAGAAGAATGCAAATATTGATGGACCGCGGGGTCACTATTACTTGTTATCACTTTAGTGTGCGAAAGCACATTACTACTGGAGAGATGGGTGCCTTTCAGGGGAAAGCAGATATACAATTTGCTTCCCGTGGCAGATGTTTGTAGTAGAACATTTGTTGAATGGATTTTACCTTGGACCAGGTCCATTCTTGATATAAATTCTGGATGTAGAACTGGGTAAGGGCTCCCATTAGTTAATAACTACTCTCCTGTAATGTTGCTTTCAAATGACAGTGTGGTTTAGGCCTTGTATTGAGAAAATACATACTGTTATTAGACAGCCATACATCTTAGTCAAGTGACTCAAGCTCTCTGGATTTCATCTTTAGCTGAAAACTATGGACCATGATATGCTTCCTTTTAACCAACAGAGTACAGGGATAGAACAAATGAAATAACAGTTGGGGAACAATTCTGTATGTTACAAAGAGCTTAACTTCATACACAAGACCTTAATCTCACAAAGCATTCAAGCTCTTGGTGCCTCTGTTCTTTAAAGAAATGTCCAGGCATGCTCTGCTTTAGGTCCTAAACATACAGTAAAGGCTTGGTGAATGTGTTCTCTTCATTTGACATATCAAATGAAAAAGGGGGTTCTCAAACCATGTTTGACCATTAGCCAGGCCACTTACTTATCTTTCATGAAGCAGGGATAGGGGACCGCTTGAACTTGGACGGCGACTTCCTGTGAATTCCTTCCTGTTTGTAATTCAATGATTGCCCTTTCAATGCTATCCTGCAAATAAATGAAAGCCCGGCCATAGATCTGGTTGTGTGATGGAGAATTGTGTGGCCCGGGGGCCCAAATCTTGGTTCTTATGCTCTTTGTGGTCTGTGCAGTCTTCAGGCTCATTCGGATAGTATATTTTACGATGGGAGGAAGAGAGACATTTTCAGAGTCATAGCCTCTGTGTGAGCCTCTGTTAGGTGGAAGCTTAAAAATGACACCTAAAAATAAAACAGCAACAACAGCACAAAAGTTACTTTATAGACAGCATCACTCGCTGGTCAGAGGGGATAGGGAGGGAGCAGCTGGACAATTAAGTTAGTAACAGGATGGTGGATTCAGGCTTCAATATAGAGGGATGGTTACTAAAAAGCTATCAAACTCAAGGGTTCAAATATATTCTGGAGTTCAGAATATAATCATAAGGTAAGTGACAGATTAAATATATCACTATTAGCCACTTAATTAAATTACAAAAGTATTTTAAAATGGATAATGTTGACTGATGATAGAGCTGTGTTTAGCTTCACCCTTCAGCTGCATGATATTTTCCATTCTTAATTTTTTTTTGCAGTGAAATGAGAAATTTGAAGGTTTCTTGGACTTAGACAATATGGCTGCTTGACTAAAAGGTTCTCATTTATACTGACATCAGAAAGGACAACAACCTTCAGACTACTTTATTAAGTTCTGGATGAAAGAGGAAAGAAGCAAATTTGGCCCACTTTAGTACAGAGAGACACTCTAATCCCAACAGGACAGCACTTACTTCCAAAGAGTTCATTGCTTTTGTAGAGCTGTTCAGCCACCGTCTCCATCTCCTCTACAGTATCCGCTGCCTGAATGCGGTCGTAAAGTACACAGGAGGAAATGTTTACTGTCAGGGAAGACAGCGTGTTAAGCTGATCAATGATGTCAATGTTGTTCTCTAATTTCAGCCTGAGAACATCTAAAGAGAGAGAGAGATTACCATCTTTATTTCAAAAATAGTAAAACAAAAATGAATATTTTTGGCAAATGGTAAACATTAAACTAAATTATAACAAAGAGGTGGTGCATAGAATTTACTTTTAAAATGTCAAGTATTGCATACTGAAGAAAATATGCCCAGTTCTGCAGAAATTCCTTGAGGAGAATGTTAAGCTAGTTACAAATACAGTCAACCCAGGCTTAAAGAGATGCCAGATAATTCAAAAGCATATTCTGTTATGATTTAAATAACAAAGGATGAAAAATGAATAAATCTTAAAAATTTATGCATACAATGGCTGCAGAGATGGTTCAGTAGGTTAAAACTAAAAGTGTTTGGAAAGCAATCAGAGGAACCTGGGCTTGGATGCTTAGCACCTATGTGAAAGCCCGGCATGGCAGTGCCTATGTTGACAAGGGTTGGGTTGGGGGCAGAGAAACACGCAAATCCCTGGAGCCTGCTGGCTAGCCAATCTAGCTGAATTGGCAAACTTCATGTTCAGTGAGAGACCATGTCTCAAAAAAAAAAAAAAAAGGATAGAGAGATATTGAAGAAGACACCCATATCTATTTCTGATCTCCATATGTTATGTGCATATACTATACACACAGAATGAATAAATATGTAAGTAATAAACTATGTGCTGGCTATGACCATTCTAAATAAATTAAACAAAAATGCTTCCTTAAGACAAAAGTGTTTACAAATTTTAAATGAAGGCAAGTTTATACAGAATAGAAGCTAGACTACAGAGTGGCTATAGAGATGGCTCAGAAGCTAAAAGCACTTGCAAACCCAAGTTCAGTTTCCAGCACTCATATCACATTGTTCACAGCTGCCTTCAACTCCAGTTCTGGAGGGTGGCACACCCTCTTTTGGATGATGAGGGTACCTGTACTAGTACACACATCCTCACAAGGGCATGCAGGTATCTATGTAACTAAAAATAAGACAAAATCTTGAAAAGAAAAAACTGAGCTATAGAAGCATTTTGGGTACCTAAAGATACCTACTATATACCTGTGACTTTCTTATATTGACAAGAGAGAATCTTAGGAGTTCAGTTCATGGGTACAGCTCTTGACTAGCATGTACAACAGTTCCAGGATTTGATTCCTAGTACCACCATCATAAATAAACAATAAAGCCTTATGTGATTCATCTCTATTCATATCTAAATTAACCTAGACAATACGATCAAGATTTAATTTTAAGTAATTACTCTGGGAGAAAGAGGATTTAATAGCTCTTCGGTTGCAAGGTTCCTTGTGAGGAACACACCAGGGACCACAGGGAAATATGAAATCACAGGCCAACAAGTCATCTGACCAATTAAACTCTTATTAACTTGCTCATCATGAAGACTGAGCTGTGACTATCATGAATCCTTTTAAACAGGTCCCCTACCTTATCCTTGTTCCTCGTGGAGGACAACTCCCTAAATACATTTCAGAGTACATTTTAAAGTGAAAGGTTTTACTTGATGGAGTTGCTAGTGAGGGAGGGCTATGCTATTGTTGAATATTGTGGCCTCCAGCAGACACTGGAAATCAACATAACAAGGAAGGAGGCCCTAGACCTGTTGGTACTAGGAGAATCATGGAGTGGACTCAAGGAAATGTTCTGGAGAAGCAGCAACACACCCAAGCTTTAACTGTATACCCTCTCACATAAACATGTGTGTGTGTGTGTGTGTGTGTGTGTGTGTGTAATCAATTTTGAGCACCAAACCTCGGCCTTCAAGGGTGCTAGGCTCACTGTTTTACTTACTTAGATCTGATTTTTAAATCTTAAGCCTCAGCTCTTATTTTAAAAGTTAGGGATGATAAAATTTATTTAAGAACATTATAGTTTATCCCTGATATTTTTTACCAAATGGTGACTTACCGCTTACTTTTAGAAAAGAAATCCCCTAACACCTTTCTTTTACCAAATTGGGTTGACTATCATCACGCACACACACTTACACGGCACACAGCTACATACAAATATAGACAATAATTCCTCCCCACTGGCTTGCTACTGAAGTCATTTGGGTCCCAGAGGTGCTGGGGAGGAGGAGGGCATTTGCTCTGCTACTGCCAAATTCTGATGCTCTCAGTCCCTTCCTCATCGTTGTGGTTGCATAGCAACAGTGAATCAGACACAGCCTGAATTAGATGTCTTGCATCCTTTAGGTTGAAGGTGGGGACTTGGCAGAGGGAATATGTAAGTTCAGACAGCTGCCTTTGATTCTGTGCAGCTTGTTCCTTTTAAATGACCCTGAGTGGAAGAGCCAACCTTGAATACTGATTTAGATTTATTTCCTTTTGAGTCTCCACGCTTGCCTTTGTTAACTCGATTGCCTTTTCCAGTCACATTCTGGTGATATGGAGGCTGGTGGAGACCAAATGTTAAATGCTGCCCGAAATCATCTCACCTTCCCACACTTGTGAGGACTGGCTTTTCATTGAGTTATCAAGGAACAGGGGGAAGAAAAGCAAAATGTACCAACCTTACTTATGCCTTCCTATGACTGAAGCCAAAGTTGCATTTACGCCACGTATATTGCTGTGAAATTACTGACCACGGGTGTTCGCACATCACTACTACTAATTACCAGAAAACATGGGTAGACACACCTAGCATCCCACTTTTCCTCCAATAACTAATAAAAAGCTAAATGCAGAAGGAAAGGGAAGCTCTCTCGCAGCCACAGGGCGCCAAGCTTCTCCCCTCGGTTCTGACGTGCAGGGTGAATAAAAGCATGCTGCACAGAGGGACTCACCAAGGTCGTCTATCTGCTTCAGGAGTTCAACAGCATCGAGGCCCACAGAGAACTTCACAAAAACTTGCACGAAGGGGTTCCTTAGAGTATTCTAAAAATTAATAATAGGAATCAGTTTCAATATGAGAAGAAAACATGTTTAATCATTGTCAGGCCTAACACAACCTTGGAACAATGAAGCAGCCACCACTGGGCATTATTTAGGTACCTGCTGTGGGCTCACACCCAACGATTTGAAAGAATGATCTTTTGTCTTTAACACAAACTGCTCAGATTTCTAAAAGTGCCCTGGGAGGGGGACATAATTATTTTTAACATCAGAGAATTGCATTCAATTTAATAGAATTTTTATCAGTGCTAATGAATTATTTCCTTTTAAACATACAAAGTGTATTTCTACAAAGTGAATAGACTAATTGTTTAAAAAATTAAAAAAAAACAAACAAAGTGTATTTCATTCTCCCTAGATTAAAAAAAAAAAAAGGCACTTCTGACATTCACCAGACCTGTATGGTGTTTGACCTCACAACTG
The DNA here is from genome assembly GCA_028658305.1 of Pachyuromys duprasi. Taxonomy (NCBI): domain Eukaryota; kingdom Metazoa; phylum Chordata; class Mammalia; order Rodentia; family Muridae; genus Pachyuromys; species Pachyuromys duprasi. The sequence continues at coordinate 50,364,045 of CM053751.1, forward strand.
TTTCTATTCTAGCTACTCATCCCCAGCTGTGAAGTATCCTATTTCTGGCTTCAGGTTATCTTTCTGTGAAGTGGGGGACAAATGACTCATCAGAAATGTCAGTGTCCATTATTACAACACTGTTCTGTACTGAACAAGAACAACTATATGGCCATGGGCAAACACATCAATAAAACCAACCTAATTCATCAAAACACGGGTAATTTAAAATAATTTAAATTATTTAAAACATGAAGGCTTTGATGGCTATTTTCAAATCTGAGACATAGCTTTCACACTGTAGTCATCATTAGCTCTTTTTGTTGTGAGCTAGGCACACAATGAAATATGCAGATTTCTTACCACACTTCAAAGCGACTACTGTTGTTACCATCTCCTGTGTGTGTGTGTGTGTGTGTGTGTGTGTGTGTGTGTGTGTGTGTGTGTGTGTACATGCAGGCTAACGCACTAATGACTGAACCCTGATCCTAGAGTCGCAGGACCGAGGAGCAAGCACAACATGGCCTGATGTATCATCTGCTAATGCTTTAAGTGTCAAACTTCCTGTGCATTCACAGAACTAAATTTCCCTTGAGAATTGAGAGCAACAATGTATCCTTTTGTTCAGTAAACATACTTGGTTAGCTGCTATTCCCCCTGTGAAGATGACCACAGAGGTTCTAATAAATTCTGTACTTTTGGAAATGTTGTTACGTATGGTGCATGTCCTTTGGTAATTCAGCACATTAGCTAACAAATTTTCTCCAGTGATGTAATGTGTGTAAACTGCCCCCCCCCCCATAGGTAAAAGGTTTATAGGAAAAAAGAGCAATCTTCCACTTAGGAGAATACATAGGGCAGTAAAGCTCTATTCATGAAACTTTGTTATCTGAGACTCACCAGAAAAGAAGCTTTTAACTTAGAATAGTTAAATTGAACACTACATTGTAGGAACTGTGTTTGATGGAAAATGTCCTTCATTTTATAGTTATCAGATGTTTTGGTGTTTTTAAATTTATTTTCTAATTCACACTGTAAATGTAACTATGCAATGATTGTTAGTCAAGACAAACTGAAGAAAACAGCTTCTAGGTACAATTTTCCTGAAAAAAATATATGAAACGAATCATTCATTCTGGGTTTAATTTACTCAAGATGATGGTAAAGAGAGGCAATGTTTTCGATTTTTTGTTTTTCTTGTTATTTTGCCAAAATATTCTTAGGTCACATCAGTTTTATAGGGGACATCTCTTTTCAATGCAAACCATTTTCTCTTGAGTGCCTCAAATGCTATCATTCCTGAAACCTCTTTTTTCCAGCTGATCACAGGCTAACCCTGAGGCTTTGTTTTCAGTTGCCAGAAGTCCTGTTTGTTCTTCGAACATCCCCCTCCACTGTTTTCAGTATCTTCAGAAAAGCGTTCTTCGTTTTACTAGAATCACGAATCATACTTTTCAAATTCGAAGTGCACAGAGTTGCAACGTCAAACCTCTAACTATCCTAGCAGGAGCATCAGGAGCGGCTGAGTGAAGACTAACTCTGTAAGAGGTCAATTTATAAGAACTTCTGTTTTTCTAGGAGGGCCTTTTGCTTCTTTAGGAGCACTTGAATTTAAGATACTTACTCAGCTACTTCCACAAGAGCACCTAATGCCGCATGCTTCAGCTAAAGACCTCCGGACATTGATTGTCTTCTGGAATACTACTTTAGAAATTCTAAGCACATGAATTCCCAAGGAATAATTTAAAAGAGAGATGACTTAAGCATATCTATAGCATGTAATCACGTGATAAATGATTATAGCAATAGTTGTCGCTACATCAGTGTGTGAGTTCTCACCTCTAAGGTAGTAGAGAGGCGGGGACATCCAGAGGGAAAGGCAGGGCGTGAATGAGAATGTGAATGAGATAAATGAGCAGAGCAGTTATTCTAATCTACTGAATGTGGATGAGAAGTTACTGTCTTCATGTAATAAAAGTGATTAAAGTATCGAGGAATCGTGATTCCCAGGAATGTTCTGATAGTACCTGCAGCTTTGGGATGGTCTGGTTCAGCAGGTGGAAGGAGTTCATGAAGATGGGTGACTTATCCATCCACTCCTGGGATTTTTCTCTTAATTCTGCCAGCTGTCTCAGAGTGACGTTAGACTTAACAACAAAAAGATAAGAGAAATCTTGGTTTTCTTCGTGTATTTCAATACAATATAAGACTTTTTGTTATATTAAAAAAAACAGCATTAAAAGGTAGGGTTGGTAAAAAAAAAGAAAAACCATTGTCAGACATTTTCTATATGTTCAAAAAAGCATCAAATGATATAACTGATAAGGATCAATATCATTCATAAAAATTCTAGGAAAGTTAGGGCTTGCTTCATGTCCAACATGAATTTATAATCAAAATAGAAGCCTTTCCAGAATTTTCACAAGTTTTCATTTTTACAGACATTAAATTCCATGTCATTACTGAGCAGCACCAAGTTCACGCACATAGGAAAGATATTATTTTTTAAATCAAATGCTCTAAGTCAGAAAACAAAATAGGAGAGATGTTCCTAATTCTTGTTCCTGGGAACAGGTACACCACAGCCATTTAGGAAACCAACCAAATAAAATACAGCCAAGCATGGTGGTACATGCCTATAATCCTAGCACATGTAGGCTGAGACAGGAAGATCCTGAACTCTCAAGGACTGCATGAGCTACATAGCAAAACCCTATCTTAATAAAATAAAATAAAGCAATAAAAAATCCTTCAACCCTCCAATCCTAGACATTAATCTTCTGAAATAAAATAATAGCATGTCAAAATGTATGCACAAGTGTTCTGTTGGCCACAGTGTTCATATTACCACAAAAGTAAAAACATACACTGGAAAGAAAATGAATATTCCGAAAATTAAATCAATTTCATGTAATTAAAACATTTCTTTAAAAAATCTTTAACAAGCAAAGATTAAGCTAGCTCTTTTGAATTGAAGAAGTTTTTAGCATATAAAAGAGAAGAGATAAGCATCAAGCATAAAAAGGAGGATTATATTTGGACAGTGAGAGTGAATCACTTATGTAAAAGCATGTGATATATACACCCAGTAAAACAAGTAATATTAAATCACAAACGTTCAAAGGAGCAACACTCAGTGGTAACCTTCTGTTCATTCTACATAGTCCCCAAAGTAATATTAGACTCACATCAACTGTATTTTAATGATCAGGTAATGTTAAGGAAGAGTTTTTTTCATTTTCACTCTTTAGTTTTTTAAGAGAGCAGTGGGTGTATAATTCAAGTCATGAAAGCTATTTCTCTTTCGAGGGGGGTGTCAGCTTTCAAAATCTCCTGTCTCAGCTTGCAAGGCACTGTGTTACAGGTGTGCTGCACATCTCTCTTCAAGCCAAATTCACTGATGCTTTGTTTTCTTATCAAGGCTGGGAATCGAATCCAGCGCCTGTGAATGTTGGGCAGGCATTCTACAATGGAGAACCATCCCCACCCTTAAAGCCAACTTAAAAATGAATGGATGTTTTGTGGTAAAACGAGGCAGGTGTTTAGTATAGGTCCTGGTAATACTGTCTTTCTCAAGATGTGTTTTTGATATAAACAAGACATATTATATTCTTCAACCAACTATGAAGTCAAGAATATATCTGTAAGGGCTATTTTTATTTGAATGAGCTATATAATCACTCTTTTTTTTCCTAGTGTGATTTTTCTATATACTTTGAACATTCGACATGCACTGAAAACTTTTTGGTTTTCTTAGATGCATTGAAAATCCTGAGGTCTAGCTGTGCCTAATTTCATTCTCAAATCTCAATATAGTTCATTTCACCCAAGAAATCCCACCTGTCATAACCTATAACCAATCCCTTGCACTCCTTATCTAGAGCCAAAGAAAGGAGTTATCATGAACTTCCAACAAACAAAGTCCATGTTGATGGTAGAGAAGATGTACGCCAGAACCACCTAAAATGAATTTAGAAGGTGACTACTTTAAAACAGAAACAGTACTGCCCCCCCCACCCGTAGAAACATTGAGTTTATCAACCAAACCTTTTCCATAATGGCCTTGGTAGTTGGATTATATGGTGCGTATAAAATCTTTCCCAACAACATTGGTTTCAAGAAGGCCCAAATCACAGGTCCAGCAGGCATGTTAATGATGTCTTTGTAAAGGGAGAAGCAAAATGGTGCTGGAAATAAAAGGCAAGAAAAAAATAATCTATCAGTCAATTAGTAGACACAATTAATATGCATCAACCATTATGGTTTAGAAGAAAGCCAACAATCATTTGCAGGCACATTCCAAATATACTTATTCATGGAGAAGTACTACAAAGTAAACAGCCTAAATTTTATGTCTTAGCACTTTCTATATTGGTAACAGATATGAGGCATCTGGTAAGGCAGTAAGACAACCGAGTAACAGTTGTTTTTTGGGTGAGAAAGTTTAAGCTGATAAGCAAGCCCAGAATAAACGGTGGCATTTTGCCAAGAAGAAATACAAAGATTTCAAACCACATTTCAGAACTGTTTCTAACATATCCATTTTACCAGTGCATAATTTTCTAAGAATACATAAAACCTTACTCCTAGAATGGTACCAGATACATAAGAGCCGTTTGTAGGTTTTTGTTGAAGTAGGATAAAAAGACAAATGTATGAGTCAACCCAATTGCTACACTAAATACCCATATATCACCCGGAAGAGTTCCTCAGATCACACTTTGCATCTCAACGTTTATAGATCAAGTAAATGGCTTTGATATGCCACTAAACAGTTATGCTCAGCTGAACACACACAGCTCCGCCATATGCCATATAAACATCTAATGCCAGAAAGTTAAGGGAAAATATTGACCCTAGCAAATTTAAAACAAGCTTTTGCATTATCTACTGGCAAGAATTCATAGTTATGACCTAGAGATGCTAACTACAGAGCGATGCAGGACAACAACAATGTGGTCAGTGATGGGCTGCATATCTGATGGGGTCCTAGACAGTAAGATCACTTGCTAATGTCATGGCTGGCGCTCTGGTTTGTCTATGATGTTCCTACAATGACCAAGTCACCTAATGACATGTTTCTCAGTGCACATGTTTATTACTGAAGTGATCTGTGACTGTGCATTCTGTTGTTTAAAGAACCCAAGAGCTCTGAGACCCCCAAGTTCAGTGACCTTGAGCAGACTATTGAGAATCTTCGGGCTCCACTACCTTTCATTAAGATGCATGCAACAAGGTAGGCATTACTTTACGTGGCTGCATGGTGAGGGCATGAGTTAACAGGCAGAACACACAGCAAGTACCAAACAAGTGTTTTCTATTTTTATTCTGAGATAAGATTGATACTTCATTTATCATGAAAAGTGGTGACAGACCATATAATGCTCTTGCCATTAAGAGTTATTCTTTCCTACGTGTTTTGAGGTACACTTACTAGCATTTAAGGGGATTCCGTATTTTGAGGCAATTTCTTCTTTAGTTAATTTATAAGTTAGGAAATCCTTGGTGTGGTTGCCTTTTGGCTTCTGGGATGAAGGCAGCATGGAGGTTAAGTACTCAGTGGTAATTCCTTGGGAACACAGCGCTTGGGAGATGGTACTGAAAGATCCTGCTGGCGTGTTCATTCTCGTGCTTCTGTACATGGCCTGTGAGACAATGCCCAAGAGTTACTCATGTCACAGAACTGTATGTGGTCCAGCAGACAACACAGAAAGAAAAAGCAGTGGCAGTCAGGGTTTCCATGATTTCTTTAAAGTCTGAATTGCAAACCTAAATAGAGAATGACAAACCATACTGGTTTAACTGCCAGACGGGGCTAAAGTGGGAGAGTTTTCTTTGAGGGAGTTTTTGTCTTCCGTGTGCTAGATAGGTAGCTGAATTTATTGCACCCAGTCTTAAATAAAAGTCGGCATGACAGGAAGAATTTCTCAAGGAGAACATTACTGAGTGACTCTCCTACCTGTGTTAACGGGACACCCCTGGGCAGGTGCATTTGTTTCAGGGATCTCATTTTGTCTAGCAGAGGATGTGTGCCGGAAGCCAACTGATTGAGAATCTCTCTCAGCTTTATGAAAAGCTCCATCATCCTTTCCACTGGCTTTTGATCTTTCCTTGGGAAAAGCACCTAATGGAAAGAGAATGAAAATGAATGATTTATATGGAGGAACTGGGACCTCGTGGGGAGTTGGTAAGATTATAAAACAGAGCAGCCTCTTTGTAAAATATTTCTGAAAGTCTACCGAAAGGCTAAGTGGAGATTTACCAAACCAACCAACCTTTCTATTCCTAGGCCTTCACCCGAGCAAAGGAAAGAACAGAAACCCATATAAAGGCTGCTGTGTGAATAGTTATAGGGACTTTGTTTATAGTAGCCAGGGGTGGAGTGGAGCGAACAATCCACCTGAATGCATAGACAGAACTTACCTTTAAAAGCAGAATGACATGGACATACAAATAAAAAAATACTGATGAAAATACTATCCTAAGTGAAAAAAAGCCAGATACACAGGCCAGATACTGTGTGATCGACTCAGCTGATACAAAAGGCAAAGGCATAAATTGAGACTGCCCAAACTGCAAACGGACACTTGATCTCTTGAAGGGAGAACAGAAATGTTTGCCTGTAGGAGAGCAGCATATGGTCTTAACTGCTGAGCCATCCTTCCAGCCCAGATATTTTTCAAAGCCAGAAGAGTATCTATCTCACAGAACCTTGCATGTGGGTCGTCATTACTCTAAAAACTGTGTTCCTAACTACACATAGACAAGTAAATAAATGTAAAAACTACACTAATGATAAGAATAAAAAGAATGAAGAGGTTCTAGGCAGACAAGAAAAGATGTGTGAGATCTCTGAGGATGGAAAGCTCTTTGGAGTGTTCCATAAAGGTCACCAAGACACACATCCATGACTGAGCTGTTGACCTGGCCGTGTCTCATGCCTCTCCACTAAGATCTCAGCAATAAAGATATGAATGTGCCAGGAAGTGCTCTTGGTATTCTAAACACTTCTGTGAGCACTCTCCATACTGGACACAGAAAATAAGTTACAGGGCAAAAATCAAGTAAAATAGACAAGGTGCTTGGAGCATAACAAAAAACAGACAGCAAGGAAAGGGGTGAATGGTCAGGGTGAAGAGCCAGCTCGTCAGACCCTGTGAGCTGTGCCTTGGAGTGACACCACACTCCCACACAGTAGTCATGGTCCTAAGGACCACTGAGTAATGATGATTCCAAATGCGGAATGTGTGCAGTTCATGAGGCCCTGGTGCAGGATTGGGGATTTTCCTAGGGGGGCAAAAAACCTGGAAACCAGGTTTCCAGGAAGGGTGTAAACCGAGTGGTGACATAAGGTGACATGCCACAGATAATGGCTGCTTCTTGCTAAGTTAATGAATGAGATGCAAGCATTCTCATTCTGAAAACACCCCGAAGAATTTTATATTTTTTTCACTCTCATTTAAAAAAATCCTCTCAGTGTGTGCTTTTTATTTGCAAATTTTTAACAATGTTTCTTAATTTTTTTAACTCTTTCTTTTAATTTTTCTTTTTCAGTTTTAATTTTATGTGTGCATATAAGTGTTTAGTTGCAGGCATGTCTATGGGGCAGTGTGCAGAACCTACAGAAGCCAGAAGAGGGCAGCAGAGTCCCCCTTAGGGTCTGAATTACAGATGATTATGAGCTGCCATGCAGGAGGTAGGAATTGAACCCAGGTCCTCTGAAAGAGCATCCATTAACTTAACCACCTCTCTAGCCCCTAATTATTTGATTTCATTGTACTAAATTAATGCTTATTCACTGTAAGAAATAATAATAGATTTTTATATTATGGTAGTAATATATTAATTTTTCTTTTTTAATTTATTTATTTGTTCATTTTACATCCCAATTGTAATCCCACTCCCTCCTTTTCTCCCAATTCCACCCTCCCATCCACTTTCCCCATATCTGCTTTACCTCCTAACCCCCCTCCCCACCCGAAGTACCAAACCACCTTGGCACAGCAGGCCCCATTAGGACTAAGTGCAGTCTCTTTCACTAAGGAAAGACAAGGCAGCCCTGCTAAGGAAATGGGATTCAGAGAGAAACAGCAGAGTCCAAGTCAGAGACAGCCCCCACTTCAATTGTTAGGGGACTCACTTGAGGACCAAGCAGCCCATCAGCTTCATATATGTAGGGGGCCTAGGGCCAGTGCATGCATGTTCTTTGGTTGGTGGTTCGGTCTCTATGAGTCAATGTGTTAATTTTTATTTTTGTTCTTAGATACACAAAGTAAGAATCAGTAAACCTGAGGCATTAGTTCCCCCATTGAGTCATTGCCCACATTCATGATACATGAGCCCTGGTAGAGGTCTTATTTGGTTCTAAAATAATGTGGTAATTCCAGAAGCTGTGGAGGCGAATCTTATCTCCTATGGCATCGAAAAACACCTGGGAATAATTGCTTTACACGAAACTAACATGGAAACATGTTCACCAGTGGCAACTTGCCTTGTATGTGAAATTGTAAATGTCTAAGTAGTGCAGAAGGGTGAGTCCGATCAGGTAGGACTGGTGTGATCTCTCTGGAAGGGGTAGCTTGCAGAATCCCCTCATGGCGTCCTCCAGTTTGCGGTTGGTGACTTTAGCATCACATGAATGCAACCAGAACACACGAGAAATTATCTGTGAGTAGAAGGAAAGAAACTACTTTAGCTGAGAATCCTTTGGGTATCCTCTGTTCATTTTAAGGAAGTTGTGTGGGTGTGGGTGTGGTGCGTGTGCTCTATGATTTAAAGTATGACAAACTGCAGGAAGGAAATGACGTTTAAAGCATCACTAAGTTTATTTCTTCTCTATCCATTTTCATATTTGTGTGTGGTATGTATGCCTGCATGTATGTATCTTTGTATGTGTGTGGACACACATGTATGAGGATGAGTGTGCACACAGGTGCCCACGCACGCAGGGGTCTAAGAACGTCAGGAATCATCCTTCATCCTTCTTTCACCTTATTCCGTAAGGCAGGGTCTCTCAATCAAAACCACACGGCATAGATAAATATGGCTATTCTTGCTAGCCAGCTTGCTTTTAGACACCCCCTAAGCTCCACCTTCTGATGCTGAAATTACAGCTAAGGCACTAGGCCTTTACTGTGCATTTAGTCGGTTCTGGTGATTGAAATCCAGCCCTCAAGTCTGTGCCACAGATGCTTAATCACTGTTGCCCTCCTCCCCCAGAGAGCATAAGGCATCAATTATTATTAATAAAAGTACAGAGGACCATAGCTCACCAAAGCACAGGAGGTCGATGCACAAATGGGTACAAAACAACAGTAAAAAAAAAAAAAAAGTTGGGAGTCGGTCTGGGAAGAGGACTAGCTTAAAAGCCATGCTTATTTCAACTATTTACTCTTCCTTAATTCAGGTTATCTTTCATTTTGATGATTGCTTACTCTATAGCTTCAGAGAAGGAGAAGGAGAAAGGAGAAGAGGAAGTAGCAGCGCAGAATTACAGGCTAATTACCACCTGCAGATCGTAGGTAGGAATGCACACACACTGAAATATGAGAGGGAGGAGGCAGGTCAACGGAAACAAAGAGGAAAGCTGATGACAATTGAGGTTGGCCATTTTCTCCTTCTTTAAAATAGCAATCAGACCGTCTGCTCCCCATTTATGCTTTCGTTCACTAAGATGGGCCTGGTCCTCAGAAGCCAAGCACCTGATTACAAAGGTCACGGCTTTGAATCGAATGAGCAAATGGCAAGATCAAAAGGAACAGGCGGGTGGGTAAGACTTGGTAGAAGGGGAGGAAGAAAAGCCAAGGCAAGCAGTTCTAAGTTTTGTATAGGAAACTAATCACAGTGATACCAGCAACTTAAGTATTTCCCAGACGGAACCTTCTGTGACCTTTATCTAGTTCTGGTTAATAATTGAGCTGTGCTGAGAAATAACACACTCTGTCAAATGAGTGACACACTCTGTTGAATGAGGCCTTAAGCTCTTCAGCTCTTTTGGAAAATTTTTTATGACACTTCCAGACAATGGCCATAAAGTGGGATAAAAGACAGGACATTTTGAGTGGAAAACTATGTTACCATCTAAGAAGAAAATAACATTATTTATTTCCATAGCCAAAAAAAAAAAAACCCTCTTTACTATAACCACAAACTTTCCCATTGACAACATCTATTGTATATATTAAGTCTCTTCCTGGGACTTTAAAAAAGTATAAGTGAATATTCAGTTTTAGTTTTATTGCAACAAAGGGTGAATGCCTTCATGCTTTCACCTAACTTGGTTATTGAATTTTGACCTTGATATCCTTGCAGGATAGCAAATAATGTTATTAAAATAGTGAATACAATTACTGATGGTTTACAAAAACATTCTTGGGGGGCAGGAAAAGTGGGGAACAAAAAAAGTGAGGCAAGAATAAATATAAACAAATGAATAGGAAACGTAGTGATGTTGGTTCAGAATTTCTTTTTAAGGCTGGGAAGGTAGCTAAGTGGTAGGTCTAATCTCCAGTATCACACAGATATACATATGCACACACATACACACACACATGCACACACAGGTACACACATGCACACACACACAGTACTTCAATCTTCACTTAAGACTTAGATTTCCTTTACCACATGCATGGAAGTTGATCAGACTCACAAGACACTTCCTGATGTCTTGTTCATAAGTCCTTAAAATATCAAGCACCACATAAACTTCTACAAGCTGCCTTCAGGTTCAACCAGGGACCCTTACCTCAGCTCTGTTTTCTGGGATGGGAATGGCCAGCAGCTTGTCGATACTCGTGTTGGACATCCCTATTGCCTTTAGTTCTTCTCTCAGCTCCTCTGGGTTTCTAAACATTTCTATTAACTGACCTGTAAAGAAGACACAAACACACACAATTTCCATATCAGTTTTAATGTCACTCTTTTCTTAGGTCACTAACCTAACTTTTAGAGTAAAGTCTATTGAATGTACAAGCCTCACCAGAAACACGTGCCTCCCAGGTTTGGCAACCTTTTCATCGTTAAGATCTATCTCTCTCTGATTCAGACTTGTTCTTATTATGATGCCATTAACTTGAGCTAACAGATTGCTCTAGGTTGTAAATTTTCCTGAGGTGTCGGCTACCCAAGGTTGATCCAAGGAAAATATGGTTTCTTCACAGACTTTGATTACATAATCCACTAAATAAATATGTCTCCATTTGATTTAAACTATTACATAAATTCAAAATGCTTTTTAACCTAGGATCCTATGATAATATCAATTTAGATTTGATGCATCAACTACAAGATAGTTGACTTTAATTTTGCCCAGAACTCTACAGTTTATAAACAGTTTTTCCAATCTTACATTACTTGTAAGTTGAAAGTATGTAATTTCAAGACCTTTTGAGATGGCAATTATAATTATTCCATGTTTGGGTTAATTAAGATGTGATAAACAATACTTTTATTTCATTTTTAGAAGATTGTAATCTCTGTTCCAGATATATCTTTTTCTTGTTTTTTAAAGCATATTTATTTATCTATTATTTATTTTTATGTTTTGTGTATAGGTGTTTTGCCTGCATGTGTGTCTGTGCATCATGTTAATATAGTGCCCATGGTGTCCAGAAGGGGACATCAGATCCTTTGGGACTTAAGTTATAAATGGTTGTGAGATGCCATGTGGATGCCGGGAACTGAACCTGGGTCCTCAGCAAAAGCCTTCAGTGTGTTTAACCTCTGAGCCATCTCCCCAGCCTTGATTGCTTATATTAAGTGAGCCTTGTACAACACACCTGCTTTATTTTTTAATTTAATTTTTAAATTTTATGTATATTGGTGTTCTGCCTGCATGTATACCTCTGCAAGGGTGTCAGATGCACTGGAACTGGAATTACAGACAGTTGTGAGCAGTTGTGGGTGCTGAGAATTGAACCCAGGTTCTTCTGAAGAACAGCCAGAGCCCTCAACTGCTGAGCCATCTCTCCAGCCCACACCTTTATTTTTAGTCTTAATATCCTTCCAATTTTGTGCCTGACTGCTGTCTAAAATTCAGAATGTCTTTTTTTTAATATTAGGTATTATGCCAAGAAGAATGCCAATGTCGTGCTTAGAATACCAATAGAGAGTTCTAAATTGAGATTTCTGCACACAGCTGTGCATCCTTTTTAGTTTTTTTTCTTTGTATTAAATTATTCTCTCGGAAGGAAGCATGTTTCATGCTCCTTTGTGCAGCCAACTCACCAATGTACTTTACTATATCTAGAAACAAAGGTAAATGGTCTAACTTGCTAAAATTTGAAAATCTTTTTGCTGTAACATCGTTTCAGGCTTCAGTCCCTGTTAGCTTCATGTGTCTGCTTCAGACAAGCGGCCACATTCGAAATCTTCGAGCTTCTCATTGTCAGGGCAGACAGTAAAGCAGGGTTGGTTGGGAACTTTGTAAAAGCCTTTCTTAAAGGGCAGCATGCATCTTAATATGCCTTTAGAATGCAGGCAGGGAAACACCTGGTTGCTCAGAAGCTTCCGCACTCGTGTTGACATGCAGCATGGCCTCTACAGTTGGTATTAACTGAGTGATATTTTCCAAGTAATTCATTTGCAATGCCTGTTCCAGGAGCCTGGGACAAAAACAGAACAATCAATTCAAGTAGACATACCAGTTTCTGGAGACAGGATGTCACCAATGAAGAAGACAATGGGAAAACTTACCAGTCCATATTTAGATTAATTTTTCTAGGATCTCCAGTGAGCAAATCCCTCAGCTTTGCAGATATTATATTGTCGTGGTACAGTAAGCCAGTGGCGATATCAGTGCCCAGCAGTGCTGCTTCAATCAGCTGCACATGAAAGGCATGGTCTTCACACAGCCTCCTGAAGCTCATGTTAGAGAACCGGCAGGATTTCTCTATGGAATGGAAGGTTTCTGATTCACAGAGCAGCTCTGTCAGGTTTCGAAGCTGAGACAGCTTCCCAGAAAGGGGGAAAGAAGAGAAAATAGATCAGTTACATTATTTGGCGTATTTAGTAGTTGAAAATAAGTAACCAAATTTGATTCTGTAAAATATATATATATATATATATATTTCTGTCCATGCATTAGTTAGTTGGCATCAGGCTTAGCTTCATAACAAAGCAGTGCCCTTTGCTGTTTGTGTGTATTGCTTTTTCTTGAGAATCTTTTAAAACCTTGGAACCTACTAGGCTTGTTTTTTTCCAATGGCGTAGATCTGCAGGTTTTTTAAAAATGTAGTTGTAAGCATTAAGGGGGATAGTGAGATGGTTTAGAGAGCTTGCTACACAACATTGAAAGCTGCAGTTCATATCCAAGTGACCATGTATAAGCCAGGTGCACTGCAAACTCCAGCTCCAAGGGATCAGATCCTCTTTTGGCCCTTTTTGAGCAAGAGATGCACACAGCAGCATATATATATATATATATATATATATATACCTCCCCCATCAACTAACTAGATAGATAGATAGAACCAAAATCAATCTTTTCCTTTTTAAAATTAATTTATTTTTTATTTATTACATTTTATTCACTTTGTATCCCAATTGTAGTCTCCTCCCTTGTCCCCTCCAAATCCCATCTACCTTCCCACTTCTCTCATATCCCTCCCCCAGTCCATTGATGGGGGAGGTCCTCCTCCCTTCCATTTGACCCTAGCCTATCAGGTCTCAATCAGGACTGGCTGCATTGTCTTCCTCTGTGGCCTGGTAAGGTTGCCCCCCCCTCAGGTGGAGGTGATCAAAGAGCCAGCCACTGAGTTCATGTGAGAGATGGCCCCTGTTCCCCCTACTAGGGTGCCTATTTGGACACTGAGCTGCCCCTACATCTGTGCAGGGATTCTAGGTTATCTTTATGCATCGTCCTTGGTTAGAGAATCAGTCTCAGAAAAGACTCATATTCCTAGATTTTGTTTTTTGTTCTGTTGCTCTCCTTGTGGAGTTCCTGCCCCCTCCAGGTATTTCATCTCTCCCTTATTTCATAAGATTCTCTGCACTTTGCCCAAAGTTTAGCTATGAGCCTCAGCACCTGCTGGGTAGAGTCTGTCAGAGGCCCTATGTGGTAGGCTCTTGTCCTGTTCCTTGTTTTCTCCTACTTCCAATGTCCATCCCATTTGTCTTTCTAAGTGAAGATTGATAATCTTACCCAGAGTCCTCCTTCTTCATTAGTTTCTGTAGGTGTGCAGATTTTAGTATGTTTATACTATATGTCTAATATCTAGTTATAAGTGAGTATATAGCACATTTATCTTTCTGCTTCTGGGATGTCTCATTTAGGATGATGATCTAGACTCTTAATATATTCCTGAAATTCATAATTTCCTTGTTTTTAATTGCTGAGTAGTATTCCATTGTGTAAAAGTACCACAATTTCTGTATCCATTCCTCAGCTGAGGGACATCTGGGTTATTTCCAGATTCTGGCTATTATGAATAAAGCTGCTACAAGCATGGTTAATCAAATGTCCTTGTTGCATACTTGAGCTTCTTTGGATATACACCTAGGAGTGGTATAGCTGGGTCTTGAGGTAGCACTATTCCTAATTGTCTGAGAAAGCACCAGACTGATTTCTATAGTGGTTGTACAAGTATACATTCCCACCAGCAGTGGAGGAGGGTTCTCATTTCTCCACATCCTCTCCAGCATGTGTTGTCACTTGAATTTTTGATCTTAGTCACTCTGATGGGTGTAAGGTGAAACCTTAGGGTAGTTTTAATTTGCAGTTCCCTGATGACTAAGTACGTTGAGCATTTCGTTAAGGGTTTCTTTACCATTTGATATTTCTTTATTGGAAATTCTCTGTTTAGCTCTGTACCCCATTTTTTAATTGGATTACTTGATTTGTTACTTTTTAACTTCCTGAGTTCTTTATATATTCTGGAAAAGTAATTTAAAAATACAATTTAAATCACAATCACTTCAACAAATTTTATACTTAAGTTATATTTTATATCATGATTTGGCTTGAACCTTTTCTTCCTCTTATCCGTCATGAAGGCTGTGATAGATAACAAAGCAGAACCAGAAAATAACAGGTGTTGATGAAGGTTTCCAGGCATTATAGCCTTGCGTATTGTTGGTCGGAGGGTGAGATGATGGAGCCTGTTTGGAAGAGTATTGCACTTCCTCAACGTCTGAGCCCAAATTCCACTTCTGGGTCTATGTTTCAGGGAATTGAACATAGTGCTTAGAGGGAGTGTTTGTATGACAATGTGTGCTGAAGCTTTCTTTACAATAGCCAAGAAATAGAAATGACTCAGAGGATGAATGTATAGCCAGAATAAATAAAAATGGGAACAATGCCTAAGGATATATATGTATGTATATGTGTATGTATGTATGAATGTATACATACATATAGGTATATACAAACACATATATGTACGTATATAATGTCTATGCACACATATCCTTAAATAGAAAAGGATATTATGTTGCAACATGGATGAACCTGGAGGAAACTATGCTAAATATAATCAGCCACTTGCATATACTATATAACTCTAATATATGAATGACTTGGAGGCATGCAGTTCATACCACTGAAAGTCAAAGAGGGACAATGAGTTCCCAGAGGCTGAGAGGAGGGAGAAATGAGGAGTTCGTTAATAGAAAAGGTTTCAATTTTACATGATGAAAGGGATTCTGGAGATTGGTTACCCAACAATGTGAATGCAATTAACCTGACTGAACCCTACAGCTAAAAATGGTTATGATCTAAATATTATGGTATAGTATCTTTTGACAATTAAAATTTAATCAAAATTTTATTTTAGTTGCATGCATTAGCAACTCCATAGCAATCAATCTGATTTTCAGGTCATATTGTCCTCCGCCTTTTGAGTTGTATAGAAAAACTAAGCATTTTCGTCCTATGGAAACAGTCAAAAAGACTTAAACTTCCAAAGCCACAAAAAGAATGGACACCATAAGTCTAATGATCTAGCCTCTTAATATATTCCTGAAATTCATTCACTATGCTCCACATATCCTCAGGAAATGCTCCCAATTAATACATTCTGAGAGAGAAATGAATTTGCCTCTGGGAACTCCACCTCAGCTGTGTGTGGAAGCCACCATTGCAGCTCAGTTTCCAGGCAGAAGTTACGTTTCAACAGTAATGAACTCTTCCCCAATAGGAGCTTGGGTTTGCCAGCGTTTTTCTCCATACATCACTGAGGAAGGAAGGATGATGGCTGTGGAGCAAGAGGTTTAGGGTAAGACCGCAGCAGCCAATCACTGACCATACTGAAAAAGGGATAGCTTTGACCCATTTTCCACAGTATTGAATAACATAATTGACTTCTGTCTGTGAACGCTCTGACAAGACTTCATATTGTATGGAAATCCTACTTACTGGTCTTAATGCTATGAGAAAAATTTCGTGCTGGAATAGACTCAATCATTTTGCACACTACACTATCCTAGACTTTGATTCTCCAGATTCTAGAAATGTTTACCTCTAACGGATGGAGCCAGGTTTCTACACACCATTGCTGCTGTCTGGCCTTTGATGCTTTCTCAAATTTTAACTTTTATTTTATTTGTTAATTAAAGTTCTTTTATGTGTATGTTATTTCCTGCATGTATGCATGTATGTGCATTGCACACAGGCCCGGTGCCCTCTAAGGCCAGGGAGGGTATCAGATACCCTGGAGCTGGAGTAATAGAGGTTTATGTGCTGCCATGTAGGTGTTCGGCATGTTTAGAGCCAGTGCTCTTAACTACTGAGCCATCTCTCTGGCTTCTTTTTGAGGCACTCTTAAATAAAAGGATAAGTAATGTTGGATCAATACATTCTTAATTGAGTTTTGAGAGGTAGCAAGCTTCAGTGACTTTTACTGAGTAGAAACTGAAATCTGTTTTGTAGTTGCAAAGCCAGCATCCATGTGTGGGAAACCAGTAAAAGTCCATATAGTATAGTCATGATGGATGAAATAAAGGTTATAGAAAGATAAATCTGATGTTTAACTATATTGCTGAAGTTGGATTGGTTCTCAGAAACAAGAATGTAAATGAGGGCGAATAATATGAAGGACTGTGAGAAGCATACAGTCACCAAAGAGGGACCTCAAGATTTTCACAAGTGTCGTAACTCAGTGCGTTATTCTGAGAACAATACAGGCATTTCACTTGCACTTTTAGAAGCTTTGTGAAGCATTAACAATAAACATAAATCCTGAGACTATAATTCTCTTTTAAAGTGTTTGTGATTGTTGCTATGGAGATGCGCAGTGAGTAAGATTGCTTGCTCTGCAAGCGTGGGAATCTGAGATCAAATATCCAACACTCACTGGCCTGAAGCCCCAGCATTGGGAGGAGAGACGCCAAGATCTCATTGGCTTGCTTCCAGTTCAGTGAGAGACCCTGATTCAAAGCAACAACGTGGAAATCAATAGAGGAAGATGGCAGAAGCGCTGCTTTGGCTTCTGCATGTTTTGTGATTGAGCGCATGAGGACACAAACTCACATGTCTACAACTCACATAGACAGTATTTGTTAGGAAAACCAGATGTGGTGGTGCACACTTGTAATCCCAGTATTCAGGAGGCAGAGGCGGGAGGATTGTGAGTTTAAGTTCAGGATGGGCTACACAGTAAGTTTAGACCACCCAGAGCTATGGAATAAGACGCTAACTTTTAGACTACAGATTTTTCCAGAGCCTCATATAGGGGCTCTATTTTCTTCATTATAGGCAAAGGTTCAGACCTATAGTCGGACAATGATCCATTACTAACTCTATTTCCAGCTATGATGAGCTTTCCCATTGCCCAGGAGCTTCCAAATGAAGGAGAATTTTAATTAACATGATCATGAATACTGTATAATACTATGGACATAAAACGATAAATCCTCAATGCTCCTGAGCCCTGGGCCTGTAAATAGTGTGCATGTATGTGTTTGTGTGTGATCGATTTCAAAAAAAACTTTTTAAAGTTATCATTTATTACAGTTTATTAAATTTGTATCCTGGCTGTGGCCCCTCCCTCATCTCCTCCCAATCCCACCCTCCTTCCCTCTTCTCACCCTATCCCCCCATTTAAAAGCATTAAAATAACATAGTATATTATCTGTCTTCCTGTCCAATGTAAGGAAGTTTATTTTGTGCAATCAGGAAGTCTCTCTTTCTACCAAAGGGCTGGGGGGTGGGTGTAGATAAAACAGACAATGAAGGAAGGAAAGAAAACAGACACTCAACAAAATGTGCAGGCTTGAGCAGAAGGCTGGCAAACAGAAACGTTGTTGATGGGCAGACAGTTGATGTTTTGGGGGGTCTAGCCTGCTGAAAGGAATTCCATGAATAAAATTTGTGGGCCTCTGGACTCCAAACAACTCTCACATTGAGGAGAGCATGAAGCAATAGCCACAAGACTTATAAAACTACCAGACTAGCTTCATTCTTTCATGGCCATGTGCTGAGTACATGTGCTAAGTACATGAGCCATGTGCTCAGAGTGCTCGGGGCTACCATTGGCATTCCACCTTAATCATCTCACTTACACACTCATGAATCATATCTTAGCTTTAGAGATGTGTGTTTTCAGAGATGAAGAAGGCCTGAATTCACCAGAGTTTCTGCTCTAGTGAAGCAATATCCCACACTTACAAGCCATAATGCTAGGCAATGCATCCCAGAGGCCAGAGGTGTCAGTCCCAAGAGCTCCTGCTTCCTTAACCTCATCTCAGTTTCACCTCCTGAACCACACTTGAAACTCTCCTGTTCTCTGACTGCACTGACTTTACACGAGCCGTGTTCTTTTTTTTTCCCCCCGATTATTTCAGACGTGGCCCATGTAATTTTCTTCCAATCTAATCTCTAGAATGCAAAATTTGCCTCCTTCATATTTGATACTTTCAAGACCAAACTCAAACTCCTTGACTAACAGAACAGTCTTAGGACCTGGGCATGGTGGCCTTTCTCCAAAGCTTTTTTCCTGCTTTTCCAATAGGCACCTTCGCCTTCCTGTGGCAACATGGATCCTCTGCTTGACTTGGAGGCTCATGCTTCTTACAAACAGGAGATTCAGTGTCTGGAATGTCTGAATGTGACCTAATCACCCACAGCCTTCAAGACTCAGAGTAAGTATTATATTCTCATCCAAGTTTCTTCCTTTCACCTCTGCACCCCATAATCTGAGTTAGATAGCACACAGAACCCTGCCCATCTGCATACCACATCTCTTATTTCACCGTGTTACAATTGTGACTCTGCCTTCCTGCCTTCTCTCCTGGCAAGATTATAAAAACTTGGGGATAGAGATTCTTATAAATAAAGGAGGAAATTGTCCTCACAGGAGCCATTTTGAAGAAAGGATTTTCTAAAGCTAATTGTGGACTGCAGAAGTCTTACATTGTCTGCAGAGGAGAGAGGAAGAATTGTGATTCACACGTTGGGTGAATCACAAGGTCACTTGGGGAGCACATCTGAAAAAGACTTTATCTTCACTTATCAGTTAGGAGTTTTGCTAGGATGATATTGTAGTTCAATATAAATGTAAAATAAATGAATGAGGCACAGACGTCTGGAAAACAAGGGAAAGGTGATAATCTAGTGTGACATTTACACTGATTCTTGAAAGATGAGTAAGAGCTTTTTGGTGAATGTATGACTTCTTTCTCATCTGCATAAATTAAGATAATGCTAAATTGAGTACATTAGAAAGTTTGATTCATGTAGAAGGCTGAGGCTAAAAGGTAGGTAGTCTAATGAGCACATTTATCTGTAATATACATGGACATAATGTTTTGCGTGCCTGCTTAATTACAGCTTGTTTACCACACAGCAAATCACTTGCTTGCCCTAAATAAACCACTTCTAATTTAACTTTATCCCAGGCTACATAAATCCAATTAAACTGCAGTTCTTACTAGGAAAACAGTTTCAAAACTTAATAGAGTTGCCTTAAAAATGAATCTTGTGATAATCTGTACACTGTGTGTGAATAATAGACAAATGAGCATGAGCTGATTCAAGCTTAAAAGATTTAAATATTTGTCCCCCCTTTCCCCATATTGAAATGGGTCGTGCATTTCAATATGACTTCTTAGTTTCTAATCTGATGACAAGAAAAACAGATGAGTTAATATTTCAGACCCTTGACCACCATGGGTGGCCAGCTTCTGAAATCTGCTCTTATAGATTTAAAAGCGAAAGACAGGTCAAATTTTAAAAATGATATGACAAACCCCCAAATCAAGAAACCTAATAAGATAACCATATGGTGACATGTGCACAGATGCTTATGTGCACTGTGACTGGTCTCTTATGGATCGTTTTATGCTGAGGCTGACAATGTGAACCGTTCTTAAAGCCAAGCACCTCTGTGGCTGTTTGAAAAGAACAGAGCTGTAAGTCACACGAGGTCATCTGCAATAATCAGATGTTTTAAGTTAATCTTCTTAACGGGTCACCGAAAGTGTGACTATTCCTGTATTTATGATTTGCTTTCATGGCTTACCTTGGATTTCAAGACTTCAGGAAATGGAGGGAAGCCATCCTCATAGGAACCATTTCGAAGAGAAGACTTTCTAAAGCGAATTGTGGATTGCAGAAGTTTTAGATTATCTGCAGAGGAGGGAGGAAGAATTACTTTGTGAGAATCACAAGGTTACCTTGGGAGCATATCTGAAAGAGACTTTTATCCTGACTTATCAGCAGGGATTTTTTTACGATAATATTGTAGCTCAATATAAATATAAAATGGGTGAAAATTAACCTTCCCTTGAACCATGTGGACTATAGAGTTCATTATTTTTAAAATATTCACAGATATGCTGCTTAGAGATTAAAAAATGGTTCTAGTAAAGGTACTTCACAGCTTTGGCTCTTTGTGAGCTAAATAATGTTTTTATTTTTAACTGTGTTTAACACTAGGTGGGAATATGTCAAGGGGAAATAGATTGTATACGAACTGTGTCCAGGACCACACTTTCAGCCATAACTGATTAATGTCTGGGAAACAAGCTTCAGGCTTAGATTTGTGTTGTACTTGCTTGATATCATGTTTCACAAAATATTTGGGTGTGTGAGAATACCAGGGAACATTTGATTTGACTGAAATCTTTATGGTTGCTTAGGTAGGTTAAAGAATTGACAATTAAATGTGTGAAGCAGGGAGTAGTCTGTCACATAGTCACCTTTGTTCATGTAACATGTGAGAACTATGGGACCCTCAATTATTAGTCGTAATCTTTCGGCAACTGAAGAGCATCAAGGACACAGAAAATGTAAAGAAGGATTGCATGAGCCCCTAATGACTCTGGATTCCTAGGAAGTGTGTCCAGGTTACCATTATCACATTATCTAGGGTGAAACCATTCTATTAAAGTTTGTTCAGGTGAGCATGGGGTGCAAGTAGCAGCAAGAGTGTAGCACGGTAATGTACAAATTCCACTTTAATATTAAATCACTTAACTAAAACTGAAGTATAAACGCTAAAAAAAACATTTTAAATCCCCTCCTTTGATAAGCTAATCTCTTAACCAATTAGAACAGAAGTTAAAACCATAAGCAGAATTGAGATTGTCACCTGGCGATCCTTTGGCCAGGTCATCAGTCATATTTCTTACACATGCCAGATAAGGAAAATATGGACTATTTGATGATATGTTCAAGATGGCATCTTCAAAATTTTCTAGGATCAGGAGCCTGTAAATTAGATGAGGATCTATGATTAAGCCCTGTAAAAAAATGCAAGCAAAGTCGTTTAAACTGTGATTTGTTGGCCTGGATACTGAAGGCCCTGTGAAACTGGGTCCCCTCCTTCACCAAACCCTACTGTACAAAAGCACACACCTCTGGATGCATGCTCATGTGTGTGCGCGTGCATGGGAGTGTGCTTCTGTGTGCACTTTTAAGGCAGCACACCTCTGAGAATATGCATGAGTGTGCGCGCACGTGCGCGGTGTGTGTGTGTGTGTGTGTGTGCATTGTACATTCCCTGTCTCCTCAGCTGTAAGGTTTCATCTCTGTTCTGGGGCTTCTGCCATCCTTGACAAAGAAAGGATAAACGTTAATGCCTGTTTGGAAGACATATGCCTTGAATTACTCTGAACAATAAGCAAAGTAACTAACAACAAGTTCTGTCAGATTTTGTCAAAATACTAGTGCATGAGACCTCCCCTAACACAGCCATAATATAGGAAAAGCACTAATATTAAAGAAGCCCCTCCGATGTGAGCTAACAACACTGGATCCCAAACAAACATTAGAAAAAAATAAGCCAATGTTAGGAAAAGTCTCTCCAACTTAGCAGCAAGAGCTTACGTCATTGGTTATAAGACTAACATGTAATTCATGTTGTATACTGGTTTCTTTTCTTTTCTTTCTTTCTTTTTTTGTGATAGGAGTTTAATCCAGGCCCTTCTGCATGGCAGCTAAGGGCTCTACTACTGAGCTACCTGCCCAGACGTTTTTAAAAAATTACATATATTTATTATAAGAAGTACATATTCCATAGAAAGTGTCAGGAAGAAAATTTTCTGAAGTTGTTTCTCTCTTTCCACAATGTAGTTCTCAGGAATGGGACTCGGTCCTCAGTTTGTGCAGCAAAAGCCTTTGCTCACTGAGCCATTCTGCTGGATTGCAAATTTTTGTTTTAAAGCACTCATTCTAAAAGTTCTTGTTTAGGTATTTCTTTGAATGGGGACTGTGGGAAATGTTATGTTTGGTTGCCTTAGATCTTTAAGCTTTCGACACTTAGATTCTTCATTCATCAAAGCCTCCTTGTAGGTAATCAATGCCATTCATCAATTCACAAATAAAGGACATGGGAATACAGGCTTAAACTAACTTGTATGCCCTAAATAAAAGGAACCATCAATCAGGTAGATTTCCACATTAAATACCTTATAACTAATAATGCAACAAGAATAGGATGGCTAACAATACCAACTTTACTGTATAGGTTAGCTGTAGAATTCCAGGTCATGCTCACATGTAGATAAGTTTAATGTGTTCAACCCACGGTATCAGCCAGTCAAGGTCATAAAGATCAGTGAAGAAAGAAAGGAAGAAAGATAAGAAGGAAGAAAAGAAGGAAAAAAGGAAAGAAGGAAGAAGGAAGGAAAAAAAGAAAGGAAAGCGAACAAGTAAGGAAAGAGAAAGGGGGAAGTCTGGAGGAAGAAAAATAAGGACCCTGAACCATTGATTTGGATTATATGACCTTTTTAATGGAAATGGGAAGATGTGTTAGAAGGTGTTAAGGATAAACTAAAAGTCAAGATTTAGGGACAGAAAATGCCAAACAAGAGACAAACAGTTGTGGAAGTAGCTGTAAACAGCGTGCCTCTGTTATTTGATGAATGGGGGGGGGGGGAACATAACCTATTTATTTCATTCCTTTGTAATAACAAGTACAAATTTCAAGATAAATGTCTCTTGTGAACATCTTGAAGGAATTATCCATTTAATTTTGTACCCCACCTTTTGCTTACCCCAAATAGTATCCACATCAGAGAGTATCTAGCATTTACGTTTTTGTGCATCATTGAGTGGATACATTCATCTGTCAAAGAGACGTAGGAAGCTGCAGAGATATTAGCCGTTAAGCCTGTCTGCCGATGAGGCATCTCTGGATGGCTTCTTGTGGACCAGTTCCAGTAGGAAGGTCCCCATGGTTCTAACCTTCGTGTTTTCCACTGCAGCAGGAACAATGCTGTAGAGCCGGATCTTCCAGGCAGCACTGTTCAGTGGCAAAAGGTTCACCTAACCTTCCGGGTGGGGTTCACAGTGTGCTATCAGGAACAGAAGAGCTGAGCTCGAAGTGTCCCAGAAGTATCACATAAGCTCCTCCCTTACTTTTGTAGAAAGCATTGGTGCCAACTTTTTAAATGATTTAATACAGTCAAAAATTTATATTACATATGCATGCCACTGTTTTGGCATAAGCTCACTGTGAGTCCTTTAAATGACTAATTTAAGATAACCCTTCCTACAAATCCCTTTCCTCTGAAGTGTTCACAATAAAAGGTAGGATTTGGATATAAACATACATGTGCGTGCATATGCACAGGAGTGCACACACACGAATATTAAAAAGACATTAGAACATGAATAATGATGGAGAGCTATAAGACAAAAGTAATGCTGACTGTCATTAGAAAGACAAACCAAGAGCCTTTTTATCTTGTGTCACCATTGCCGTGATGTGATTGTTTCAAAATGGACATGAAAAGAAAGTCCAAAGACACCCCTTAATTTCATCAACCACAACAAGACCCATCTTACAGGTATTGGATTCCTTTTAATAAACTGACAGCAACTGCTGAGAAATTGGCAAGACAGAAGTGCTGAGTGCTGCCAATGCTCTGCAAGCCTGTCGGCTCTGATAGGGGTACCTAGCATCAGCAATGAGCATCCACTGTGTCAAACCAAAGGGTATTTAAAAGTTAGTACTCTATATGATGGCTATCTAGGAAGCATATTAAAAGCCCCAGGTATCTGCAATGGTACAACCTAGCTAAAGTGACACTGCCCAAGAGAGAAGCACCTGGGCGGAAGTGGTGGCTTGAGAAACCGGAAGTAGATCTTACCCAGCGTTTACCTTAGTTACCTTTCCATTAAATCCTACCTTAGGAAAACATAACGATTAAAATCAGTATTTGTTGTTGTTGTTGTTAATTTACTTGTTTTAAGTGATGTGCAAAAAACAAAAAAGCATGCGCATTTGTGAGATACAAAGCAGTGTTCCAATACCAACACACTAATGTTTAGACAATTTTTTAAGCGTATCTTCCCAATCGTTTATTATTTCTTTATGACAAAGCATTCAAGAATCCTTTTTTGTCTAACTTGTACAAATACTTTATTTTAGCTGGGCAAAGTGGCAAACCCCTGTAAACTCAGCACTGGGGGAGGCAGAGGCAGGTGGATCTCTGTGAGCTCGAGGCCAGCCTGATCTACAAAGTAAGTCCAGGACAGCCAAGGCTGAACAGAGAAACCCTGTCTCAAAAAAACAACAACCAAAAATGTGGGTTTTTTTGTTTGCTCTGGACATGATAGTGCACACCATTAATCCCAGCACTTTGGAGAGACAGACGGGCCAATCTTTGTGAGTTCAAGGGCTACATAATGAAATCTGTCTCACTTTTTAAAATGAATTTTATGTGTATGGATGTTTTGCCTGCATGTATAGGCATATACCACATGGGTAAAGTTCTTGTGGTAGCCACAAGAGAGCAATGGATTCTCTGGGATTGGAGGTACAGACAGTTGTGAGTTGCCATGTGGGTGCTGGGAATGGAACCTGGGTCCTCTGAAAGAGCAGTCAGGGTTTTTTTTTTACTCCTGAGCCATCTCTCCAGCCTTTATTTAGCTTTTAGAAATGTACAGTGCATCACTGCTATCTCTAGTCACCTAACTACGCAACCACATTGCTCTTCTGCAACTTCATTGCTCTTCTCTGTGTTTTAGTACCACTGAGCAACCTCTCCTTGCCCTTCTACTCTTAGATTCTATTTGTGCAAATTTCCAGTAGTACAAAGCTGTATTTGAGGTGACTAAATTCCGAGAACCACAATAGCATAATTTATCAAGCTAAAGCAACCTTTACCTTCAAGACCAACTCGTCTCTAAATTTACCTTGAGCTACACATATTCACCTAAATCTGATACTACCGGGAACTGCTTGCATTCCTTATTCTAATTATAAGTTCCTTCAAAATCTGTTCACATTTGCAGTCTTTAGACACCATGGTGACTGCTGTCATTTCCTGGGGAAGTCCAAAATTAAAAGACTTGTAATCTATTTTTTTCCCTTGTGTGAACATTACTGAAAGTAGATAAAATTTGCATTATCAAATTAGGCTTTGAGATCCTTAAAACTCCAGAGAAATAGCAGTGCAAAAAGTCTGGACCCTGCTATGGTCTGAATGTATTTTATATACTGACATTCTGTGCTAAGGTGATGACAAACTTAGAAGGTGGAGCCCTTGGGGACAGAACTTTTGTGAATGGGATTGGTGGTCTATAAAAACAGCATTGGAAAGAAGGTGTCCTTCATGGAACAGGAAGTAGGCTCTTCTTAGACACCAAATCTGCTCCCAACTTGATGCTGGGTTTACCCAAAAGTGTGAAAAATAAGCTTCGATCACTTATCAGCCATCTGTCAATGGCATTTTGCTATGGGAACTGGACAAGCTAAGAAAGATTCTTATATGTTTTTCATAAAGACCTTATGAATCTGGAAGCAAGTTCCTACAAGGCTCTACTCACAGGCACAGACTAAGCCTTCCAGACATGGCAGAGCTCAGGACTGAAGAAAGAGCTCCTCATGCTGTGATATCAAAAGCATATTGACCGATATGCCCAAATTAGTTTCACCTTCACTCCAGCTTGATAACACCCTTTGATTCTACTGTTGCACGGTTTTCCAGGCTGATAAGCTAACGGGGTTTATGAACTATTGAGTTTACTCAGCTGGTTAACCCACAATTTGGAAACACAACTTACTGTGCAGCCAGACTGCTCGGGGACAGTGTCTCTTCTTCCCCAATTTCTCTCCACGCGTGCGTTGAATTGTCACCTACAGCAATAATATATAGGTCAATACAAAATATTTTTGTTCAAAGACACTTTACTCCTCACCAAAAAAAAAAAAAATACAGGGATTTTTTTTTACAAATGATATTCGTGTTCTTTTTGTTGGAAATATTTAAGGCATTTTAGGACACGGGGCCTATTGACCAAAATAATCCCAGTTTATGGGATTTCTAAGTTACTAGAGAATTTCTAACGACTTTTTTCATTCACACATCGGACCACCACATTATTTTGTCAAAGGACCTGTTTCCGTGGGTGACTTTCAAACACCTTAGTGGAGATTTGATTAACCACTTTCAGTCTAACCACTTTCTGTTTTTGTTTTTCTTTTTTTTCCTGTCTGCCCTCCAGCCCCGCCCCCAGCTTGGGCATCTCAGATGTAGATTTAGGAAGCATTTGCCGTCACTAATCTGTATTTTCAGAAAGCAGGCAGTGATCGCTGCAGCACCTATAGACGAGCCCTGTCCAATGTAAACAGGATCATGCCTTATCTCAAACAAGAAGACACAGAAGGTGGAAGACTACCAGGCTGGATGCAGTGAAACCTGATGTGAAGATCTAGCTCGGTGCCAAGAGCTGTCCCCCCAAAGTTAAAAGGAAGCCAACGGTTATGCTTGCTATGCAAATTGCGTTATAAAGAGAGTGAAGGCGTAGAAACAACACGAAAAGCCAGAAATGAGAGATTCCTTAAACATTTATGACTACGACATAAATGAAAACACTGAAGCCGGGACTTTCAGAAGACTGTCGGCCTCAGTCTCCTTTCAAATGCTGCCCACAGTGGGCCAGGGTACTTGGATGCTGTCTTTTTATTATTATTATTATTATTATTATTATTGGTTTTTGGTTTTTGGAGACAGAGTTTCTCTGTGTAGCCTTGGCTTTGTACACCAGGCTGGCCTCAAACTCACAGAGATCTGCCTGCCTCTGCCTCCCTGAGTGCTAGGATCACAGGCGTGCACCACGCCCGGCTAGATGCTGTCAGTTTAAACAGTGGCCTCATCATTTTCAATGGGATATTAGATCAGCTGCTTTCATGGTTCTATTCTTTCTAGGTCACATGTCCTATAGTCTTCTGAAAACATCCTTATGCAAAGCTATGCAAATGCCCATGCTTTTTAGATGTTTTCCCTTTTATTGAAATAAATGTATACACAAAAAATATCCCAGAATTTAAAATACCCACTCCCTCCATCCACGTTCTGTATTGTTCATGTCTAACTTGGCTTGGCCTCTAACTGTCAGAATGGCCTTTTCAGTTTTCCTGTTCAGTGGAGTGAAATTTTCTGGTATTTATCCAAAGGGCAATTGAATATTATTGTCCTCCTTATAGGACATGTACAGCCAAGTTAAGAGACCATCAACAAAGACACTCAGAATAAACATACCTCATTAGTAATGGCAATATTACTCATTGATACATGTATATTGAAAAATTAAGATCAGCAATCTATTAATTTTTATGGTTGTGTGAAAAGCTGTGTAAAACCATTTTTCCCAAGGTTTATCTTGCTCACCTTGAACATCTATGTGAGGCTCTCAGAAACTTTGTTGGCATTTGTACGTTCTCTGGTTATGGAATCTCTTTTTTTATCAAGCCATTAAAGTGCACAACTAATAGAAATTAACTTGATGTTATCAGTGAGATGGAACCCTGAACTTAAATAGCAACTTTCCTTCTGTCTACTGAGGGCCATAAAGTACTTTAGGAAAGATACTCTTATCAGTATACTAAACAGCCCAAAATGAACAGGAAAATGTTAAGGCCATCAAAAAAGCAAGATTTTGTTTTTCTGACTTTAGTAGCATTAGGCATGTATAAAATGATATCCACAAACATCTACATAGCCTTTCATATTAGTATTTTTTAAAATTATTGTTACTTTTGGGGAGTGGCATATAAAAACGGATTTCATTGTGATATTTTCTACTTATTTCTATTTATTTATTTTATTTTTTCTCAGGCATACTTCAGTATGAGTGTTGAGATGAGAAATCAACTTTGAGAGTTAGATTTTTACTTCTACTTGTGGATCCCAGACTGAACTCACGCCATCATTCATGCCAGCGGGCACACTTCCTGGTCCCTCACTGTGCCATTTTCATAAATATATATTTTTTCACATATGTATTCTCTCTCATTTACATGAGAGAATATGGGAGAGAATGTATGTATATCATCGTACTTTACTCATTGGCCCTCCACTGACCTATTTTGTTCTTTTGTCTCCTGCTTGCTGAACCCCTCCGTCCTTCCCAACAGTCACCCTTCTGCTTCCATGATATATACATTCCACTGCTCTCTTTGGTTTACCAGCCCTCCCTTTAGATTCTTTCTCCGTGTTCATGGCCTCCTTTCTAACATCCTTTCTATCTATAATCTATCACCTATTTATCTATCCAAACTTAAATGGAGGTTCCGTGTATAATAGTAAACCTGATATTTGTCTTTCCAAGCCTTTCTTATTTCACTTAACATAACACTCCCTTGTTTCATTTATTTTCCAGAAATTTTTCTTAATTTCACTGTTTGTAAAGTTTCATTGTGTATGTGCATTTTATTTTCTTTACCTACTCTTGTGTTGGTGGATATCTAGGTTGTTTGCATATCGAGGGTATTACAAATAAAAAAGAATAAACATAGACGTGCAAAGGCATCTGTGCCGTGCTGGCTGTAAGCCAGGAAGCGTTATTTTACCTAAATAGTCAACTGTTATCATTTCACATGTGTACAGTATGTGTGTGACTGTCGGTACATATGTGCCATAGCACACAGAGGGGAGTCATTGGGTTTTCAAGGAAAGTGCTTCCCCACTGAGCAATCTTGCCCATCCTGTTTTCTATGTGCAAACACTGTTTCACTGGATTTATGACTTTGCAAAAGAGCACATGCCCATGACTCACAACAGTAACCTCTGCTCCAGAAACTCAGTCTTCATAAAAGAAACAACTAGATAGCATTGGGGATTCAGGGACCCCAGGTGGGGCAGAATGCAGAATTAGACACCTTAAGACAAAGAGAGGAGACAACAGCACCTCCGAGTTTTCACAGCTGATGAGGAGGTTTCAGAAGATGCCCTAACTGTGTTCCTGATTTAGGCTGGACTAGAAGCACGTGACACAGAGCAGGAAGTGTGGAGGCATCAGGATGTGTAGGCTGCTGAGGCATGGCTATGAACTTGTCGTGGGGAAGAAGTGTGGCATGACGTATCACATTCCATCGGTGGCTGGAAGAGGAACAGCCCTGCAGTTTGGTAATGACAGATACTGGCATGTCCCAGGGAGAAACTATGCATCCCAGTGAGTCTGAAAGGTTCCAGGCATTGAGGTCATCTATAAAAGAGCCTAAGGGAACTGGCTTTGGGAATGGATAGGCCCAGGGTCCATTCTCAGACTGGACCCTTGCTGATGAAATAACACATGTAAAGGCAGTGTCTTTGGCTGTGAAATGGGATACTATCTCAGAACTGTGTTCATAATAAAATCACTTAGTGTTGACACAGAAAGTACTATTGTTTTCTTCACTTGAAAGAGTCCTGGCGTGAGAGCTGCAGGAGCCAAGGAACTCTGCTTTGAGTCACCTTAAGTGAATGCAAAGCCTGCTCCCTATGACATGCCTATATTAAAGTCAAATAAATGGCTAAAAACCATGAAGACTAAGCATGTGGTGACCTGGCCAAGGTGACCGGTGTCTGCACTTGGGGTCAGAGACTCTTGTATAGGTAAATTAGCATAAGTGGTTTCAATTTGAGTTTCCTGAATGATTCCCAAAAATAACTGTGGAAATTTTCCAAAACCATGAAATTTCTGTTCAAGCAGGTAGGGGCCTGGAATTAATGACTAAGGAAATAGACTTGCAAGTATTTCCACCACTACCACAGACTGATGACCTCACAAGCACTTACATTTTATAATAGAGGAGTTAAGCACACCCAATTTTTCAGATAAAAATGCCTTTTCTGATTGCATTTTCCTGTCCCCTTGACCATCTAATGGCATTATTTAATAGTTTCTAAGGTCATTAGCATATTCATAGATATAGATCTTGGTCATTGTTAAATATGGAGATATCGAAAACAGAATTACATCATCCACCAGGAAAGGGTTTTATTGTTGCATTAGTAAGAAGTATTGCTTACTCCTGGCTTCTAAGGCATGGATAAGCTTTTGTCTTTTGGGGGAGAAAAACCTTAAGTTAGTCACTTTGCTTTGTATTTCTTATATTATTATTATTATATTGTTTTTATTATTAATTTAAGGTGTAAGTCTGAAAATGAAGAAAAGACAATGATAAGAGAAATATGAAGTTTTGAGTCTTTAAAATGCAAATATTAAAAATAAAAACAGAGGGAATGATTAGTATACTGTCTGGTTCTCTGGCCTAGACTTTTATGGGAGTAAACCTCTTCTGGTGTTCATAAGAATGCTAGCATTGGAAACATCAACCTTGCAAATGAGTCAGATGCTGTAACTGTAGGTTTAAAAAAAAATCTCCTTACTAACAGAAGCTGGTATCTAAGAACGTCTGACTCTGCAACAAGAATTCTTTCCCGGCTTCTAAAGCCTGCGTTTCATACGGCGACCGAGGACGCTAGCAACTGATGAACAGTTGGCTTTCTGTCTGATACTCACAGAATGCTTACTTTAGAATCCGAGAGCAGAAGGCTACGCATTTAAAAACTGGCAAACACAGACAAGGACGCCTAATTCTGAATTCATTGAGAAGAGGTAAATGTTAACCTGTGTTTGCTTGGGCAGGTAGGGATTTGTTTCTCGCAGCGCTAAACCTCTGTGTGTGCCAGCATGTGTCCACCCAACACTCTTCATGTGGTTATGAGGGAAAGACATTCTGTATAGTCAAAGGTGACATTTTTGACTCACATGTAACATGCTATGTTTTGTCTTCCAAGAGGTGACTGACTTTCACTGATAGATTGTTTATGCTCTGATGTGTATCATGCATTTTCAAGAAGTTGCATGAGCATATATGTATATGCACATACATATATTTTACCATTGAAGCATTCTTTCTGATTTTTTAAATTCAAGTTCAGAAATGAAGATTTATGCTGTGTGTGGTGGTGCACATCTTTAATCCCAGCACTTAGAAGGCAGAGGCAGGCAGATCTCTGTGAGTTTGAGGCCAGCCTGGTCTACATAGCGATTTCCAGGACAGCCAGAGCTACATAGGGAGACCCGGTTTCCCCTACACACACACACACACACACACACACACACACATACACACACATACACAAATCTTATGATTCAGTTTAGGCTTTTGTTCATATATATAAATATTATATAAATCTACTTGTTGATGTTTACCATCTGATAGTCATTTTCTGTTTGAAACATAAACATAAGATTGCAAGGTAGGGGAGCTTGTTTACATAAAGAAAGCTTTGAGAAATTCATCCTCGTCTGGGAACATGCCTTCCTTTCTCCACAATTTAACCCGAAGCGTGGATTTACAGGTAGCACTTCTCCTCTTCTAGGAATAGCGCTGTGTACGTGTGGTTGCATCGGCAGTATTCTGCTTTGGCTTTTTTCTGGCAGGCTTTGTGATGTTGCCTTTTATAATGCAAGACAGGAGTGCAATACCTTGTGCTGAGGAGTCCAGGGTGTTGAGCAGATGTTTCACAGACTTCTGGAGGGCGCTGAATCCTTCGTCAGTTTGAACGCGCGGGTAAACCTTCTGCACCACCAGCAGCACCCTAACGAGTGGAGAAACAAATTAAGCCAGATTGTGTTTTAGGGCGCACAGACAGAAACAAAAGGTTATTCAAGGAGAAAATGGCTGCAATATAGAAAATGATTCCTATAAAAGACAAGATGCTGCTTTTGTGATTTAATTGCTTCATTGTCTATTCATGCACAAAATCCCCCAACATTGCTCTTGAACCAGAACAGAGAACTTGATGTTTCCAGAATTGTAAAGACTTGTACTCAAGGACCTTGAAGGAAGGAAGCAAAGGTCCTGTCAGTGGTTTGTCTCTGTTTTTCCTGTAAAGAATGATAAGCAAGTGTGTTCAGCATCCCATGCTGAAATGAAGCCGTCTTTTTTTTTTTTAATTAAATGAAAAAAAAAATTTTCCAGAAACCATTTTTGTTAAAAGCCAAGCCTAGATTCAGTTTCAGGAGTAATTATTACCTAAGCATATCATATATATGAATATTCTGTGAAAGGATAATTTAAAGAAAAAGTAGAGCTCATGCTAATTAAGGACTGTATTCTGTCCTGTAAGTGGCCCACAAGCACTACTCCAAATGCAGATCAAATTTAATCCTCAAGCCCTCCTCACTGGCTTTCTGTGAGTTATGTAACCAATAAGCCAGTCAGTCCACACTGGGGATACACGATCAGCAATTCACTTTTGCTTGAGTTCCTTCCATGTCTCCAAGTAACAACTAATTATTCAAGAAATACCCTTTTGTCCCTTTACGGTCATTAGTGCATTTCTAAAAGAGATATGGCTACTTCTTGAGGATGTCTGAATCTCACCAACATAGCGCTTGGTACCAGCAGTCAGAGCTGAGTCAGCCTTTTAACTTGAGCGGCAATCGGCAAGTGCCTTTGCGCCTGAGCCATCTTGCTGGTTCCCAGAGCTCTGAGGACAAAAGACTCCTGCCAACCATTTGCCACTGCAGAGCCGATACAACACAAATTACCCACTGGTTTTTCTCTACCAAGTGTCTCCTCTGTGAGCTGAAAGTTTTTTCCAGCACTGGATCCAGTATGTGAGTGCAGAGGTCCGGAGCATTGGACAGTATTTTTGGCATCTTTTAACATTTTAACCCAGGTCAGTTTAGTCTTAGTCCCCTAGATATGAATGAAGGCTAAATTGTAAGTGGCTCTCAGGTAATTTCTAGCATAATGTATAAACACGGGTATAAATATGCATGCCTATTTGTGTAATAGAAATATATATATAAATTATGAGTGCAGGTATTTTAA
Source organism: Pachyuromys duprasi (assembly GCA_028658305.1). NCBI lineage: Eukaryota > Metazoa > Chordata > Mammalia > Rodentia > Muridae > Pachyuromys > Pachyuromys duprasi. Next base: position 50,397,521 of record CM053751.1, read on the forward strand.
AAATGTGGTTCTCCAGTACTTCCAGGAAGCTAATTTAACTTGCCTTGCTTTTGCAGAAAAAGTACAGTTTAATAACTTACCAAGGTGATCTAGTTAGTAGTAAGCAGAGCTGGCCTGGCTAATTTCAAAGTCTATATGTGATCTCTAGCATAAAAGCTGCACCAATGAGGTCAGGAGGAGGAAGGCAGACCATTCATGCCCAGAACCACAGACACTGCCCTGCATATTACTCCAGCTGTGCTCACGGAAGTGTGGCTGTATTTTGTTCTTTTCTGCCTTCTCTGTGCAAGAGCCCTGCCTTCTCTGTATAAAAGACAACATTTGGAAGGTTTTATATTTGCCCTAAGCATATTTGTGACTTCAGTAGTATAAGTCTAGTCTGCTGAGAATCTCCTTGTTCTTGAACTTTGAGTTGTCTCTGAACTCAGGTGACCATGGACACTGGCTGAATGGGCTTCCTGCTATAGATTTCCTTTAACTTACACTACCTGGTCTAACACAGCTGATCCGTTGTTTCAAACTGAACGACTGAACACGGGGCCATCTCATGGCAGCAGCCAGCTTCACGGTCACTAACATCATGAATAAGCTGTCAGAAGACTGAATTTATTTCTAGCAAACTAAAACACCTGTGAGGTTGCCTCTCATCCTCTGAAACACTTTGAACCATGGATGAAGATGCGTTTATTTCACTTCATAGATTGTTTCCCATTATTTATCATATAAAATGGAAATTATTCAAAACAGGTCACTTTCTTCTTAAAAACGGATTTTCAAAAAGTTTCATGACTCCTATCCCAGCGTGACGTTCTCCTCATAAAAGCTGAGAATCATATATGGTCTTTCATAGATCCTTTTTCTGATAGCGCTCATTTCTGCTAGTTACTGTTGTAATCCTAACAGTGTAATCTGATTTTGAAGTTTTTTTTTAATATACAGATTACAACAACAACAAAAAAACAAAATGAGAAAACAAAACTTTCACTTGTCCCTTTAATTTGTGCAACAAAGAGTAAAATAGGGCAATGAGACAATAGTTTGATGATGAAAATATGAGGAAGTTGTGGCTTTTAATGATAGTGCCAATTTAGTAATAATAATAGATTTTACTTTAAAATGACATTACTATGAAAGTAACCTGAGATATATTTAATTTTAAATTTTCTGGGCTAAAGAGATGGTTCATGAAGCTGTTAAAGGTTAGGCTCACAACCAAAATTTAAATTTCCTTTTGAAAACAAAATTTCATCATCATTTGGCATTTAGTATTCAACATAAGAGTTAATAAAATATTTATTTTATTGTACTGTATCTTCAAACTCCACATGTGTTTTATACTGACACAGAAAGTGTCTCAGGGAAGATTCAATAACAACATAAATGTTTGCATTATATTCTCTTTTCATTGTCAAGTGAAGGCATTTATTTTGTAAAATCAGGCAATGGGTAAAATCCCAGCATATTGTTCTTAGAAGGTACGGCTTCTGTATAGAATAATTGTATGTATGGTGTGGTGTGTGGGGGAGACACAAAGTGAGGGGACCCATGTATGAGTTTGTAATTGCACGTGTCCAGGCACATAGAGATGGAGACCAGAAGAGGGTTTTAGGATGCTTTCCTACCTTATCACATTGAATCAAGATCTCTTAGTGAACTGAATTCAGCCAGGCTGACTCCTGGAACCCACTAATCTTCTCCCCAAGTGATGGGATTACAAGTATACTCAGCCAAGTCAACACATTTATGTTACAGACTTGAACTCAGGTCTTTAGCCTTGTGTAACAAGCCCCCCCCACACACACACACTGGGACATCTCCCTAGACTTGAAAATAATTATTTTTAAGGGAATAATTCAGTGTAAGAATGAATTAAAAGTTGTCTAATACAATTGAAGAGTGATCAGCTCTAAGACACTATCTGCTGGCATATGCAATTGTTGAAAATTCTTTTAAGATTTAATTATGTGAGTCAGAGGGTCTCATGTGAACATTAGCGAAGGTGTTGGATCCACTGGAATTAGAGGTATAGTGGTTGTGAACTGTCTGATGGGGTTTTGGGAATCGAACTTGGGTACTCTGCAAAAGTAGTATGTGCTCTTAACCTCTGAGCCACCTCTCCAACTCCAAACTATTGGCACTCTTAATTGAGCTGCTTTGCACCATGTTTCAATTTCATTAAACTTACAGAATTTTGAAGGTGTTCCAAAGTCATTTAAAAGTTTTCCAGTAACTAAATTAAGTACAGGTTTTAAAAAAATTAAATTAAGGCTGGGTTGTCAGCTCCTCTGTCACTCTAGCGCATGCCAAGGATTCAAAACTCACACTGATCGCGATAGCATATTAGGTATAGTAAACATGTAAATCAACAAAAAGGTACTAGATGACTAAGAAAACAGCATTGCTTAATTGGATAAAAATCAAATGCCATTGTCTTGTAAAAGCAACCAACAGAGTGGGAGAAAAAATTTACAAGCCATATGCGTACAGATATGTATATAAAAATTTAAATCCATGTAGCCACAAAGGACAAACTATGCTATCCCCGTCTGTGCTGGCTACTCTTACGTCAGCTTGACACACAGCTCGAGTCATGTGAGAGGAGGGAACCTCAATTGAGAAAATGTCTCCATAAGGTCCTTTTGTAAGGCGTTTTCTTAGTAATTGATGGGGGAGTGCCCAGCCAGTTAGGGTTGGTGCCATTCCTCGGCTGGTAGTCCTGAGTTCTATTTAAAAAAAAAAAAAAAAAAAAAGCAGGCTGAGAAAGCACTGGGGAGCAAGCCCGTAAGCAGCACTCCTCCGTGACCCCTCCATCAGCTCCTGCTTCCAGGATCCTGCCCTTTTGAAGTTCCTGTCCTGACTTCCTCCAGTGATAAAAGTGATGTGGGACTAGAAGCCAAGTGAAGCAAACCCTTTCCTCCCCAACTTGCTTTTTGTTCATGGTGTTTCATCATAGCAATAGAAACCCTAAGACACCGTCTGTTGACTTAGAAAGACCGTTTGTGAGGGAAGTCAATCCCGTGTAGGCGAGTAAAGTAAACTTTACCCGACAGGGCTGTTTTATATCGAATGGTACAAAGGAAACCCCACTGAGACATTTTATTCTTTCTTAGCTCAGTGACTTGTGCACAGAGCTCGGGTTGTCTCTGAATGATCCATGCTGGCTCGGCTCTGCACCTTACTCTCCAACACAGAATGAGTTCTGAGGTGAGCTTCCTCTTACTTCCTTATGGATGCCTGCTGACCTCAACGAGCAAACACAATGTGTCTTTCTTCTTCGCTCAGCTGGCACAGCTCACCCCCACTGCTAAAATCTGCAGCAGGATGTCAAGGACCGCTTCCCCAATGTTTAAGTGACCCACCTGACTGACATTGTCACAGGGACTTCTTTTCAAGACTTCTTTGTGAACAACTGTATTCCATTCAACATCCCGCTCGCCTACCTGTTTGCCTTTTGGAGAATGCCAAAGAGACTGCTCAGTGAGGTGTTGTTCTGAAACACGTCAGGAAAACTAGACAGAAGCTGCCAAACTTCTCTTCGCTGCTGCACTTCGGAGAAGAAGGAAAGCACCTGGACAAGTCCGTGGAACACCCTCTTCTGGTTGTTGGGGTCACTGGACATCTTCAAAAGCCAAACCGCAGAGGGAAGAAATGATACTGTCTTCAAAAAGATCTTTTTTTTTTTTTTAAGAAACTACAATTTTCACATTCACAGTGTTTTCAAATTCTCACCCTATTTGAAGCCTTGGAAAATCTGCAAACATCTCTCAACATCATTGGATTCCCCCCCACACACACTTAAAGCTCCAGATATTGGCATGTTTAAAGTTTGATTAATGGAATTGTATGGCTATTATATGTTTTAAGCTAGATATTCAGAAATTAAAGTTCACTTTCTAAAACCCAGTTTTTTCTAAACCTTTTTATTTTTAAAAATATTTTATTAGTTCTTTGAGAAATTAATACAATGTTTTTTGATCATATTCACCAATACCCCCCACCTACACTACCCCTTCCCAAACTACCCAACTTTGTGTCTTCTTTTGTTTTTTCCCACCCATCAAGCCCAATTTGTACCGTTGATAAATTCTCAGATGTGCGGCCTCTCCTCTGGAGCACCATCACCTTTTCAGGAGCTACTCTTTCTTCTTTTTATTATTATTGTTATTATTATCATTTATTACAATTTATTCGGTTTGTACCCCGGATGTGGCCCCCTCCCTTGTCTAAGCTGGTTCTCCCTCTCCCAACATCTATCAGTTGTCAATACCTCCTTGACTAGGACGCCACATCCACTGCTCCTCTTCATGCTGAGATTTGGTCTAGCTTGAGCTTGCACAAGTCTTAGGCATGCTGACACAAACATTGTGAATTCACATGTGCAGCCTCCCTTCTGTGTTCAGAGGACCCTGAGTAATGTTTTGTTTTTATTACACGCCCTGGGTGCTGTAGGCATATTGTCCCCATATCTTTTATTTATTTATTTTTTTTTTACTAACCAGGATGTTTATTTTGGGAGGCAATCTCATAAAATGAACGTATGTGGGAAAACACAGGAAGGATGCCATAGATATACTCATGGCACATGTAGAAATATATTCACCAATGCGCGCACCTACTATTTGAGTTATACATAGTAGAATAAAGTGTTCCCAGATTCTGTTGCAAAGTCATAGACATTAGTTATGATGAACAGTTAACTGAGAGTGAATCTGTCAACAAACCAGCAAGACTATGGCTTTTGAATCACATGATCTGGCTAGTGCCTTGAGAAGCATTTCTTCATCATGTTCTTACCCAAAGCAATTCTCTCCACAACCCCATTAGTATCAGTCAAGTTGACCCTTCCACCTGTTTAAACTTGATTGATTTTTTGAATGGTATATTTTTGGCTACTTGGGCTACTCTACCTGACTGAAGAATTTAAGTGAGGAAGACTTTTTTTTTCCCTAGTACTGGAGTCTTGAGGCAAGCCTTCAACCACCGAGCTACATCTCCAATCATCTCACAAACACCAGGATGGTGAGAGCTTTCTAATAGATTTGAGCTATTACAGTGGTGTCCTTAACATGGCTCTTCTGGAAACCAGATTACTAAAAGGTACATTTGTAAAAAAAGTAAAAGTTACTTTCAGCATAATTTAGAGAATCAAGGAAAAATAGACATGCTGTATTTATTCCTGTCTATAAAATTTCTGATGGATTCTTAATTTTTCTGAATCTTTCATTACATGTGGGTTTCAATCAACTTAGACTATTGGTCTCTTGTTTTTGCCATCAGCACTTAAGACTAGCATACACGAATGGTCATGGACACTTTGATCAGAAAGCATTGGCTTCAATGTATAAAATTTGAGGGACGGGGACAAATGATTGCATCAGAAGTCACCAAATGAAATATGATGTCATTAGAAAAATAAAAAGACATCCATTTTCTAACTTCTGACTTCTGACAAGGAAATGACTCTTCTATATTAATTATTAAACTTGCATTATATCCTGTATAATCGCATTCCCAGGTCTCAGGGAAAATATTCTTTACCCATCACAGAGCCAAGCCATATTTTATCCAAGGTATATTACATTAGCCATATGTAATATTTCAAATTCAACATCAAATCATTTCAGTCCTGCACATTTTAATGATAAATAACCAGTACTTAACATTAAACACTATGTGTAAATGTTTACATGGGAGCAAATTATGCTCAAGATCTACAAATATTCCAGTCACCATTTCCCAGTCCAAGTGAACTACAGACTTGCCAAATAATTCATAGTGAGTCAGTTTGGATATCCAACAATAAAAGCATAACCCCTCCAATTTTGCATAAGATTTTGGATATATACATGTGTATACATATACATATAGGTACATACATTATATGTATGTTTTATGTTATCTGCACTCACCTGAGAGACCAGATACTTTAGTTCTTGAAGAGAAGACTCTAAAAATGTCATGTTAGAAAGGCAAAATCTGTTGAAAACATTTTTTCCTAGAGTGAGCCAAGAGAAAGCATAGCTTGCAGCATAGCCTGGGTAGCTTTCACACAATGCTGCTCGTATGTCCTTGGCAGTTGAATTTTGCTTCAACAGCTAGAAGTATGTGGGAGAACAGAGGAGTGATATTAGAAAATACGAATACGAAAACATTTTCATCTTCAAGGTCACTGGCCTATCAACACCTCTTTTTAATGTTCTGGTTTTCAAAACAATAATCAACAACAAGATACACAAGTTTGCCTACGTGAAGTTGTGGAGGAAGAGTGTGCATGAAAGTGTAAGTTCTTATCATGGTTTTAATTTAAATGATCCACACTTGGTTTGTATAACTGAACCCATTCCTCATATCTGACCAGAGAACCTAAAAGCACCAAATGTTTTCTGACAAAAATCTTTGTGAACAGAAGTAATATTTTTTTCCTGAGCTTTAAGCAGCATAAGCTTGAGTCCCTTAATCCTGTGTTTCTTGTATAATTGGTCATAATTTTTAGAAGACCTCTGAAAAGTGCTTCAAGGTCTACTCTTAGGACCAGTTATGTTTATTTACAAACATGGAGAGATGGATTGTGTTTCCTTTCAGTCTCATGTACAGAAAGATTAAAAAGGAAAACTATGAAAATGTTTTTAAATAGGTAAGTCAAGATATTTACAACAAGCAATAATGGGAAATAATTTTCATAATAAAGTCATTGTAACTGGCCAATGTGTTTTATCGCACAGAAGAACTGCAGATGAAAACACTTCTTCAGCCAGGATATTGATCACCAAAAGAATTTATGTATTTACAATAATATCTACATTTAATTGTAATATTCAAGGGATTCCTTCCAGGAACTAACTCATATAACCCTATGAGGTAAAGGCCAACTCCATTCTCCCCTTACATTTACCTCACAAAATGTATACTCTGCTTTCCAGCAACTCAACTTCTAAGTATAATGGAACAGACAGGATCCACTTATCTAGGAGGCAGTATGAGTGCTAGGTTTCCTGGTCATTCATCCACAGCTCTGATCTAACATTACATGTAGACTCATCCTGAAGTGATTTCTCTACTTATTCCTGCAAAGGTTGCAGAAAGCAGCAAAGAGAAAGAAAGGAATCAGAGAGATTGCTGACACAGGCATCAATATGTCATCCTAATTCTTACATCCCTGCCTTGTTCCAACTACTCTAAAAATATGTATCCACCCATGGAAAAGGCACTTGGGGTTTATATCTCTGGAATATGTGGCTTTGTGCTGTCTTCCAAAATTCTAAAATCCCATTCCATATGAAAAAGAGAACTTGGGAGCTCCAATACAGTAAAGAAGTAATTTTGAGAACAGTGTTTCTATTCTATGCAATAAAGAAATTGTCTGATCCAATGCAAGCTCTTTCTGGGAAGCAAGACAAAAACAGAGTGGAATAGTACAGATTTTCCTTGTGTGCACACAGATCCAGTGAGGGAAGGACTTAGACTGGAATTAATTGGGAATGCTGAGGAACTTCCAGGCCACCAAGGGAGCCTTAGCAACCTCAAATGTGACTGAATATCATCTTTCAATGTCTAGAATATACAGAGTAAGCAAGTCTCTTCTCACAGGCAGAACAGGCAGAGTCAGCTTTTTTTTTTTTCTCTTTTTTCTTTTTTTTTTTTTTTTTGGCCGTGTTGATTGTGCTGTCTTTTTGTAGAATCCATTTTTGTGCCATGTTTTTGTTTACTTATATGATTTGGTTTGGTAAGTCACGACTCAGTTCAATAAGATGTTTCTGTTGCACACAGCGATGGTAACCTAACACAGGAGTCAGCAATAAACTCAAGGTGAGCAGTAGTGGCTGGGGTTACTGGAATAAGGGTAAATGTCAGCGGCATGTCTTCTGATTCAGAAATGCCTGCTACATAGATAAAGTGTGTGAGAAGGAAACTGGGGAAAAGAGGAGATGGGGAGAGGAAAAGCAAAACGATGGAGGTCAGCCATATGGTTAAAGAATGATTGCAGGAGTATAGGAACCAGGGTGGCTGAAAGATGGCAGAGGATGGAGGTTGTGCTTAACTGCAGAGTAACAGTTGTTCTTTAAAGCTCTTCAAGTCTAGTTTCTGCATGCAAGCACATACACACACACACACACACGAGAGAGAGAGAGAGAGAGAGAGAGAGAGAGAGAGCGCGCCTTCAGGCTGTCAGCTCACACCTCTTATAAAAGTGTGTTTATTATCTTTCAGTCTGAAGAATCATAAAGTAGATGATCTCTGGGAAAGAGAAAACTCCATAGGCAAGCTCCCGAAAATATGTTAAGGAAAAAGATTTTCCTACTTAAGGGAGAGATTTCCATAGCTCTAATTTGTCCAAAGGTATCAGTGTGGATGAGGCATCGAATGCACTGTTACAGCTTCATTTTTTTTATTTCCTTGCTTCATAAAATTGAAAAATCACATAAAATACTACATTATTTCTTAGTAAGTGAAAACCGTAAGTTCAATTAAGGAACTTACCAGGGCAGTAAATAAATGCCCAAGACCTTAAAGAATTTGCAATGTCTTGAAATTAAGCTTTGGTTGAAAAGTGACCAAGAAAAGGACCTGCCTCAGATAGTATTCAAATTGGAAAAGTAATGCAAACCCCTTCCTGCTTGGGAGATCCCTCTATCAATGTTAAATATATTTGTTCAAATTCTTCATTATCTGTTGACTGCAAAACTAAATGAAATTACCTTTTCCAAATCAAGGATGCGTGTAAGCACTTGGCTGCCATTGAAAATTTCTGTGTTCATTCCTTCCAAATCATAGCTTGGTCTAGGAGGTACTGTGGCATGGTAGAAGGAACAGCAGATTAGAAATTTAGATACACACATACACACTCACTTGCAAATGGGCACAGTCACATGAGATTTCATCGTTATATTCTATAATTTCATGTTCCCCACAGCAAGAATATGCTCATGTATGACTCTCCCATGAACATTTCTTGCTGGCAAAATGGCAGATTTTGTAAGCTTTTCTTTCCACATAAAATTGTCATGGTTTTAGGCCCCCCATTCTTTTTTCCTCCCAATCATTTTGATGCCATTTGCATTCACTCCAGTTTCTGCCCTTAAACTTCATCACCAATATTATTGCCCAATAAACAGAATCATTTCTGTGTGGGCTTAGAGGACTGAGGTGTCCCGACCAACTCTACAGATCCATCATCTCCAACATCTGTTCCAAGAATCAACCAGTGCACATCTGGTAATAACGGTCTTTCTTTTTAATTATCCAATTGGGATGCTGAAATCTGCTTAGGATCATAAATCCCTCTTTCCCCAAAGTGGTTTCTGAATGATATTTTAGATCAAATAAATGGGATGAAGTAATTAGTTTAGACTATAATCTATTTTAATTAAGAACTTTCCAAACTGGCCTTGTCTAGTACTAGTTATAACTTGGTAGAGTTTTCTGGGTATAGAGCATTAATTAAAGAGAAGTGTAGAATCATATCTATACCATGAATGTCTAGAAACAATTATGTTTAATTTTGTGAATATTGGACACAAGTATTTGTTATCCTCATGACAGAAAATATCAGCATTTAAAGGTACCAGTAACATGTTTCAGTAGGGCCTTTATTTTAGTGACTATGGGGCTGAAGAATTTATCATCTGATTCTTTTAGAATCAAAGTATTTATGAGATAACTATCCAGGAAGAGAAACATAATCAGCTACTAAGCAAAGCAGAGTTTGCTGGACTATGGGACTGAATGTTTTTCTACTGTGCCTTAACCTACTCAACCAGAGAGCCACAAATTACACATAACAACACTAACTCCTGAGAACATTGTCCAGCGTGACATCAACCCTGCTGTTCTCCATTTGGTTTAACAACTTGTACCGAAATGTTACTTACTATCAGAGTTTTAACTAGTCCATTAATGTATTCTTTCTTTCCCCTAAAGGAGCAGTGGAATTCCAACAGGAAAGGAACTTTGTTCTGTTCCCCAGTACATGCTCAGTCCCTAAGTGCAAGACAGCATGCAGCTAATCCACATTTGTCAAATAAACACAAAGCCATCCTCTGGTTTGAGGGTTTGCAGTTCTAACCCGTGTTTCTTCAAGGCACCAGCATCACTCATGTAAAAGCTTTGAAACTTGTGTTTATATGAAGGAACTGAAGAAGTCCAAGGCACACACAAATTTGAAGAGTTCTGGCCTTATGGGAAGTATGGTCAAGCTGAAGACCTTGAAACCAGGTGTCAAGGGGGAGAAAGAAGCACACAGCTCAAAGAGCACTGGACAGCAGCCGCCAAATGCTTATTGCTCTTATGACCCAGTGCTTAAACTGACTAGGCTTCATAATCTTCACCCATTAAAGTGAAAGTTTCAACAGGTCTCTGAGGTACTTGCCAATCATTTTTGTTACTGGAAATTCTGTCCACTCCAGTTTCATTTATTTTGCAGGTGAAGTCCAGGCTCAAGTCTGGGACAATTCTCAACACCTAGACCTTTCTTCACATTTCAGTAAGAACTTAATTTCTAATCATTCCTAAGAACTTGGCACAATTATACTACCACACTCAGGCAGCCATGGGGAGTCTTGGGGTCCCATAGGGATAATCTAAGCACTTCATCTTTATTTGAAAATCTGAAGTATAAACCTTTTAAAGATTAGCCCTTTTGCTGACTGTTATAAATATCTATTCTAAGTCTTATGGGAGAAAGCTGGCTTACCCAGTAATGTGTGACTTCTTTCTGGAACTTGGGTCCTCTGGAGTGATAGATTGCTGTCCCTCTTGGGGTTGGATGACTTCTTTGGAATTTCACTAGAGAAGAAAAAGCAAGAACTCTCTAACTTAATCCACATTAGTTTCAGTTAACTAAAGCAATGTGTTATGCAGACAGTTCAGGGGCTCCAAGGACTTGCAAATTTTCTATCTTTTTTTTTCTAGGATATTAAAAAATGAAGTCACTTAGCCAATGAGCCAATGAATGCATAAGGTTTCCTGCCTGGTAAACTTTTATTCTGTGATGATGAACTAGATGAGACTTTTAAAATAGTCATCATTATTTTATTCTTGTGAAGAGAACTTACGTGAATAAAGCATTACAGGCAAACACTAAAAAATATTTATGGCATTCTTTTTCTATTCAAAAGATGACAGATTCCAAATACAAGGGTTATGTTCTGAAGGCAGAAACAAGGCCTGCTTGTTTGTCAGGTTATTTGTTTTTAAAGTTTACTGCATTTAATTATGGATGGCATTTTTTTATTCAAAGGGAACTAGAACTTACAGAGAGATTTAAGAAAAAAAGCAAAGAATAAACATTTAATAAGTATCTGGTGTGTGCCAAGGCTATACTAGGATTGACGCCACCGGGTATAAGGGGATAATGTTAAGCCTCATTTCTAATTCCACCAAATGTGGAATTAGACATTCAATGTGGTGATAACAGCACTGTGAAGCCAGGTGTTCCCATGACACATAAAAAATGCTAGCTTTGGGGAGAAAAGATCACTGAATTTTCTCAAATTTAGTAACCACCATTTTAAGAATGCATTCCCTACATTTATGACTAGTACTAAAGTAAAAAAAAAAAAAAAACACCACCACCAAACACAAATAGTTTATTACATTTTTTTTTCAGTAGTGAGGATTGAATTTAGGACTTCATGCACACCAGGCCAGAACTTGAGCTATATCCCCAGTGAGCTATATTCCCAGTCCCCCAAGTAGAAACAATTTGTATTTTCAAAAGTTGATTGACATGGCAGCTCAGTATCCAAGTGTGTTCCTACTAAGAGGAACAGGGACTGCCTCTGACATGAACTCAGCGGCCTGTTATTTGATCCCTTTGTCCTGAGGGGAGAGGAACCTTGCCAGGCCACAGAGGAAGATAATGCAGCCACTCCTGATGAGACCAGCTAGGCTAGAGTCAGATTCAAAGGGACCTCCCCCATCAGTGGACTTGGAGAGGGGGATGGGAGGAGATGAGACAGGGAGGGTGAGACTGGGAGGGAATGAGGGAGGGGGCTACAGCTGGGATACAAAGTGAATAAACTATAATTAAAATAAAAAAGAAAAGGAAAAATTAAAAAATTGAAATAATTGAATAATTGAAAGATTGAAATAATTTTCAGAATTTTGGGATGTTAGTGAACTTTGTGTAATTGTGTACGAAAAGCATAATTAAGATACATAATGATGGAAAGAAATTCTACTATCATAACTGTGTTTTAGCCAGATCCCTGTTTTATAAAACTGATCTTAACAATTTATGGTTGGGAAAGTTCATTCAGTAGTGGGTTTTGTTTTGGTGGCTTCTTTTTATAAAAATGACAAGAAGAGGTAGCATTTGTTTCTATTCCCCAGTGTTTTTCCAATATCCTCCTTAAAATGTACTGGTTGCTCCAAAAGTTCTGCATTCTTAATGTACATTTGAATTATTCATGAGCATGACTGTATTCCCTTAAATCTTTTTACATTCCTATGCTGACTATTTGGACGGAAAAGCCATTCAGATGAAAATAAGAGCTGACCTGAACCTTTTCCCTCCTCTCTCTCTCTCAAAAAAAAAAAAAAATAGAAAGTTGGCGAAAGTTGAGTCTACTTTTCTTTCCTTGAGATTTTTTTTTTCCAGTCCAGCTTGTAACTTTGTAGGGAAGACCACTGAATATCAACACATTTTTAAAATAGAGAAGAAAGGGGGGGAAAAAAACCTGCCTTCATGAAAATTTTAAGGACCAGGGACGGCAAAAAGAATCCGAGGAGAGTGACAAAAATCAAAAGAGCAAGAAAGAGGCAAGGAATGATAAGCTAAATAAGTAAGTGAGGAAAGGGATGAGGACCTGGGCAGTTAAGAATTGCGGTCTTGGAGAAGCAAGGCTACTTTTGCTGCATAGAGCCGGGTACCCAGATTCTCCTGTCCGTTACACACCCTGGCCCTACTCCTGCCCATCCCTGCCATCAGCAAAGTGATGCTTCCAGACAAGAAGCTGTGTAGCTTCCAGTTCTTGGAGGATCTTCCCTGCACCAGGAAGTTATACAGCTGCCCACTTCCTTCGGTGAGGCTGTGCTGTGGGCATACAGAGTTAGAATATCATATGAACCTTGCCATTCATCCTCGGGGGCAGGGGGCATCGCTCCAATTTTACTTCATATCAGACAGTAAGTTGAAATGCAACTTCTGTCAAACAAGGATGACTTTATTATCCCTCTAACAAACCACTAAAGGGGGCAAAAATGAAGCCAGTCTTCCTGAGCTTTCTCTGAGCGTTCTACTGAGCATGATTAAAATGACAGGAGAGCAACAGGGCCTTTGCTGTGACTTCAAATAATTGATTCATGCACATCCATGCACCATAAGTTCTCCATCTTAGGTTGTGACATCGTGGATACCAGGGACCAAGCACCACGTCTCAGTCACCTCTCCAACCTAGAATCTAGCGCAGTCCACGTAACAGTGGACTCTTTGATCTGACAGTCCATGGGACGTGGACCAAGCATATTGAGGTTAAAGGAAACTAGAACTTTCAGTGCTGTTTCCTCCTAAAATATCTCAGATATTGTTTCCTCCATCTATATGTTACGGACATGAACTAACTTGAAATAGGTGAGCAAATTATCTGGGACCCCTCCTCGTAGGCATGTCTAAGTCTGCAGGCATCATTGTAGACCCAGAGGTAGTATCACAGACATAGGCACCTAGTGGCACCCCTCTCTAGCCATTATCATTGTTAGCTTGCCAACATTTATTAAACTTCTCCCCTGCATAACTATAATGGGAAAATCAAATAGGAAAATCAAGAGTTTCACATATTCACGGGAGCTAATCAAGGTCAGGCACAGGGAATGATAAGAAAGTATAACAGATCCACTGACTTGGAGCTATCGTTGGTCATGTTTGAAGAGCATGGCCCTTAAATTGACGACATTCAACTGAGCCCTCGGTACCTCATTTCTTCCTCCATTGTTTCACTACCCTACTGGCCCTTATCCCTCAGAGGGTATCTGACAATTCAGTGTCTGGAGACATAGTCATTTGTCACAATTACAGAGAGAATGCACTTGGTACTTAGTGGGCAGAGGTGAGTGGTGATGCTGAACACCTCAAACACACAGCTCAACCACGAATTGTCTGCTCCAACTATCAGCTGTGCCAAAGCCAGAAAACACTGCAGGCGTCCATGACAACTGAGTATGATTACTTACGGAAAACTCATCCCCATTTGCACTCCCCACAAACCAACTTGAAAGACTTAAAGCTCCTATTCAGGAGCTCTGAATAGCTGTAATGAACTCATGGAAAATCTATCTCATATCGGATATCTCTGGGAGTATATGAAAGCATTATGCAAAATGTGGATGGCCTCTGAATTTGACACATCAGGCCATCTGATTTGAGAAAATTTACCCTTGGAAGTGATCCAAGAATGCCTGATTCACATCAGCAAGTGGCTGATAACATTATTTAATGCAACTTCATTGGTCCATCTGATCTGTATGTACAAGTTCCACAAAGTTGGTCGAGCACCTTTCTTTTAGCATGCCAGAGATGAGACCTTTGCCTCGGTGGAATTTATGAAGATCTCTCTAGAGCAGAACCCCATAAGAGCGATGTTTTGTATTAAAATTTCCTCTCAGTTCTGATGAAAACTTAACCCAGAATAGATTTGACTTTCCAGACATGTCTACCAACAGCTACATTTGGGAAATGTCACATTTATCTATCTCTCTCCCTCTCTCTTTCTATATATATATATATCATCATAATAGGATTTCTGCACTTACACCGGGTGTCAGTGTTTCCTGAAAGGGAAAGACTACCTGGATGGGTAATGTCTGTGTGACGTACTGAAGTCTGTCTATAAAAAGCACTCTTACTAGGAAAGAGACATATGGCCCAACCTGGAAAGAAGATTCTGACATTCTTTTTTTAATCACTAGGGGTTAGTTAAATTTTTATAAGTATCTTCATCTTTTCCTCAGAATCACAATCACATGTAGTGACATCGGGAAGGAAAACGTGCTGTAAGCCCACGTCTGATCTCAGTCGCACCTGCCATTCATTCATCACTGACTGAACTCCAGATACAGACTCAGGACACTGTAATGGTCACGGAGTCATTCACACTTACTTAATGCTCTTGTCCTTCCTAGTTATCCCTGAGCAGAAGCCATTCACAGAAAAAAAATTTAATTGCTTTAATTATCTCTCTGATTTCATTCTGACCTTCATTCTTCAAGGGTCATCCACACTTCAGATATAATCCCTGCCTATTACATTCGAAACCTCTCTCTTCTAGGTCACCCACTTATGATCAAGATTTATAAATCCCTTAATATGTTGACCAATCTGAGGGTTTTAATATTCACTGGAAGGACTTTTGGATTTATAATATGTAATTAGAACAAGTATATTTCAAAAGGTTTTTTAAGGTCCTGTGTTGAGGGGAATGAGGAGACATAACAGGGACATGAGAAATAGAGGCGAGGAAGAGACAGCACCCATGGCTTTTTCGGTGACAGTGTGCCACTACGTTCTACAGAGACACAAAATAGATGTGGCAACACTGTGAGCAAATCCATGATATTCACAGTCAAAAGAAAAGTTGTTTTCCTGTCTCTCCACATTGGTTAATCCACGCCTCCATCTACATGTTTATAACACTAAGTTCTAGGATTCTTTCTCTGTGGTTTAACCTAAACACACCTACTATTCTACCTAACACAGACACACCTTCTGTCCTTAGTGAGTGCGCGAGTGCGCATGTGTGTGTGAAAGAGAGAGAGAGAGAGAGTTGAGTTGCATCCCCAGTCCTCAATGGCTCCTGGGAGAACTCTCCTGTCATCTCCCTGCCCAAATCTGCTTCCACTCTAGGGATATACCCAACAGCAAGATCCACTATCTTTTAAGGAAGCTGCCAGACAAGCCACCATTTATGTCTAATGTTCTGGGCGTATTGAGAGCTGAGAACAAATATTCATCACAGTTACCATATTATGTGATCATTTGAGTGTTATTTTGTCTCCCTGCCTCTTTCCTCTGAGGTTCTACATTCTTGTTGAGCATGAAATGTGCATAATTCATGCCTGCAACTGCAGCAACTTACATCGTCTGGAGCACATTGTGTGTAGTCAATGCATTCAGTCTGGATGACTAATTGGCCTACGTGACAGCTAATGCATCCTTACAGTTTGTTCTTAGAGAAATAAAGTTTAACACTTGTTTTAACACCGATTCCACTTAAAATGGCTATAGTTTGAAATTTTAAAAAAACACAGGAACTACGTACATATCCCATTTCATTTATACAGCCAAACTGTTCCAAATCTCCTTATTTTATGTTCTGAGTATTTTCAGATTCATTTTAAAACTCAGTTACATTTTCTAACACTAAACAAAAACAAAAAACAAAACAAAACAAAACCTGAATAAATTGCATTAACTAGTTTTCCAGTTCTGCAGGGGCTTTCCAATAAGATCAAGGACATGGATTCACAAGCCATGGGCCATGAAAAAGTATAGTCAGGAACAGGGGTGGGAATCCACAGAGGCAGGTGCCCCCCTCCCCAGAGTCCCCAGGAATGCTGAATCACTTCTCCAAATAATGACCCTTCAAGTTCTGAGGGGGTGATCTCTGCTCTTCGCTGACTGTGTGAGCATCAGCATGAGCCAGGGGTTCCCACTGTGTGATTTGTTCTTAGGCACTGCATGGGGAAGAAGCACAGGGTTAAGCTCTGTGATGTCAAACTTTCCTTCATGCTAGAGAGCAGGAAAGCCATAAATGCAACCATCTCTTTTGACAGGCCACTGGTTAGAGCTGACACTGAGTTTAGCATCTTTGTTGTTGTTGTTGTGGGTTTTTTCCCCTTTCATTGTGAAGCTAATACCTGGAGGAGTATGAATTTATTAACAGAAGACTAGTGTCAAAGTCAAAATCACATCAAAACCCTAGGCCGCTGGGCAGGCAGCAGCAGCTGCAGCGTGAGTATATCTTTCAGAAGAGCACCTATTAAAGGCAACATCGCGGGTCTCTTTTGATGCCACCAAAGGTATTGTTTCTCTCCTCACTCCGAGACCAGAAGAGAGAAACTGTTTGTTGTTTTAATGAGGTTCTGCTGGTGACTCTCCCTTTACCAAAAGAAAGCCATTTAGGAGTTTACCCAGTAGCTAGGTACCAGTTTCATTGCACGGATGCACTAAGCAGGAAAGTTAATAGCATGCTGGGAAAATGTCATTAACACAATTTATTATTGTACGTAAGTTCCTAAATTAAGCTCCAATTAGTTCAGGAAGTATGAAATGCACAGCAATATGCAATGAACTAGACAAACAATCTGCAAGTTAGACTGATATTTTAAACAGCAGAGATGACCGTCATGTCACTCAACTCTATGCAGTTCACTCTCTATGCTACTATACAGGACATAGTCCTTTGAGGAAAAGTGTATTATTCCCATGAGGCCCAATAGACAGACAGACAGACAGACAGACAGACAGACAGATAGATAGATAAATAGGATAGATAGATAAAGTAGATAACTATGCCAAGTAGCATTAATTCAAAGTATAAATCGTGGCTATTTTCTGTGTCTTCTCTGATGCTCAGGTTACAAAACACCTGTCGTGAGTAACTGTCCCTCTCAGTGTTCCCTTTCTATCAAGGATGAAAGCTCCTTTTCTTCCTTAAGTCTGGAGAAGGTGTTTCCTAAGTATCCTGTGGCATTTTCAAGGAACAGCAGGATTTTGTCTTCTCTACCTCTGTGTCACTTGGAATGGTGTCTGTCCTGTGGAAGTATTGTCATCATTATTTGTTGAATAATAAACAAGTGGGAATATTAGAGCTGTTTTAAGCATCAAAACTGATTAACTTACTAAAGCAACAAAACCAGTGAGAATTATCAACCCAGCGTAACAATTGTATATTCCACCTTGTTTCTGGTGACAGTTCTTGACGTGTTTACACCTTCCATTCAAAAGGTTGCAGTTAATCTTTTTAAAGTTATCAGTCATTTTATATGATGGCCAAATCATGCTGATACAATTAAAGAAGAAACTGCGCTACATGTTAAGGAATATAACATATAACATGAGAACCAACTATCTTTATTCTTTTCTTCAGTGAACCATTTTTTTTAAAAAATCTGTAACAGAATTATCTTACAGTTGACTCAAATTGCAATACTATTTGCAGTTCTATTGACAGGTAGGCTCCTGGGAATCTCTTTTAGGACTAGGTTTCCAGGAAGAAACACTGAGGTTGTAAATGATAACGCTGTAAACGGTCTCTATTTTCTATCTTCATTCTTCAGCTGTTTCTCACATCATAACATAGAACAGTAATTAACCTCATTTAAAGGTTATTGTTTAATTATGGAACTTTTTTCCAGGGGGGGGGTGTCTCTGTAGCCTTGGCTGACCTAGAACTAGAACTAGCTTTACAGACCCAGCTGGTCTCAAACTCACAGACATCTGCCTGCCTCTGCCTCCTGAGTACTGAGATTAAAGGCTTGTACCACCACTGCCCGCTATTTACTGTGCTTTCAACGTTATTATTTTGCATTTTGAGATGCAACATTTTTAATTTCCTTATTTGCATTTCCTGGCTTTCATTGTAACTGGAAGGACCACATAAAGTAATATAATTGTCATTCTTCCTGGAGATGAAGTGCCTGCTGTTTACTTTATACCTGTGATTTACTCTTAGGACAATGGGTCACTGACAAGGTGAGAAGGGACAAAGAATCTCTGAGGGAAGAGAAGCAGAACTGCCCCCTCACCCCGTTTCATCTTAAGAAGGAAAATTTGAGTAACTGACGGATTCAAACTAAATAGATAATGATGGGACTTCAATGTACACTCACTTGGCTCCATTCCCACCACCTCCACTTACACAGGAAAAGAACTTTCACATATGTCAAGGATGGATACACTGGTTATTTCATAAGGAAAGAAAATTGATCTTTCAGACAGACTCACATACTTAGGAAAGCCTTGTACCTGTCTTTAAAGAGTGTTTCATCAATCCCCTTTCTGCGGAGCAGATCTCGTGGCCCATAGGGTGTGTCTTTGCATTTAGAGTCTGTGTCACACAGGAGGGTTTGTAGGAATGGGAAGAATCCAGCACTTGGAAGGTTTCTAGGTGCGAGGTAACCTGCAATTAAAAATTAAAAAAAAATAAATATAAAAATGCTCTCACTATGACAGACATACCTGTGGAGGCAAAGAAAAACAGTAACACCTACATTTTATAAAATTGCATTTTTCATAAGACTGTCTGGGACCTTGAAATTAGTCCCACCTTGGCAAACACTGGCCTGGAGAATTTTTTATTTAACTTGATTTTTCTAGACTTCCTAAAGTGAATCAAGGGACTTAAAAATGCCTGTTGCCCAATGGGAACTTCTAAAAACACTTCAAATTTTTTTTCTACTATTTCTGATTATGTGTGTGTGTGTCTGTGGTGGGCAGGCGGCGGGCATATGAATGCAGATAACTGCAGGAGCCACAGGAGGGCATCAGGAGCCGGAGTTACAAGCAGTTGTGAGCCACCCAATGTGGGTGCTGGGAGCCCAGCTCAGGTCCTTGCAAAGAGCAGCAAGTGATTTTAACTATTGTGCAACTCCAGTCCCTCTAAAACAGTGCTTAAATGTAGCCTTAAGAACACTTGTTAGAGTGGTTTAAAAGTAAATCTGTACATCCACGTGACAAAAGACTATGTAACCACTAAGCATAGCAGTTCACGTACGGAAAATTTACAAAGTATGCCAGAGGAACAGATAAGAAAACTGGCATAAACAGAATATTCCAAATCCTTTAAAATTCATAATCATATTTGTATTACAAACCTGAAAGATCAGACAAAAACATTTACGGCCTTTTAAATTGGGGGGAATACATTTCATGTGAATTTTCTTTCTTATTTCTGACTGTGTACTAGCGTTTCCCACGATATATAAATCTAATTTCATAATCAAATGAACATAGATACAACCAGCTTTACAGAAGCTAAGAAATAGTTTAGACTCCTCAAATTTTGGCATTTTAATTATCACATATAATGTTCTTTTGCTCCTTCTTTAAAAACTCAATAGTAAAATTTTCAGCAGAGTAACAACTTACAGATGGAACAAAAGTCCTTGCCAACTATACCTCAGACAAAGGGCTAATACATAGGACATATAAAGAACTGCAAAAATCACACACCGAAAACATAAGATTGCCAATCAGCAAATGGCTAATGAAGTGAAAAGATGGCTCTTTGAAAAGCCCGCAAACGGCTAGCAAATGTGTGTGTGTGTGTTCAATATCCTTTAACTATCAAAAGAGAGAGAGAGAGAGAGAGAGAGATTTGAAACCCCTTTGTGATCATCTTTTACCAAAGTCAGAATGGCTTCTGTCAAGAAAACAAATAACAGGTGCTGTGAGTAAGAGGGAAAAGGAGCCTGTGTGTTGCTGGTGGGGGTGCGAACCGGTGTGAATGCTGTAGAGAAGAGCACAGAGGTTCCTCAAAACATTAGAAATACAACTACAACATTGCCCAGCGAGGCTGCTCTTGAGCATGTACTCCAGGGACTCTGCATCCTACCCCAGACACACTTGTACATCCCTGTTTATTGTTGCACGATTCATAAAAGCAAGGACAGGGAACCAGCCTGGATGTCCGCTAATGGCAAGATAATGAAAATGTAATTTATATACACAGAAGAATTTCACTCAGCTGTTAATAAAACTTAAATTTGCAGGAAAATGGATGGAACTAGAAAATCTTACATTAAGCGACACTGCCTCATCTCAGAAAAACAAAATTTGCATGTTTTCTTATATATGTGGATCCTAACTTTGACTGTTTGCATGTAAGTAAATGAGAGGTTAGAAAAGAACGTACAGACCATGAAACTAAATAGGAGACTGTGAGAGTGGACCAAGCTAGTTGAGAGGGAGGGCCAAAAGACATATATAACACGAAAGTAAAAAATGAAGCTATTGGAGGAAAGACACAAGGGAAGGGGAAAGGTGGAGGAAAAGAGGCAAATGTCAAAATGAAGCCTAATTCTTCATACAGTAATAAAAAACAATAGTGAGTGATGTTAATGAATATGTGGATATCCCCCCCCCCAAAAAAAATTAGTCATGAACTACAATGGAGAAAGGTTGACTTTAACAACTGCTTTATAAGATGCGCTGTCTGGCAAGGCAGTTGGCCAGCTGTAGAATACAAGTTTGTCACAGTTAGGCTTGATATTAAAACACTAGATTCCTCCTGTGGGAAAAGGAGAGAGTCAATGAACTTCAAAAAAAGACAGATTTTATAACTATAAGGGAAATTCCAAACTGGAGACTCAAAAACAAAACCTTAAGTTCCTCACGAATCTGTTTTAAAAGGGAGTCAGTGAAAGTCGACTTTCATTGTAAAGAGAAAGAAACGAATTTTGAGGTGAGCTCACCATGGCCATGCATTAATACAAGGGCAGAGAAGGTGATGTGAAGAAATAGGATCAAAATGACCTAAAGACTGACCAGTGGAAAGAAAGGAAGGGGGCGGGGCATAGACATTTTAGCCAGAAGAAAAGCAAGAGGGTAAAAGAGAGAGATTTTGGGAAAGGCTGATGTTGGCCTTGAAGACAAAGCAGGGGGGCACTAGTGCATGGGTGAGCTGCCCATAGAAGTCAGAAAAGGCCGGAAAGCTACCCACAGAAAGCCCAAGAGACATGAAGGCCTGATCACGCCTTGATCTTGAGCACACCGAAATTCTATTCTGGACTTCTGGTCTCCAGAAACATGAAGTCATACATTCCTGTTACTTTTTAAGCAGCTCAGTTTATAATACTCTATTATAGCATTCATAAGGAAATAATGTAGAGGCACATCTCCAACCGTGTCTGACACGAATTCCTGCAGTTCTGAAAGCTCTGACGCTCAGAAGGGAGAACATAAGCCCCCTCAACTACCCACTAGTTCCATGTAAGCAGGCCCAGTGACTAACAGCAGAAAGATTCCTTCCACTAAACCCCTAGTGTAAACTAAAGTGAACTAACAATTCCCACATATGCCTTCCTCAGGGAATCGCTATACGGGAGCAATCAAGTTGGCCCTTAACCGTTTCTCTCCATCCCCTCCATAGGAAACTTCTGCCTCAGTTCCTCTATAGGAACTTCATGCAAGACCTTCACATTACCTACAGTGCACGTCACTATTAATGGCCATCTGCTTTGTTACATAGATCCCAGTGATAGCTGCTCACTCAGAATATGATTCTGCTAAATGGAGTTAATCCCACTCGCTCTCAAGCACACATGAGCACTGATTTGAAGTGGGGGGGGGAGGTATTAGGATCTGGAGATCTGGCTCAGTAGTTAAGAGCATTAGCTGCTCTTCCAGAGGTCCTGGAGCAACTACAAGCACCCACATGACAACTCTCAAGTGTCTAGAACTCCAGTTCTTGGGGACACACTGGCCTCTTTTAGCCTCCATGGACAATGCACACATGTGATACACAGACAGAAACATGTAGGCAAATGTCCCTACACATAACATATAATAAATTTTGCAAAAGAAGCAAAGAGGGGAAGTAAATGAAGGGCAGTAGAAACATGGCCAGAAAACTCCATTGCTGTGTACCACTTATCAGTATGATGGGACGGGTGAGCAGTGCTATAGTCAACAGAAGTACACAAGAAGCCTGAAGAGAGGGAAAGGAGGGATGATGTCATGGGAAGAAGCAGGCTTTACATCAAAGTTTACCTTTCCTGGAACTGATTTTTAACTTGAAAGTTACTTGACAGGAATTTGAAAGAATATAAACTCACAACAGTCTTCAATGTCTTAAAAAATGAAGCTTCTTTGTAGGAAAACTCGTCACAGGCTTTCTCTAAAAACAAGCTCAAGGACTGATTCTCCAACCAAGGACCATGCATAGATATAACCTAGAACCCCTGCACAGATGTAGCCCATGGCAGCTCGGTCTCCAAGTGGGTTACCTTGTAAGGGGAACAGGGACTGTCTCTGACATGAACTCAGTGGCTGGCTCTTTGATCATCTCCCCCTGAGGGGAGCAGCCTTACCAGACAACAGAGGAAGACAATGCAGCCAGTCCTGATGAGACCTGATAAGCTAGGGTCAGATGGAAGGGGAGGAGGACTTCCCCTATCACTGGACTTGGAGAGGGGCATGGGAGGAGATGACGAAAGGAGGGTGGGATTGAGAGGGAATGAGAGGGGGACCTACAGCTTCGATACAAAGTGAATAAACTGTAATTAATATTAAAATTTTTTAAATTAAAAAAACAAGCTCATGAAGTATCAAAAGCAAGAGGTGACAATACGGTGCCTAAATCTTTGATAAATGATATTTACACTGTCATAACGGAACCATGCAAATGGATAATTGGTTCCCTTTTGCCCAAATATCTCACAGTACTTGGCAGTACACACTTGACCTTCAACGTTGAACTATGATCTGGGGGTCCCCAAGGTGAAGGGGCCTGATGCAGGAGCATCTCCCGTGTCCTGTGTACTCTGCTAGGCCTGTAACATGCCTTTTGCCACTCATCCTTACTTCACAGCCATAATTTCTTCTCTCTTACATACCAGCTTTTCACAAAATGTGGAAATTCTCTAATGGTAACAAGTAAGAATCAAGGGGAATTAAACTCTTGTGGCTTTCTTGCGAAAGGAAAATGGATTTTTCTGTCTTCCACCCATCTCAGTTATCTGCTCAGGGAAGTAACTACACATCGAAATGCATCACCGAACAACATGCTTTCTAAAGAGTGGCTAATTTTAACTTGAACTTATTCTGCTCTAAAAGGTGTCTCGGAGTCTAAAATAATGTTTCCTCTTACATCCTTAAATGCCAGGGTAAAAGAAAAAGAGAAATAGCTCCCCATCTTTCACCAAACTTTTAAGGTGCATAGAGAGTTTACCTTCACAATAGAATGACCGTGTTCTCAAGCAGGGCTCAGGCTTAAGGAAATAAATGGACGAAGGCCATGACTGTGCAAACCAAACCACGCAGGTAAAATCAGATCTCCGAGGCTCAGGATGTCAGGCAGGATCAAATATGCACACCCAGGAAAACATCCATGACCATCACCAGAAGAAAAGCTACTAGGGATCAAATTTGCCCCTAACCCAGTCTGGAAGTAGAGGAAGGGGGATGGGACAAGTCAGCAGTAGCACAGTTTCGCAGCAGCACCAAAAACAGTGAGTGACCAACCATGGGTGAGAGAAGATATTTCCTTAGAATGGGTAAAGCCCACATCACTGACTTGTCCCATTACAACTTCAATGCATCTCAGAGTTGTCTTGGGTTGTTGAATCAAGCCCAGCTATGGGACAGCTTTAGAAATGAATCTAAACTAAATCAAATTCAGTAAAACTAGCCTTACAAAAAGATTAAGATCTAAGAGTTTTTACATACTTTGTGTAGTAATGTCGGCCCAAACATCCATGTTCACTGACAGGAAAGATCAAGTTCTCTTTTCTTTTCCTGCTGCACAAAAGTCCTTACTCAGAGCACTATCCATGAGACGTACGGTGAAGATAAAAGCAAAGTGTGGACAACAGCCTTAGCAGCATCACCTGGGACCTTGTTAGAAATGAGCATCTCAGAAACTGAAACTGCAGCTTGGTGATGGGACACCTGCTTTGCATGCCTAAGTTATCCTGGGTTCAATTCCCACCAAGGGAAAAAGAGACATTTGCTCAGCTCCCGACTAAGAACTCCTACTTAGGGTTTATCAGGACACTAAGGGAAGGCCTTAGCAATTCGTGCTTACAATCACTTTATGTAGTTCTGGCACACACTCAACACAAAACTAGATGGTGGACCTTTACATAAGAGTCGGGTAGGAAACATTCTAGCTCTGTTGACTGTACCAAAAGCATCGCAATTACTTGATCCGGCAACTTTTATTTTGAAAGAAGCCACAGACAATGTGTGAGCTTCCTGGGTTCTAGCAAAACTTCATTTACAAAGGCAGGCAGTAGGCTGGATGTGGCCTGTGGACTGCAGTTAGCTCTTCTCTGGGCAGGTGAGCCTTCCCAATTCTCCCCCAAACCATTTCATTTCTCGCTCTCATTTTCTCTTTCATCTCTTCTTCAATCATTGTGTCCCCTTTCCCCTGTTTCTGAATACTTCTTCTTTGCTTTCACAAGGCTGTTTCCTCCATCCCTCTCCCTATCTCTACTTTATTATCTCTTTCCTCATTGTGGCCTGGCACATGACAGTGTTCTCCCAGCCTTCTCCCTTTCTACTCTACTTTTACTTTAGCAGGATTTTTTTGTCCACTTTCATAGTAAGTTCAAGAGCATGTGGCTCACTGGTACTGTCTAGACAATTACTCTTTTCCA
This sequence comes from Pachyuromys duprasi, assembly GCA_028658305.1. Taxonomy (NCBI): domain Eukaryota; kingdom Metazoa; phylum Chordata; class Mammalia; order Rodentia; family Muridae; genus Pachyuromys; species Pachyuromys duprasi. The sequence goes on from CM053751.1 coordinate 50,422,835, forward strand.
CTTACTATATTGTTGAAAACAGAAACATCAGTCTTTATTGTAATGATGTGGCCTCTATTTGACACTGTTCAGCCAGGAAGCTGGCTTTTGGTGACATTTATAGCTATTCGAATAGAAGTAGAATTCACAAATTCACACTGTGTTTCTTTGTGTTTGTTTCAAAACAGGTCAGAACCCAATCTACATGGTATCTTTATATTTCCAGGTAAAAAGAAATTAATCTTTATTCCAATGAACAGATGAATTAAGTCTTAGAAAGGAAATTTGGACTAGAAACTAGTGAGTTATTCATTAAGGATGTTACATTTTTCTTAATGTTTTTAGACAGAGGGTTTTATTGTCAGATTAATAGAAGGCCCTCTGATCACACACATGATGGTTCTTTCGTTAAGCAACTCCAAGACATGAATAAATAAGGCAAGATCCAAAATCTTCATCTGCAAGCAATTGAGTACTCAACTATGAATAAAGCAATACAGGCAGGAAAATGGGTCTCAAAAGTATATTTGTAATAATTTATTAAGGTAAGGTTTTATTCTGGTAGTTTTAGAGCAAATTTTGTTCTTACATTTTCGAAGACATAATTAAAACTGTGAAGGACATAAAGCTGCCCTTTCGAATCATTTCATAAACATTGTCTTAAGAGGCCCAGAGGACCACCCCTGCTTCCCTTCACAGGAATCTCCCACCAGGTTGTACCTGACAGGAATATCTGCTGTCCTGCTACCCTCCAGCAGGTAAAGGCAAATGCGTTTGCTCCTCTCATTCCAGACCCTCCGAGTCAGGGCATTGATACCCATGGAGCCCAGTGTGACAACCTAGAGTAATACCTGATAGGACTTGGAACACTACAAAAGAGAAAACCAGCAAAAGTGCATTTTTTAAAGATACTAGATAAATAATAAGCTATTTGAAAGAAAGAAATTTCTGATATAAGTCTTAGCCACAGTGCTCAATACTCTGTCATCAACCACGAAGTGTATTTAAATTAATAATTGGTTAAAACTCCCAAGGCCACAGAAAGACTGCATGATGTAGGACTTCAGTGTCATATAGACCTCTATATTATTACTACACTGTTAGCTTTTCCCCCCAGTGTCAAAGTAAACACAATAGACATTGTACCTTCAATAGATAGTTCTGTATTGTGCTCTTGGGTCTTAATAATGGGTAGACTCAGAGCCAGCTGGGTAGTGGTGGCACATGTCTTTCATCCCAGCACGTTGGAAGCATAGATCTCTGTGAGTTCAAGGCCAGCCTGATCTATAGAGCAAGTTCTAGGATAGCCAGGCCTACACAGAAATATCTTGCTTCAGAAAATGAAAATAAATAAATAAATGGTGGCCTCCGTTATTTGTTCAAAATAACCAATAATGCCTATTATTGTAGGTTTCATAAGTATTGGTGCTTCTGAAAATCTTTCTAATACATGGCATCCATAAAACCAACCACACAGTGAAGCCCTCCCTCTTCTCCTCAGTAAATATTTACTAAAATATTTTGTGTTTGGCCTCAAATAAGGTATTAAGCAAGCTTCTTTCTTATATTTTAATAATGAAAACTTCTATTTTAACATAAAAAGTTATTATGAAGCCAGGAATTGGGAGGTATATAAAGCCACGAAACAATGGGTGTAAACGTCCCTCTTTTTCAAGTCCATCACATGTTTACCTAATAAAATGCACATGGATATCTTTATTTTCATGGGCTTCCAGAAATGCTTGACATAGGAAAACTTATATTTTAAACAAATACTGGAACAAAAAGTCTTTGTTTTGAAAAAAAAATTTCTTACCCTGATCATTTTTGTTGTTGCTTTTATTTTTGGTTGTTTCTTTGTCAGCTTGACCCGAAATAGAGTTATTGGGTGGGGAGCAGACCTCAGTCAAGAAAGTGCCTCAATAAGATTGACCTATAGAGTACGTCTTGATTAATGATTCGGGGGCGGGGGGGGAGGAGCTTATTGTGGGTGATACCACCACTCCTGGGCAGGCAGTCCTGAGCAGGATAAGAAAGTAAATCAAGAAAGCCAAGAGGAGCAAACCAGTAAACTGCATTACTCCATGGCCTGGGCTTTAGCTCCTGCCCTGCTTGAATTCCTGTTTTTTTGGTGGACAGTGATCAGGACCTGTAAGCCAAATGAACTCTTTCCTCTCCAAGCTGCTTCTGCCCGCAGCTTTTCTCTCAACAACAGAAAGCTAACTAAGACAATACCATAACTTTAAAAGAAATTTAATATATATCATTTCTTATGTGCCACGTGACAAATCCTAAAGGACAGGCTGAGCAGGTCTGACATCCATTTGACAGCTCAAGCGAGTTTTAGTTCAGATTAACAGTAACATGCCAAACTGCAACTATCGAATACTTGACATTGAAAACATTTTGCTCAGCTACATTTTACTATCTTGGACCGAATAGTCTGGGATTTCAAAAAAAAACAAAACAAAACAAAAAAAAAAAACAAGTACATTCCTGGATTTTGCTGTTGAATTCTTAAATCGAAGGTGGCCTATTTCCACATCTATAAAATTGAGGATAATGGGCCTTGCTGCCTCACAGGGCTCAGGGAAGATTAATTAGATGACGCTTATGAAAGACATTATGAGCACTGAGCAGGCAGTCCCATAGAAACATGGGCTGCTGTTACACCACTTCTGTTTTTCTACCACTCAGTGGCTGAGTCTTTGCTGCTCAACCTGGTCTTCCATCTTTGTTCCCTGAGCCAATGAATAGTTAGGAGTATTGCATGATGTTTCTTTCTACCTAGTAATTCATAATATATACTTGCAGCAACTGGAGTAGTTTTTCAATTACTGCGTGCTCAGTGGGTGTGGTACTATGACACATGCTGCCTAATTCTCCCCAGGCAAGTCTTGCTCCATAGGAGAGGTGCTTTTCTAAGTTCAGGTTCCTCAGCAAGCTGTGGAGTGCAGCTGACAGTGAGAGCTCAGGTACCTTGTCTAATTCTTACAGCAATGGACAGTGAGGTCCCATGTCTGACTGCTTGGCATCTGAGAAATACTGCTTAGTTGTAGAGCATCTCTCTAGAATGTGTAAGACCACTTTAGCACACTGAAGGCAAACAAAAGTCCAGTCAGCATCTGCATAGCCCAATGGCTAGTCACCAAGAAGAACAGACCTTGGGCTGGTGCTGGGATTGTTAAATATACAACCACCTCCCTCAGGGTTGCTACCAAGGACACAGACAGATTCTAAAAGGTTCAGAAACTACCCCCGGAGAGATAATTTAGAAACAGGATACAAACAAAGCCAAGTAGGAAAAGATCCCTGCCTCTTTATGACTTGGACTTGTTGTTCATCTGATTTTAAAGAAAAAAATATTTGTTTTTAAGAGTGCAGTTTAGACTCTAGACCTTGCTATTCTTCTGGCTGTTGTTTCTTTGACCCTAAGTTGATGCTTAGCCCAAAAGGCTCTAGAATCCCAACTCACTGAGTGTCCATTACAAAATGTGTCTCCTTCTTCTCTGAATGCAGCCTAAAGCCTGCTGAGTAGGAAGTTCCCACATCCGTACCCTGATCTATTTAAATTAGAAAAAAAAAATCTTGATTTACAGGTGGGAGACAGAACAGAAACAGGTACATGGCAGTTACGAAACTCCCATGTGGATTGCAGCTGGGGAAATGTAAAAATAAGAATCTCAGCCCCTCTATTCAAAATATTCCCGTGGGTCAAACGTGTTGAGGTCTGTGGCTTATCTTAGAGGCTCTGTGGATCTTTCTAGATGAGCACAGCAGTAACTAACAGGCTTGCTTTTCCCAAACTTTCTTTTTAGTAACAGAGCTTCAGTTTCATTTTTGAAAAAAAATCTCTCTGCTTTTGCCATCTGTAAACAGAATCTTAAGCAACTATTTTTCCTCTCTACGGCTAAATTAGAGTTTTAAGGGAGGGGGAAAAATGAAGGCAAATTCTCTCTTCCCTTCATTCTGAGATATCCTCTTGCTGTAAATTCAGTCCCTTGATTCCCTTGGACCCACTCAATTAGGAACCTTCCCTTCAGCCTGTGGGAGGGGCTGAATTAGGCTGGATGTATGTCCCCTTGGTACAACTGTGCTGCTGAGAAATATCAAAGAGGCCTGGTGCCTGGGCTGGGAGTTTCTGCCATGAGCCCTGCAGGGATAGTCACTGAGGAGAGCTCTCTCCTGAGCCCCTCCTCCCCATCCTCTCCTGAGATCCAGACCTCATCAAAGGAGGGGCACGCTCCAGAGAGGACCATCCTACAGCACCAGGACATCTGCTAGGAGTAGTGAGCGAAACGCTTCATGAATGGTTATCTGCACTGTAGACCACCCAGGGCTCTAGGCAGCAGAGACACCAAGCTTGCACTGGGAGGAGAGGAGAGGAGGATTTAATGCCTCTCTGCTATTCTGATCTCAGACAGGATGTTGACTGGAGAACAGTGGAGCATCTGAGATTTCCATAATCCAGGCTCTTGGGCCCAAAGAGTTTAAGAAACTTAACTCTGACTCCCATTCTGGGAAACACTGAATATATTTGCATATTAAGGACTTTTAAAAGTTTTGCAGATAAACACACAGATGCACAGACACATGAATACTTGGGAGCATGCACACACACACACACAGCCTAAATAACTAACTTTAGTTAATTCCATACTTATATGTGCATGATCACAGGATTTTTTTTTCTTTCCCCCTTTTTCCCCTCCACATGGTTTTTAAAGGTGGTACTAAATAACGTCCTACAAGTGAATGTTCCATGGAGTATACTGATCTCACACATTCTTGCTGAAAGGGCCCTGAAATGGGGAATGTCTTATAGTAGAAAATATCTTGGCTTTACCTTTTGACCTTTAAAACTTGTCTGTGAGCTGCATGCCACCCCACTTACATGGCAATTTTGGACATGGGCATTGCTGTCTGTGGCAATCCCTCCACAAAACCCACCTAAGACATTACTCAGAGGTGGAAATTTCATTGCAGAGGGATTTGAGGAGACTTCTAAAAGTCTACACTCTATAATGAGGAAGAACAATAAAGTAATGAGGAAATCAGAAGAGCAAAGCAAGGGTCAGAAAAACAAAGCCCGCCCAATAGTGACACCATCGGTCTGCACGTGCTGGTCAAGGTGCTAAGGGCTTGGACTGCATGTCCCAGAGAAGTCAAGGAAATGTGGTTCAGTTTAAAGCATCCATAAAAACAAAATAAAAATAAATAAATAGATACGTTGGGAATGTGTATGGGTTTTCCTGTCCAGGAAGAATCCTACGTATCAGGTACCAAAGCTTCATTCCAGGGCCTCCTAGTGAACTTGTCCTCAGGCCAGCTCAGGAACATCACTAAAAGTAGCTCCACATCCTTCATGGGGATGGAAGGTGTTTGCTGCTAGTGTTGAAGATGAACTGGAGAGATGGCTTACTCAGTAAAGCGTTTGCCGATAAGGATGAGGACCTGAACTCAATCTTCTGCAGCCACGACAAAAGCCAGGTACCTGATCCTGATGCCAGTGAGGGACAGGGGGATCCCTGAAGCCTACCCATAAGCCAGCCCAGCCCAACTGGGAAGCTGCAGATTCAGTGAGAGATGGTACTGCCTCAAAAAAAATGTCAGATTTGAATGAGGAAGACACCCAGTGTTGACCTCTGGCCTGAACATGCACACACATATGAACGCACATGTGTTTGTGTGCACACACACAGAGGATGAGGGAGGAAAGAAAAACAAGTGTTACTCTCCCTTCACTACTCAGAAAAGAAAAATGATGTCAAGTGGGAACAATATCTTAACACCAGTAGGCAGAATTCTGATCAAGACAGTGAAATAACTTTCCAAGTTACAAGATACATCCAGGAAAAAAAAAAGTGTCCACTCCAACTTTTCACCCAAAGACTTTTCCTTCAGGTAAACTGAGTTCTGGGTTGTTACCTGAAATTACATATTAATAAAAAATTCACAGACTCCTCCAGTGAGTGAAATTCCACGTAGGAATAGGAATTAGAAAACATCCTTCAAGTCCTAGCTCTGCAAATGATTTATTATTTAACAATCACCCTCTGTCTTAAGACAATTTTCTTAAGTTACACAAGGAAAAAAATCTGGCCTACCCATCCATCATAATGTTAGGAGTTAAAGAATCTCCTGTAAAACGAGATTAGTGTCACGCACTAAAGATGAAAATTATGTTTGAAAATTAAAATGGGATTTCTGTAAGCCATTAGGAGTAAAGATACCGAGGAAAGAATTATGCCCTGTAGAGGTATGTTCCTGACAGTGACTTTTTCATTTGGAAATCTGAGTCAGTTGTTAGTTCTCACAGGAAATTTTGCATCATATGCTGCAAAGCAAGGGCTGAGGACACACACTGTTGTCACCGTTGTAAAGGGGGTGGGGGGACCCACTAAGGCACAAGCTCAGTGTTTTTCTAATCAACAGATGGGCTGTTCACTGGGGAAACTCACACTTTGGTTAGGGTCCCATCTCTCCTCATCAGCCAGGGGAATATTTAGGTCTTTGATATTCAGATATCGTCTGTTTACAAATGATATGTGTGACAACCTGCCAGTGGGAAAATGTGTGTCATGACCTTTTCTTTCAAGTGGCACTGTTGGCAGGTAGCAAGCCCTTCTTCTTGTCAGACTTGGCTCTTCTGCTAAACCAGAGTCTCTTACCAAGACCCCTGCCAATCGGAAGAGACAATGCATATGACCTGTGGCTTGCTTTGTGACCCTCAACAGATCACTGACCATCTTCCTTGCTCTGCCAGAAATACTTTTCATCAAATTCTCTCTCTCATTAAGAGGAAAAATTCAGAGTGAAATTCTCTGCTGGAAATTTGGCAAGTTGTAGGGTTCAAAAACCTATCAATTTTTAAATTAGCATGACAATGTTTTCTATATTTTCCTAAGAAATGTTTCTACTTTCAGTAGGGAAAGAATTAAAACTAGGAAACTGAAACCATTTTCACCAACCATCTTGGATGAAAATAATCCGATGCCATCAAGAATTAGAGAATCAATGGAGCAGTGGAAACTCTCATCCCACGGTGGGGAAAAAGTAAAGTGAAGTTATTGTAGAAGGCATTGGCCAAACTCAACAATAATTAAAATATGCTAAATTCTAAGGACAGAGTCTAGTAAAATAAGAGACACATGAGAAAATTCCCATCATGTTGTTACTGACAATAAATTGAAGAAAATATAAGTACCTATCTGAAGACTACAGCTAGATTGAGATGTATCTGGACAGGGAACATGGCTAAATATCACTGGAGACAAGTCTATAAGATGCAGAGTCTAGTAAAGCATGATGTTGATCCTAGAATGAACAAAGAAAATGAATGCACAAATAGAATACCGTTTCTATGGAGTTTAGCAAACTGGAATTTAAAACAACTACAACAACATCAAAAATTACTCGATAACATAGCCAGGTGCATAAAATAATACTAGAAACATGAACCAAGCATGAGAATATTGTTGGCTACAGTTTCTCTTGTACGGAAAGGAGGGACCAAGGAAGGGAGATGAGATCTAGAAGGTTTACACAAGAGCTTCAATGATCATGTTCAGTTTCTGTTAAACATGACATTGCAGCCAGTCCTGAAGAGACCTGATAAGCTAAGGTTAGATGGAAGGGGAGGAGGTCCTCCCCTATTAGTGGACTTAGAGAGGGGCAGGGAGGAAATGAAGGAGGGATTGGGATATTGAGAGGGACTTAGGGAGAGGGCTACAGCTGGGATACAAAGTACATAACCTGTGATTAACATAAATAAATAAATAAATAAATAAATAGAAATAATCCATCTCAAAAATATAATATGTAAAAAAATGGATTGAATCCAATACATCATGAACATGTAAGAGTTTGATAAGGTTGTATAGTGGGTACATTTTGATGTTTTTATGCTTGCCAATACGCTCTGAATATTTCACATATTTTCTTAATGGTGATATACTAGAACTGGATCCGGCCATAAAGAGAAGATTTTAGTTACAGAAGAACCTGAGAAGCCTCATTAGAAGGCAATCTTACCTATAAGTCAGTTCAAGGAAAGGTAAGTTAATAAACTCCATCCCCTTTGTGCAAATCTTACGGAAAACTCATTGACCTAGGTATTTTGTTTTTGTTTTCCCGCCATCCTCTTTGCCCTGTTTATTATGATATTAGCTAGATCTGTGTTCCTAAGAGGGATGGCTAATTCAGAGCTCATTAAATGCAGGACTCCAAACTGTTCATTATCCTTTACCTCCATCTTGTTCCCACTGTGCATCGTGTAGTAGTGTGTTTACCACATTACCAAGCTTAATTAAGCCCTTTAAGAGTTTCTCCTAATCCTTCAAACTTTGTGTTGCGGGTAAATACGTACCATTCATTTGCATTGCTTCTGAAATATTAATGAATATATTTTTACTTGTTTCTAAAAGCCAACTCATTGTTCAATCTGAGTGCCTTTCTCAACTGGCTTTTTAAAAATCTCCTAATATTAGACCTTTCTTCTACTATTAAAAATACCCCAGGTTACTCAGTGGGGTATTCTGTCCCAGTATTATAGGACAATAAAAAAAACTTCATAATGTCTATCTTTTTCCAGCTACAAATATTCAATGAATTTTTACAAAGAATTTGAGCCAGCTAGAAAGACACAATTTAATTTATTACAGCTGACCCAAGGAAAAATGCTCAATCCCCAGGTGAATCCCAGGTTCTCTCTCTCTCTCTCTCTCTCTCTCTCTCTCTCTCTCTCTCTCTCTCTCTCTCTCCTTCCATTTTAATCAACAGATTCATCATTTTTCCAGCTAGAAGCTCCTCCAAGACACTCTTATAAGTAATGACAAGTGATTTGGATTTGTTAGTGCTTTGGTTTTAAGTCAGTGGTCTTCATCATTCCTTGGAGAGAAATATAATGCAAGACCTTCCAGTATCAGGTTGACATTTGTCCTCCTACACTGTCAGTTTGAAAGGATGCAGACATTAGAGACTCATCTGATTTTATCACGTGAGTGACATCATCAGTTTCTTGTTATGATATTACATAATTCTGTCTTCAAATCCTTTCAGGCTTCATATGTGGCAGGTATCCCCATTTGTTATTTTTTCTGAGCTAGACAGTATCTCCATATCTGGTTCTACAGCATAGACACAGAGTCATTATGCATGTACCCATTCAATCAATGCATTTGTCCAAAGAAGGTCGTTTATAGCCCATAACATGGCGCTATTTAGAAAAGAGAACTTTAAGGAGCTAGCAAAGCAAATCCCAGTCATCAACTTTTATTTGGGGCCATGAATATTTAAGAGTTATACCTAACTCAAGTAGTCCCCTCCAGACAAAGGCCTCTCCATTTCTCATTTTAGAACTTCCTTCCAGGGTTAGACTTCTCTAACGTAGCAATAAAATGAAATCCTATTTGCAAACAGAGTACTTGAAAGAAACTGGTCTGTGAATTGGCAACTGCACTAGATGAGTCACACATTGGATTGTCCTTCCTTCTTGCCCTCTTTGTACCTATTCAGTTGACTTTCTGGTGGTCTGAAGTCTCAGGCCATCACATACTGTTTTCCTCTTAGCCTAATGATGTTAAGAGTAACAGAAGGATGAGAAGGGGTCCTCCCTGGCCCATCTTCAGAGATGTTACACATTAAGCCTGCTCATTATATCAGATCCCAGTTCAATCTTGGTGATAAGTTAAAAAAAAAAAGCAGAGAACTGGGCTTAACACAAATTGAAATATTAGGATGGTCTCTTAAAAAAAAAAACGAAAGTGACAGCTTCCATGAAACAACAGAGTAAGAACCTGGAAATCAATATAATTCCTTTCTGGCTCTGAGAGAATAAGTAGATCACTGACTGAAAGAGCTTACTAAACAGTCAATACTCGATATCCGATCCTCAGGGTCAGCCCTGGGGAATATTCATAAATAACGGAAACGAAGAAGGGAAGAAACCTCAGTGGGGTCTCCACCTCTGAAACATCATAATTGGAGTTACTTCATCACTGCCATCCAAGGGTGCTTAAAGGCCCCGTAAAGACATTAAAGTCATCCAGTTTGACCTCTTCCTTCCCTCTTCACTGTCCTTCTTGCTCCTTATCACTCATGTCAACAAAATGAGCTGCCAGCTTTTGCCTATTGTTCCAAAAAATGCCACAGTTTTCTCCATGCACACTGGAGCGTTCTCATTATTTCATTTGCTGAGACTGTATAGTTCTTTTTTTTTTTCTTTAAGAGAAACAAAACTGAGTGTAGTAGAACAATTAGTTGCCTGTATTCTCTACACTTGGAAGGCTGAGTCCAAACCATCTCTTGACGTAGATATTGGAAACTAACCTGGACAACACAGTATGATTTCATTTCAAAAACTGTAGTAACAAGTAAACAACACAGCAGGATTTGCTGAGGAGTACTAACTAAAGACCTGTCCTGACACATCCTGCTACTCGAGAGTGAATGAAAGGCCTCGTTTGATTCACAATTCAGCATCTTTTATTAATTCAGATTACTAAAATCACTCATTCCTCAGCTGTTAAATAAGACTCTACAGTTCTTAATATTCTGTTAATGCTCAGGGGTAATGAGCAAAAGCCTTAAATTCAAGGCAAATGGTTTTCAACATTAAAAGATGCTGACAGAATTTGGGTATGACACAGAAAGTTGAAAAAATTAAATTTGTGTATTGATCATGTAAAAATGTAATACTGATCTTGAATAGTTGCACTAATCATAGTATTTACTGTATTCTTAACACATATCCCCATAGGTGACATATGTCTTTCATCTGTGTGACAGCTTTGCTAGGTGGGTTTTCTTTCTACTGTTTATGCTAATTAGGAGAATCTGGCATGCATTTGAAAGGTCCATTTTACATTTACAGTCTCACATTGTTTCCCTGCTTCTTCATATGAAAACAGAGCTATGAATAGCTATTCATTCTTCAGTATAGTTAATTAAAATTTCTTGAAAAATATAAAGGGGGAACTTCCTTTAAGAGGCAAGTCTAAGTCAGAAATTTATAAGAACTTATTATGGGATGAACATGTATTCTTATTACTGTTCCAAAACTCTTTAAATATGCAAGATAATAAATCCAAGAATTAATTGCCCCCATGTTTTTAAGGAAAAAAATTACTTATTTACACATTGTAGATTAGAAAAGTAAAGGCATCAGGTTGAGCTCAGGGGTAAGTGATATACAAGATAAGAGCCAAACAGTTGCCATGATGACAGCCATTTATTCTCACCTCCACTGGGGCTAATGCACTGAGAAGTGGGGATTGTGTCTTGATTGTGCTATTTCTATCTGTACTTATTTTCTTTTTGTTTAAGTAACCGCGGTTGTATATAAGAAACACTGAAATAGTCAGGCAACCCGTGAAATGACTTCTAAGTCAATCCCTTCTTTGCTCAGCCTCAGAACTATAATATTTTCCATCTTTTCTGATCCCATGCTTAGGGACTCTTCTGTTGGTTGATCAATGGGTTAAGAATCACTTGGTCTATCATGCATCTTTGCTTCCTGAGTTAAGCCTGATTTTATGACACCAACTTCTTGCTAAGAAAATAGATACCAATTACCCCAAGCTTTGTATTGTACATATCTGTATCCCAAAGTTCCAGTTAAATTTTACCCTAAGTCTACTTGCCTTCATCTCCCAGCAAAACAAACAAATGAAACGCAGAAGGCAGGGTTTATATTTGGTTTTCCTTCTAAATAACATTACTTTTGAATGCTAGGATGTTCTGATATATGACACATATCTTATGGCTTACCATACAGTGAGTACAGGTTCTACACGTGTCTTCAGAAATACCATAAGCTTGCAAGAGAGGGTGCTGGGTCAAGCGAGAGAAGGAGGTTCAGGAAAATAAGGTTCACAGTGAAATTTCATGTTTTATAAAATACAGAATTTTGAGGCCAATATGAAAATGGCATTAGACGTTTTCTTGCCCTTAGACTATTGGAAATATCCTTGCTAACAGTACCACACAGTTTATTAATACTTATACGTGAAGTAGCACATCCACACAACTTGTTAAGAGTGTTCTCCAAAGCTGCAGAGGAAACCGTGATTCTCACATCACAACTCATACACAGTTGCATCCAGCATAGGCATCCCACTGAAACTGTTCAATTCTCCCTGGCACATTAATTCACTCTTTCTTAAGCTGCCCTCCCACATTAAAGACATAATCAAAGCTTAGGGTTGAGAAAGACTCTTGCCAGTCTCCATCCCACATCTCTCTTTCAACTGCAGGATGTCTCTCCCACCTACTAAGATAAATCATTTAGTTTATATAATAGTACTTCTATAATTGTGCCACAGTGCTTACAGGACTGTAGGCCCTGGACAATCAATGTTTCTCATTAAAGCAGTTACCTTATTTTCCCACACTGTTTCCAGCCTCATAGCTTTAAGGCTGGGCTGATGTGGAAGAACCCATGAGTGTTGTCAATGAGGCTGTTACATCAATCGGTGTTCAAGTGTGTGACCCATTCATTGTTCTGTATGTATTGCTAATGGTGATCTTCTTGTAGTTTTCTTGAATGCATCTAATCTGTTGTATTTCTCAAATAGCTTTCTCAAGGCATCTTTTTCATTCTCTAGAATTACATCCATCTATATGTAACTATAGTGTGTCTTGGTGCTGGAAAGGTATCTTTGCAAATAGCATTGCATTTGGGTCTCATCCAGGTAACCATGGGAATTAAGCATTATTTTCTTGTTAGGGTTAGGTAATAAAAGCTCAGTGGTATTTGACAGTAATAGCGTTGAAACTTCACACTTTAATTTCATTTATACATATGTGTGTGTGCCTGCCTGTCTGTACCACATATGTACAAAGCCCTCAGAGGTACCAGATGCCCTGGTACTGGAGTTATGAGTGGCTGTAAGTTGCCTGTGGGTGCAATGAACTGAAATTTAGTCCTCTCAGACGTTGGGAAATGTTTTTAACCACTGAAGCATCTCTCCAGCCCCTCAAATGAAGTTTAAGCAGGACTTGGGCTCTTGAGCTCATACTCTCACCATTGCATCACTGTGTGAGACTGCGCGATTTGAGAGCTGATGGAAGCTATTCATGATTAAAATTCCCTCCCCAATTTGACCAAGTGACAACCATTGCTGTTAGCAATAACACTGCGAAGAACTGAGCATTTAAATCTTAATAATAGAAGTTTAAGGTATTGGCTACCCAACGTATCCATGGAGAATACTACTGTAAATCATAATGCCTATATTTTCCAAGCAAAAGAAAAAATTTAGCAATAGATCATGCAATGTCAAAGTTTAAGAAGGAAATGTGGAAACTAATCATAAGGGTTTTTTGGTTTTTGTTTTCCCAAGTTGGGCATTGGAGAGAGTTGTTTAGGCAACAGAGTTTCAAACAAAAGCATGAACGAAGTCTTGAAGTTGTAACAGGAGAAAAGGTGACAGTCTGGGAGTGTTTCAAGGTCTGAAAGCCTTGATTGCATGTGACCTCATAAAGACTTTATGACAATATTCCTTTATGATGAGCAATGAGGAAAGAATTTATCAGACTAGGAAAAAAACTAATCACATCCAATTGTCACTGTAATGAGCATAATACTGTTTTCTACACTCTGTCTAGATGTCCTGAGTACTTCATCATCATGGTGTCCTGTTGGGGACAACAGGGTCAGAGCCATGGCTCACCTGTGGTAGAGGAGCCCACATGAAATAACAAATGTCTTTATTATGAATATTTAGCCCAGTGACAAAGGCTGGGCTGTGACATGCTAAATTAATCGCTTTCTATTGCCATGATAGAACACCATGACCAAGGCAACTTATGAAAGAAAACATTTAATTTTGGGGGCTCACAGTTCCAGGGAGCTAGAGTCTATAATTCTCCTGGTAGGGAGCATGAAAGCAGGTAAAGAGACATGGTGTTGAGCGGTAGCAGAGCGCTTTCATGTTGAAACAATAACCATGAAGAAGAGAGCCCGCTGAGGATGGTGTGGACTTTTGAAACTCCAAAGTCTACCCCCAGTGACACACCTACTCCAACAAAGCCACAGATCCTAAACCTTCCCAAACAGTTCTGCAAGCTGGGAACCAAGTATTCAAAAATTTGAGCCTATGGTGTAGGAGGTGAGAGGCAGGCATTCTCTTTCAAACCACCATACATACCGAGCAACCTAGCTTTAATTGTTAGGCATATTTTTCATTAAAAACCTACAGAAAAACGAAAAGTTGATTGATGTGGTTGTCCTTTGTGGTTTTCATATTTGTCAGTATCACATTCGTGCCCTTTATCTTTTGTGCAAACCACGTTTTTGATCTGCGCCCCAGGTGGCAATCTCCATACTGACCATAGTTGTTATATCAGACTCCGTAAGCACCTTGACTATTTATTGACTGTCAGCCTGAGTCACAGCACTTTGAGTGTAATGGGATACTTTTTTTTCCTGGTGTTTTGAGACAGGGTTTCTCTGTGTTGCCTTGGCTGTCCCAGACTCTCTTTGTAGACCAGGCTAGCCTCGAACTCACAGAGATCACCTGCCTCTGGCTCCCTGGCTACTGGAATTAAAGGCATGCACCACCACACCTGGCTCCTACAATTCTTTAAAAACAAAAATGGACAAAGGTTTAAGGATGCTAAAGTCAAAGACAGCCTTCCCTTAACTTGAGATGCTATAGACTGAAACTTTTCGGCTATCGAGGCCACGCAGGAACCTCAGTGGTCAGAAGAGGAAGCATTTCTGGGAGCTCCTCATCACTATTAATCTTTGGCTGCGTAAAGATTGATGCTCTCATTTCACCCCGGGAACCTATGGATAGTTACAGCAATCCATGAAGGTCAATTTGCCTTTCTCACAAGGCTTTTTATGCCTATCGTGCCAGGTATAGATCTGTCAGAATATGATTGGAGAAAGAACTCAGAAAGTTCCGGTGGGGCGGCCAAATGAACAAATGAATGAGTGGCTTGGTGCTAAGTGCCCATCTAAGAGGCCTTCGCAATAAAGCTCAGACCTCAATCATAATGTGTTCCCCAGGCTTGAGTGTACTGGACAGTCCCTGCTTTAAAGACAAATTGAAATTAAGTGAACCGGATAAAAAATTTCAAAATGCTTTTGGCAATGGCTTATAATGGAGACATGTGTGATGTTATCCCAGACATGGACTCTAAGCCTGCCTTACCATTGAATGACCTTGCAAAGTTGTGTGTGAGTGCTGTTTTCCTCAAGGGCAAAAGGATGGCAATAGATATCCCCATAGGAAGATTTTGGAGAACAAAAGGGATGTCGTATGTGAAAGATTTACAGTGGTTATTTACAGAAGTTCATCTTGGGCTCAAAACTGTTAATTCTTGAAACAACATATTTTATAATTGTATTCATTCAGGCAAGTCCTGCCTAAATTTATTTGTTTTTATATGTAGTATCCTAACTTTAGCTTTCTATACATCAGGGTAAAATTCTCCCATTGGTAACTTGGATGGCCATGTGTTCACAATAAAAATTAGCTCATTATATTTACAAGTAACTATGAACAAACTAGTGAGCAGAGAGGGGAAAGAAGAAATCTGGAAGAACAGGAATGTTCCATAAAGCCCCAATCTCCTTCTACAAGGACATTAAACATATAAGTACTAGGAAAGGTAAATGTTATTAGTAATTGTGAGACCCCAAGTGTAAGGATAAGACCAGAATGTGGTACTTATGTAAAGCATAAAAGGCAACAGTCAGTGGTAGAAGATGGAAGGCAGAACCATGAGCATGAGCTCCGATCACAGTGATCCCTAGGAGAGGAAGAAGAATGGGAAATAGTAAATGTCTTTAAGCCAGAGGAGAACACTTTTTGTTCAGCTAATCCAGCATTAGGGCCAGTGTTCTGTGTTGGCAGCATCATTTTCAATGGTTCGTCTTGAGAAGGGAGCTGGCAAGCACCCATCATACCTCACAGGAGGAAGCAAGGTATTGGTAACTTATTTTAAAATGCATCACACGCAGTGAGCGAGGTGTGCTATTAATTTAAATCTACAACGCAGCAACTATCAGTGAACTTTCTGGTTAATTATAGCCTAGAATCCACAGGGAACATTTGAAGCTCCCAAATCAGGAAGATAGGCATGCTGGAATAGTTAAGTCTAAATGAAAGTGAGCCAGGGTGTCACTTTGCAAGGAAATGCTCCTCCTGACTGGGCTTCAGTCAGCCCGCCATCATGCTCAGCAACATAAAGGGGTGAGAAGTGAGTTCTCATCAGTGAAATAAGTGGTATATAAGCTAATGTTGTAAAGGCCTTTCTACCATTGCACATACAACATCTATGAAAAAGCAAGCCCAGGGGTCTGGAGTACCCTAGAACATGTGTAGCATGGAAAAATTCTGGAGCCTCGGATCTCTGCTGCCAGGAGACTGTTGTACAGGCTCCTGCTGCACTTTACCACCCACATCCTTGTTCGAACACCTATAAGGCATGTATCTGGGACTTCATCCAATTTCAAGAAGAGCATCATGTGACTGCCTTTGTGCATGCCAGTTAATAAAAATTTTCACTGTGTGGCAAACTGAAGGTTGTTTCCACTACAAATATACAGACTGCAAACAAAACTGTGTGTGGGGGGGGGTATGAGGCCCAAGCAGCCCACCTTTCTCTAATTAGCAGCTAATTATTAATACAGTCTATGGAGAAAAGTCTATTGATCAATTGTTAATGGCCAAGTTGGCTTGGCACAAGTTAAGTAGGCTCAAAAGCACTGCCAAATGCTTGCTTTCATGGTTTACTTACTACACATACGTACATACACACATACGTATACAGATCTTCAGTATCTATGTGGATCACAAATTTCTACACACAGACCGAATAGATTGTGCAATGATTGTGATGGGTTCAGGAAGATAAAGGTGCAGGGATGTGTGTAAACGATTTCTACTGCTATAATGTATGTTGGTAGAGTTGTACCCGTGGTACCTAAAGTATGAAATCTGGGCTTGATACCATTTGGTGTCACAGCATAGGGTGTGCTAGAGTCGGGAATTAGAAAAACACAGTACTGGCTGTGAGTTTTGAAGGGCAAGTTGGAGATAGCAGAGAGAATGACAATGAAAGGGAAAACAATATATGCAGAGGCATGAATGTAAGGAGGCTTGAATGTAAGAAAACCCTGGAGGAGCCTGAAGTACAATGAAACCCCATGGTAATGCATTAACTTGAATTCAGATGGAAAGCAATTGGCTCACCTGGTCATTTCATTATCCTTGAAAAATAGGTACTGCCTTGCACATGAGTTAATATTCTAGATCTCATTGATAGCACCAGGGCAACATTTCTTTTATCTGGTTGACTGGTGTGACATATGCAGCTACATCAGGAAAGGGATGGTCCATTTATGGAAGGTCGAAAGTGTTCTATGATGGCATCTAACAGGCATGTGGATTCAGAAAGCTATTAATCAGGGAAACAGTGTTTGTAGACTTGGATATTAATGATAATTAATATCATTGTAAGAGATCAATAGGAGAAGCCTCAGCTAAGGCATGGAAACCAGACAAGATGCCACTATAGCATGACAGATGGATAGGCTAAAGAGATGAACCGAAGCAGTGGCAGCAGAAATGGAGGCAGAGTCTCAAGCGACATTTGAAAGTATAAACTGACAGAGTTGGCGACTGAAGGATGTAAGGATGGAGAAAGGCCTGGATGCTATTCTGTTTGTTTGTTTAGGATGACTCATTGTGTTGTGAAGCTGTCCCCTAACTCATTCAGTGGCCACTTTAGAGTAAAAGAAGATAAAGGGTTTGCCATTAGGTGTGTTGAGCATTTGTAACAAACCCATATGTCCTTAATTATTTTTCATTAGGAGTTGCCAAGAAGCTGGCCTGACATGATGGAAAGCCATTAGGGTCACAATAGCTGGAAGAAAGTGGGATTTTCAATTTGTTTTTTATGGGTTGACTGGAAGATTGGAAATGAAGCTGTCAGAGCCTTGCCTTGGATTTATTTGTCATCAGCTCAAATCAGGATTTTAATAAATGGTAAGACACAAAAATTGATCTTATTAAGGAAAGGACTATGAGGATGGAGACACCAATTTTTGTGGTGAGCAGACTGTCCAAATCTAGTATGATCTTGCATCCATCATAGTGTTGCCGAATGAAAGAATGCAACGCCATGGCTCCTCAAATGAAAGTGAAATGGGTAAAAAGGGGGTGTTGAAAGGAGATCTGGATTTGTTGCTGAACTTCACTGACACGCTGACTTCAATATTCTCTATGTCATTCTGTCCATCCATCTATTTGCCCATCCATCTACTTGTCCGTCCATCTATTTGTCTTTCCAATTATTCAATGAGTATTTATTGATTATCTTCTAAAGAATAGGAAATCCTGAGAATTTTTCAAAAGAAAAGTTTTGAATCATGGTCAGATCATTAAAAGAAAGCTTTGATACTTCAAATCTCCACTTTGAAATACGAAATGTGAGGCATAATACAGGAATAACCAAATCATATTAACACCCTGATCTCAAATTGATTCATTTCAGCTGTGGTTCAGGTTTATTCCTTCTAGCATTACTAATTTAAAATCAAGAGAGTTCCTATTCAGGTTCTTGGCACAAGTGCCCATATATTATCTGGTATGTAAGTATAGATATCAAAGAATAATGTGTGTCCTTTCTAAAAAATTTGGATAATTCAGATTGGTGGACTTAACATAAGAAACAATTTCTTTTTCCTTTAAATGCCAGATCAGTGATAGTTTTGGAGCATGGTTTGCAAAAATAAATAAGTAAATAAGTTCTAAAATAGGGAGAGAGCTTTTGGGTAACAAACAGTTAAACTTCCCAATTCTATCTGTGACATTGTCCTATCGTATCAATATGTCATATATAATGAATGCATCCAAACAGCTGGATCCAAACCAGAAGGCTGCTACTTACTACCGCTCAAGTCTAGGACAAGTTACCTACCCATGCTAATGGCTTACTACACGCACAGATGGAATGTGGGCATCCTGTTTTGGAATAGCATGAGTTACCATATGAGCTGCTGTTGCATTGGCTGTAATTCCTTATTTAATTACCCCCAGTCATGCCTGAGGAAGGCAGGCTGGTTATCTCCAAAGTTAAATGATTTCCCTTACTGGTAGTTGACTTGAGTGCTGTGACCAAGCGTTCACAGGTTTGACAAGCATCCTATATTTTCTTCTTTAATAATCCTGATTTGCTCAGAACAATGGAAACCACAATAATGAATCTCTCAGGATTGTTACAAGAACTGAATGCAATACTACACAAGATCATTGCTACAATTTTTCTGTTTTGTTTCCTCACACTCTTGGGTCAAAACCCAGGAGAGTGCTTTCATTTCTTCTAATCATTTTGTCCTCAATACTCAATCTCCACCATATTCTATTACTGCTGTCTCCCCGGTATCTTACCCATCACCCCTTTTTTTGGTCTCCCAGATTATATTAGTGAGAGTGCCCACTGATTTTTATAATTCAAATAAAAATGCATGATTATGTTTTTGCTCTGACCACTTCTTATCCTAACCCTGTCTTCTCATCAGATTTGATTAATATATATAGTACACCAGATCTTATTGCCATGACCGTATTTTCATTGTTTGTCAGGTAAAGCCATCCTAATATCTTCACTCTAGTAGTTAGGATTCCAGACAACTTGGTCATATTTTACATATATAATTGTGTTTCCTTCTGGTATCTAATGGAACCAGGCTGCAGTTACTGGTCTACTGATTGGTCTGTGGTGTGCTAATAAATGCTTCTGATGTGTTATGGTAAGAAAGATCCTTCAGCATAAACTTTGTTAAGAAGAAACCAGAGAAATACATGAAACAAATCCCACATATCTTCATTTGTTATAGTTGTAGAAAGAGGGGTGTAAGAAAAGTAAGAAAGTCAAGCCTTGGTTCAAAAATACAACTCTACTCATTTCACAGCCATACCATCATGATTTGGGCGAACCTCTCTCTTTCCTTCCATCCACCTATCCTTCTTTCCTTCCTTTCATCCTTCCTTTCTCCATTCCTTTCTTCCTTGAAAAACCTTATTCTGCTCCATGAAAACCCAAATATTGCTGGTCCTCAAGTCTCTTTCAGAATATTAAACTTTACTTAACTTCCTTAAGCCTCAAAGTTCTCATTGTTATTGTTTTAAATCATAGTGAGTTTTTGATTCTTGCTGTCAGAGTTGATGATACAATGGGTTTTGGTTTCTAGATTTAGCCTGTACTGATTATGGACATTTTTATCTAAGAACTCTATGCTCTCTTTCAGATCCCGCATAGTTCACAACAGAAGAGCGTGCATTTCATTATGAGTAGCTGAATAGGGCTGTGGAGATGGCACAATGGTTAAGAGTACTGGCTGCTATTCCAGAGAACCCCAGTTCAGACCCCAATACCCACAGCAAATTCTCATAACTCAAGAGATCTAATGCCCTTTTCTTGCCTTCACAGTTACTGGCACAGACATAGTGTGCACACACACACACACACACACACACATATACAAATAACAAGTTGTTGAATGTCCAGCACATCCACATTAACATATGTGGAAATAGGTTACAACCATGACTCTAATATTTTAAACATCCTTCTTGATGCTTTAGATGAATCTAATCCCATTCTTACTCATTTGCTTTAGGCTTTAGTTGAGCTAAAGTTTAATACCCATTTCAGAAATTTGATCTCTGCATCTTCAGGAGGTTTGGCCACATTAGCTGTGCTAACATGGCAAGCACCCTGCTTATGTACTGCACTTGTTCCTGTGGCTTACCTTCTGGATTACACACTTATGCAAGATTTCCACATAAAACTAAAGATAAAATCAACAAAATAATAACATCAAATGGCAGCTTTTGGTTTGCCTTTGGAAGAAATATTATCCAGATCACAAAATTTTGTTCTTTAACCCCCTCAAGTTTTGAACTCTACTTAAAAATAAAGCCTATAAACAATACACTAAAGAAAGCAGGATTCATACAAGATGAGGAAAGTTTTCACAGTATCTAGGTTTGATTCTAGTGCACGTTTTTTCCCATAATAATTCATGTTAAAGTTCCATAAAGCAGTATATGAGAGCCAAATATAGCATCTGGTCCTTAATTAATCTGTTTCTCTCTGTGAGTTAAATGTCAATGAATACAACTCTTTCAGAGGAATTCCAGCTGCTCATACTTGTTACACCCCTACACACACATACACGCGCACATGCACACACACCACCTCTCCTCTTGAAAAGACTGTGTCTAGCCAGACAATGGTGGTGCAAGCCCTTAGTGCACCACTCAGAAAGCAGAGGCAGGTGAATTTCTGTGAGTTCAAGGCCAGCCTGGTTTATATAGCAAACTCCAGGAGAGCTAATACTGCATAGTGAGACCCTGTCTCAAAATGGCGATGATGATGATGGTGGTGGTGGTGATTAACTCTGTCTGAAATAAAACAATGCTGTTACGATACAAAGTTCATTTAACATAAAATGCTTACTCGGAGACATCATAAAACTTCTCAGAATATAGGAGGTCCTTAACATTTATATTCTTAGCATGTAATTGCTGAACTTGGAACATGATATCCTTTCAATGACTGTGATAGAATGACACCCTACACAAGAAGGAAGTGAGCTCAGCCTCATGTTATACTTTCCCGTTGACTCGTGAGTAAATTTGAACAGACTTCTTTAGACCTCTAGCCTCAGTTAGTGTTGCACCAAACTCATCCATTTGTTCAATAAATATTTGGCAGGTGACTACTGAGTATCAAGCAGTATTCCAGAGCGCGGCTCTGTTAGCTGTACCAACAGCAAGGTGAGCATATCTAAACACTGCTGAGTGATTCTGTCTGACGGAACACATAGGGAGTGGAAAGCAGATGTGCGCAAGAAAACTGAATTAAATCTTGGCTTCCATCCTCAGTGAGGTCTATCAGTAACATTCATAAAAAAATAACTGTCTTCGTCTATAAAATAGTTATATTTCAAAAATTATGTAATAAAAACCTTGATATGTAGGGACTGTGCTATACATTAGGGAATCAGATGAGGGTTCTGATATGGAGGGCCATGCATCTCAAACATCTCATGCATCTCAAACCTATGAGTTTTGTGTGTGTTCTTACTGCCCAACTGAATCTGATTGGTGTGTGTTTGCAAAATCCGGTCTTGGGATCTTCGGAACTTTCTCCCGGATGAAGTTTGGATTTGGCAGCTTGTCTTTTTATGAGAGAATGTGGCATAAGTGCAGTCTGTAAAGCTAAGTCATAAAAATCCAAGTTTCTGAAGCTGGAGAAACAAAGTCGTTCAATGTAAAGAGCAATTGCTGTTCTTGCAGAAGACCCAAGTTTGGTTCCTAGAACCCACATGGCAGCTTACAACTACCTGTAGTTCCAGTCCCAGAGTATCTGATACCCTCCTTTGGCTTCCGAAGGTACCAGGCATGCTCATGGTGCACATAAATACAAGAACATCCTCATATGCAAAAATAATTTTTTTAAGTAAAAGAAAACACCAAGTTAATACCTGGTTGTCTCCTGGTTCACTTGTTCTGGAGAAAAATCCAGCTGCCAAGCATGAGAACACTTGAGCAATGCATGGAGAGGACTCCGTCCACCCACCAACACCTAATAACAGCATGTCAGTCACGGCAGCAGTCTGCCTCAGAAAGAGATCCCGTCTCAGGTAACTTGAGATCACAGCAGCCCTCGCCAAAATCTTAATGCAAGATTATGAGAAACTCTGGGCCACACCCACAGCAAAGTCACTCCCTAATTTTTAATCCATGGGAACCAGTGAGCAAATTCATTGCCACTGCCATGAATTTTGGGGTGGGGGTGGGGATGGGGAGGAACTCTTGTAGTGTAACAAGCAGTCCACATAGTTATGATAGTGATATATCATTATCTATCTAGATGTTAATGATATTAATAAATCATCACTACCTAAATAGTAATATAAACAATTCTGGAAGAAAATACTGCCCACATGCTTGCACTTTGTTGCATACCCCTGTTAATTAAGGAGTAAATATCTGATTGACTATCATGTACATAGGGCTACTACTGTTCTTTAGTTATATTTAACTTTTTAAAATCTTCACTCTATAGTGGCAGGCAGTGTGTGTTTCTTCCCTCTTCAACTAAGTCATAGCAACTTGAGGACAGACAGCATCCTGTTCACAAGACACGTCGTTACAGATAGGAATCTCCAGAGACATCTTTGTACTATTTCCATAAAGGGCAGCCATTTCAGAATAACCAGGAGCTGTTGAAGTTTCTCATTGTTCTTGATGAGCAGCACAACGTTATCCGACAGTGTGCAAGGCACTTTGTCATGTGAAACCAGGTTTCTCTGAGCATGCGACTTAAGTACAAAATCATTTCGGAGGTATACCTGCTCAGGAAGTTGTGAACATTTATATCCTTTGTCACAAATCTAGCAGAACTCTTTCAGAGAAAAGAAAACAAAAAAGAAAAATACAAAGAGCATATGACCCCTGCCTGCATTTCTCTTTAGTTGATGTATTTCCACCCCTCACATCTATCTTAAATTGTATCAATCTCATTTGGACAGTTAGAAGCCAGAAAACATGGCCAACCTTGTACTGAGAGCTTGTAGGTTATTAAGAACAATTCTGACTTTTAAAAATATGGAAAGTGAAGGATAGAAGAAAATGGTATTAAGGGGGGAAAAACTGGAGAAATAATTGTGGGAGAGAAGTCTACAGACATTAAAGACTTCTACGTTTCCAATAAAGAGTTTTTGAAGGAGTTCCCAGACTAGAAATCCGTTTCCAACTGGATCACCTCTGCCAACACTTCTGAGACATGTTCTTTCCTATTGTAACAGGGCATCTGAGCCTCGTGGTCTGAAGTTGGCTATACATGTGTGTGCATGTGTGAGAGTGCGTATATGCATGTGTGAGAGTGTGTGTGCTTTGTCAGAAACTGCACAGTGAAGTGACAATAATGCTTCTCTTTAGAGTAACTCAGGACTTCCATATTTCACAATCCAAATGTAATTATTCAATTTGTCAATAGGCTTGGGCAGAAGAAATACACAGATGGTATGAAATAAAATAAATTCAGTAAAAAAAAAATCACTGGCTTCTCACTCCTTCAAAATAAAGATGAATACTTTTAGTTCCATCACCTACACTTTTAATAAGCACTCTGCTTGGACAATAGACTCTGAATTCCTGCCCTGTGTCCCCACCCATGACGGCTGGTATCTGTAAGGAATGTACAGATGCTTACTGCTAACCTCACAAACCCCACAGTCCCTCAAGCCTGCTGCCGAGGCACAGCTACACAAAGTTTTTCTGAGTATTATCCTAAGCCATATAGGGGCCACAATAAAGCCTTCGGCAAAAGAGAAATTGGTAACAGTGATTCTGGTTTTACTTTAAATTCCTCTATTTTTTGTCATTGAATTCTTGTGATGGTTTCTAAAATAATTTAATTAAAATAGAATTGATCTTGAATCCTAAGCTTTTCACCAAATGTGTGGATTTTTCTCTCTCCTGTTGCACCCCAGTTCAGGTCCTAGGCAAAGTCACCAGTCTTGTCTCATGTGGTTCCTTTGCTCTAGGACCTGCCTACCTATGCTGTGAGATGAGAACGGCTTCTTTAGCATCTCTAATGCACTTACTGTGGTCATCTAGACATATGTGTGCTCATGGCTTTTCTCCCCAGCGCCCCAGATACCTAACAGGTACCTTTTAAATATGTGATGATGGCACGAATATATATTGGGAAATTTTAGTCACCTCTTCCTCATCTCTCAGTGATGATTAGACACCAGAATATCAGATCATAATGTTGCTCAATAACTGATGCTGTGGTTTCCTACGTATAATATTATAAAAACAATACTATCCATAACTAAAGCTGCTGTACTTCAGGATCAAGCACTGAAGTATTTAGTAATTAACTTGTTTAATTTACACAGTAACTCCACATACTATATGCCATTACACAGTACTAGAAACAGCAGCTCAGAGCATCCAATAGACTTGCCCAAGGTGTGTTTCATTGAAACTGTGATTTCAACCTCTACATTGCCTCTCACAATGATGGCAATTTTATTCCAATTGTAATTATTTAAGTATGTAAGCAAAACAAGTATAAGTCTCATATTTCAAAATGTAAAAATTTTGTAGGGCATTCTTACATTAATCCACAATGGAATTCCAACCGAGCAGAGAGAAAGAAAATAATGTGCTGTGGCATTTCTTGCACATGGGGCTATTTCACTGTAAATATATATATATATATATATATATATATATATATATATATATGTTCATTTATCAAAGACAAAGGACACGACATGACCTAATTGGAAACAATGTAAAATTTAAAACAGCAAGAGTAGCATGGATGACTAAAGTTTGGTAGGCCAGGTTTCCTTGGTGATGCTTGGAAGAAAGTTTTAATGAACAGGCACATGGGAAGATGTGGTCAGCCAGCTGTGTCATGGATCCCTCACCATGAGCTAGTCTGACCTCTCTGCTCCCCAGGAAGTGAAGAGAATTAGCTAGCATGATCTCCTTAACTCTGGATCTTGGCTTTAAATGGATATTAGAGAGAGCAACTGAGATTGGTGATGTCAGCAGGTGACTATTCTTAGGAGAGCATTTAAGAGCATCACTCAGCTAGTCCTACCTGTAGATGTGGACATCTGTGTTCCCTGTGGTAGAGTAACTGGGGGTTCTCTGCTTATTTTGAAGGGAGAGGAAAAGAAAAGAGTGAAAAAGATAAGACATGGGTGACTTCCGTAGCAAACTCCAGTGGAGCATTCTGGGAAGTTTGTCAGGCAAAGCTCTCAAAGTGGGAGTGATGCAAAATGGAGGGAGAGTAAAAATAAGACAAACCCATTAATGAAATCAACAGCTGTACGTTATCCTAACTCCCTTCTAGATAAATCAAGTTCTCTTGTACTTTAGAGGCATTTCTGGTTATCTGATGTAACTCTGTATACTTTTCTCAAGAGAACATGAGTTGAGAAATCTTTTCATCACACTGTCTGTCATCAGGGTGTGCCCCTCTGTACTGCCAGAGACTCAGGGCTGGAGCTAGGGAACTGGGCAACTCACAGCAGGGGCTGCAGCCTCCTGGGCAGGAGTGGGGCAGAGCTGGGCTCACACTAGCCTCCTCTTGCTTACTTCAAACAGCTCTGAGGAGAATGTCAAGGAAAACAGGATTCAGGGTAACCTCCATTGTCTCTATGTGCCTCCTAGAGTTCTTCTTTATGTTGTCATGTTAAGTGTCAGTACTTTTTCCCATTAACTGTTGAGAGGGACTAGGGATGGAACTTAGAAACCGTTCGAAATTTTCTGAAATTTCTTAGGCAACTTACAAACTGTTAAGTCAACATAAAAATGTTAATGTCTCCTATAAATTTAGAACTCCTAAATATTTGTGATGGAAATTTTAAGGCGGACCTAGTTTAAGATGAGTAATGAGAATCTATTCTCCATTTTCTATGTAACCATTTTAGACACTTTTGTATTTAAGTTTTTCTTCATTAATTATTTTTTCTCTCATTTTAATTTTTTAAAATTAAGAAATAATTACACCCTTTCCCCCTACCAACCCCTTCTATGTCCCTCTCCTTTTTTGATAGCACAGTCATATTCACCCATATCTAAAAAGTAAAAAAAAAAAAATTAAAAATCAAAGCCAATCAAGCTGTCGGCCACTTACTCACTACACATTCACATAGTTTTTTTTTTAATCATTATTTGGGAGTGAATTTACAATCTAGTCTTCCATAACAACCTTCTAAATTGTACCATCTTTTGACTTGTTGGATTCCTATTTGCTTCTTAAATTAGGAACTGAGCTGTATCTGTTATGACTGGGGTGTTATCATGTGGTCCCTGCTGTCAATGTACTTCCTGTGTGATAAGTGAGCTAAGGTTGCCATCAATCATGCTAATGCAAATATAATTCATTCTGTAATGTCAGGTGTAGTGAAGGTGATTAGAATTTAAGTAATCAGAAAATGTTAGAGGCTAAGATGTGAATTTATGTTCTGATAGGTTTCTAGGATGTGAAAGAAACAACCAAGTAAAAAGGTGCATAGAGTGAGAAGGACATTAAGATACTTTCTCTTTAAGTACAAATTTCCTACCTCAGAAATGAAAGATGGTAAAGTTGAGAAATTCCTGACTATGAAGATCTTAAATGCAAAGTATTTTAGGATATGTGGCAAAAGTTAGAAATAGGGTATGACCACACCCCTCTCAGCTACAAAATCAATCCAAGCATGAGACAATGCGATTCTGCTTTCAGAGTGAAACAGGAAGAATGGAAATGTACAAGAAACTCTGGAATAAATTTCGTAAGACAGATTCTGACTGAGAGCTCTTGGTTATGGGAGGTTATAGAAGGGAGAAGTCGAAGATGACTCAAATATTTCTAAGCTGAGAGATTGACTAGTGTCCTGGGTGAGAATGGAGAAATCAAAGGAGGCAATGCAATGGTGAATAATGCTGAGTCCCGACCCTCCCAGAACAAAACCCTCTCATCCTAGGCACAGCAATCTACATGGATTTCACAAACCACCAAGTGACCAACAATTTCAACTTTCCCTCTTATATTCCTTAGACCCACCAACAGAAAAACGGAATGAGTTCACCATCCTGGCCAAGGCCAATCAATAAATTATCAGCCAATCAAGATAGCAAGCCAAATTCTATAGCTGTTTGAGACTCTCGCCAGTTCCACTGACTCATGTGATTGCTGGAGAATAAATACATGTATCTATCCTCCCCTGTGTGAAAACACCCCAGGCGAAATCAACAGGAAAATGCCTCATATCCCTGGCTTCCTTAGCTCTCACTTGAGAGATGTCTCTTAGGAGCATAAGATGACTCAATCACTTCTTAACAATTCCTGCATTAAGCTAAAACAACCTGCCTGGATCTCACAGACTTGCCACTGATCAGTCATTTCAATCTTCCTCAAAACATGGTTTCCTAGACCTGCTGATAGGTAGAAAAACCAACTGAGGTCACTTTTCAATCTATGGAAATACTGAGAGATGGCAGGCGGAAGAAACCAAACACTGAGGGTCTTGATGGTTGGCACCAACAAGCTAGATGTGTGTAGGTGAAAACTGGGTGAAATCCAGGGTTCCAATGTGAGCATTGGTGAGTTGATGATATTTGTGTGCTTTCAAGTTTTTAATTTTCAAAGTAGCTCAAAGAGCTAATTGTATTAACTGAGCTAATATAGCACAGGACTCAGCATAATGTTTATCACATCATAGTTTCTAGTAAATGTTTACTGTTGTTATTTTCATGTGTCTCTAAATGCAAAAGGCATGCTTTGGCAGTCAAAACACATGCTAGAAAGGTTAGCCGAGCTTGTATTTATTCAAGCCATGACATCACATCTGGATGGACAGAACTTAGTATAACCTTATGATAGCATAGACTGGTGTAGTTCAATTGACCCCTGCCTTGTACCAGCTCCTATCAGTTTTAACGTGTGAGATATGAATTTGCTACCCTTTAAGGAAGAGGGTGTATTAGGAAATCATAGCTTTAACATATTTAGGTTTTAATTCAGTATGTGGTAATATTTGTACAACACACTTTTCATTATGCTTTTAGCAATATTTTCAATCATTTGAAAATATTTATTAAAACTACACACAAGAAAATGTGATGCCTTGTTAGTCAGGACTGCATTCTCTGGTATCAGCTGGTATCAGTAAGACAGGATCTTAACAGCTCTTAACAAACAGTTCCACACAGCCAGCTACCGTGGCCCTTTGGACATATGTATAAGAAAACTCTGTGGCCTATTATAGTTGAGCTTAGTCTGAGAGTGTGCTGTAGAGGTTTGGTGTGTTTGTTTCACTTTACTCCTAAGTGTGGCATCTGCACTTTGAAGTTCATCTCTTGACAAGTTCCTGCATGCGGAGATTGCAAGAGGTTGGACTGACTTCAAAGTTGGCGCCACGGCCCCTTTCTGTTGGAATGAAGGAGAAGCATTGGGGCCTGACTACCAGGCTTGGGAGGTTTCCTTTCTCCAAGATTTGCAATATGCAAGAGCTGTTTGTTGCAACATGAAAGACTGAGAGAAGAAGGCAGATGATAGGAAGAATAAGTGTGCAGAGCCAGACTTCTCCAGGTGCTCGACCATCAAAAATACTATGGAAGGAGTCTTTGGAGTCAATTATTATATTTTTTTCTGAGTGGCTTATAGAATCCTACAGGCCTGCTAAGCTATTCTGAGAGCAGAATGTGACCGTGGGATTACGAATGTCATTCTCATCATGACCAAGTTTCATCAAAGGGTGTAGTCTCATGTCTCATCTTATTATGCTATTGCCCAACCAGCAGTATAGCCCAGAAAGGGTTTAACCTCTCTAAAACAGGATCTGATATCTGTGATACTGCAACCACAGTGATGCACTGTGAGTCAGAGCATGCTATACTGAATACTAATATCAAGGAAGACTCCAAGAAGCGTGTCACAGCACCTTTCTCTATATTTCTTGCTTTTGTGACAGAAGTGCTTATATTTTTAAAGGAGGATGTTTAATCCTCCTTTGCTGATATAAATGATACGACATGAGAACCAAGCAGTAGCTACTAGATGTAAGAATTATGAGTTTTAGCTGGGTGGTGGTGGTGCATGCCTTTAATCCCATCACTTAGGAGGCAGAGGCAGGAGGATCTCTGTGAGTTCAAAGCCAGCCTGGTCTACAAAGTGAGTTCCAGGGCAGCCAGGGCTTTGAGGGAAATCTTGTCTTGAATAACTAGAAGGGAAGAAAGGAAGGAAAGAAGGAAGGTATGGAGGGAGGGAGGAAGGCAGGGAGGAAGGAAAAGAGGGAGGGAGGCAATTTTTGGTAGCTTAGTATCACTCTAGAGCAGGACTGCCCAGGTCAGACATCACCACTCATTATTGTGATATCTTAGTTGTTTCTCAGCTCCTGTGTGATAAGTTTTCTCAGTTATGAAATGAGTAATCCAATCATTACCCTCCTGAATGCCTGTCACAGAGTATGAGATCAATAACTACTTATTATTATTTTCTATTGTCCAGTTTTGATTTTTCAATATTATAAATAAATGTGAAGTTCAAATCAAGGACAACTAAAACAACATAAAAAATACCTAGATCCAGACAGAGGTGGAGAGATGACTCAGTAGTTAAGAGCACTAGCTAGTCTTCCAGAGTACCTGGGCTCAATTCCCAGTACCCACATGGCAGCTCACAAATGTCTTTAACTCCTATTCTAGGAATTCTGACACCCTCACACAAACATACATGCAGTCAAAAACCAGTGTAAATAAAATGAAAACAAATAAATTATTTTTTAAAAGTACCTAAGTCTAAACTCTCATTGAGGAGTTATGCTTTTTACTCTCAGGAGGTGAAGACAGGTTGGGCAACCCCTTCAGCGCTAGACTCAGACACTGATTTCTCCTCCACGACAACACTTTCAATAACGTAATTGGTTTTTATAGTCTATTGATCAGGAGTAGAAATCCTGAACATAATTTTTTGACTCTTATTTACAAAGATCTAGACCAATTAATGAATGTTCAAGAGACTTCATACAGGCTCCAAATCTCCAAAACAAAGAACACACAGAGACAATCAGTTTCCAATACCTTTCTCCTGAGTCCACACGACTGAATTTGGGCAAACAGCAATCTCTCTGGGCACTGGGTGTCTCATGTGTAACACGAACAGGCCCATTCCAATCTCGATAACAAACCAATTGGCTACTTTTTTTTTTTTGACAAGGCTTATGTGGTCTTAGGGGCTAGCAAACATGTTCAGTATTTGACCTCTGCTGTAATTTTGTTCTCTTCCTCCAGACATGATTGCTTTATATCCAATTATTACTACAGTGTGTAATAGCTACATACTACAATGGATTCTCGTCTCATCCTCTGATACTGTGCTCTTTTTCAGAACCCTCCAGATTAAGCCTGGAGACACTGCTTACTCTTTTCTCATTTCTTGCTAGCTCAGAGGGATGCTGAGACCTCTGAATCATTTCCTCCATGAACCTCTAATTCCTATCAGTCAGCACCGGTTAGTTTAAGACCACTGATTCCCAAACCTTTACATTTTTCTTCTGAAAGTTTCACAAGGCAATTTGAGGTAACCGAAAAATAAAATCCTTAAAAATAAGAAATTGCTGAAAATGGGTTGAAAGACTCTAATAAGCTCCTGTCACCGTCAATGTCCCGCTTACATGATATTGTATTATTGCTACAGCCTGTGTTAATATACTGAAGATATAAAGGATACATAAACTTCATTAAATATGCAGTAAATCTGTTACAATGAGCTAATGCGCACACAAAGCCGAAAATGAAATTATGCTGCTTAATAACAGCTTAATAAGTTCTCTTTGACAACTTTATATAATGACTTATGGAAAAGTCCTTCAGAAAGAAAAATGAGGGTGTTATTCAGATGTAAGGATTGCTTATTCTAGTACCAAGAGTTTAAATACCTCACATGTACTGAACTGGCATTTTCTGAATTATCCTACTGTGCATGATTGAAGTAGATTCCATGTGGTTCTCATTCTATTTTTCATGACGGGTGACTGAAAATCACTGTACTTTAAAGTCAATTAGAGTTACTGTTACTCTTCAAAAAATAATTCAGCATTGTATTCTGCACACTGCCAATTGTCATAATTATTTGATGTTGGCTTTGTAAGGTTGTTTTATAAGGATCTTTTAAGGAGGTTGCTGCTTTGAAACATCTGAGTAGTCTTTTACTCCCAAACTAAGAAAGATAATCCCCAACAGAAATTAACTGCAAGAGCAATATCCCAAAAGCAGCACTGGCTAAATGATTGAGTCTCCAAGCTCTCCCTCTGATGCTCAGAACTTCCTGAGTCCTTCCTGCATCTCTGTGTCAGGTCCAAAAGAAAATAATAGAGGGAGGTAGGCAGTCTGCCCACTTTATAACTGGGCAGTGACTTCATAGATGTGAAACAGCCCTAATTGGGAAACAACCACCTTTCAAATGAAATACGTTGACATGTTACACCGTTCAGCTCTCAGCATGAAGAACAGAAGTGTTTACAGTCTGGGTTTTTATTTGTTCACTTGATCAAATACGAGTTTGTGTTTTCTACTATGGGAGTAAAGAATGGCAGAGCCTGCAGTTGCTGTCTTGTGTTGTTGAGCCATGCCAAGACTCATGATGTAGATCAGTCAGGAAGATTTCAGTTCATTCTGTCCTCTACATGCTCCGTGTTATTCTGGATAACTCTGATAGATACAAAATTGTAGTGTCGTTTTTCTGCCTTGCGATAATGTCTTTCTGTGAAGCCCGGGTTGACACCTAACTCAAAGTTCTCCCATCTTAGTCTTCCAAGCACTGGGATTATAAACACATATCACCGCATCTGGCTCAGGTTCAACATTTTTGTTACTTGAGAATTTCAAATATGTATAGAATGTGTTTTTATGACTCATCCCCACCCCTCCAATGTCTCCTCCAGCCCCCTGTCTGTACCACTTTTTCCTCCCAACTTCTTGTGTGTGTCCCACCCCCAGAGTCCACTTTCTGATTTGGAAAACTGCAGGGGAACTACACAAACCGTTTATGCAGCTACTGCCAAGAAGAAATACTATTTAAAAAATTAAAGTTTAGACTGGAGCACTAACATGGCAGTAACATAAATTTTAGGTAGAATACAACTTTGGAGAAATAATCAGTTTATTTACTTACAAGTTGGTTTTGCTGTTGGTGGGAATTTGGTCCGAGTAATAGCCAGAATTATGAAAATAATGACTGGCCATAAGATTAAGACAAGTGTCCAAAGCTGCAAAGCAACAATAGAAAAGTATTAGAGTACTGACAGTAAGCTAAATAAAATTATGTATACTCAAACAAACAAACAAAAACTACTGAATACAAGAAAAAAATCAAACTATAACATTCCAACACAGGCCAGATCTTTCATTACATGTATATGAATAGGAAAATAATGAAAGAATTTCATAAATGCAGGGAACTTCATAAGAATGGCTTTTTCAGATCCGGTCTTCAAATGTTTACTTGAGGGTCACTCTCTGGTAATCAATTATGACAGTCCCAAAAGTGATTATCTTAAACCTCAAATCAGATCAGTAAATATTTAGTAAAAATTCCAGAAAAATATTTTAGTATTTTCCACTTGTCCTGTGGTTAAGACTCAGAGTCCCAAGTAGAGCATATGAAATGCAGTATAATTTCAACCTGAAAATATCCAGGGTCAGCATTTCTCTGCTCTGCCAGAAAGACTAGCATACGGCCTTGAGTAACTGCCCAATAAATATTGTTGAACAAAGCAGTGGATAAATGAGCCAACAACATGAATAGTTGAGTCAAACAGTGAACTGCAGCTCTTTGCCACCGAGTGTAACATCCTGTGTGCTTCCATTGTAGAGCCTAATTTATTGTTACGGTTGCCTGGTTCCCGGAAAATATGAACAGCTCATTTAAACTAAGGACAATGTTGTTTTCATTCCTTAATTTTCACTACCTGGTGTAAAATAGGCTCCCAAGGAATGCACACTGCACTGAATATTCTGTGAGAGAGTTTCACTTTCAGGCCCAGCAGTGGCTGCCTTCCCTCCTAATTTACATACAGCTGGGGGCCAGGGAGGTAGACAAGCCTCAGTGGGTGAAAATGCTTGCCATATAAGGCTAAGGACCTGAGTCCCATACCCCAAACACATGCAGAGAGGTGCAAGGTGAGAATGACTCCTGAGAGTTGTCATCTCACACACACACAAAACCATAATGATGATAACAGTAATAACAGTAGACATTTTAGAAGTCACAGTTGCACCTATTGGCTCAGGTCTCTATCTCTCTGAGGGCTCAGGCAGAAAGAATGCACATTCAAATCCTGTCTGCACCACTAAGTGAGTTCAGCTGATCCCGGACAATTTAGTGAGAGGCGTTGTATCAAAATAAAAAATAAAAAGAGGGCTCATCTAATTTGTGCAAGAGCCTGGAGTTAGTCCCTGGGACAGAAAAAAAAGGAAATGTAGCTCCCTATCCACCTGCTGTTTTTCAGGCCTATGATGCTGGTTCCACAGCAGTAGAAACCACATATTCACAAAACCATCACCTGCGCCATGCTCAAGCAGAGTGTAGAGCACAAACCTGGCTTGTACTCAGTCCGCTTGACTGTGGACCCTGTTTTTGGTCTGTTTTGGTTACACTGTCAGACTTCTATCATTGGCCACCCACTTTTCAAAGCAAATCTCAAAGTTCTCCTCCCCATGGCTCGTCAGTGTTCCAGACTAATCCAAAGCCTATCAGTTATTGAGCCCTCAGTAACTCCAACCTGAAAAACTCCACTCAAATCTCTGCTGAAGCTCTAAGGGCATGATTCTCCTCCCTGGTAGGTGGACTTCCGGCAAAAGCGCAGGTTTGTTGTTGTTTTGTTATTTTGGACTTTATCATTATTATTTTTTTAAGATTGAAAAGATTCTTTTAGCTTTCAGACGTCTGGCATTGATCGGTTTGAAGGGAGCCGAGATGTACCCAGACAGGTGGAACTGCTTACTGTGAAGTGACACTTCTCAGACAGTGATGTGTACACTAGGGATCTCCCAAACCTTCAGATGTGGGATCGGTAGCTCTGAAGGGAGTCCTGAGGGTCTGCATGTCCACAGCTCCCAGGTAGGTGGTGTTGATGGTCCACAGACTACGCTTTGCACACACGGGAGTGAGATGGGCAGAAGAACCGTCTATCGGGTCTTACAGCATCTTTGCTGTAAAGTCTCCTTGGGATCATTTGATGGATAGGATTTGGGGGCACTTTAAAGCTTAAATGTGAGGAAACATGATGTTTTAATTTTCTGTAGCTTGTAATTACAACTTCCAATAACCATGAATGTAGGCAAGGAACTCGAATGCCTGTGGCCTTTTCAGCAGGAGAACTCATGGATATTTAAAAACCACATTTGGATTGTTGCAGGTACCCCAAATGCTATTTTTACTTATTGGCATGTTAAAATGATGGTTCTATGCAGTTGCCACTAGGCCTTTTGTTTAATGTGATAGTTTTTTTTTAAGACTCACATTTCATCATATCATAAATTCTCTTTTGACACTTTAATCAGAATTTTGATATAGCTGGCTTTGTTTACAATTCTATTTATTCAATTTCTTTCTATTTTATGAATTTTGAAACATCACTGTTAGAAGAGTCACAGAATAGCCAAACACAACAAAGGCATCAAAAATGTTAAAGACTCTTCATCTGGTACCTCTCCCTTACGTCTTCTGTTTACCAAATGCTAGCAGAACTTATCCAAAGTCACACACACACACACACACACACGCACTCAGAGGGTAAACAGGTCCTGAGCATGGGTGTGAATCTCAAGATATTCAGGACAGGACCTTTTAATATAATTAAAATTAATGCTGTTTTGAAGATTAAAAAAGAAATCATTGCAGAGAGCAGATTGGAAAAAATATTAGGGCCAAAGAATTATAAATGGTATTGTTATTCTTGCCTAGCCCTTGAATAGTAGACAATCAGAGTCTGTTTTTCAAACATCCTAGATACAATATAGCTATTATACTTTATGTTACTCATTTGAAATGTGCACTATAGGGAATTGAGTTTAAAAAAATGAATGGTTGTAGATTTAACCATTAGGTATGGAAGACGATAGTTACTATTTAAAGATTTTTTTTTTGAATAGGAGGTGTGGAATCTATTGGTTGCTTTTAGAAGCTTCTATTTGTTTTCTCCAGTAGCCTCATCAGAATCAGCAACTGAGATAATTATTTCAGATACCCACCTTCAAACAAGGAACACACTATTTCTTTAAGGGCATTTCTTTTCTTTCTTAACAGTTTATTTATTTACTTATTTTATTTATTTTTTACAATTTATTCATATTGTAGC
The DNA here is from genome assembly GCA_028658305.1 of Pachyuromys duprasi. Classification (NCBI taxonomy): domain Eukaryota; kingdom Metazoa; phylum Chordata; class Mammalia; order Rodentia; family Muridae; genus Pachyuromys; species Pachyuromys duprasi. The sequence continues at coordinate 50,458,716 of CM053751.1, forward strand.
CCAGCTGTAGTCCCCCCCCCCTTGTCTACTCCCAATCCCACCTGCCACCTCTCCTCTCATGCTCCTCCCCCAATCCACTGACAGAGGGGGTCCTCCTCCCCTTCCTTCTGATCCTAGCCTATCAGGTCTCATCAGAAGTGGCTGCACTGTCTTCCTCTGTGGCCTGGTAAGGCTGCTCCATCAGGGGGAGGTGATCAAAGAGCTAGTCACAGAGTTCATGTCAGAGACAGCCCCAGTTCTCCATACTAGAGAACCCACTTGGATAATGATCTGCCATGGGCTACATCTGTGCAGGGGTTTTAGGTTATCTCCATGTATGGTCCTTGGTATGGAGTATTAGTCTCAGAAAAGAGCCTTGTGTAAGGGTATTTCTTAAAGTTATCTTTTTTATTGGTCTAATTGGGTGATTTTTTTATGAGGGTGTTTGGTAAATTTTGAAATTAATTTTAGAGCAATTTTAAATCCAGGCAAAAATGCAATCTGAGAAAGAGAAATTTAAGGCATTTTAGGCAAAAACAAAACAGAAAACGGCAAACAAATCTATTATCACAGCCTTTTGCTGGGATTTTAGTTCACAAGTTTGAGGACTTCTCTGTATAAGGCAGCTCAGAAAGATGATAAGTACAAAAGTCCTCTATACTATGGTCTTGGGGATGTTAAAGTTGACAAATTAACCAAAAAAGCAAGAAACAAACTTTACATTTCCTTAACAGCAGGGTTGCTTTCAGTTTAGTAAGTCACCTGAAAGGCAGTGTCAAGGATCCAAATACCGAACCAATGAGCCTTGACTTCTATTTGTTTGGCAAAAGGTTAATGTATTGATTCTACACTTATAGACACAGATGTTACTTAACACTTTGAGGAATACCATTCCTGAAGGTTCTGCATTCGTGCTGATATTTTAATTGCCTCAGTCTACCTCTGCAACTCATTTGTATTTCATTACCCTGTGCTCTTGACATTTAAAGACATATGGACCCTAAGTTATAAATTCCTTGGCAGATGATATTTGTGTTTTTCAAATCATTCAGTGTTTATTGTCTATCTGAAATGCCCTGTTCTGTTTTTTCTCTCTCTGTTCATTCCTGAACAATTCATTTTTTTAAATCCTAGGGTAAAAATCTATCCACACTGGGACTGGAGAAGTCACAGTGGCCAAGTAAGAGAAGATTTCTGAACAGTTGTTGGGGACCCCGGTGGTAGGCTAAGCCAGTGGGGGATGCTGGAACCCTGGTGGCCTGAAGAACACAATTCAGAGAGAGGAAAGGAAACCAACCGGTCTCATATGGCGAAACTGACCAAATTTTTCCTATTAGGGGAATCCAAATTCTCATTATTCATCAGGGGAATTACGACCTTGGAAAGGAAAGAAGCTAGAGTAAATCGGTAGTGGTGGGTCGGAATTACTAACATGAGTATACACTTAGGATGGCCAATCTTCCTTGTCAATTTGACACAACTGAGAAGAGAGAGTCTTAACGGAAGAATTGTCTCCATCAGGTAGGCCTGTGGAGATGTCTGTAGGGACATTTCCTGTTGTCACAAACTGATGCCAGAGGACCCACCCACTGCGGGCAGCACCATTCCTGGGCAGGTGGACCGAGAAACAAGCCAGAAACAAGCATTCCTCCATGGTTTCAGCTTCAGTCTCCTGCCTTGAGTTCTTATCTTGGCTTCACTTAATTGTGAACTGTAACTTATAAGCTGAAATAAACCCTTTCCTCCCCGAAGTTGATTTTGGTCTGAGTGGTTTTTATCATGGCAACAGAAAATCAAGCTAAGACACTCCTCATTTCCAAAATGTATATTAAAAGTCATGATGGCATATTCATTAATGCCAGCAGTAGAAAAAGACAGACAGATGAAAGCCAGCCTGGTCTACACAGCAAGTTACAGGCTAACCAGCACTACATAATGAGATTTAAAAAAAAAAAAAGGAAAAAACCAAAATGATAGATATAAATATGTGCTGCTTATCCCATGTTTTTCTGCTTTATGATTCCAAAGTTCTTTCTACCTCATTTTTTATGATTGTCTCAGTCCTGAACACACTAACTTATCTAAGAAATCTCAGCTTCTAGTTTCCATCCAAGAGCTATCAATGATCATTGATAGTAGATTATCACTATTTCCGGGCCTGAACATAGTTAGTAAGTACATGTAAAAGATAAAGATAAATTTATTCATCAATCAATCAGTCATTAAATAGACAGATACAGGCAGATAGAAGGAATTTAATAGTGATGTTGTTCAGAGATTGCCAAATAATGGAATATGCACAGGACAAAAGCACTGGCCCACAAGAATATAAATTTCAAATTTGTTTCTATGGCCAAGTTTAAAAATTAAAATTCACTGTGATAACAAAATATCCAGGGGTCACTGAGTCTACAGATATAAACAAACCCATCAGTGAGCAGAGAAATAAGTAGAATGCCCATCGAGAAATGGAATGCATGTGCACATTTTCTTGCAAGGGGAAGTTGGCATCAAGCACTGCTGATAAAATGCAATGGCAGAAGAGAGAACTTCTTTCCTGAGTTTCTTGCCCAAGATAATGAACTGCTGTAAAAACTGAGGAAATGACCAGTGTCGCAGCACATTGGTCCTCCTCCTGAGGGTTTACGAGATCTAGAGTCACAGATGTCAGGAACGACTTACGAAGGTGAGAGCCGTAAAAACCGCATGCTCCATCTGATGCTAAGCAGGGTCCTTCAGCATTAAAGGACACAGTTCTAAGAACTGGCAAAGCTTGAAATGCATCTAAGAATATGGCGGAGTTTTACATCCATATACAGAAAAGCACATTAAAGTCGTGGGGTGTTGAGGCACTGGCCTCAAACAGTCGTGGACTTTTGTGCTGTCCTGATGACTTTTCTTTTAATTTGAAGTTATTTCAAAGTAAAAAGTCTGGAAATGATTTTAAAGGTCTCTATATCTCTTCTTGAAAAGGTCCAGACCCAATGTGAAAACACAAGCATAGAGATAAAGCAATAGGAAAAGAGATAACAAACAGGCAAGCTTCATAGGCAGAAATTCTGTCTACCCAGGCACAAAGTTATTAAACTTGTAGGATGCTTTTTAGCTTGGAGATAAATATGATTACGATACAGAAGTGTGTTCACGGGTTAGGCACATGTATGCCTGCTTCCCACAAACAAACAAACAAACAAACAAACAAAGAGGGCACAGCCCAACAAAGGAACATCAGCTAATGTGGCTGGTGTTTTAAGAGCAGGTTAATCAACGTGGGTGAACCCTTCTGGTGTGCACAGCTGCACGCTCTCTGAGTGGACTGTAACAGTAACCTGGGCTTCCTTCCATGGGGCAACAGTCAGTAGTTAGGCCGCTTACATGAAGTAGGGAGAAAGGTGAATAGGACGGGGGAGAGGGGGAGTGGAGACTGAGAAGGAGGGAGGGGTGTTGAAGGTTGGTTTTATAAGACCCTGTGAGTGTGAGGGCGGTATGCAAGTCTTCCATGTTTCATTGCTTAGCACATGTTAAGCACGTATTCTACCACTCAGCTCCATCCTGGGGCAGTGATTTTTGGTTTTGTGTGTTTTGCTTTTAATTGGTCATTAGTTACTGTCCAAAACAATGGATTTCATTATGACATATTCACACACGTATCTTGATGTGTTTTGTTCTTATTCACCCTTGGGTTGGAGGAGGAAGTGTAGACACTAGGACCACATTCCCATTAACTACACTCAGCAAAGTCATCCTCACAAACTGATATCAATCAAATGTAAACTCACCGCAAAATTTCCACTGAGAGTTGATCTGCAGTCCCGAGCAACTAGCATGAATTATTCAGTTGCATTTACCTCTGTAAGAACTGTTGTTTTGAATCTTTGAGAAATCTCACAAAACTAGTTTTCTGAAAAATAGCTTATCGTTTCAACTTTAGGTCACTCTCAACTTCACTACCTTCTCAGAACTGTTTATTCTAATTCTTGCTAGTCTGTCTGACTCTACTTATGCTTATCCTTGTTACTATTTTCTAGTTATTTTACCTATTGGGTAATTTTTTTTAAAAAAGTTAAATTAGCTAGGCATGGTGGCACATGCCTTTAATCCCAGCACACAGGGAGGCAGAAGCAGAGGCAGGCACATTGCTGTGAGTTCGAGGCCAGCCTGGTCTACAAAGCAAGTCCAGGACAGCCAAGGCTACACAGAGAAACCTTGTCTTGAAAAACATAGATTGTTGTTAATGAAGTTTGAATGTCTTAAAGTAGAACATGTGATTTCTGTTTCATTATAGCTGTACCCTCCTATTTTATTCTTTTCATATTTCTCATAGTCACATTATTGCCCTTACAGATACTAGCAGCTCTTGCACTACAGTGATTTAAAGTTGGTTATATCATAAATGAATAATACTTGATATCAGTACTTTAGTTAAGAATGTTTTGCCTAAATAAAACCAAAATTCCTAGCATGAACAGTCTATTCTTGTTCATCATAGTCTTGGAGATTCTTAAGGACACCTAGAATTGAACATGCCAAACAGAACTCATTTACAAAAGGTTTGTGCTTTCATTAGTATAACAAAATTTGTTGAGCAGCTACTGTATACCATGCCATAAGGATAAATAAACAAAAATTTCAGTCTTTTAAAGAGAAGAAACATTAAAAAAAATACCAAGTGAACACAATGGACAGTGCTATGGTCCAGGTAGGATATCGTATGAAAAGAAGATAAGTCAAAGAAAGATAATTTGAAAAACCTTAGAGATGACAAAGGGTCAGACAGAAAAAAAGTCATACACATTAAATGGAGTGGAAGAAAGAAATCTTTCAAGCAGAGGACACATTTGAGTAAAGTTCATAGGTGGAAAAGAGGGAAGAGTATCCCCCACATACACACACAAATGACTCATCTACAGTTAGAGAGAACATCTCTGCCATGTGGTTATTCAGCCTCACTCTGAAGGCTTGTAGTGACCCACTGCCCACTGCCCTAGGGGACTACATTATTGGACAATGAATTTTCTCTGTCATTTTTGCTTATGTTAAACCAAATTTCTTTCTTCCTTTGCTCACCACTCATTTTAGTTTGACATGAGAATTCTGTAAGTACCAGAAGAGAGAAAATATCTCTTCCCTCTCAGGGAATCTTCAACAACTCTCTACTAAATCTTGTTTCAAAATGTATTTCAAGATCGCTCGTGGATAGAAGCTTGCTGTCATGCTTGACAGCCTGAGCTTGATCCCTGGATCCTACAAGATGGAAAGAAAGAACTGACTCTTGCAACTTGTCCTCTGACTGCCACACATGAACCTTTGCACATGCATACACACACCTACACAAACTAATAATTTAATATATATATCTTTCCCAGAATGAAATATTGTAGTAGAATTGCCTTTTTATGATTAGTGGCAGAATTTCTTATAGGACTCTGAACAGTGACAGCTAATATGTGTTGACTGCCAGAACATGCTCATGCTTTTACACACTTAGCTTGTGTACCTCACTTAACATAACAAGTTCATTTCCTCCTGCAGATGGGAAAATACAGGAAGACTAAATAAGCCTTTCCAGGAGCCACAACACCCATAGAGCTGATGCTTGAACCTAGAATCTGGCTTCAGCACTGGTGCAATTAGCCACCAAGCTATATAGATTAAACATTTACAGAACAGAACTCTGGTTCTGCTTTGATCTGAATATTGTATTTTTATTAGTTCGTCCTGGAGACTAATAAAAGGGTTTTTATTATTTCAAAGCTAGAGAGCATTGAAAGTCATTTAAAGGTCTTCCTATAATCTAGAATCATAACTTTTTATTACAAACTTGAAAATAAAAGTTGTCCAACCTCTCAAAACATAAAATACACTGACTACTCTGCCTCTTCCTCCTCTATCCCTTTCATCTTGCACTTCCCGATAAGACAAGAATGACTGTTCTGGAAGCAAAAGAGGATCCCAAGATTTGCATTCAAAAGAAGAGCTTAAGTCTCTTAAGTCTGGAACAAACCTTAGTTCTTCCTCCAAAACGAGGAAGTATAGATGCGGTGGACATTTCGGTGAGCTGGGCTTTCTGATAATCAATGATGACATCCAGGTAAATAACTCAGCCAAAAACTAATGGTGAGTCATTTTTCTGGATTCTATACTTAGAGATTAAAATGCATTCTGGAGGTTGTTAAACATTCTCTGATGTAGAGAGAAACAACATACTCTGTCGTAATGGAAGTTTTTTTTTTAATTAGGTTGAAAAGCTAGCATAAAAGTCATAAATTTCATGACGGAGTTTGTTTTACAGTGCACGTCACACTGTAAAGCAATACATTATTGTTGGGCATTAAGCAAATATCTTTTATTGCTCCAATTTCTAAACCATTGTCACCTCATTTGATTTATATTTGTTGACTAAATTTAAGACACACATGTCTGCTGTGTATCAGGTGCCATAATCAACAAATGAAAATAAAATTTTGAACAATTACAAGGAGTTAAGGGAGTCAGTGACCCTCCATCTCCCTCAGGTAAAAGACTAGAGTGTTCACTCACACAGCAGAGTGAACTGCACAAGACCTACTTTATGTTAAACTGACCTAGAATTAAGTCTGGGAGTAGAACTTAATCCCAACTGATTCTACTCTAAAAATTATCTTAACCCACACTAAGGCTTCCCCTTTCTTCCTGTAGTCACTCTGAAGGGAAGATGGACAGAAAGGGCAGAGAGCGAGGGAGTAAGGGTCAAACTTGATTCAAAATGTCGTTTTGGCAAATGTAGGAATGTCCATAGGAGCTACTTCTGTCATCCACTGAGCCGAATATTTAGATTGCATCGTATCCCCATGCTGTTTCTCAAGTCACATAATTGTCTCTAATTCTTTTGGTAGCTTCTATCCTGGTGCATGCATTTGTATTTCTTCAATACTGCTCAGTCTACCTTAACATTTTATGCATTTTCTTTCCTTTCTTCGTGCTATTGTTTTCGCATTCATATTTTCCATTGTCTTCCTTTAAAATTTTCCTTCCCACCATTCTGCTTTGTGATGAAGTCTCTTTTAAGAAGTAAGGAAGGCTGACATAGTGAGAATACTGGCGTTTACCTTGACTTTCTGTAAGGACAGTTCATTTCCAGTACGATATACCTTCATTTGAATTTTCCTGAGTATGAAATTCTGTTTTTGAAATACCATTTTCAGAATTAATATACAGATAAAGATACTTGCATTTTAAAAGGTTGATTAGGGAAAAGACTATTCACTTGAAATCTTGGTGTGTGCTTGGAGGAACCGGGGGTTAATAATTGAATTTTTAGAAACTGCAAGGAAGCATGCAAATTTAGCACTGATTTAATCAACAATATACCAGTTCTCACTTCCTTTTTGGTTTTCATTTCTGACAACTGAATATATAATTTATTGAAATTTCTTCTTCTCTTCCATACCCTGTTCTCATCGATTCCCTTTCTTCCTTAATTTTAATCAAATAAAATGTCCATATTATTCAATTCCCTCAGCAATTCATACTCATTAGGAAGCAGTTGGGGTACCTAGGTCCACATCTGTATCTTTCCACACTGTAGGGTAGATATGACAGAACTTGTGCCCATTTTGTAAGTGGGAAAACCAGTGCTCAAGTCAGTGATAGGTGCAACGTAATCATGGGAGGAACGCGACTCATACTTGGGACATCCACATACCCAGGACTATGTTGCCCTGCTGACCAACACCCAGAATCACCCACGTGGGAAGTACCAGGGAATTTTTTTCCCTGTGCTGTTCTTACAGTTAACAAACAAATAAACAAAAAGTCAATGGTTTCATCATTTTACGTCCATCACACCCATGTGATCACACGACGCTTTATGATCTAAAGCCTGCCTATCAAATTCCCTAAGGTGAGTACCCATCTAACTACTTCTTTCTTTTAATGCCTACATTAGAATGCTGGGGTTTCAGGCTCTGCAAGCCAGTGTAGAGTGAGATAAGGAACCTAGATTGAACATTGGACATTTGATTTGCATATCTTCATTACCCAACAGAGGCTAGAGTGACTGCTCTGAAGTGGTGTGGATTCAAGGTGGTTTGGGAGTTTCCTAGTTCTCATACACTCTCCTGAACAAATTATTCATAGAAACATGTTCCTCCCTCAACCCTCTGGACTCTCTCTGGTGGAGTTATGAATAGCTTGGTTTTGTAATTTATAAAGCAAACATTAATGTAAGAGCACCAAAAATATGTGAAAAGAACAGCAAAGTGACTCAGTGGTGTTCTTAAAAATAGAAATATATATGAGTATGTGATATAACACACACACAATATCCCTTCCAGTAAATACTTTTTAGATACTTGAGTTCCTTTGGGAGCTTTTCCACATTAGCAGCCTTCAACCTACTATCTTATTTTGCAGCCAGGTTCTTATCACTTTATGCTTTCTGGAACATTCCTTCCCATCTCAAATGCATTTAGATGGTAGTTTCATTCATCCCATTAGAAATACACCCCATTTCTAATGTCATTAAGAAAAACTCTGAAAGAACATTGGCTTGAGCCCAGACTTCCACACCAGTTCCAGTTCATCCAGTCACAAAGTACATCCTTTCCCTTGCCCAGAGAATGTCCTGATTTACTCTTTTAATTTACTCAAATCAAAAGGCTGCTTGGGGGGGGGGGGGGAGCATGTTAGGACTCGCCCCATTAGCTGAAAGACGGATGAAGGCAAGAATTCTAAGTATCTTATTTCTCCTTTGAAAAATGCCTTTAAGGTCTTCTCTGTCTGGCTCTCATTAACATCACGTTTAAGATCGCCTGGAGTGTTGCTTCTTGTCCCCACAATCCCACCTTAAACAACAACGAAACAAAACTCCTCACCGGCTGTCTTTTGACACCTAGCCAATTTTTCCACACCAGGATCCGAAGCTGATGAAACTGGGAAGCCATCCTTCAGACGCCCTGAACAAGAAAATTCTTGTCTTTTCCACCAAGCCTCAATAGAAGTGGTGTACCGTCCGACTTGCTGTGTGCCAATGAGTCGGGAGCCTTTTCACGGCATAGCTTCGTAGGGCCTGGGGCAGAAGACCCACAGCTCTTCTCTTCCTGATGGATTGTTTTTTCCTCGTCGGTAAATCCTTACCCAAGCAGCTCTTTCTCAACCAAAGTAACCAAAATGTCTTCAAAAATGAGGAGCCTGCTCAGTGTTGTTCGGTGGCTTGTGCTTAGTATAAAATAATGCCCAGCCGCTGTCTCCTGAGCCACGTCCACACTCCAGAGAGAATGAGTATCACTCAGATAATGCTCCACTGTAAACCAAACACAAGGTGAACACATACCTCCTACTCTCCAGAAGTTAACTACCTATCCACACCTTACAGAGCATGTCACCTGCACTAGGTGTGTCATAGGAATTAGGCGCGACCCTGGGAGGGCCAGTAAGACTTGTCCTACATTCCCTTGCCTTCTTCCCTACAGATAGTACCTGCGGTTGCAGGGAGAGGGCATTGGGGATTTTACAGGCTCCTTAGGAAAGAACCCGGAGAGCGACTCCTCAGGTATTTGCAGTGCTACCGAGATGTTTTAAGTCGGATGGAAAGCTGTAATCTCAGCCTGTGGTTAAATGGTAGAGACTATGAAAGCTACAAATTTTTAGCCTAAGATGTAATGTTCTGACTCCGGGGACATGACTCTGCTGGCTGATCTCCAGCTCCTATTACAGTTTACTACATTAAGCACAATGCCAAAATTTAATGGCATGCTGTGGTTAGTTATAGTTTAAAGGGAACACAAAGTGACCCGGAATATTGCTGCTATCCTCTCTGCCTAAGATACTCTTCTCCCCAGCCAGGTACCTCTCAGAGTTATCTCCACAGTGATATCTTCTACAAATCTCTTTTTAATGACCTCATCAGATATAGCCATCTCTCTTTATATTTAATCACAATCCTTCACTACTATCACTCTTGAATACTTTATATTTTTGCCTTATTGTTATTTTGAATTCTATGAGGGCATGAGTGATTGTACATCACAGTGCTTTATGTATGACGGTTTGCTTAATGATCACTATTGGATAAAACAAGCAGACCACTTAAGCCAATCAAATTCATCTTTGAGTCTTACTCCTTGACCTGATTGAGGAGACTCTACTTGCCAAATCAGTTAAGGCATTGTTTGAGTTAACCCTTCATGTCAGAAGTAAATGCCAGTTCAATTGCCTGGTCTCCATGCCAACTATGGGAGCTCAGTGGCAGCCAGCCTGGGGCAGACTGTGACCATGATAGAACATGCCCATTACCTCAGCCTTGGCTCACCTTACTGTGAAGTCTCTCCAAACCCGATCCACCGGGCAAACAGTCCTGAATATCTAGAATGTGTCCTTTACAGTTTTTTCTAGTCAAGATTACAAAGTATTGTTTGAATAACAGAAAGCCCCTAAAATAGTGTGCCCCTTCAACTTTTGGGGAGTGTAGAGCTAAGATTTAGCTGACTACCACAGTTTCTGAGAATAACTACATTTCTGTTGTTTCCCTGCGGTCTTGAACTACTGCCACAATCTGCAAGTCAGTAAAATGTTTATATGTTTACATATAAACATTGCTTATTTGGGAAGACAGAATGGGGTTCAGGATGTGACTGTAAGCACTGAGGGACATTGCATGAATTAGTGGCTTTACTACATTAGGTAAACTTAGGTCAAAAAGACCAGAGTCTCCATGTGACTGCTGCAGGGATGTGAGAGGTGAGATGAAGGTGTTAACAGGAGACTTCAAAGAAGCTGTTTGTCCGTTTGACAGTCTCATACTGTTTGGTGACCTCTGAGGCTGTTCTTTTGATTGGAAACCTTCACCTACTACCTCTAACTTTTCAATGGAGATAATGCATTTTATGACAGCTCATAACTTCCAGGGAGATCTGTTTCTTCAGAGTAATATCCTAGCTATACATAAGATGCTCTATCTGGATAAGATGGTTCTTTGGGTGGGAATGAACATTGTAATTGGTCCAAACATCACATGTATCTCCTTAGAGGATAGGCAATGTTTGGTAAAATATAACTTGCTACAGTTTAATTAAGTTGGAATATATTGACAATAAAGTTCTCAAACTTTGCTGACTTCTGAACATCTTGACCTCAGCATCCATGTACATCACATTTGCTTCTAGTCTTTTTCTTTAACTTTGTAAGTTCCTTTTAAAGGCAGATTTTCAAGGATGAATTTTTTAAAAGTCTAACATTAAAAAGCCTAATATTAATCTTGGAAGGTATGGCTTACATAAATTGAGGATCAGGAACTTACACATAAAAAATTTCAAAGTGATTATTAGGACAAACAAAAAGACACAAGAGGAAGAATGTTCAAGGATATTAGAGACAAGTTATCTTACTGGGAAGAATACAGCATTGTACCCTAGTCCTGATTATAAGCTGAGGTGCTGCTGACACATAGACCTTGAGGGAAGAGAAGGTAATTGTTAATCAAAAATAATCTGCACCCAAAACTTCAGCTGCTAAAAACATTTTTAAGTAAAAAGGGTAAACAAAAGAGCAAAGAGCAAGATACAACGTTAGAATAATACGACATAAAGAAAATGAAAACCAACCTTGTTTAGACAGGCTTGGTTGTGTCCATCTGTACTTCCAACATTCTGTTGTTAGTGCAAGGTCAACCTGGGCTCCATATCAGGTTCCAGGATAGTCAGGACTACAGAGTGAGAACCTGTCTCAAAAGACAATACAAACAAAAGCAAAGCCTTGTTCACCAGTCAACTCCTGTAAACATTACACTTAGAGTTATTTTAAAGAGTTAGTATCACTCCATTTTGATCACCTGCCATGTACTCCAGTAATGCCGGTGCTTACGTCTGAAGTCAGCAGACCCAAGTTGTCTTCAAGAATGATTTCCATCATGTCCACCTGAACTCCCTTTATCTTCTGTTGATGCCTCTACTCCTTGGAGATCAGCAGGTTCCTTTATCAAGCAAAGAACCATTCCATCTACCTCATCTTTAGCAGTATGAATTTTTATGTGCTTACTTCCCCATCAGTAAAACATTATGATTTTATTAGGGGGTGTGAGGATCTGGAGTTCTTTTCCCAAGATTTACTGACTGCAAGTTTTAGAAGAAACCCAGCAGGCCCAAAGTCACACAAGCTTAGTCCAAAACTCATTTTGGGAGGGCATGGTCATCCTTCTGAGGTTGCTCATACCTAAAACCTTCTAAGACCTCCTCTGTCTCTAGAACATAGCTTGAATAATGAGGTTCCCAAGGCTGCATGATGGTAAGGATTCAGGATCTGTATGAATACTGGGCGTGCAGCTCTTAGTAGTTAACCAGTCCTGTAGCATACTCCACAGCTGAATAAAAGTGAATGAGTTCAACCTCATGGACAGGGCATTAACATGGCTAGAACACATTTTGTTTTAACAGTGTTTATTAAACGTATCCTTTATATAATAATAGTAGTAATAAAAAATAAATAAAGCCCTAGTCTGTGCGGCTTGTTACCATATAAAAAAATTCGAGCACAGGATCTACTCCACAGTAAACAGTTAATTATTGCTTAGTAAATGATGAGCAGCAAGTGCTTACTAGGCAATTATTGAATCACCAAAGGAGCCCTACCATATTGGAATCATTGTTATCCTCCTTTTCATCGAAGAAAGTGCCATTTGGAGATGTCATAGCATATATTAGCTGACCCAGCTAGAAGCGGAGCCCCCGAGAAGAGCAGGCAGGAAGTCGTGCTGTGTCCATACTTTCAGTCTTTACACGGCTCTGTCTCCCATTCCACAGGCTGGACTTGAAGGGATTGACAACAAACAGATAGATCGATAGATAGATAAGCAACAGAGGGTTTTCTGTTTCACTTAAGGATCTGAAAAACACTGTAGAGGTACTTTATAAGTAAATACAGGAAAAAAATATTACCCAAATGTGATCATCACAAGAATAACTGAAGGAGAAGGCTCTGCTTTCAAGCTTCTTGACTGAGCACCAAAAGCTTTCACAGCCAGCTCTTGCCAGTTCCGTCAGAACTGTATCTGCAGCTATCTCCTGCCATCTGCCACAATGCTGTTGAGGACTGCTCGCTCTCAGACATCATCATCCTGTTTCCTCTGCCCCAAATCTGTGTTCATTCTTAAAGGGCTGATTCAAATGCTGCTTCCTCTCTGGGGCCTTTCCTAGCTCTTCCACTCACCACACCTCACTCCCAGATGAATTAATTATGCCTCCAGGAGCTTTCCCATAAACTTTTGTTCATGAAGATAGCCAATCCCTCACTACCACATATTATATAGTCAACCGGGTTCCATCTACACTCAGATCTCCTGGGCTACGGGAATGGTGTCTTAGGGAATACCAGGGATTGACAATGAACTCTGGGTATGTGAGGAATGATGGCTCTAACATATTAAAGAGCTGGCTTAGAGTTAAAGTGGAGAGTTGGGGCATGCTGAGGATGTAGAAAGAGAAGCTCCTAGCAACTCTTCCACAAAGAACTGATGCTGTGGGGATGGGGTGGAACTCAAAGTTGAGATCTAATAGCCTCATTTCAAATCCACAAAATGTGAAATTGACAATGAAATACAATACTTCATAAGTTGTAATGGGAATCAGAGCAACAATTTTACACCTTACTACCAAGCTGGGTTTTGACCAGTTAACATGAGTGATGAGTTACTATTTTTAAGATATTAACTTTGTACATTAAGACGCTGAGGCATGCTAATCTCACACAGGAGCTAATCTGTATGATAAACATAGGAGGTCAATAGTAGTCTTTCCACTCCAGAGATGAGGAAGCACAGGGCAAGATGCTTTTCCAGGTCACACAGCTAATGGTCCTCAGAGTAGTGGTTTGAACCCAGGTCCTTATGCCTACAAGGCCTATATGCTAACTGTCCCTCATAAAGCAACCTTGAGTCAGCAGCTACTCAACTATACACAATAAACCAAGGTGGGAAGACACCATAAATTGGGAAACTGAAGCTAACTCACAGCAAAAATAACAACAGCACCCTTCTTTTACAAGGAGGAGAGACACCACCCTAGGATTAAGATAATGAGGCACCAATTGCTAATACCTCATTACGTAAGATCAGCCTGCAGTGTAAGGAGCTGATAGCCAAAGTTGTGAATCAGGTAGGCATTAGGAGGTGATCGGAGTAAAGGTTATCAACTGCCCTCTCCTCCTCTGAGGCTTCCACTGGAAATGCAAACAGAACAGCTGATTTAAAAATCAGCTAGAATATTGTGAGGTCTCACATGGGGCTTTAATTTCACTCGGTGTCTCATACTCCCAGTCTATCCCCTACACAGACCTGATCCCCATCATAGGATCTGGGCGTACTCCATGACAGGCCTCAGTTCACTGTCAAAAGTAGCAGGCCTAAGTTTCCTTTTCCCTGAAGTGAGTGATCATTTACTGGAAAAACCACAGAAAATGAACAGATAATATGAGGGCACCTGGCCCTCTGCCGGACCTTCTGCTGCACCATCTGGCAGGAAAGATAAGGTTGCATAACTCATGACCAACCCAAAAGTTTGCTGACCACCTCAAAAGTTGCCCATGCTTATAAGTTTGAACGCTTCAATTTTCCGAAGATTACCTAACTGAGCCCTGAAGTTCCCCCTGAGTACCTATAAAACAAAGCTGTGAGCTCAGTTCAGAGTTCTTCGCCATTTTGCTTTGCATAGGCAGGGACCCCAGTGCGCTGGGTTTTAGCAAAATAAAACGCTCATTTATGTTTGCAAAAAAAAAAAAAAATCAGCAGAAACAAAGCTGGTCTACAAAAATCACAAAGAAATATATGACTTAAAAGAGCAGGAACCAGACTCACTGTAGGACATGTAGGCCCTCAAAGGTGTTGGCAATGATGCAGCCTTCCCCACCACAGATGACACAGTCATGTCAGGAAAGCCGGTTCGATAAAGCAGTTGGTTATCTTAGCACACAAGTATGGGAATTTCAAAATAATTTACAATCTTGCAAAGAATTGTTCACCCTATCACCCAGAGTGAGTAAGAGCTGAGTTGGTCAGCCAGGTAAAGTGTGTCGAATTAGCAAGTTTTACTACAGTTTTACTTCTCTTGCAGCCATTCTGAGAGAAGTAATAAAAGGCTTTAAAAGTTGATATCCCCTCCAAGGGTGGCAGGGGAAACTCTCAAGAATGAAAAAAAGATCTGAGATAAGGTTAAAGAAAGATTATGACTCCTTTTTAGAGTGTAAGTTTTAACCAATTCTTTAATTTTAAAAGCAAAAAAAAAAAAACCTTAAAGTGAAAATGAAAACTTTTGTTTTCCTCTCAATTTAAGTTTTTATTCCCTAACATCTAGTACAGCTGAAATTATATATGTAATTTCATATTTAATATGAATAGATTTATATTCACATAAATATATTAAATATATATTAAATGTATAAATGATAAAAGTATAATATATTAATATAGTAAATATGTTAATATAAATATAATATAGGAATAGAATAAATATAAATGTAAAGTATATAAAACAAAAATATATAATATAAAATAATAATATAAAAGAAATATATTTTCTTCTTTATATACAAATATATAATAAATAGATATATCTTCTTTCTTTACAAAAATGATTGAACAGACAAACTTCTTCATATATTTGATTTTTGTGATTAGTCTTCTCACTGATCAACTGAAAAAACAAAGAATTTCACAAATGTTGAAGAAATTCAGATTTAACTAGAATCATAGGCTCTCCTGAAGACAACAGAAACTGTCTTGGAAATCTCTAGGTTGGGAAATGGCCCTTTCTGTGACTTTAACATTCCAACTTTAACATCCCAAAGTTGGAAAGTTAAAGTCACAGAAAGGGCCATATATATATCAAGCTCTTATTCATCCACTCAACCTTGAGCAACATGCAATTTTTCTATATTTTTCTATATTCAGATATTACTTGTAAAAATAAGTCTAGAAAGAAGTGACCGACCAATGATTTCTATTCAAACTAGTAAAAACATATTTTGGTCAAAAAGTCAAGCATTGATTTGCCAGTGCATAGAGAATTAAGATTTCTGTTTCAGTGTTCCTATGTGTGCCTCATTGAATAGCACTTCTCTCATATCAAGTCGTTGGCAAGCAATATTGTGAAGAAAAAAAATCAGGGAGAAATGAAATGAATGAGGGAGTTGTCATTGTATTGAGGTATTGATCACTTGGTTTCTAGGCAAGAGAAAGTACTTTCTAATTAAGAGAGAATAAATGCACATGACCACACTCAAAGTACTCTTTTAATATGTGTATCTATCTACTTAAACATATATGTACAAACATATACCTGTATTTACTTTTTTGCATAAATATAGAGAGAACAGTCACAAAATTTTGGTCACCATGTAACTATATATAGATTGTAAATGTGAAGAAAATAGAATGCTATAAAAATAAAACATCTGGCTCTCTGGATATGCATTTTAATGAGTATTTTAATGATGGTGTGAGAAATACACAACATATGGCCATCATGTCAGTGAAGTTTGCTACAGAGAACTGAGGCACATATTTTGAACCAAACTTTGCAACAGATAGGTCCAGCCACAGGATTTTTCTAAACACACTAATTCAAACTATCCTAAGTTAAGCAACTGCACATTCATTAATTTTTGTTATGACTATGAACATTGAGTTTCTATCTTATCCCTTTGTCAACAGGAAAGGATTCATGTACAATACAAAATGAATAGAATTCAATTGAGAATAATTTAAATGACAGGAATGAAGCTGTCTTGCTTGCTTTCTGGATCATGGGATTGTTTAGAAAGCTGGTTGTGATCTATATTTAGACTATAATTAAAAAACAAAATCTGTCCAAAGCTCTATGAGAAGCTTGCACGAACTTTCCTACCACTGAGCTCCTGTTCTGAGAAACATAATCTGTTTCTCACCTACAGTTTGACCTTCAACTCTTCCGCCTCTTGCAATAACGAAAGTTCATTGCTGAGAGCAAGCATCAAGTCTTCTGTGCAGCACAAGGAGTCCATGAAACGAGTTCAGTTGACGCAACGGTCCCTTGGCCTCCAGAGGTCACCGGCAAGATGCTATTTTATTATAGCAACTTAATTCCCTAAACCAGAGGTCACGTGAGAAATGTCAAATCATGTTGAAAGAGAAGGCACTAATTTACTGCAAAACTCCGGAGTGCAACCCCGGGATTATTTGAAGAGTTGTTTTGACAACGAAGATGAAAATGGGAAGAACTGAGCAGAGAGACCTCAGTGATGATATTTGAACAGTTTGGAGTATCTCTATCACTTCCTGTCAGGTTGGCTTGTGAGGATCAGTTGCTTTCCCTAGAAAACTCAATAGTCGTTCTTAGTTCGTAGGCATGTTAGTTTAAAAGATCAAACAAATCTGTACAATCCAAAGTGAACTGAGGCCTCTCTGTCCCCATTCATGTGTCTATGTATCTACAGGCACAACCACAGTGTTTCACTAAACACAAATTCAAGTCATCCTTACTACAGACCTGTACACTCATTATTGCTTTTATAATTTATAATATCAAGTTGCTATATTAACCTTTCTCATTGAGGAAATGCTTACTTGTGAATCCACAATGAAAATAATTTCAAAATTTCAAAATGAAATCAACAGATTTGTGGTACGTATAAAATAAAAACAAAACAGAAAACCAAAGCCAGATGCTCAGTACGTGGTGGGTTTAGCCCCCTCACTAGAAACTGGTCGGTCTCGCTACTGTTGGGTCTATGATTTTCTTGTTCTTTTTTCAGATCTTACTTGTTTTCACTTCAGTCTTTTTCTTTTCATCTGGGGACTAAGTCCGCTCCTCTTTCCTGTTAGGTATTTCTATGACCCCTTGGTGTCTGCTGACCTATGCTCCAGGGAAGACCTTGACTGCATACATTTCAGAGAAGAGCTGTAACACCTAAATTTCTTCATCACCAGAGAAAAAGAATATTCTACTTTTCCTCTGTGATAGAATCTGCTCCTGGCTCCTGAAGGAGTAAAATGTCCTTGTGTCTAACAGCTACTAACTGAAATGATGCATCATCACTTAAACCTTCCAGGCAATGCTGATCAAGGAAGATAATGAGATTAATTTCACATCAAACATTTTAAACTCAAAGCCAGGTGCACTTCTACATCAAGACACATGAAATAGGTCCATTTTCTATTTTTTTCTTAAACTCCAGGCAATTAGAGTAGACCCCTCTGGGTATCTGTGACATATTCTCAGAGTTCTACCAACTCCTTTTGAAGATTTAATATCTTGGTGTTTTTATTTTTGTAATACCCTTTGATGTTTATGGTAACCTCTGATATTTATATGTAAGGTACCATTTGACAACCTATGATATTTCTTGATTCCCTTTGGTAATATTTGTACTTGTGATATCACTTAATATGCAATGTCCTCTGATGACATCATATTTATAGCACCCTTTATAATTTCGATGCTCTATGATATCCTTTGATATGCATTGGTTACCTTTAATGTTTATGATACCCTTTGAAAAATTAAAGAAGCCAATTTTACTTTCTCTAGAAACCCTAGATGAACAATTAAGTAGGAAGTGACCCAGTATGACAGGAATGTTTAATCTTTCATTGAATTGGCATTACCAAGTTTCTTATATACTGATATAAAAGTGACAGCAATTGACTTATATCCGCTGTAACAACTGAAATGCAAAGGAATTGTGAGATTATTTTACAAGTTATGAAAGTAGTATTTCTCTTTGTAATGCTACGTAACTGGACTTTTCCTTGGTTTTCTATACATACATAAATATATATTTACATGAATGTACATTTATGTATATACATATTTACATATACATGTAAGAGAGAGATTAAGACATTCTTATTAAAGAGAACTGTACATTCATTAATTTTTTTATAATTGAGACTATCAGGATATGCCTTTTCTCCAGTGTTTCTGAAGGTAAAAGTACTGGTCCTTAATAATGTTTTAAATGGAATCTACATTTCATAATTCAATTACTGGAAACTTTAGATAATAAACAATAAAGAGGCTGTGACAGAAAGAACTTTCTAAACAAACGGTCTTGGCATATGGCTATCAATCATAGGTATCAGCATAATGCCCACACCATGAAACAGAACTATCTCAGGAATTGTGAGTTCATTGAAGTAACCAGATTTGACACTTTAGAAGAGGTCAGTAAAAAATCACAATGGTTTTCACTCTTTGGCTTACTATTTCATGACTCTGACAGGACCCTTGACCTCTTCACAACCATAGAAGCACCATTTAGTAGCCATCATCATGTGTCCCTAAAGAGGACTCTGAGTGAGGTAGAGAGTAAAACATAAAGCACTTATCCCAAAGAAACACTAGGCCATCATATAAAAAGTTATTTTATATGACCAGATAAATGATGGATTAGACACACACATGTTACCACCCTGCATCTCCGTGAATCTGAAACATCATCAGCTGCACAATTGCAGGAAGAGTTCAGTCAGATAGGAAACCAGCAGGTGGTAGCTATGAACAGTTATCAGGTAAAATCCTAAAATATTAACTGCGGGTTTTTAGAGGCAATCATGGACCCGGGCATAGAGCACAGAGCAAAGCGGCCAGGAAAAGGAAATGAAAGAAAACAGCAAGCCACGTGCACCAGGGAATGCCTGTGTTTATGCTAGGGCACTGCATACAGGGGTCATGCCAAAAAGACACCAGAAAAGAGACCTACTATACTATTTCTTTAACTTTCTAGGGGTTCAGCAAAGGGAAGCAATCTGGGAAGCAATTTTCTGTTAAGCCTCTTGGCTCCAAAAGTAAATGACCCTCCTTTTTTTTTTTTATTTCCAAACTTCTAAGCATATCCCTACCCATGCGTACATACACACTCTCTCACTCTCTTCCACCCATCTTCACCTCTGTAACTGCCTCTGTGTCTCTGTCTGTCTGTCCATTTCTCTCTCTTTCTCTCTCTCTCTCTCTCTCTCTCTCTCTCTCTCTCTCTCTCTCTCTCTCTCTCTCTCAGGACTAAATGAGCACTGCATCTTCAGCATCATGAGAACCTGTGTAATGAAAATGAAGAAGTGGCTAGACTAGGTCTCATGCACACAAATACATCAGCAAAGAGAAGTTAAACCTGCAGCAAGACTAATTACCCCAGAGTTGCCTACTTCCTGTAAGGCAATGTTTAAGCCAAGTTTCTCTAGAGAAACAGAATAAAGAGGTTAAATATCTATTTAAAATATCTATTAAGTTAGCTCTAATATAGTAACCAAATCACAGCAGAGACACTGGGAAACCAGTACTCAGTCCTTAAGGCTGAATGTTGATTCAGAGTAGTACTAGAATCACTATCCCTCAGTGAGAGCAATGATTGGAAGTCGCTCAGTTCACAAGGAGGAGTTCCTCAGTAGTCCCAATAGGCTCTGAGAGCCAGGAAAGTTTCTGCGGAGCCACTGGTCTGTATTCTGTGTTGGAGTGGCAGGGGCAGCAACAGTTGGGAAAATCCACTTGTAGCAAGAGGGAATGCCAAAGGAGCGAAACGCAAGAATACACTTCCTTCTGAAATCTCCTTTTTTGTCTGCACTGCTTCCAGAAAGTGACCCCCACAGTGGGGTGCACCTTGCCATACTAATCAAGGCAATCAGGACAGTTCTGCAGGAGAGGCGCCTTAATGAGGTGATTCTAATTTGTGGCAGATTGACATTAAAACTGACCATAATAGACAACAAAAGCTAATCGTGAACATAATATCAATTAGGCTTCTCTTTGGTTCATGGACAAGATATTATGTGAGAAAAAGTAAGCCAGTGGTGGTAGCAAAGAGGGAACCCACCCAAAAGTCACTGTGAACCAGGAGAAACCAGAGTCCATTCACTAAGAGGATGGGGTATTAAAGATGGAAAGAGCGGGTAGAGCATGGCTCCTCCAAAACCTTTTTACCCAACAAGGAAAACAGGAGAGAGAAATAGCTGCCATTCTCCCTAGGGAATGAGGTCCAGAAAAGAGCCTTAGGGGATGAAAAGCCACACTTCACTGTGTATGGAAAACAACACATCAACCGATGTATTGCTTTTACACATTTTCATTGAATAGTTTTATTCTTTCCTTTGTCTAAGTTTGGTTCTGCTCAGCCTGGTCTGCATTAACTATGGTCACTATAACCTCTGAGGCCTTCCTCCCAAACACATTTACCCTTACTCCTGTCTTATTTTCTTTCCTTGCCTCCTCTTTTTGGTGTAAGAATCAGGAATACTTTAATATGAATAATTTTTGGAATCCTTGCTTATCAAATCCTTTCCTTTCATTTTTAACCTAATGAGTAATGTGAGTGGAGCTGTCCAGTTGTTTCGATGTAACTTCAAAACTAGTCTGTTATGGGCTGGAGAGATGGCTCAGCCATTAAAGTTGAGGCTCACAGTCAAAGCTAGCCTATTTGCAAACCATTATTTTTGCTAGAGATATCTACTTTATTCTCTCTAAAAAGTAGTAGCAAACATGAGCCAAAGAAGAGAGTACCCATGTAAAATAAATATAAATAAATAGTAGGAAAAGAAGTAAAAGATCTATCTATCACAAAATATGCACAGAAACACAATAATATGACAAAATATTCCACTGTTACCCCTCTGGAATTTCACCAACTTTCCACAACTAAAACTGAAGACAGTGATATGGTTGAAAAACTGGATGAAAAATTCAAAATCCTGCTTTTCAAAAGGATTAATGATTTTGAAGAAAATGAACAGATGAGTGAATTATACAAATGAACAGGTGAGTGAATATATATATATATATATATATATTACTTCCCACTATATATATATATATATTTAGCCTACTATTACTTCCCACTATATGTAAATATATACATACATATACATATACATATATGTATATATATATACATTCCCACTATATACATATATATACATATACATATATATGTATATATACATACATATATATATACATACATATATACATATATGTATATGTATATATATGTATATAGTGGGAAGTAATAGTAGGCTAAATCAAAGAAAAGAAAGAATATTAAGGTTTGAGGACAACATTAAGAAAACATCACATTAAGACGAAAATAAAGAAAAAAAAGTATGACCATAACATTGTGACACAATCAACAGACCAATCCTAAGAATTCACGAGGTAAATGAATAAAAACTGAATTGTAGGCTACGGCATAGACAACTTACCAGGTGAAATTATAGCAAAAATTTCCAAACTCTGGGAAAATATATGTATATTTACATATTAGAAGAGGCATTTAGAACTCCTAAAACAATTTGAAGCCTCCCCACATGACATTATAATTTAAAATGCATAGACTACAGAACAAAGAAATTTTATTTAAAAAAATCAAATTTGCTTACAAGGCAAGCTCACTAGAAGAACAACAGTAGACCTTTCCCTTTCAGCTAAAACCCTAAAAGCAAAGGAAACATGAATTATATTACCTAAGCCTTGAGAGCAAAGAGCATCTAACTAATACCACTGTGTCCAGAAAAGTTATCGTTCTAACAACAACAACAACAAAATCGTTAGAGAAACGGGTTAAGTTGCATTATCCAGTAGGTGGATCTACAGAATATTCCATGCAACAACTGCAGGAAATATATATATTTCTGGCCAGCCAAGGAATATTATTCAATGTGGATGATATTCTGTGCAATACAGCAAGTCTTATCAAAAAATAATTGAAATAAATTTTGGTTTGTGATTTAAATTAGAAGCGATAGGAAAAGAAACTTAGTGAAACCACATAAACACATAGTGATAGAAAATACTCTCTTAGATAATGAGTGAGTCATTGAAGAAATCAGGAAAAAAATTTAAAATTAAAAAAAAAATTAAAGTACAGTTCTCAGACTAAGTGGACTATAGTAAAGGCATCTCTAAGAGAGACAGAAATATAAATAATAACTTAATAATAAATAAAATAAAATAAACCAATAAAAAAGACATTAAAAAGAAATAAAAGAGACTGCTTATACCCAAAACTTAGAAGGCAAATAAGTCACCTAATAACCTTAAGGTCTTAGGGAAACCCAAGTTAAACCCAAAGGTCCTAGATGGAAAGAAATAATAAAGATCAGGGCACAAATGAATACAATGGAGACTAAATGAGCAATACAAGGACCCAATGAAAGTGTTTCTTTCCAGCCAGGCACAGTGGCACACGCCTGTAATCCTAGCACTCAGGGAGGCAGAGGCAGAAGATTCTCTGTGAGTTCGGGGCCAGCCTTGGTCCACAAAGCAAGTCCAGGACAGCTAAGGCTGTCTTGAAAAAGAAAGGAAAAAAGGAAGGAAGGAAGGAAGGAAGGAAGGAAAGAAAGAAAGAAAAAGAAAGTTCCTTTCAAAGAAAACCAAAATTGACGGGCCATTTGCTAAATTATCCAAAAGACAGAAAGCATCCAAGTTAATAGAATCAGAAATGACATGGACACATTGTAACAGATAATCAGTGAAATCCAGAAGTTTCTGTGAGAAAACTTAGAAAAATATATTCCTTAGTGGAATTTATCAGGAATGCCTTTCTATTTTTAATATTACTCTAAAATGCATAGCTATAGTGATAAGGAAAGAGAAAGAACTTGAAGGGATACAAACAGGAAAGGAAAAATCCAAATGACTCTTATCCACAGACAGTCTTATCCTATATGTAAAAAGACAAAACAAGCAAACAAACAAAAACCTACACCAGAAAACCCTTCAATCTGATAAATACTTTCGGTAAAATAGTAGGCTACAACAGCAATGTATGGAAACCAGTATCTATATATCAATAGCAGAGATACTGAAAAATAGAGCAGGAGACCCACCTTACTCACAACAGTCTCTAAAAATACCCAAGAACAAACCTAACCACCTAGAAGCTTGAAATGTCGAAAAACAAAACTGAAGATGCTTGAAATTGGAAAGATATCACGTGTTTGTGGATGGGGGGGGGGGTGGAATGGAGACTAACTCAGAATTCACTGATGGCTTGACATCGTGGAAATATCTTGAAATTTGGCCTCATTTCTTGACCCAAATATGTCCAGTGGCCTCAGCCATTGAGAGATGAGTTAAATACCAAAGTGAATGACATTTCAGACACCGTGACTCCTTGTGTGATTAAGGGACTATGGCATCATACACCATAGCATTATCACTAAACAGAATTACATTGTGAGTAACGTGAATAGGGCAAGTTCTATGATTTTGTTATTAACTGGATTGTTCCTTTTAAATATTCATTAAAAATCAAGATAGGCTGAAATAAATACCTGTTTCTGTCCTTTGTGGTCAAATTCTGTGATATTTAAACATAAAGCTGTATTTTTGACAGAAGTAAATTGTTGCTCAAATGGTGAGCCCTAAAAGCTATTAATTTAGTGGGCAAGAACAACCATTAATAGCTTTTCAATAGTTAAGTAGACAGGAAACTATATTGATAATTAACGTGAATTTTAAGTGAAAATATATGACCTTAAGAGTTAGAAAGACGATTGCAGTTCTCACAGAAAAGTTCATTAATAATTACTATGAATGTTAAATGGAAAATTTGATACATATGCTGGAGGAAGTCTCCAACGTGGCAAATGTCCCTCACCACCTACACTTGTGCCCTTCTGTCATGCTTTACCACACGGAAGAGAACTGAGAAGAGGACCTGCATGCATACTAGTTCTAGGGAGAAAAGGACTTATTTGGCTTATACATTAAAGTCCTCCATTGGGGGAAACCAAGGCAGGGACTGCAGCAGAGACCATGAAGGAATGTTGCTTACTAGCTTGCTCTCTATGCCTTGCTCAACTTTTTATCTGTGTATCCCAAGACCATTGGCTGAGGTCACTAGTGAGCCAGACCCTCCATACATCAGTCATGAGTCAAGAAAGTACACTACAGCCATGTCCACGGGAAACCACCCAAGGTTCCCTCTTCCTGGGTGACTCAAGGTTGGGTTAAGTTGACAGTCAATCAATTAATCAATCAATCAATAAAACTAGCACAGAAATTTTAAAAACTGTAAGGATAGCTAATGTTCACTGTTGTTTTAAAAACATGAATAGGTTAAAGAGACTGCTCAGTGGTTAAGAGTCCTTGCTGCTCAATCATGAAGACCAGAGTTTAGATCCCAGGACCCATTTAATAATCTAGACATTCTACAAACACCCAAAACTCGAGTTCCAAGGGACTGAATGCTCTGTTTTGGCCTCTTCATATACACAAACACATGAACCCACACATATAACTACAAATACACTCATACGCACACAAACACACATAAATAAATATCTTAAAAAATTGAAGCTGTGGTGCAACTTTTGATACAGGAATCTAACACTATTATAAATATAATACTTTCAGATCTTCCTCAAGTATAAATATAAATCAAAATAACTGTGGTCAGATCATCACAAGTAATATTTAGAACTACCTAATTGCTATGCTTATTAAATAATATAAATTTTAACATTCCATTATTTAGTTACACTTAGTCCTTGAATAATTAAACAACAAAATCTTAGTTTGGAATAATTTATATTCTGAGCATAGGAAATAAAATCAAGGCACCAACTCATCTTCTTCAGAACTGCAGCGGAAGAAAAGCTTCTCAAATTCTAAAAATATCCATGATGAATTATCCTTGATCCAGGCACAGTGAAAGCTGTGAGAAAGAGAAAATATTAAAGAAAAATGAGATACCCAACACATTTTGTTGTCATTAATCAAACTGGAGGACAATAGGATTTATAAAGACTTTGAACAAAAAGTTCTCTGTACTCCAAAGACTAAAATGTAAACAAACAGCTATAGACCTGAACACTTGCTTGAAAGAGAGTAACTGAGATTTGGCAAGCCGAACCCTTAGAACAAAGCTTACTTATAGAAAAGCTGCTGCTGAATTAGATCATCTCATTCATTACATAATAAATCCCTCCAGGTTGTATTGTTAATTTTACGGAGACTAAAAGACTTAATCTATTTGTAGAGTTGCTGAATTGCCATAAGTACATTAGAAACTAGTCAAAGCAGCCTAAAACAGCAAGACCACAGGTCAAAAAGGTATGGGTCACACAAGAGGTAATATCCTATGTAGATAGAATTGCCATTCTTTTTTTTTAACATATGATGTTGAAGCAAAAGAAACTGTGCATACATTAAAACCTGTCCAGGCAGGTGGGAACACTGCCTCATGTTTTAGCATATGTCCCAGGATGGGTTTGATCACTAACTAGTCTCAAAAGAGGAGTTGTTAGGGAATGCTAGGGGCTGTTAAGGGAGATTGACCTCTGTTTCCTTTACAGTGGGCACAGCAGCTCAATGCAGTAGGAGGTCACAGGTCACTAAACTATTCCTGCAAATATCCTGCCTCAAGTCAGCATGCTTTCTGAGTCTTAACTTTTTTTTTTCCTTCCTTCTACCTCCCCTTTGCAGACACTGGTCAAACATTAAAGTCAGTTTAGCCTAACATTCAACCTTCCCTTCCTCTTTCTCTTCTTCCTTCTCCCTCCTCCCCAATACAGCTGTTCTCTGGCTGTGACAGCGATAGCTGAGCCTGCCTACTTTCTAGATCCCCCAGTTCAGAAAGCTTTACTTTACCTTCCTAAGTATGCATGCAGTTTTTTCTCTCAAATAAATATATAATATATATACATATATATAAATATATATGTAAATATATATACATATATATATATATATATATATATATGTTTTCAAGCTTCCTTCCTTTATCTATGGGACGAAAAGCCCACAAAAGGGATCCAGTGTTCCTTGTTAACGACATAGGAGAGATGCATGAAGCCAAGGTATTAGGATCCCTTAATGACTGTGGCATCTGGCAGCTTCTCCATTGTCAGGTGGTTGATTTTGAGCAGCCACTCTGAGATTCACGTATACTGTTTCTCCTTTGAACTTGGGTAGTGGCAAAACACAGGAGTATTAGAATATGCTTTCATTTTAATCCCAGGTGTGGGGAAATGAAGCTGCTTTGGACCAACTACAGCAACTGACTGTGCTTTGCCTCGTGCTCTAGCAGACGTGTGTTTTTGCCAGCTGCAGAAAGTTTCTGTGATTGTGTGATGGTTTGAATTCTGGGAACTTTTCAAGGGGTATATAAATGCTAGGGCCTCGAGAGGCAGGGTTGGTGGTTGGTGGCCATTCAGGGAGTGTGTTTGTGGTTTGTTAGTAGTCATACTCAAAGAAGCAAGAAGAAATTAAATTCAAGGATCTCTATCTCTCTCCACCTTGTATCTTTCTTTCTCTCCTACCTAGTAAGACCAGCTATAGACTTTCTTTGCTAACTGCCTGAAGCAATTATTACTGCAGTATTGGAGTGGTTCTATATTTACCACCTTCCTTCTGCAATTACTGATTACAATTCTTCTGCAGAAGAGTGTTAACCATTATCTTCTACTGTATTCATATTCGGTTGTTCACTCATATCAACATAGATACTCACTTTGTTCCTCTTCATTTGTACTTTCGTCTATCCGTTTTTATTTTTGGTCTCTATATAACAGGAGCAGTTCTTCTTTTTATGTTCAAAATACTCTGCATTTTGCCTGAACATCTCCCCTCTCCCTACAGTCTCTGACAAACAGTGATCTTAGAGTCTCCACAATGTTGCCATTACTAGGACAGTCATAGAGTTGAAAGTGCTCATTCTATAATTTTTTTCAGATTCATTTCTTCCACATTAACATTCACTTGACTTTCTTCCAGCATGCTTCATAGCTCATTCTCACTGGACACCCAATAGTTTATTGTCTAAATATGCCACAGCTATTTATTCAGTCACCTGCTGATGGACGCATTGGTTCCTTCTAAATTCTCACAATTATGACTAAAATAACTGTTACTATGTTTTTTCCTCCTAGGCATCCCGAAGCCATCTTGAGATATAACTTTGACCTGACAGCCACGCCACTGAAAACAAGGGAAAAACTACAGAGATATCTAGGTCTGAAGTGATAAGATCAGAGCCGTGAACACTTCTATGGTACAAGGAGGGAGCGTGTCACTGGACCCTCACCTAGCTCAACCGGGATTCCAACCATTATTTCCTCCTGCTAACTGAAAGTGAGACTCCATGACGTAGCTTTCTGGAGGTGGTGATGCGTGATGGGATGAGACAGGGATACAGCTGGTCTTGAGTCACTTCTGCCCCTGTCACTGTGCTTGTAGGTCCAATAAACTCACTGGTTTGCCAAGCTTGGCTTTGATAGAATCTGTGCTTTGGTCTGTCATCAGTGCTTTACACACAGAGTGGAAAGTTTATTCATCTCTACCCAGGAAAAGTTAACAATTGCTATAAACATCCGTGGGCAGAGGTCGGCATACATGTAAATTTTAAGGCCCTTTGAGTAAATACCAAGGTATGTAATTTCTGGATTATAAACTGAGAATATGTTTAATTCCAATGACAATTGCCAAACTACCTGCCGAAGTGACTGTACCACTGCATTGCCTTCAGCAGTGAGTGGGAAACTCTGTGTCTCCAGATTGGAACCAACATTTGTCACCAACAGTTATGTCGTTGTTCTAGGCTGTAGATATTCTGCAAGAGTTTAATCATTTGTCATTGCTGTTTTCATTCGCTTTTCCCTGATGACAAATCATGTCTAACATTTCTTTACTTTCATTCATTTTATTTGGTAAGCTGTATGTTTAGCTTTCATTCTGTTTCTGGAGCAAATGATTTCCTTACTATTGTGTTTGAAGAATTATCTGTGGTTTTTTTTTTAAATATGCTTTATCTGAGATAAATTTTATAAATATTGTTTCTCAACTGTTGATTTCTCTTGACCATGTTTTTAGCAGAGCATGGATTCTGATTTTAATGAAACCCAGTTTTTCCATTCTTTCTTTCATGGATCCTATCTTTGTCTAAAAACATTTTCCTAAATCCACGATTATCTAGATTTTTGCTGTTCTGTTATCTTCTGGGACATTTACTATTTTTGCTTTTACTTTTGTATCTGTAACTCATTTCCATTTCATTTTTGTGGGAGGATATGAACATATTATAACATAACATAAACACACACACATACACACACACATATATATACTTTTTGGTTTTTTATGTAGATATCTAGTTGTTCCTCCTAGCACAACTTGTTGAAAAGATGTTTTTCTGCAATGTGTTGTATTTTTTCCTTTCTCTGCACTACAGTCCAGAGTAAAAACAAAAAAAAATAGGGTTGTGCTTCTCTCATCTGAGGTTTCTAGCCTCTAGTCTTCAGATATGAATACATAACCTGAAGAACTGCAAAACAGGGATGTAAGAGAGGGTTATGGGGGAGGAGGACAAGGGGATAACAAGGTACAAGCTACATGAAGAGGGAAATGGAGACAATAGGATAGGCTTTAATTTGGAAGGTAAATACATAAGGAGGGAGGTAAATAAAACAACATTAAATATGTCTGAAAAAGTTATAAGGCATCATATTAATCCATCTAATTAAAATACATATAATAGATGTAAGTCTATACATACATGTACATATGGTATATGTATATGGTATAGCTTAAATGAAAACTTTCATCTGGGCTGACCCTACTGCCCCCAAGGGCTACAGTATATTTAACAAAACCTCAATACTAGGCGTAGGAAGGCCACTTTTGAATTGTTGGTTAGGGTTGTCCAAGAGACTTCTAAAACATTACAGTATATTGCTGTTGCCCTTGGTTGCCTGGCAGAGGTAGAAGGTAAATCCATATTGCTGAAGATACTATGCACTTCAGACCCAGGACCCAGAAGACCTGAGCTTGATCCAACCTGAAAGCCTCCTTCCTGAAGACTAGCTTTCTTAGTACCAGAAGTGCCATGCAAACTTCCAAGGAAGAGAAGTAAGCAAAAGCCCTAGCCAGCAAGGATACCTTTGAGCCACAGCAATGACCAGCATAACATAATAACTCTAATTATGCAACAGTGGCGCGCATACCTTAATGGAAACCACAAGCTCTGCAAGTGGTCTGAAGTCCTACTCAGAAAGAAGAAAACATGCCTGATGCGAGGTAACTAGACAACTACCTGAAGCTAGTGAAGTCATGGATCTTAGAGGAAAACCTACAACTTTACTAAGACAACATAATATCTAACTACATTATAAATATTTGCCTTTATATTCACAGATAACTGTAGTCTTCACCCAACATCAAAGAAAGTTTGCTTTGCAAAAGATTGAGACCGTCACAGAAAACCACAACCAATCAAAATGCAGAGAAAAGGGGTGGTGTGATGACAGGTCCCAACTGATCTATCTACAGCACAGTCCCTACACCTAAAGCTCAGAGGTCACTGAGAAAGAGAGAGGAGAAAGATCGTCAGGGGGACAAAAGTTTGCTGTGAGATTTTTGTCTCCTACAAATGTCAGAGGGAGTGGCTACATCCATGAAGTCTTATCAAAATAGCTTCCTAAACAAAAACCTGAACAGTGATGACACCAGAGGTGATGCTACCATGGAAGAAGAAAAGTTCATGGGATGCCAACCCTAGACAAAGACCTACATGTAGCCGGAAAATGCTGAGAGCAGGAGAAATGATCTTCCCCAGTTGGTTATATAATCCCAAGTGGTTAGCCCTGAGAGCGTATATGTACAGGTAACATTATACACACTGAGCAGGTTATATTTATGTATATAGGAATGTGTGAGTGTGTGTGTGTGTGTATCACAACAGTTAGAGTAGGTGGCTATGAATTTGAGAGAAAATAAGGGGATATGCATATGGGAGGAAAGGAAAGGAGCAGAAATGATACAATTGTATTATAATTTCAAAAAAACTGAAAGAAATGCCTGTACTGGAAAATGCTGAGTACTAAATCAAAATTCTGACACCCACTATGATCCCAATCATGTAATGACATTTTGGAGTACTTTGTTAAATAAATGTGTGTGTCTGTATGTGTGTGTGTTTTATATAGACTTGCTTTCTGATGTTCGATAAGTGTCAAATGAATTAACAATTGCTCATCTCTGAATACTTATTAAATAGACAAGACATAATGGTAACTATGTCAAGTAAAGATTATGCCCCTGCCAATAAACATTATGGAAATTGCATCTATCAGGCTTTTGTTCCATTCCAAGTGGATATGAGCAAAGAGCATGTTGTTTCTCGCTAGGATACAATGTTAATGTCATCATCATATTATTATCTCAAGATGTTACTCTTTGTTGTTATTTGTGTATGCGTGTTCACATATGTGAACAGCTGCATGCATTTGTGTGTGTATGAAGACAAAAAGAGGGTGTTGTATCCCACAGGACCAGCGTTACAGACATATGCGTAATTCCTGGCTTATTAAGTTGGAGTTAGGATCCAAACTTATATCCTCACGATCATGCAAGTGCCCTTAACCATCAAGTCAGCTCTCCAACCCCTCCAAATATTAGTCTTGAGCCCCTGGCTAAAGCACTGTTCTCCAGTTTTTCCACTGTTTTGTTAGATACAACACAGATATTCTGTCTTTCTTTAAGCTTGTGCCCATAATGTTACCCAGTATATCAGACCTAATTAAAAGCACAAACCACTTTGAATGCATAATAGGAAAACTGGAAGTACATGTAGAAAAAGAGAGGCACTCGATAATATGTGTACATATGCATGTATGAAACCTACTGAATTCACTTAGTATTGCTCATATGTACGTGTGTTTAGGGATGACCATCCGGAACTAGCTAATCCATGAGGGAGTTTGTTCTTGGAGAAAATTGATTGTGCCTCTCTCAAAAGCCGTTGATTGTTCGAGCTCTTTATCTGGAGTTAGGACCTTGCAAACCCGTCCTGTGCACATTGACAATGGTGTTTTCTTGATTCAGGTCTTGTTTAGGCAGCCATATTATTGAGATTTCTCCAGGGATAACATCCCTGTCATATCTGAATCACATTACCTCACTCAGGTATTCTAGGCCTCTAGTCTTACCATCCTTCTGCACCTCTTCTGTAGTGTTTCCTGAGCTTTAGGGATACACTGGAGAAGTATCTGGTACCTGTTGGGGCTGTGCATCCCATGATCAGTTATCATTTGCATTTTGACAAGTTGTAGATCTCAGTAACAATCTCCATCTGCTTCCAAAAGAAGCTTAGATGAGAGCTACTCAACGGAGTTTTTGTTTTTGTTTTTAAGTTGAGGCTTTAGCTTAATAGCAGAGTGTTTATCTAACATTTTTAAAGTCCTGGGTTTACTCCTCAGGGGGAAATGCATTTCCTAAATACATCTAGATAACCATAAGTTAAACATGACACATAAATGTATGTTTTGCCAGTAATCTAAAGATGAATTTCAGTATCTGTTAAAATATCTTTTCATGCTATGAAACATTTTCTTCTTTGCTCATTTCCAAATACTATGAACAATCAAATCATCCAAAGGTCTTTCCCTTACGCAGTTTTGAAAAAGCAGTGAAAAATCTCGTATTCTAATGTTAAGCCAGAACATATACAGATGTTGAGAGGACAAAAATGAGAAATTTTCCAGTAATTTTTATTTATCAATGTTCGTTCATTTATGAGGTGGCAGAGAAAAGGTCTCACTACATGGATGAGCCTGGCCTTAAATTCATTATCTTCCTGTTTCATTCTCCTAAGTGCTAGGATTAAAGGCATGAAATGTTATACCTAAATATCTCGGTTATTAGTCCATTTCGGAGAGGAGCTACCATGATCAAGGCAACTTATAAAAGGAATTATTTAATTTGGGGGCTTCTTACAGATTTAGAGGATTAGTCCATGATCAGAAAGCAGAAAGATACGGCAGGAAGCAGACAGATATGGGGCTGAAGCAATAGCTGAGCACTTTCCATCCTGATTCCCAGGCAGCAGGCAGAGAAAGACACTGGGCCTGAGGTGGGCTTTTGAAACCTCAAGGCGCACTCCCAGAAATATGCCTTCTTCCAACAAGGACATATCTCCTAATCCTTCTCAAACAGTTCATAAGCTGGGAACTAGGTATGAAAATATATGAGCCTTTGGGGCCCGCTCTCATTCAAAACACCACACTCAGCTTTAGGAATTTTAAAATCATACACTTTTAAAGTTTCTTTGAAGCTCAAGAAAATGATTAATCAATATTACAAATAGAGGTCAAACAAGTGATGCTGGTTAACATCAATATCTATGACAGAATATTGCCATTACCATGGATTTTAAAAACAATTTATGAATGTCACATTTTATCATCTCAGAAAAAGTGTTGCATTGGAAGGTTAAAGTTCACATAAATCACTTGCCATTAGATGAAGATGTATCAGCTCTGAAGATCCTACCATGCACAGCTTGAAGACATACAAATCTTAGCTGAATCAGTGTGAGGGTGTGGCTAGAAGTTTACTAAACCCATCTCTGTTCATGAGCTCTTCTGAACAAAGCTTCTTTGGTGGGTTAACGAGTAGCATGGGAGAGTTAAGCTTAAAATGCACAAAATATGCATTTTAAATGTAAACTTGAGATCAACAATATAGCTTTATGCTTAGAATAACATTGGAAGATGTTCAATAAGACACTTATGGGAAATTATCCTTTCCTTTGATCCTAGTTTTAAGATCTTCAGAACATTTCTGACTAATGCAGTCATCTGGATGATGCTGAGAACTAAAAGTATGAGAACAAAGTGAACAGGTGCCACTGACTTTCAATTTTGTCATGTCCTTGGACAAATCACTGGGCCTCCCTGCAATTAAAGCCTTAAATCCACATCTGCAAAACAGAAATGATGTCAACTTCTTTCTCTGTGTGATACTGAATGGTCTCTGTACAAAGAGTGATGGGCACTTATAATTCTCAATAGGTTCCTCTGTTTAAGAAAAAAATGGATACAGAAAGTGTGGTATATTTACACAGTGTAATACTACTCAGCAATTAAAAACAAGGAAATAATGAAATTTGCAGGCAAATGGCGGGATCTAGAAAAGATCATCCTGAGTGAGGTAACCCAGAAGCAGAAAGACACATATGATATATACTCACTTTTAAGTGGATATTAGTCATATAATACAGGATAAACATACTAAAATCTATAGTCCTAAAGAAGCTAACCAACAAGGAAGACTCCAGGGAAGATGCTTAATCCTCATTCAGAAGGGCAAACGGGATACACATCAGAAGTAGAAGAAGACAAGGAGCAGAATATAAGCTTTCTACAGAGGACCTCTGAAAGACTCTACCCACCAGGTATCGAAGGAGATACTGAGACTCATAGCCAAACTTGGGGCAGAGTGCAGGAATCCTTACGGAAAAAGAGGGAGATGGAAAGTCCTGGAGGGGACAGGAACTCCACAAGGAGAACAACAAAGCCAAACAAGGCCCCAGAGGGGCCTGCAGAGAGTGATACTCCAACCAAGGACCATGCATGGAGAATACCTAGATCCCCTGTTCAAAGAAGCCCATTGGCTGCTGCGTTTCCAAGTGGGTTCCCTAGTAAGAGGTACAGGGGCTGTCTCTGACATGAACTCAGTGGCCAGCTCTTTGATCACCTCCCCCTGGGGTGTGAAGCCTTGCCAGGCCACAGAGGAAGACAATGCAGCCAGTCCTGATGAGACCTGACAGGCTACGGTCAGATAGAAGGGGACGAGGACCTCCTCTATGAGTGGACTAGGGAAAGGGTATGGGGGAGAAGAGGGAGGGTGGTGCTAGGATGAGATGAGGGAGGGGATGCAGTGGGAATATAAAGTGAATACACTGTAATATACATATGCATATATATATATATATATATATATATATACATTTAAAAAGAAAAAAGAAAAAAAGTCATACGTCATTATCTGTTCCCAAGAGATATGGTGGATTTTTCTCTTCTTGGAGTTTTATGAAGTCATTTGTCTAAGATATTTCAGCATTTTCTGATCTTAGAGAGGATGTTTGATTACATTTTGTGACATTCCGCTCAGGTGTGCTCTCTCTTCTATTAAACGCTGCTCTCATGTAGCAGTGATGTGGAATTCAGCTTCCACTGCTCTTGTCTTTCTAAATTTTTCTTCACATTACAGTCAAAATGACTTCTTATTCTTCTACCTCCTCCTCTTCCTCCTCCTTCTTCTGCTTCTCCTCTTTCTCCTCCTCCCTCCTCCACCTCTCTTTTCTACTTCTTCTTCTCCTTCTCTTCCAATGGAGCTTAGGCTGGCTGCAAAGTCAGCATCCTCCTGCCTTAGCTGAGACAAAGATGTCTTTGGGAAGCACTGGTTTAAATATACCACCTGTTATTAGGGTCTTGAATTTTTTTCATTGTGTTAGGAAGGTGACGCACAGAACCTTCTTTGTGCGTGTGTGTGATCCTACCTGCTTTCCATCTTAACAGTCACAGTATTGTACTTATGTTTTTTTTTTTATAATAGTCGCTCCTAGCTGTGCGACAGCTCGCTGTCACCTTCTCCCTCCAAAGGCTGTAAACACTGAAATCTTTAACAAATTGGGATCATACTGTGTCTCTGGGCCCTACACTGTGCCTGATACATAAGATATCCTCTGTAAATTTTTGTGAAGTGAATAATACTTGTTTAATTATTTTTCATGGTGGATGAAGATATTGTACAACAATGGGCATGAAGATGACCCCATTTTGGATCGTGTTTGTTTTGTTTCACATAAACAAACACATGGGTAATAACACAGATGACTCAGCAAGATCTTTTTTATTTTAAAAACCTCTTTTTGAGCCAGGCATCTCTTTTGAGAATACAAACCGCCATGCTCTCAAAACCACAAAATAGGGAATATCAACAGCCACTGTCAAAATGCATTAGCAGGTCCCAGGGCTGCCCTTCAACACACAAGACTTCCTCACAGGACAAGATTAGCCTTGTTTCCATCCTGGGAGACTCTGTGCCTGAGTTTCCCTCTACCCTCTTTCAGCCAAGATGGGCAACACTGATCAGTTTTACTTCCTATTGCTAGAGTCCTCTGGGCAACTAGGTTCTTAAGGGCAACTGAAAATTGTTAACATGCTCATCAAACGACTACTGGGTAGCATCTGCTCCCTGTTTCTGTGAAAATAAAACCCATCCTTCAACATTTGCGCCTCCTTAAGAGTATAAATATACTGCCCAGGAGGGTATGAGTGAGACCACACTTCCCAGGGGAATCAATCATATTAAAGGACTGCAAATCAGCTGTCTGAAGCAGAGTAAGAACAAAGGTAGAATGTTCATTAGAGCCTTAACACTAGAGGAAAGGGGTGCTAGAGTCTCCTTTAGCCCAGAAAAGATGGTTTTTCTGCCCTTGGGCAGAGCAGCTTCCTTGAATCTCTGTTATTATTTTTGCTAACGTGAGCATCAGTCTCCATTTTATCCTGTGTTTTCCCTCCATTATTTAATTTACCTGTTTTCATGTATCTCTTACTGAATACGAGCTTCTTGAGAGTAGGGTCTTATTCAAAGCAAAGACTTTCTTAGCAAGGTACAACAATTAATAAGTCCATAAAGCAATGGCAAATTGTTAATATTTATATTTGTGATAATAGTTACTGTCAGGAACTAACTATAGTGCTTTCATTGTGTGATAAGTACTTTACCTCCTAAGTTGTAGCTGCAGGCTCAGCACTATGTTTATGTAACAAAATACAGGCCTCTGCTCATATTAGCCCTGATACGATGTAATAGAGTAATAAATACCCCAGCCATGCTACCCACCTCTTCCTAGCACAGTAGGCAAAGCTTCTAGTTCACTGTAGGAAGAAATATTAGACACATTCTCTTTTAACTCTCCTGGACCAATGAAATCTCGTGCGTCACTCCTTGATCCCTTCACTAGTATCTTTTTGCTGCTAGGCTCCCCGAGTTCTTGCAGTCAATCACGTATCCTCAGGCAGGAGAACAGAGAGAGTTTCTTCTCAGAAAGAAAAAGAATCCATCCAAAAGATTTTCTGTGAGGAGTGTCCTAACGAGAAAGCTAAATCCTCCGTCTATGTTCTTTGTGGCAAGGCCCACAGATGGATAAACTGTGCTGGCAAACACAGCTCCAAAGGAGGCGGTACAGGGAGAGGCAGTGTGTAAAAGCGAGCAATTGGAAGTCACCAGGTAACTGGGGGCTCTTTAATGGAACAGAGTCCAGGCAAGCAGGAAACAGGAACCCAGAGAACGTAAGTGGAGGGTGTGAAAGAACCTTCTAAGACATGTAAATTGATTTCATTTAGAAGAAAGCACACATGGGATGCTGTGAAGGGAAAGAATTCCGTGCTGGCTCTTTCTTGTAAAGCTGTATGAAGAACAGGAGCTCTCAGAAAAACAACAGTATAAGAAATACATATTCCAACAGAAGCTCGGGAAAACCAGATAGATAGAAGTATATTACAAAGCCATGAAAAATTAAGGGTTATTATTTATTTATTTATTTATTTAATCCAGAAAGTCTAACATCTAAGTGACAATAGTCCCAGACACAGGAAGCAGAGAAAACAAGCGAGATTAGCCAAGAATAAAACAGGACTATTTGCTAGAAAGAAAAGTGTTTCTGGGTGTAAGGGGACTGACTCACTATAGATCTACACCAGCCATAGCGTACAAAATTTATGAATAACAGAGGATGCAGGTACATTTTAGAAGTCATCGCAATGTTTAAAACAGCTTCACGTTGAGGCAAAAGCTCAACAATCAGTATAAACATGTCACTCAATAAAGCTGTTAATGAAGAAAGAAAAATAATCGCAGCATCAAACTTCCCCACTGTGAAGCCAGAAGCTGGCCACGGCAGAGGATGCATTTGAAGAAAAAGTCATTTCTATTCTAGGATATGAACTAGACAAGGCAATAAGTATGGAAACAGAATAAAGAGATGTTGGGGTATAAAAAGGAAAGTATCTCCCAATAAACCTTTCCCCAGAAAACTGCAGAAGAATATACTTTCTTACAATAGGAGAAGAAATTTGGGAAGAGAAAGACACACATTGGGAGGAACAGAGCATCCGAAAACCGAGAGAAATGGATAGTCATTAGCACAGTGGGTCTCAACCTTTCTACTGCAACCCCTTTAATACAATTTCTCATGTTGTGGTGAACCCTCCTCGGTCCCCCGCCAACAATACAATTATTTTTGTTGCTACTTCATAACTGTAAAATTGCCACTGCTGTGAATCATAGTGTGAATATCTGATAAATAGGATATCCGATATGGGAGGACCCACAGGTTGAGAACCCGTGAACCAGGATGGGTGACAGCGTTAGAGCAGCCGGTCCTGCACAAAAGAAGGGCAAAGCTTCAGGAGGCCAGTCTTCAAGAAGAATGTGCAAATGATGGAATTTTAATATGCCTTAAATTAGAAAGAGAAGGCTGGGGGAAACAAGAGAAAAACCAAAACGCAGTAAGTGCAGTAAGTAAGTCGGGTTAAGAACCCAGCAATTAGCAACAGGCCTCTGTCGTTAGAGAGCACAGCCTCATGAAAAGGAGGCTGAGGAGCCCTGGATCCCAGCCCACACAACAGGGGAAGCTGAGAGACTACTGCACGCAGTTCAAAATGGGAACTTGAAAGTGGAGCAGAGACGTGGGTAGTCAACGTTGTCAAATGGCCTCAGGTCTGTTTGGCAGAAGAGGTTGTTGAAACTTGAGTACCCTGGACACTTGTCATCCAGTGTGGCTTTATGGGGTGGAAGTTGTTCAGAATGAAAGGTTCCATGATAATACTCGTTAGTAAAGCCCTGAGGGCGAGCAATGGGTACATATGCAAATACCACAATGTTCAATTATTGTAAATAAGAATTGTGATAAACTTTTGCAAGGCAGTGTGCAAGGAGGCGTGTATTAACAGCATTACGTGTACTGATGAATATGGAGAAGTTGGCAAAGTCCTTTTCATCCACAGTCTAAAGTAAATACATAATGTCTAAAACTTTAAAAAGCACATAATTATCCTCAGTTTAACCAGTCATAAGAGGCCAACCCTGAAAACACATGAACAACACCAAAAGAATTCAGTGGGTTATATTTATAAGCTTATAAGTATATGTATAACAGTTACAACTAAAGAATAAGCAGCCATGGATTTGAGAAGACATAGGGAGGACATGGAAAATCTAGACGGAGGAGAAGGAGACGGAGTGAAGTGCTTCATATATAAAAGTCTCAAAAAATTCATTTAAAATAAAGAAATCAAAACCAGGAGTACCCAGCTCATAAAAATGAATACCAAAATAAATTACTAATAGATAAATGAATGTAAAAAATAATTATAGAGTTGAAAGTGGTTGCCTCTGAATAGCAGAAATTGGAAAGTTTGCATAATAAATCAAATATTACTTTTATTTTTAAATTACATTCAAGAAAAAAAATAATTAATAGACAGGAGTCGAGAGATCTGAAAACATTATTAGGTTTTACTCTGGACTCTGGGTGCCTTTCCTGTCCTTACTGGGTTTATAACCTTCAGCTGTTGCCATGCTCCTTGTAAGCTCAGAACTTAATTTTACTCATACACATACACACACACACACACACACACATACACACACACACAGGTCTTCCTCTAGGAGAGGCGAGGAAAGCTGCATTAATTGTGCTTATAAAGAATATTAACTCAGTGATGCATTTTATTCCATGGAGAAGCCCATGCCATGACATTTATGATTTACATAAGAGGTATCTGAGAAGATCCTGAGGCCTGTGCTGGATCTCCCTGTAGTACCTGGGAAGCTAAGTAATTGTAATTAGAGGCCGACTTGGCACCCAAACAAAAGGAAGTCAATAAAGTGAATGTTAAATGGCCTAGTCCTGGATTGTTCCAGCAATTCGGCAAGGTGGCGTCCATCTCTGCTGTCTTGGTCTTCAGAATATCCTTTCCTGGGAATAGAAGACTGATGCTCAAAAGCATAAAACAATTTATTCAAAGTCACTGTTAATGGGGACTCAAATGATTTGTTCTCATCGTCATATTTCTGTCCTAACACACAAACTTTCAAAATATACATAAGAACAGGAGATTCAAGCACTAAGTTTACTTTGTTAAGCATTTTTTCTTCTTTTTTACTATGGTAAGACTTTTAACAAACTCATCATCCAAATATAGAGCATTAAAAATGAACAAAGGGAGGGTATTTAATATTTAATGAACGCCTATCATATAAGGCTTTGTACTAGCAATTTTTCAAGCTCCTGCCTGCCTAGTTTTGCATAGTTAATTAGGGAGTTTACAAGTCATTATCTGTTTTTATATGCTGTTGTTTACTACATAGAATTAGTCATTATTTTCCATTATTAACCAGACTTAGAATTTTGTCTTGCCAATTTTGAGGGACTTTGTTGGCTTTTGTTTTTTTTTTTAACTCATAAAACTTGATTGTGTAAAACCATGCCCAAAAGGTCTAATGCATCTCCAATGAGTAATGCCATGGTCATTTTAGAAAATGAAAATTGAAGCAATAACATCATATTCTATTACTACCATTGCTCTACAGCCAGATTTTAATGAGTCTGGCTCTATAATCTTCCTGAGCATTTATAGGCCTCAGGAGGGGCAATCTCACTCTGTAGCTCCCAGCTAGAAGAAAAAAAAGAATGTCTCTCTCACACACAAGAGCAGTATGGATATGGCTGTTCTGTGGCCAGGCTCATCAACTGTGCCATTACAGAGGGCAGTGCCTAAGGCTGGTCAAGTGTGCCACTAGACATTAAAAATCATGTAAAAACCATCTAGTATTCTCCATGTCATTGTGAAGAAAGAGGAAAGAATACAGTAATCAGCTCCTCCACAGTCAGACAGCAAAGTTACATTAACAACACTGATCACATTTCCCCCCACCCCCCGAAATTCAACTGTATACCCAAAGAGAGTGAAGAAAATAATGGAAAAGAAAAAAAGGTAACAATTAAGTAAGGCTCCAGAAAGCCCGTCTGCTACAGCTCTCAGTATGCTGAGTGTGTGCCCATGATGTCTGAGAGCGGAAGACATGAACCTGTTCTCTCAGGCTGGCACAGTTCCTCCCAGCCTCTTGGGTATGAGAGTCAGACGGCCTAACCAGAATCCTGGCACTT
This sequence comes from Pachyuromys duprasi, assembly GCA_028658305.1. Lineage (NCBI taxonomy): Eukaryota > Metazoa > Chordata > Mammalia > Rodentia > Muridae > Pachyuromys > Pachyuromys duprasi. The sequence continues at coordinate 50,499,645 of CM053751.1, forward strand.
GGAGGCTGAAGATGGTTCTCTTACCACATGGCCCCAAGAAGCAAGCCAATTCTTTCATCTGCGGCTCAGCGGAAGAAAAAGCCACTTGTTCCAAAGCTGGGAAGAAACTTGCTGAGCCAGATTCAGCTGCAGGATGCTGTGGTGGACTCCAATTTGGCACTAAGCTAAAAGAATCTGGGAAATAACTTTTAACTCTAACACCTAGTTTCCCTTTCATACGGATGAAAAACTGACCCTCCCTTGAAACATAACCCAACCATCATTGGGTTTTATTTTGAACAGCTTTGAGCGGCTCCAAGATGGGAAAAGCCAAGTGCTATGGTTGTGAGATGCTGAGAGGCCATGAAGCACTACCTGGAGGACATCTCTTTTGTTGTTGTCTTTTGTTTCAAGACAGGGTTTCCCTATTTAGCCCTGACTGTCCTGGACTCTGTAGATCAAGCTGGCCTTGAACTCAGAGATCCACCTGCCTCTGCCTCCTGAGTGCTGGGGTTAAAGGTGTGTGCCACCACCATCTGTCAACCACACCTCTTCTAATGGATGATTGGAACACCATAAGACTGATACTCAAAACCAGGAGTTACAGCCAAAGGTGATGACACATGTCTGTAATCCCATCACAGGCAGCTAAGGCCTGCTCTACATAGTGGGACCCATTCACCAAATAAAATAAACAAAACAAAACATCAAGAGTTCCTTCAATTCAGGAAAGAACAACAAAGAAAACTCCAAGAAAAGATTCAAATGTATTTCTTCAGAACAGGACTAAATGTGTTGGCAGACCTATAATGTGAATAGTCTCTTACAGTTTTAAATATTCTGAGTTGCAAAGTGGCAAATCAAGGGACTTTTGTCACTTCTGAATGCTTGCTAGTGGGTTAAAAAGCAAGGGAACTGATTCAAATCTGTGCATTTTCTTCCTTTTGCTCTACATGCCTAATTTATCACTTTGGGGACCTGTCTTGGTCTAAATTGCCTCTCCTTTAATCCATTCTTTTTGCCAACCAGATATAAGCAAATGCCTACTCTACCTGGACTGCTCTGGATGTTGGCAACTTAATTCAAACGCAAATGCATGAGAATGCAATGTTAAATGTTAAAATATAAATACTGTTGTCTTTATTTCTTTCTTGTTATACTTATGTATTTTTTTAAATTTCTTTTTACTTATATATTTATGTGCATGCTGGCACTAGGGGACAGGCTGTTAGAGTCATGTCCCTCCTACCACTACATAGGTAGCTTCTAGAGATCCGACTACTCAAATTGTCAGGCTTGGTGCCAGGCCCCATCAACCATTTGAGCCACCTCATTAACCCTGGATTTTTGTTCTTCTCTTTTTTAGGGATCATCTCAGTATTCACCTTTTATTACACATAGAGGGGAAAGGGAACAAAAACTGACCATGTGAAACATCGTGGGAGAAATTTCTTCCATTCCCGTGCATCCCTAGTGCACAAGCAATATAGAACAGCCACTCAGTAAAACAGTGAGCATTTTCTAAGAAAATAAATCACAGCGCTATCGTATGACTCAGCAACTCCACTCCTAAGTATTTACCTATCAGAAATGGAAACTGATATCCATACAAATATGCTAAGGTAAGTGTTTATAGCACTATTATTCATAATTGCCCAAAGCTGGAAACAACCCTAGTATTTTCCAAGAAGTGAGTGAAAAGCTAAAACATCCACATGGTAGAAAAAACATTTTGTAACAACAACAAAAACAAACAAACAAACAAAACAAGTGAATGAAACCTGTGTGGATATAAATGACTCTCAAGTACGTTAAGTGAAAGAAACAGACTTGAAAGATTAATGCTATATTTATTGCTTCAGTTATATGTTCTTGAAAATGCAAAGCTTAAGGATTAGCATACCAGACTGACAAAGGGTTGGGGAAGGGGGAAGGGGAAGTTTGACTACAAAGGAAATTTAAATGTAGCAGTTCTATTCTATTCCCTAACAGTGGTGTCAATGTATGCTATATGTTTGCCAAACTTACAAAGCGCCACAGTACACTAAAATTTTTTAAAAGCAAACTATAAACAAAATTTGAGCTGGTGCATGGTGCACACCCATAATACTACTGCTTGGAATGCTGAGGCAAGTGGATTTGAGTTGGAGGCCAGTGTAGATGAAAGAGTGAAACCCACTCTCAAAATAAAGTAATAAACAAATGAACAGTGCACAACGCCACAAAAATACTGGTTTAAAATAAGGCAATTAGCTAAGTTCCCTAATAAATGGATTTTAGGAGAAAGACTAAAGGGATCAGAAGTCCAGGACCATCTGGCCTAAGAAATCCAGAGGCAGGAAGAACCCAAGGAAAGGATAAGGACAGAATCCTCTGAGAGGGTCTAAATCTCAGTGTGTAGACCTCGCAGAAGCTTTAGGAAAAGAATCATTACTGTATTTAAGAATCAGCTGCAAGTTATGAAAAAATAAACTAAAACTCTTTTGTGTAGTTCAATGATTTCTGATGTGGAAACACATCATGTAACAAATGCAGGGAGGCAGTGAGTAAAGCAAGCATGTGTAGAATTGCTTTTTAAAGGACCTTCACATTTTCTTCAGTACCTCATATAATCCTCACATGTAAAAAATAATTGTAATAAAAATAGAATTTAAACATAAGATTAAAAAGTCAAAATAATTTTTGGATATCTTTCTCCCCTTAATTTCTGTGGGTATTTCTATAATTCACTGATGGACAACTGGTCTACCCAATACAAACAGGACAAAGTGGGTTTTCTATAGGGACAGGATCTCAAGAATATAGTGGTCACACTTGAATGATACAGATTAGTTGCACAAGTGAAGAAGTTTGCTAGCAGAGCAACATAGAACTCAGCTAAGACCCCCTTCAGCTCAAAGATGAGAAACAATGTGTCCGAGAAGTGTGTTTAGCCGCTTTCTCAAAGCTTGCTATTAAATTCTACAATCTATAATTCTATCATAGAGTCCATTAAAGTCTATTTTTTTAAAGTACAGTTTTCTGCTATTTCCAAGAAAACCAACAATATAGATCTAAATGCATAGCTTATACAATATGTTACAAAATAGGGAAAATGTGTGTATTTCAGGTATTTTGTTAAAATGGTAAAATAAAATCCTTCTTAAAACAGAGCCCTGCTACTAATAACTACAGTTTTATATTTCAGAAGTCACTCAAGTGGAAAAAAATAATTGAGTTTCTTTCTCTTACCTCTAGTAACAAAAATGTCACATTAGTACCAAGGAAACCAGAGGCACGGGCACTGTGTTACATTTGCAGATATTTCACTGGGTTCTAAGGTTTGAACTCTAACCAGTGCCTGCTTAATTAACTATGTCATCAGATCTCCATTCTTGTTATCATGCATTCACTGCTTCACACAGACATCCCTCCAAAACAGTATTTGCCTCTGGAAACAGATGAGAGGTGAGTCCCAACAAATAAAGTAAAGAATCAAGGCCATAGAGAGCTCTGCCCATGTGGGCACCAACCTTCTTAGCTTTAACTTGTCATTCTTAAGGAATCAAGAATAACGTATTAAAGTTTCAGGGAGTGAAAGAAGTGAGGGACTCAGTCAACCTAAAATACAATACAGATCCTCTTTATTCGGGTTGAGCATTGGAAACCACAGCACATTGTTTTAAAAGTTTGTGATATGTAATTGTGGTTCATTGACCAAATGAATATATTGTAGATCAATACTAGTACTTCTTTGTGGCCTTTCATGCATGTTTCTTAATTTCTAGAAAACTGTAAGAACAAAGTATGATGAAAGAACTTAACTTGTACCAGTGAAATGAATGTTGTCTTTCCAGAATTGTCTGATGACTACCCTTCAGTGACCACAGAAAAATCAACCTGTTCGATACTTATAAAGATCAATACTAGGGTCTAGAAAGATGGCACAGTTGATAAAGTGCTCACAGTGCAAGCATGAGGTCTGAGTTTGAATCCCCCGCCATCCACATGAAAGCCGGTGTGGCTCTTAGCGACTGTATTCCTGTCCCTGGGCAAGAGGGTCACTGTAGCTTACTGGCCATCCAGTCTAGTCAAAGTGGCAAGCATCAGGTTCAGTGAGTGCACATGCACACAAAGTCATCTACACACAGAGAGACAGAGACACACGAAGAATTCCTCCACAACCCTCTTACTTCCTTCTAACTATTCTAATATTTTTAAATATTTGTATTAATTCCTTGAGAATTTCATACAATGTATTTTGATCCTTTTCACCCCCTCTTACCCAGCTCCTTCCAGATCAATCTCCTCCTTCCAACCCACCCAATTTCATGTTCTTTCTTTAAAAAAAAATGTGTTACTCAAATACCCCTGGAGTATAGAAACCTACCAGGAGTCATATCCTAAGAGAAAAGTAACTCTCCCTCTTCTAGCAGCTAACAAACACCAATAATGCCTCAGCTATGGGAGAGATAACTAAAACAAAGGGCCTTTTGAAAAAAAAAGCCTTATGAAAACCTACAGCTTCTTAAAACATATATGTATAAATCTTTTCACATTTCTGTTAGGAATTTACAGGTGACACTCCATTGAATAAAGCAGTAATTTAAAATGACAGACGATAGTGATAAGACAAACCACCTTTGGTGGACTTGTTGATGGCAGGGAGGAGCTGAAACTCAGGGCTAGAGATGTTTTTACACATTCTTTTATTTATCTTGTCTGTCTCCTCACAGTAGAATTTAAGCAACACAGACAGTGTCCTTGTCTCTCTCCTTCACAGCAGGATGTCTCCAAGGTCTTTTGCTTGTGAGCTGAAGCCCAACCCCCACTCCCCTACACACACACACACACACACACACAAATCACACCTGTGCTAAACATCCCACAAAGCTTATTGACCTATTAGAACTTCTCTGACTATGGGAAGCTAGAATGTTACAGGCTGGGGGCCAAATCATACTGAACTAGCCATAGTCCCCCAAAACTGCCATTTATTACCGTTTGTATGGGTAATCATGATGTGACCTAACATCCTCATGGTCGTTAGGTAAATCTTTTTGCAATGTACCAATAAGTCCTCTGGCCTCCACCAACTCAAAGATCAAGAATGTCATCAGAGAGCATCCGAGGCCCTTTGGCTGTCACTCACCTAGCTGATGATTCCACAAATGTATTTCAGAAGTGTCTTGTTGACAGTTTTCTCTGTTCTATTACGAGAAAAACCTTCATGAAACTGTTGGCACCTGGAGACACTGATTTGGGGTAACCTGAATCTGTGTTCTGGGGCCATGGCCACTCGTACTTGGCCCCAGAATAAACTCCTATTCACATTGAGTAAACAGAGAGCTGGGTTCTTTGCCTCTACATAGTAAGTGGTATTTGTGAGTAGAATTAAATAAATTAATCATTATGGTCAAAAGAAATACTGATGCTTCTTAGATATCTACTTTTTTAATGGAGAAACATTAAAAATGATCATTGTAATAACCAAATGAAAGGTACTGGTATGCTACTGCAGGTTGAACATACCTTTGGGATATACTGCTTTAGGACACTTACAAGAGATAGCTCTGCCAATAATTGTAAGAATCATTACCATTTTTAGGTACTAATAGTTTTAAATACAAAACCTTATCACATTTTGACAGAAGGCCACCGTCAAACGTGCACATTACACATGCAAACAAACCTGAATCTGCAGCAGATGCAAGGAAGGCATGAAGAGGGCAAGAACATAATTCATGCCAGTTTATCATTTAATACTTTGGGGAAGCGCTCTGCTGGAAGACTTTTAATGTTCTTTTTAGTATTCAATCATAGAACTGTCTGAAGAGGATGTTGTGATTTGGATAATAATTTTCTCAAACACATTTACATCCCTAATTTCTTTTTGAGTTGAGTCAATCAACATGCCATTTGCAATGCACCTGGAGGCAACTTGTGAAGGTTTTTTTTTCCCTTCCCTTTACTTTCTTTCCCCGAAAGTAAGAACTACTCAACATCCATTTTCTCTTGAACTGCCTGTAAATACCTCCCCGAATCCCCAAGCTCTACAGAGGAAGAACAAAGGAAAAAGTCGTTTTCAGCCTATGCTTTGTGCTTCCTGTATTCTGCAGGCTGGAGAACAGAGCCAAGGCGCTCTCGGCTCTCCTGGGGTCTTTCTCTGGGATGGAGAGAAGAGACCATTTCCACATGTGCAGATGCAAGGAGCCCCAGCAGCCATACTTCAATGACACTGCCTCATGGATGTCCCCTTAGGCGTTCAGTCATGTTGGCGATTCAAAAAAATGGAGCAAGTCGATTAATTTTTAATGACTAATTGAGCATTGGCCCTCAGATTCTCCTGTTCAATTCTATTTCCTCTCCTTTGTGGCATACTCGGGCATCCTAGACCTTCCTCTCAGTTCTCATAGCAAGACTTCATATTCAAAGACTATTATGAAAGCTCAGACTGGAGGGAATTCTTGAGGGAGAAGAGGAAGCTAGATCTCAGGAAGGAGATCAGGGATGATAAAAGCAAAACACATTATCTGCTTTTACCCCTCTTCTATAGTCCTGACACAATAACACAGACTGGGTAACTTTTAAGAAAACAGATTTATTTTGATTTAGGATTCTAAATGCTTGTGATGGTGACTATGTAAGAGTAGAGAAATCCAACTGGACACAAAGCATGCATGCCTTTCTCTCTGCTCTTGACTGTGGGGATGACTAGCTGCTTAAAGTTCCTTCTGTCTTGACTTCTTTACAATGATGAACGATGACCTGGAATCTTGAACTAAAACCGTTTCCCTCTTAACTGTCTTTTGTCTATTGGAGTATTTTACCGGAGAAACAGAAATGAAACAAAGAAAGGGTTAAAACTTAAGAGGCCACTTCTAGTTACAGTTTTCTTGCTACAGCATCCAGAGGCAGGATAGGGTACCACATGCTACCAACCATTCACGGTCTCTAGTTCTGCTCATTTGTCAGTCATGACAGCCTTACCTGATTCTTAATGACCTACAAAGGCTCCACCTCCACATACAGTTAAGTTTCTAATCCAACAGGACTTTTTGAAGGAGACATTCCAATGCTGCTGTGATATTCTTGATCACTCTTATCTCTGCTCAAGTATCTCTGTAATGTGACCACTGCCTATCTTTCTGTCTTCAACACAGACAAGAATTTTGGTGTCTATTCTAGAGCATGATTTTTATTCTATGATTGTGGTCTTCATTTCCCTCACTTCTCTGCCTCTACTCACATTCTTTCATTCCTCCCCTTGCTCTCTTGTCCTATTTCAATCTTGTCCGTACTTAACAAGCAACTTCAAATCAATAATGTATTAGCCCTTTGCTTCTTTTTCCCACCTAAATAAAACAAGGTGAGACTTCCATTAATTATCAGAGCTATTTGAGAAAACAGTGGGCTTAATTCCTTAGGATGGAAGGTGCTGACCAAGAGGTGCGAACTCAGGAAATAATGAAATGAGAGTAATTCTACCCTTCTCTGGAAAAGGAAAGAAAAAACTAAGTGGAAGGAAACTGTGAATCCAGACCCCACATGGGAAGAGCGACCATACCATGTCGTGTGTAGCCAAAAGATAAAGAATAGTGGTGAAACTACAAGCCAGGAAAATGACTCAGCGGGTGAAAATGCTTGCTACCCATGGAAAGGTAATAGGAAAGAGTTTACAGACTTGTCCTCTGCTCCCCACATGGATGCCATTATGTGTGCATGTATCCCCTACACACACTAACCTTAAATCTTATTTGTTCTAACTTCAGATTAATACTGTTTGTATGACAGAAATATTACTTGTTACCCTTAGCTCCAAAGATGGGAGGAGAAAGACCGCCAACCTAAATCATCATGGCCAAATTAATAAAGCTATTGATTAAAGTAAGCTTTTTTTTCGTTCCTGTACATGGGCTGTCTCCCCCTATGGGGAAGTCCTAGGGGTTGGCACTGGATGTGAGGAAGACAGGCTTTTATAGTTTGGAGGGGTCCAAATGGGAGATTTGGCTGGCAAAATAGTTGGGGTTACCAAAGCAGAACATCATAACAAGTTAGTTCTAAGGACTTCCTGAACCAAAGACATGGTTGCAAGGTGGGATAAGAGGGTAGTCATAACAAAGTAGTCACAGGTGGTCTTATAACCTTTTGAAACAAATGTAGGGTTGCACGATGACTATAAACAGATTTTTAAAACAAAGAAATGATTGCCATTCCTGGAATAGGCAGTACAGATCCATTTCTAGTTAAGATGACAGGATAAGGCATAGCCTAACCCTTGAGGCTTAATCATGAACAGGAATGAAGCTGGTTTACCTTTACTGCAAGGTGCCTTTTAAAGCTAAGATGGAGGCTGGCTGGTTCTTCAGTTGTGTCAAGTTGAGTAGTCTATAGAGCCCCACTAACTTATACAAACACTAATCTAAGTGTTGCTGCGAAGAACTGTGTAAATGTATATAATGTCTACAACTAATTGACTTTAATTATAGGAGGCTGACTTTAATACTGGGGGTGAGCCTCAGCCAAGTGGGTGGAGGCACCCCTAGAGTTAAGGGTTTCTTTAGAAAGAAATTCTGTCAAAACAGTGTAGGATTAATTCCTGACTGAGTTCTTAGCATTCACATATGTACATGCACATAATAAGTACATTACACATATATAACAAACTCATTCAGCCAACCTTCACCATTCACAGATTCCATATCCTCTAATTTGCATACTTGTTAAATTTACCCGAAACACTAAAATCAATGCAGTGCTTTTTTGGTGGTTTGTGGACAAGTAAGAACATGAAGATACACTCTGCCCTCTCCCACTCCCAGAAGAGAATGAGAAGCCAGGAACAGTGGCATGTGCAGATCAAGTTCCCCTTTTCTGTCACTGGCTACAGCCCTCCTGGGAGATGTTAAGTATCCACGACGTTTCTTGTTCTAGCATTGGCTTTAGAAGATTTCTCTTCTGAGGAGGAGGGCAAAGACACAAATACAGGAATGAGCAGGCAAAATCTAGGAGTCCTGAGAAGTGACTAATAAATATGCAGCCAACAGCCAACAGAGGACTCACCGTTTATCTCCGGGAGCCTTGCCTGGGCATGCAGCCAAGGGCTTGGTATGTAGCCAATGCTACAGATACATGGGACAAGATGTGATCCATCCTGTGTCATAACCAAGGAGGGACCATCACCTGATTTTACTTTTCTCATGATGCTTCCCTATAACACATCTGCTTAAAAGTACTCATGAAAGGGAAGAGCTTTGAAGATGTCTTTACATTTTTTGGAGAGACAATTCTATTTCTAGAACATGAGAAATGTAAATTGTTGGTCAGTTACTAGAAATTGGGAGAGACTATTCTAACAGTAAGTTGGGAAAATTTGTATTTGATCTAAACAACTTCAAGAAAAGCTTAATGGGAATTCTTCCAATCTTTTTCTTTCTCTGTTCTCAACACCTGTCTATCTCTGTCTCTCTGTCTCTGTCTCTCTCTGCATGTGTCTCTCTCTTTCAATTTCTCTTTCTCCTTATAAATAAATGCATGCATGTATACACACAGTTACTCTTTCTATTAAAAATTAATTCTATACATTCGCCACAAAATTCTAACATAAGTGAATAAATACCAGGATTCCAGGAAGACCTGAGCAATACTTTTGCTTTCCTGGATTTTCTTTTTTTGTTTTTTTGTTTTTTAATTTGGTTTGATTTTATTATTTTTTGAGACAGGATCTGGCTGAATTGTCTACACTGGCCTCAAACTTGCAATCCTTCTGTCTTAGCCTCCCAAATAGCTGGAATTACTAGCCCATGCTATTGTGCTCCGGTAAGCCACAGCTCTAAGTAAATTTTCCCACAAATTGTCCAATAAATAAGGAAAAATCTTTATATATAAAGTATGAAAAAGAACATTTGTAGAGCTAAAGTTTAGAACAAGAACTTCTACAAGAACTATGTCAGCTTTATGCGGCTCCTAGAGCATGAAATAGTTGCTATTTTCTCAGAATTCTGTGAATGTAATTTGGGGCCGTCAGGAAAGGCTGCATTGCTCCATCAGACACTTGAAGAATGGCTCAATTTGAGGGCATGGTCACTATCAGCCCTGGATCAGGCCTGGGCTCCTTTGCATAGATCTTTCACCAGCACCCTCAACCTGTCTCTCCAGCCGTATTTCCTTCTCCTCCCCCTCAGAGCAGCTTCATTGGAGCCACCCAGATTATTCATGCTTCCTGCAATGGAACAGGCCACACTCTGACTTGCTGGAATAGCTTCCCACTTCCTGTGTCTTCACCTCAGCCTGTTGCTGGCCCCTTATGGCCAAACACTTATTCTTCAGGAAGCAGCTCAAATGGGCTGTGGAGAAACCCCTGATCCTCTTGCCCAAAGCAAATATATCAAACTGATTTGTGTGGTCATAAAGTTCTTGCACGTTCCATTTGGTAGAACTTTCTCCACACTTTATTGCACCTGGGCAGTGTGTGAGCTGCTTCCAGGCAGAAAATGCATCCCATTTACAGGCAAGTTCCCAAATGATGATCATACAACCTTTCTTTTTAAATTTTTGGCTGTGTTTATGTATATGGGTGTGATGCCTGTATTTATGTCTATGCACCATATTCATGCCTAGTGCCTGCTGAAGCCAGAAGATGGCATTGGGCCCCCTAGGACTGGAATTACAGATGGTTGTGAACCAGCAGGTGAGTGCTAGGAATCAAACCTGGGTCCTCTGGAAGAGCAACCAGTGCTCTTAACCGCTGATTTGTCTCTCTCGTCTCTTACCTCTCTTTCTACTTTAGGACAAACAGTGCATCTCTGGACAGATGTAGATAGAATTATTTGTGAATCTAAAGTGACTTAAGAACATTTAAAGCAAACAAAAAAAAACAAAAAGAGAGAGAGAGAGAGATTTTACCCCAGAGGGGACAGGGATTATAAAAGTAACACAAAGAAGAAGGAAAGGTCAGATATAACCATATGTTACTGTAGCATAAGCTTTTATATATGCTATAGTTTTTTTTCAAAATAGGAGCTCTATCTGAAAACTTTCCTTCACACTTGAAGTTGAAAATTACTTCCTAGATCAGAGGAGGTACCACTGTGGAAGAACAGAAAGAAATGTAATTTAAACTATACAAATGTGGCTCTGTGGGGGAAAAAAACCCGAGTCAAAGTTTTATGAATAGAATGTTCACTATGAGGTGCAAGGCAGGGTTACAGCAGACAGGTGACCCTGGAAACAGCAGGAGGCTGTACTCAGAGGTCAAGCCAGGCCAGCTGCCAACAGGCATCCAGAGGCTCTAGAAACAGGAACAGGGTGACAAGCCTGAGGCTGCAGTCACAGGCAGAAATGCTGAAGACTGGAAGAATGGCTTTAGTTCCAAACAAACTATCAAATCACAAACCAGGAGCTTAGTAGGGCAATCCCCAATCCCATTAAAAAAAAAAGAGCCAATATTTTTTAAATGGTAAGAACATAAAGGCTGAATGTGGGTACACAATGGAATATTTATTTATTAGGGCTCAAAGCTAAACAGAGTCACCACCAAAAGGCACAGGGCCAACGTGTTCCTGGCAGAAGAACTGAAGAGAAGCTTTGCTATTGGAGCCTGTGGTTGAGCATTCCTGGAATGGTCCCAGCCAAAGCTAAGAGTATAATGATGGTATACTCTTTCTGGTAGACAGCCAGAAAGGTAGACGTGAGTGTCAGAGGCAGAGGGTAGGCTGTCCACAGAGAAGGCTGGGTATTCCTGCACACTCGATGGAGTATCCGAACCTTGAAAAGTCATAAAGATGATGGGTGACTCACAATGGGGACTAAAGGAAAGGAAGGAGGATCAGGGCAACCTGATGACGTGGTTGTCCTTCAAGGGAAATATACTTTTGAGTCACTGAAAAGTGTGACAGAGGCAGAAGTACTTCAGAGAAAAGATTAGCTGATTCATGGTTGAGCTGCTATGATACTGCACCACCAAGACTGTATGGGAATAGAAGGAGGAAGAGATGAGGAAAAACTATGGCAGGACTTTTAAGTAGGAAAGGAGCTAAGGGTATCACAGTGTAGTTTGCTGCAACAACACCCTATGCCCCAGAAAATATTCTCATCCTCGTTAAACATTTTAAGTATTTTCTGGTTCTCCTGGCCAACAGTGCTTGGGTCAGGAAGGCTGGCCTTCTTGACTTTCTGAAAGAGACAGGCAAGTGCTGACATCACCCAGCCACCAGCACAGGGAGAGTGCAGCGAAAGTGGTGTGGGGCAAGGAAGGTGATTCCAGGGGCACATGAAGTCGGTTCTCTAGAAAGCGGAGAAAATTATGAAGACAAGAGTGCTGTGCTTTAGATGGGAAGAAAAGACGGTAGGCAGGGGGAGAAGAGAGATGAGGAAAGACTTCATGACCAGAGTTAAACTTACATCTTCTCACCATGAAGACAATAAAATCCTCAAGCTGGGTTGGTTCACTTTTTTGGTTGCAGTTTGGAAGTGAATAAACCAGCTCTATCAATAGAACATTCCTCGGGAAATATGAGCTCTGTGCTTAAAAAAAAAATTCTCTTTGGACTTTATTCCATTAAGTGAATTTGACTCTTTGATCAATTCTCTATACAGCGCGTTTCATCTTTTTTCTATTTTTATCTGTAATGTAACTGATAATTACTTCTATTGAGATTAATTCTTTCCAACTTAAATATTACTCTGAAGCTATGATTATTCTATTGGATTTCTTCAGAACATCATATTTTTCCAATTATAGCTTCTGAAGCTGAGAATTCCCCCCCACCCCCGTAGCTCTTACTTGTAACAAGCCTGCTTCCCTTTAGTCAAATTTAACATGCCATACCTGGACTCTGTCAAAACGATCTGATACTGACACTGGGTTTTTGTTACTAAGAAACTGTAACAGAAAAGATTGAGCTCTTATGCTATTTCTACCAACTCCAGTTTCCTCTAGTCTTTTCCAATGTGTTTCTTTCAAATGTTTTAATCTTTGTGTGTGTATATGATGTACATGTGTGTATATGTTCATATGTGTGTGGGTACACATGTGTACAGGTACATGTGAAGGCTGGAGATCAACACCAAATGTATTCCTTTATTGTTCTCTGCATTATTAAAAAATAGATTTTTTTTTAATTTTAGTGCGTTTTCCTACATGTTTGCTTGTATATGTGCCTCTTTAAAGGGGCAGGTGGGATGGCTCACTGAATAAAAGTACTTAGCCCAGATCTGGGAATCTGAATGTGATCCCCAGAACCCACATGGGAAAAAGAGAAAAGTGACCTCCTACAAGCTCTTCTCTGACCTTTTTATGTATGCCTTGCATGTGTGCCTCCTCTCACTAGTAATAAACACAAAAGGAAGGAAAGAGGGAGGGAAGGAAGGAAGGAAGGAAGGAAGGAAGGAAGGAAGGAAGGAAGGAGAGAGTGAAGAAAAAGAAATAATTTTCCCTAGGAAGTGCTGTTATTATTGTATTGTGGAGTACAAAGCATGTTTAGAATATATACATTATATAAGTACATAAAGCTACCTTTTATATAAAAATGGAAATATATATAATAAACACAGAGAGAAAGAAACTTCTTACAGAAAGAAACATGGGGAAATGATCCAGAAACACAAGAACAATGGTTGTTTATATGACCACACATAGCAGGATGTTTCTGAACACACATTTGTGCATTTCTCTGTTTTAAACCATATATGAAATGAGTAAGCTTGTAAACCTGAACTCCAAAATTGAGTCATTAATCAGATGACTCTAATAAATGACCACATGGAAGAAATTCACACATTTTGATTTAATTCTAAATTAATTCCCTAGAATGCTAAGAGCGATTCCCTCAGATGTATCACAAATAGTGAATTCAATTCCACGTGTCTGTTATTTTGTGGACTCTGTGCTAACCACTCATGCTCTTTATGGAAAAGGAGATCTTGAGGTTCTTTAGTGATGGGAATTTCAGATCATGAAATGATCAAGACAAATCCAAGATTCTCATAATGCAGAGAAAATCTACTCCAAGGATTTCTCCAAACAAATGAGTGAACAGCAAAGGGACTTGGTAAAGACTGAACAAATACCCACAGAGGAAAACTCTTCACATTTCTAGGAGTTGAAGGATATCTCAGTGCTGATCTTCCAGACAGTAAACACACACCAGGGTAACAGCGTGGGGCTGTGTGTCCCAAGTTTATATCCCAGCACAATGGAGTGGGGATTCGAGTTCAAAGCTAGCATGGGCTACTTAGCAAGGCTATTTCTTGGTAAACGAAAATGAAAGCAAGCAAGCAAATGAAACCCCTTGGCAATTAAACAAGTACTATTAGGAATCTTCATGTCTTCATACACACACACAAAGAAGCTATATTCATGAAAAAAATGGCACTAACCTCAATAGCACATACTTTATGGAGTCTCCTCCTTCAAAGAGAGAGGAATGGCAGTGGCTGAGAAGGAATCCTAAAGCTCCTGTTCTGTCTAGGCGATATAACCCTTTCAAGTACACCTGACCTAAGAGGAGAGCAATTTTCTTGGTGGAGAGGGAGGGAGCAAACCAGTAATTCTGTTAGCCTTGGAATGGTCCCCAGGACAGTAACTCTTAACAGCTGGCACCTTTGACCATTTACCTCTAAGACATTTCTGTATTTGCTACTGAAAAATAGAATTCATCTATGTTTTATAAGGGTAAAGGGTGAAGGTTACTTAAGGGAACTATTGTGTGATTTCTTTACATAGATTCATGTTTATATATTAGCCTTTATTGTGGATCTCTTTAGAAATGGCGTAAGCCTGATATTTCAGACTTTTTTAAAAGACGTTTATAGTATTACCAACATTGTCATGCCATGAACCTCCCTTGAACCTCACTTGTATAGATTTTGAGTGTGCATAATATAGCCCCTAAGTGGGGAGAATTAACTGCAGCAATTTTTTTTTGATAGTAACAATTTTGTAACTGGCACTTTGCTTCTGGTGAAATGTAGACACATGCTTTCTTCTGAAATTTTAAGCAACAGTAGATCTGGATACTCATTCTAAGGGTTCATTTCTGGTCCTTTCTCCCTAGAGCCTGTTTAATTTATAAACTCTCTCTCTCCTTTTCTCTCACCCACGCGCACACACACCTTGTGGCTACCTTGATAGTTGTTGGTTGGCTAGTCCTATTTAAGCTTTAAAAGTTGATTTGAAAGTTTATATGGGACCTGTGTATATCAAATTGCCAGAATGGGAAAATTCTCAGATGGGTTTGATTGGCCTGGGAATATTTTTCAATGTACAGTTTTCTATAACAGGACTTCCAAATCTTTTTAAAATAACCTTTCTAACCTTATGGGTTTTTTATTTATACATATAATCAGTACATGTGTACATAAACACCATGGGCCAACATACAACAGCAACAACAAAAAAAGTCTGAAAGAGGGAGACAGAGATAATTTGATTGTGAAAATTTTCACACAAAAACTCTTGGACAAATCCAACCTCTACTACCTTAAAAAGAAGTGGTTGACCATACGGAAGAGCTTCTGCCACTCAAGGGGGACAAGGGAGCAGAGTGCTCTGTCCTTGGATAGCTAGAGATGCCTGACACCTTGGATAGCACCAAATTAGACATCTATTGTTTCGTCCTATATATACATATCTGTAATCAAGCCTAAAGACAGGCATAAGATGATATCCACAATGAAGCTAATAACAGAACAGAATTATAGGCAGATAATATAACCTGTTATTTGAAATGCATGAGTTGTCTGTTTCTAAGAGTTCCCGTGTAATTTTTTTTATACTGTGCTTAATTATGAGTAACTAAAACCACGGAAATTACAGATAAGAGGCTACCAAATCCAGCTCCAGATTGCCCAGGTTTCCTTTGCATGTATTGTCCTGATGGCCTGTTGGAGGTTTGAGCAGAGAGCTCAGCTGCTTGTATACCATTGGCTGCAGAATGGCCCTTCTCTCTACAAGAATGCCACCCCTCCACCATGTGCCCAGCTTTGCAGAGGAGACGCTTGGAGCACTGAACGAAGAAGTGGCCTAGCGCATCAGCCAAGTCAAATCAAGCCGAGCAATCAACGTGACAAGTGTCAGAGATACAGTGTCCTCACTTGCCTGTTTTTCTGTTCTCTTTAGTCTACTGCTCTTCTCCCCCCCCCTTTCTCCTTCTTTCCCTCTCTTCCTCCTTCCCATCCCCCTTATGTGTGCATGTATGTGCATACAAACAAACACACACTTTAAGAGGCATTTAAT
This sequence comes from Pachyuromys duprasi, assembly GCA_028658305.1. Taxonomy (NCBI): domain Eukaryota; kingdom Metazoa; phylum Chordata; class Mammalia; order Rodentia; family Muridae; genus Pachyuromys; species Pachyuromys duprasi. Next base: position 50,515,840 of record CM053751.1, read on the forward strand.
AATCTTCTTTTCTAAACAGGAATTTTTTATTTTTATTAATTACACTTTATTCACTTTGTATCCAACTGTAGCCCCTCCCTCATCCCCTCCCAACCCCACTCTCCCTCCCTCTTCTTTTCCTATGTCTCTCCCCCCAGTCCAATGATAGGGGAGGTCCTCCTCCCCTTTCATCTGACCTTAGTCTATCAGGTCTCATCAAGACTGGCTTCTTTGTCTTCCTCTGTGGACTGGTAAGGCTGCTTCCCCCTCAGGTGAAGGTGATCAAAGGGCCGGCCCATGAGTTCATGTCAGAGATGGTCCCTGTTCTTATTATTGGGGTACCCTCTTGGACACTGAGCTACCATGGCCTACATCTGTGCAGAGGTTCTAAGTTATCTCCATGCATGGTCCTTGAGTAGAGTATCAGTCTCAGAAAAACCCCTGTGCCTGGATTTTTTGGTTCTGTTGCTCTCCTTGTGGAACTCCTGTTCCCTCCAGGCCTTTCTATCTCTCCCTTCTTTCATAAGATTCCCTGAAATCTGCCCAAAGTTTGGCTACGAATCTCAGCATATGTTTTGATACCCTACTGGATAGAGTCTTTCTGAGACCCTCTGTGGTAGACTCCTGTCTTGTTCCCTGCTTTCTCCCTCTTCTGATGTCCATCTCATTTGCCTTTCTGAATGAAGATTGAGCATCTTACCAGGGTCCTCCTTCTTGATTAGCTTCCTTTGATGTACAGATTTTAGTATAATTATCCTATATTATATGTCTAATATCCACTTATAAGTGAGTATATACTATGTGTGTCTTTCTGCTTCTGGGATACCTCACTTAGGATGATCATTCCTAGATTCCACCATTTGCCTGTAAATTTCATTATTTCCTTGTTTTTAATTGCTGAGTAGTATTCTGTTGTGTAAAAGTACCACAATTTCTGTATCCATTCCTCTGTTGAGGGACATCTGGGTTGTTTCCAGGTTCTGGCTATTATGAATAAAGCTGCAAACATGGTTGAACAACTGTCCTTGTTATATACTTGAGCATATTTTGGATATATGCCTAGGAGTGGTATAGCTGGATCTTGGGGAAGCGCTATTCCTAATTTTCTGAGAAAGCCCCAGATTGATTTCCAAAGTGGTTGTATAAGTTTACATTCCCACCAACAATGGAGGAGGGTTCCTCTTTCTCCACATCCTCTCCAGCATGTGTTGTCACTTGAGTTTTTTATCTTAGCCATTCTGATGGGTGAAATCTCAGGGTTGTTTTGATTTGCATTTCTCTGATGACTAAGGATGTTGAGCATTTCTTTAAGTGTTTCTCTGCCATTCGATGTTCCTCTGTTGAGCATTCTCTGTTTAGCTCTTTATCCCATTTTTTAATTGGATTACTTGATTTGTTGCTGTTTAACTTCTTAAATTCTTTGGGAAAGGATCTAAACAGGAATTTTAATTTTGTTTATTATTTTTTGTTTTGATATAGGGCCTTGCTTCATGAGGCAAACTGACCTTGAACTTGTGATCCTCCTGCTTCAACCACCTGAGTGCTAGGATTATAGGTATGTGCAAACATCTTCAGTAGGATTTTATTTTTCATGTCAAATTTAGCATGAATAGGCTATCTAAACAAATTATTTCCATGCTTTACCTGTACATCATAATCTCAAATCAATAGAACATTATCAGTCTTCTATTAAATTTTTAAAAAAGAGCATGTTTACTTTTTAATCACAATGTCTTTTTGATAAATGCAAATATGAGAAATTTTGAAAATGAAGCCAATATCCAGCATGAGTGTAACAGAGCCAAAACCTAAAGTTTTGTGGGTGTCTGAGTGTTTCTTTGAGAAAGCTCCACTCTATGTGGCACTTTGAGAATAATTGGCCAGGCTAGTCTTGACAGTCACCCTTCTGAATCTTTATGACATGGTCTTCGCTGGGTTTATAGCTTGCTGAATATGTTTGTGCCCTACACTAAAGATAGAGGCAGGCTGGTCAGCAATCCTGTCAACATTATTTCTGAGGTACTGTTGGATAGCCTCAGCCTTTGTTTCCCTGTGAGTCATAGATATATCTTATACAACCAAAACCACAAACTACCATATTTGAAGGCCTGGAATTCTGGAAATGGGTGTCACTCTACCTAACTTCACCAGTATTCTTAGAACAATTTATTTAGAAGAAACCATTCCTTCTCACCCTGTTATGGTTGTAATGCCATAGTACATCTCCCAGACGGCTCATTTCTTAAAATTTGCATTTGGTACCCAGAACAGGAATGTTCTCTCCTGATCTGGACAAGGTAGGCCTGGAGGCTGAGGCTGGCAAGGGGGAAGCAGTATGACAAATCAACAGACAGACAAATGCAATTCTAGAATTGAAGGTTAATGTATGGAACAATGATACAAAATGATAATATCCTTCTCTCTGTCCTTGCTTACCTGAAAACCTGGGATCTTTGGCTAACAACTCAACCTTTTCAGCTTTCGATTTCCTGTCTCTTTTTTTTTCTTCCTTTATAGATTTCCAGTATGCTACAAGATTGAGCTAAAGCTATGCAAGCTGGTGGAAATACACAGGCTCATAAGAGGTGCATTTGAAAAGTTGGAGAGTAAAGCAGAGGAGACCAAGAGTAGCCTTCTGCCTCTGGAAAAAGTCATTGTTAGCGGCAATGACCAAGATAAGGAATAAACAGAAAGAGGAAGGCTTTCGAGGTAATAAAAGGCAGAGAAATGTATTGGATGTGATCCTTTTCATTCTAAAATTCCTTTTCCCAAAAGGATTTTAAAACTTGTAAAAAGCAGAGAGAGGTAAAACTATAGAAATTGAGGTAACTAATTTTTATTTGGCTATTGGGATGCAGCACTTAGTGACGTCTCTTTCATCTTTATTAGCAATTTCCCTTTTTTTCCAAAAGAAGTGGGACAGAGCAGAGGATTTAGCCCCTCTAGCCACACATAGAATATTCTTTTCTGTATGAGCCACACATCACTCAGTCCTGAGTTCTGTGCTGGAGAACTTCTTCTTCCTTTTCCCAAGGAAAGTCTTCAGGAAGAAGAATGGAAAGAAGCTGGGGAAAGAAGAGCATCTGCATGGCCAGTCAGGCCAGTCACACTTCCAGGCAACCAATGAGGTACTGAGCGGAACAGGCTGCCAATCTTATATATAAGACTCTCTTTCATCTGAATTGCTGAGCGAGTGTGTCTGATGCGTTTTCTTCCCAGATTATCATACAGTTATAGACTCTGCTGAACAGAGAAAGCAGGCAGGACCTGTTTAAATAGTCCCTGAGATACATAAAAACTCAAAGATCTCGGGACTGGGAGCTCTGAAATTGTAATCTTTAAAGGCTTCATTTAATAGAAACATCACTTAAATGAATCACCAAGTAGGTAAGCTATGGCAAGAAGGTGGATTACTACAAAACTCATCAAAAGTGGTTCACTGATTCAAGGAAAGATCAGATAAGCAGCATTTTGAATAGGGTGAGGATTGTCTTCAGGGGAAGAGGACAGCATCTGGACAGAGACTAGAAGGGCCATGCCTGCTAAGGGTGGGGCTGGTGAGGTTATGGGAGTTTATTCTGAGGATGAAAAAGAGGGAACAGCCTGGAGGCTGCTGTGTTCTGCAGTGTAGCTCAGGACTGTGCTGGAGTTGAGGCAAGTATGGAAAGCTGGGGTGCAGCTGGGATGCCAGGAATCCTCACTTTGCTCTGCATTACTTGTATAGCTCCCTCATTCTCCCTCACAGTGAGCTGGATAAAGGTGTGCATGCTTGTAGTCCGCTGGGCAAAGGGCCATTTGCTTATATTTCTCTTTGGAGAACTGCCTCTTTGGTTCCCTGTGGCTTAGCAGCAGAGGAGGAAGGCAGCTAGCAGCAGAAGAGAAAAAGAACAATCATAATGAGTCTGTGCTTACATGGATTGGCAAAGAAGGAGGTGGCTTCCCTTGTCCTCAAAGGTGGCTTTTGTCTTAAATCCCTCCTGAAATTAGCTCTTAACTTCCACCCCTAGAATCCCAGTTCTCTCTACTCTCAATCCCCACTTCCTTTTTTCTGGAAGAAAATAGCTGTTTTTCTTGCATTTGCCAGAACTAAAGCTATGATCTTCAATCAAATGCTAAAGGTCTTTCTCTGACTGGAATTTTCAGGCCCTGCAGAGGAGGTAGGTGATCTTCTGAGGCCGCCAAGAGTTGATCCAGTACATACTATGGTTGGCTTCTTCTCAAGTTTCTCAAGGCAAGCATTTAACTACAGAAAACATTAATTTTTCTTCTAAAATCCCACACGCACACCTTAACCTCCTATGAAGAAACCATCTCTCTTTCTCTCAAGCTTGCTTTGATGGCCCACGTGTGAACCAACAACCCAGCACTAGGACAGGAAGCATGAGAGTATTTCCTGTAGCTACTTAAATCTAAGAGCCAGAACTTTAGAGCATAATCCTCAAATGGGAAAAGTCCCCATACCTTCCTGATACATAAGAAAAGGGTCTTAGTTCTTCTACTTGAAGCTCTAAATAAGAGAGGAAAAAGAACTAAAATGGTTGTTTTTAAACATGAAAAGAAGGCTCTATCATATTTTTGCCTTAGGATGAATCTTAGGATAATGGTAGGATAATGATGATGATAATGACATTGTAGCTAACCAATCAGAAAATGGCTTTTATCACACTACACTTTAAAATCCAAAATCTTACTCAAAATGACTTGAGCTGAGTTGGCCAAAGCAGTGATCAAGGAGAGAGAGGACTTGAGTGGGACAGTGTCTCTTTAGTGGGTATATAGAATCAAATCAGTGTGCTGAGGAAGGGAGTGTGAACAAACGAGACATTTTATTTCCACAGGTTGTAACACCGAGATGTTTGTTTCTGTGCTACTAGAAGATGGCCAAAGTTCTTCAAAGTTAGATGTTCAATACTTCCTTAAGAGTAAGTGTAGAGCAAGTAATTTGCATAGGATTTATAAATATTCTGAAAGGGGCCTTTTATTCATCCGATGTTTACTGAATGCAGAGCTCAAGAAAGACTAATAGAAGACTTGGTAGAATCTAAGCAGATATCATTTAAATTTGGCAGCACTTTCTATTTAAACTCCCACATCTCTGAGGCTAGTTCTGTCCTTTGAAACAGTGATACCCACTTGCATCGTGTTACAGTAATCAAAGACCATAATGCGTTTAAAATGCCTAGAGCCATACCTACGTTAAATATAATTTATAATATTAATTGATATTATCATTATTAAATTAATAGAATGGTTATTATATAACTGTTCAATAAATATAAATCATTACTGCCATGTATCAGGTACAACCACAAATGTGTAAAGCACATAATAACTAAGAATGACAAATATTTCTATTCCCAAGTGGTTCAAATATTTTCGAAAAATGCATAATAAGATCAGGCAAAGTTGATTTGAAAGTTCGCAAATTTAAAAATTCCACTATAGAACATTTCACAAATTTTTGTTCTGAGATATACAAACTTTCAAAAATTAAACTTGACCTAGCATTCTCTCTCTCTCTCTCTCTCTCTCTCTCTCTCTCTCTCTCTCTCTCTCCCTCTCTCTCTCTCTCTCTCACACACACACACATTTTTTTCTTTTTTTTATTTTATATTAATCACAGGTTATTTACTTTGTATCCCAGCCATAGCCCCCTCCCTCAATCCCTTCCAATCCCATCCTCCCTTCCTTGTTTCTTCCCTGCCCCTTTCCAAGTCTACTGCTATGGAAGGTCCTTCTCCCCTTCCATCTGACCCTAGCTTATCAGGTATCTTTAGGACTGGCTGCCATGTCCTCCTCTGTGGCCTAGCAAGGCTGCTCCTCCCTTGGGGGTGGGCGGAGGTAAAGGAGCCAGTCATTGAGTTCATATCAGAAATATTCCTGTTCCCCTTACTAGGGAAACCCACTTGGATACTGAGCTACCATGGACTACATCCGAGCAGAGGTTCTAGGTTATATCCATACATGGTCCTTGGTTGGAGAAACAGTCCCATAAAAGACCCCTGTGCCCTGATATATTTTGTCCTTGTGGAGCTCCTGCCCTCTCCAGGTGGTATTAACTCCCCCTTCTTTCATATGATTCCATGCACTGCCCAAGGTTTGGTTAAGAGTCTCAGTATGTGCTTTGATACACTATGAGGCAGAGCCTTTCAGAGGCAGTAGGCTCCTATCCTGTTACTTGTTTTCTCCTACTTCCCATGTCCATCCCATTAGTCTTTCTAAGTGAGGATTGACCATCTTACTCCAGGTCATCTTTCTTGTTTATCTTCTTTAGGTGCACATATTTTATTATGTTTATCCTATCTTATAGGTCTATATAAGTGAGTGTATACCTTGTGACACACATTTATGAAATATGGTTTTATATAAAAATAATCAATTTATAGTTAGTAACATTCAACAGACATCCCTATGAAGGACTTGTTAATTAAAACCCTGCTGTTGAATGGTATTTGTTTATGGCTAGGACAAGAAGGGGGACCACTTGCAATGCCCAGGTCAGGCTGGTACTTGAGCTTCCCATAGGTCTTCTGTCTTCACCTACCATCTCACTGTAGTAGAACTCAGATTACAGATTCACACTCCCTCGCCCAGCTTTCTGTGGGCTCTAGAGGTTGAACTCAGCTCCACGTGTTTGTGCAACCATCTCCCTCTTCCTTCCATCTCCTTGGAAGCCAAATCCTCCGTGAAGTTCCCTCTACTCATGAGTTTGTCTATTTATGATATTTGGTATATACCTAACACACATATATATTTAGATATATTCATATATGTTTGTGTACTTGAACATGGCGTAAAGTTTACTGTTTATGAAAACACTTCTTCAGTCTTTATTTTTCAAACCAAATCTGCCCATTTTCAACAAAAGGTAATGTGTATAGTACTTAACCTCTGTTAGGCATATTTTGTATCTATTCCACTTTCACATTGGCTCCATGAGAAAAGTCTAACTATTGTCCATCTTTTACAGGTAGGGAAAGTAAAGCAAAGTAGAGTTCAGTGACTTGCCTGAAGCCATGTGACTGGCAATAGGTAAAACTCAGATTCAAGGCCAGAGAATCTGGCTATAGTGCCACAAGTCTTAACTATTTTGCTTTTACTGTCTTTTGGAATCAGTTCTGAACTTCTAAGAAGTACCCAGTAAGAGGGCTAGAGAGATGGCTCAGTAGCTAAGAGCACTGGCTGCTCTTGCAGAGGATCCAAGTTCAGTTCCTAGCACCCATATGACAACTCACAATCATCTGTAACTCCAGTCCCAGGGGATATGATGCCCTCTTTTGGCCTCTGCAAGTACTGCACACATGTGTTGCAAACACATATATTTAGGCAAAGCACTCATACACTTAAAATAAAAAGAAATCTTTTAGTGTTATATGAAAGGAGAGAAGGTTGGCACTCTCTTTGAAAAAGGATGTAAGAGGCCCTTGGGCTAACAACACATATATGGTTAAGGCATTGCCACCTACTTTGTGGAGTCTAACCACTGTTTTTTTTTGTTTTGTTTTTTATTTGTTTTTTGTTTTTTTGTTTTGGAAACAACCAAGATATCCCTCAACTAAAGAATGGATAAAGAAAGTGTGGTATATCTACACAACGGAATACTATTCAGCTATTAAAAACAAAGACATCATGAAATTTGCAAGCAAATGGATGGATCTGGAAAAGATCATCCTAAGTGAGATAACCTAGACCCAGAAAGACACACATGGTATATACTCACTTATAAGCAGATACTAACCATACAATACAGGATAATAATACTACAATCCACAATCCTAAAGAAGCTAAGTAACAAGGAGGACCCTAGGGAGGATGCTTAATTCTCATTCAGAAGGGCAAGTAGAACAGATACCAGACATGGTTGAAGAGAGGGAACAGGATGGGAACCTACCACAGATATTTTCCAAATAACTCCACACAGCAGAAGATTGAAGCAGATGCTAAGGCTCATAGCTAAACTTTGGTCAGAGTGCAGGGAGTCTTATGGAAGAGTAAGGAGATAGAAAGACCTGGAGAGGACAGGAGCTTCGCAAGAAGACCAACAGAGCCAACAAATCTGGGCCCAGTGGGTCCTGAAGAGACTGATACACCAACCAAGGACCATGTGTATACAGGACCCAGGTCCCCTGCTCAGATATTGCCAATAGACAGCTCAGTCTCCATGTGGGTCACCTAGTAAGGGGACTATGGCCTGTCTCTGACACAAACTCTGTTGCCTGCTCTTCAGTCATTTCCCCTGTGTGAGGCAGCCTTCCCAAGCCACAGGAGAAGAGGATGCTGGCAGCCCTAAAGAGACCTGATAGTCTAGGGTCAGTATGTAAGGGAAAAGGGTTCCCCTTTCTGAGGACTAAGGGGCAGGGATAGGGGGAAGAGGGAGCCAGGGTGGGACCGAGAGGAGACAAGGGAAGGGGATATGATCAGGAGGTAAAATGAATAAATTAATTTAAAAATACCCCCCAAAATAAATCTTTTTAAAAATTGAGTTGCCAATTAGACACTTAAATGCTTAGAGTGTCCAGCTGATAAGACTCAAACTAGATTTAATTGCTGGAACCTGACCCAGTTTGATTCTGATCACAGTAGTTAACTCCAAAGATTATCAAAAAGAGCTGCAATCTCTGAAAAAGACAGGTCAGACAAAAGCAGGGCAGGAGACCTCCTGCCTTCTCTGAGTACATCACTCAAAAGGCACCGCTGAGCCAAGTAAACCTTTTTACTGCTCCTCGTTCTTCTTAGTAATTCAGCCACAGTCTTGGGAGATGCTGAAGTGCTAGACCAGCATTTGGAAAAGTACTGGATTTGCTCTCAGGTTGGAAGATACTCCTGTTGGTGGACAAACTGAGAATATTTTTATATTCCAGAACTCCATCTGACCCTAGCTTATCAGGTATCTTCAGGACTGGCTGTAATGTCCTCCTCTGTGGCCTAGCAAGGCTGCTCCTCTCTCAGGAGGGGGGTGGTCAAAGAGCCAGCCATTGGGTTCATGTCAGAAATAGTCCCTGTTCCCCTTACTAGGAAACTAACTTGGATAATGAACTACCATGGGCTACATCCGAGCAGGGGTTGTAGGTTATATCCATACATGGTCCTGGGTTGGAGAAACAGTCTCATAAAAGACCCCTGTGTCCTGATCTATTTGGTCCTTCTCTGTGAATGCGAAGGAAGTAGAACTCTTAACCCTTGGTTGAGTCAGTTTATGACGCATGCACTTGTGCCTGTGCTCTCCTTGCTCATTAAAATGCATATGAGAGGGCTGATGTCTAGATTCCACTGAACGAGATTACCACGTGGGTCCCTACATCATCTGTTCCACACATCAGCTCAGATAGGGGGTTCAATCCTCTTTTATAATGGTTGTATAATTCATCATGTACATATTGTCTTTTCTGCCAAGTAAAACCTATATGAGCTGGAAATGAGCCAAGGAGATTGCTGTGTGACCTCTCAGGGGAGGTTAGGGTGTGGTCTGGTGGGCTTCTGGGAATGGCTGGTTTTATGTGGGTGTGTACTTTTGTGTGTCTATCAATCTATCATTTAGGCTGCTTTAGAACTCCTCAGAGCATTGTTTCTCAACCTTCCTCATGCAGTGACTCTATAGCACAGCTTCTCATGTTGTGGTGATCCCCCCCAACACCATAAAATTATTTCATTAACACTTCATAACTGTGATTTTGCTGCTATTACGAGTGGTAATGTGAATACATGACATGTGGGATATCTGATATGAGACCTGTGTTGGGGTGGAGACCCACAGGTTTAGAACCACTGCTCTAGAGAGCGAAGAAGACAGGCAGTAACATAAATAGTTCCTATCCAACCAACACAAAGGAATTTTGCCAGTGAAAACACAGTTCATCTTTGCCTTGTGAAAACATTGATAATAAACATAAAATGTTACCATATCACATCAGTTAGCAAATTACTTCATTTAAGCATTCTTGATTTCACAGCTGTTTTTGAAATTCTCACTTGAACTGGTCTAAATATACCACAAATTTCTGTATTCTTTAATGAGTTGCAGAAAATATTTGGCATGTGTTCATTTTATATTTTCATGAAAGACACAATGTTAACTTTAAAAAATGTTCTGAACATCTGCAAAATGGAGGATATTCATATTAAAGAATGACAAAAGATTTTTTTTTCAAGGAAGGGTCTCACTGTGTAGCCCAGGTTGGGTTTAACTTGTGATCCTCCTGCATCAGCCTTCTGAGTGCTGGGAGCACAGAAATGTACCACCACACCTGTTTACAAAAAGTGTTATTTTTACTTATATGTATGTGTGTCTGTGTTGGAGTAAGTAGACATGCGTGTAGGTGTTCACAGAACTCAGAGGTGTCAGACCACCTGGAGCTGGAGTCACAAGCAGTTGTAAACTGACTGACTTGTGTGCTAAGAATCAAACTTGCGTCTTCTGAAGAAGCAGTATACATTCTCAGTCACTGAGCCATTTACCCAGCCCCAAGGTTTTAAATTCAGTATTAAACAACAAACTGTGTATTCAGACTTCACTCCTAACCATGCTGCTGTTAGGTTCTATATCCTCTTGTTTATTTGTTCTCCCCACCCCTAGATATAGATAAATGAGAGAGAGAGAGAGAGAGAGAGAGAGAGAGAGAGAGAGAGAGAGAGAGAGATAAAGATAGATAGTAGGTAGACAGGTAGTAGATAGATGATAGTAGAGAGATAGATAGATAGAGCTGAGAGATAAATAGAATTAGATGACAGATTGATCAGTAGATAGATAGATACATACATACATACATACATACATACATACATACATACATACATACGTACATAGAAATAAAATTAGGTGTATTAACCCAGACCTTTAATCCTATAATCCTGTGTACTTGGAAATCTGAGATACGTAATCATGAGTTCAAGACCAGCCTAGGGTATAGAGTGAGACCCTGTCTCTAAAGCAGAGAAAGAGAGAGAAAGGGAGAGAGAAATCTTCCTTCCCCAAAAGAATGGAAAAAAACATGACGTCTTTGTTTCTCTTGGGTCTTGGTAAGGAGAAGTATAAAAGATGGGGGAAAAAATACAGCAGTGTGTCAGGACGGTCTTTATTGATAAACTAAGGCTAAGCTATCGGTGCATACCTGAGAACTACTTTGCTAATTTAATTCATCATTAGAGGTAATACGCTTTACTCTGCCATCCACGAAAGTTAGACTTTAATGAGAAAATTCAAATTAAGCATTAAAATTAGGTTCTTTCAGTCCCATTAAACCTTTTGTAGTAAAATAAAGAGAAAACATTCACCAAATTAGGTTCAAATTAAATATTGTATCTATCGTGCTGCTTGTATCAGTTATAAATTGGTTCTTCGATAGTGAGAAAGTAGTGGTGTGTGCCTGACACAGGAAGATCTCAAGTTGAAAGTCAGCCTGAGCTGTGTATGAAGTTCTAGGTCAGGCTGGGTTATGTAGTGAAAGTCTGTCTCCAATACAAAACTACAAAACAAACAAGCATCAATTAAAAAGAACTTTGAGGAGGTGTTCTCCTTGGAAAGAAAATGTTTATTAGTGTGCTTAGTAGAAAGATGGGTAACTTCAGCTCAGAATTTATCATAAACAGTCATTGAAAACAGTAATGCTACTTGGTGGACACTACTTGGGTGATGGGGGATCTGTCTAAATGAAAAGAAACTTTTAAAATTTGTCTTAAATACAGTCTCTCTAGGAAAACAAAACTTGTTTTCAGGTTAATGAAGAAAATGCAGATGGTGATGGTAACCGTTAAAGGAACTTCCAGAAATTTCCACAGGCTTTAAGAAATATGCGAAAGGGTGATATGGAGTGTGCTCAAGGTGAGGCAGACACAAACAACTGGAAAGAATACCAGATATTCGCAGCTAATTAAAATAAGCACAGTGACAGCAGAGAACAGGAAATGGCAATTGTCCAGGCAGCGCACTCTATCTGGCTTGCCCTTTCACTTTCAACTTCTATGAGGCCAGCAGTCATAGCCAAGTGGGTCTAAGCACATCTTGCCTCTTGTGTTTCTCGTCTTTGCCCTCAGATATATGATAATGTTTCCTTTTTTTATTCTGTATTCTCATATCTCTCACATTCTCCTAGGAGCAGATCATTCTTTTCTTTTGGAGTGAGGACTGAACCCCAGCCTTACACAGGCTAAGCACACACTGTCGCTGAGCTGCACCCTAGCCGAGAGATCTTTGCTTCTGTTTCCTGACATGTCCATATCACCTACAAAAATGCCTAGATAATACAAAGCATATCCTTAAGAAATTATTCCAACACAGTGAGCATTGCATCCCACAATGACAAAATAGAAAGTTTTTAGTTTAGTTTTATTATTGTCATTTGTTTTGCTTTGTGTTTCAGACAGGGTCTTAGCCATAAAAAAGAAAACAGTACTCGGTGACAAATCATTGAGAGCTTTCCCTCTAAATCAGGATTGAAACAAGAACTGAGCTGTCATCATGTTTATTTGAAATTCTATTTGAGATATTTGCCAATAAGATACAATAAGGAAATGGAAAAAAAAAGTATAAAAGTCAAACATGAAAAACAATGTCATTATTTATGGATGATATGCTATTGTCTATGTAAAACTCAAATGAGTTACTGATTGAATATCAGAACTGAAAGAAACTCTAGAGAAGTTGTACACATAAAAACAAATATTTTAAAATATATTGAATTTTTGCATAATAAATCAGCAGCACACATATTGAATCATAAATAAATTCAACAAGATGGAAAGATCTCTAAGAAAAATTATGGAACACATTAAGACATGTTGAAGGTTAGCCTAAATAAAATGGAAAGGCAGGCTATTTTCCTGAGTAGGAAGCTTTCTGTACTAAATAAATCACTCTTCACAAATTGATCAAGGATTTTGATTAAACATTGATTAAAATTTCCAAAGGTTATTTTGAGGAAATAGTTAAACTCATTCTAAAACTTTATATTGAAGTACTTAGGACCAAGACCAAGATATTAGTGAAGAAAGTTTCCCCTACCAATTTCAAGGCTTATTGTATAGCTATGTAATTAAGACAGCCTGTATTAACTCAGGGATAGACAGACTGTTGGAGCAGAACAGATACTAAGAAACACGCGCACACAAATTCTGTAACAAGGTTGGCACTGCAGAAGCAGATGAGGGGTTGTACAGGAAACAATCCTGAAATGATTGGTTGCATTCACATGGAAAAAATAAATAAATTTCAGCTTCTACCTCAAACCAAACAAAACCTAAAAGGCTGATCAAACCAACTACTGACAAATGAAAAAAAGCTACCAGGAACCTCATAATAGTTAGGTAAAGAATGTGAAAAAACACTCAGGGATTTTGTGTAATAAAATTAACCCCATACACACACTGTTCTCACTTCTGGCTTTATTGAGTGGTATATTTCCAACCCTTTGTTGTGATGCCCTTATTTAACAATTAAATAAAATTAAATAAACTCCTCCCCTCAAGACTCAGGGATAGATGTGGAAGACCAAGCAAAAAGGTGGCAAGAGCCAGAGGTGTTGGGTGACTTGAAGAAAACTCACAGACATTGTGAGAGTGTGCTCAAGACTCGCATAGTTTTAAACAGGACAAAAATCCCAACTCTGGGGTGGAAAGTGGACACAAAGTCCCCCTCCTAACATGAAGCTATTGATGCCTGCTGAGAAAGGGAAAATCAGTTTTCTCCAGTTAAGTATCACTGAGTATTTTAACCGCATTCCAGGGCAGGTACCGTGCCCAGGAATAGTTGGCCAACATAAAGTGAATTCCATGGTTTGCTCTTTTCTGTGTGTGTGTGTATGCACTTTTTGTTTCATTTAAATATTTTTTGTCATATTGGTTTACTTTTTGTTTTTATTTAGTTTGTTTATTTTGAATTTTTTTGAAAGAGAGAACAGAAGTTGGGTAGATAGGGAAGTAGGGAGAATCTGGGAGGAGTTGAGGGAGAGGGAAAACTATGGTTAAGATACAGTGTATAAAACTTTTTATAAAAAACATTTTTGAGAGATTCAAATAAAAATATCAGAATATGGAACTGGAAGAGGCAGTTTATAAATTAAGATCGCTTGTTCCTCTTGCAGAGGAGCGAAGCTTGGTCCCCAGCAACTACATGGCAGCTCATGGCCATCTGAAACTCCAGCTCCAGGGACTCTGAGGCTTTCTTCTGGCTTCCATGGCCACTGTCCACACATGTTGTACATACGTACATATAAGCACACACACATACACATAAAATTAAAAAAGTAAACCCTTAAAAAGAATACCAATGCAGTGTAACTTGTAAAAATATGATTATTTTATAAAATAGTTTACCCATACATTTGTGTATGCATAGATATATGAAAGAATATGTAAAGATAAAGAGTTTTCTGTAGCCACATGTGGTGCAAAAAATGCCAATAACCCCAATATTTGAAAAGCTGGTGCAGGTGATTGTGAGTCTGATAACAATTTGGCTGCATAGACAAAGGAGGTATATGCATATACACACATGTGTGTATATAAACTTATACATATACATTCTAAGGCATTTAAATGCATTTAAATGTCACAGTCTGCTAAAAGTCTTACATATCTGTGTAGAAGAAAAGGAGAAACATGTTTATTTCAGTACTGTTGCAGTAAGTATTGATAGCGGAAACCTGATAGCAGTGCATTAGAGTAAAGAGATGTAAACAAACCAGTGTACATATGTTTGTGTGACCTAACACATTAGCAAAATTATCAGCCTATTACAAACAACAGCAAGAATGAATCGTAGAATCCAGGCTGGGAACAAGAAACAAGAAGTATGCACACAGTGTGATTTCATTTATATGTAACTCAAAAATATGAAAGAAAACCATTGTTTTTCAAGTACATACCTAAGAAACAAAACTATAAATAGAACCACAAATTAATGGACAACTCAGTATAATGACAACACGTGCTGTGAACTGGGTCAAGAGACAATCCAGGCAGCACTACAAATCTCCTAAGCTGGGTAACGAGAACATGTATTTCTATTTTATCGCACAGCATGCATTTTACATACATGGTACTCACAGCTGTGCATTCATGATATGTCACAGTTTAAATGTAGGACATTAGCCCCTGCTGTTTTGTGTAACTTTGTTCCTCATTCCAAAGTTTAACATTAGAGGAAAACTTGGCTTTGTCATCAATACACATGTGACTTAGATGGGTAAACAATTGAACATAAAAGCATCTCAGAAGTTAACAAAGTTAGAAATACTTAGCTGTCCTAAAGCCAGAAAATTCCTTTATCCTCTACCAACTCAGACTGTGGCTCAGAACTCAGAAACGAGAGGACAGCAAGCGGACTTTCAAATGTAATCAACACCAAGTTATTGGAATCCAGGCCCACCATCACACTCAAAGTTACCCACTGGGAAGTCTCAAAAGGACAGAAGAAAATCAACCAGCTGGGTAATTTAAAAAAAAAAAACAAAACAGGAAGAAAATGAAGCAAGAAGACAACCTTATTAAAGAATTGTCTGTGTAAATGACTTTGCCTATAGTATTGAAAACTTCCACATCAGAGCTGATGAGCCAACTCAGCAAGCAAACCTGGTAGTCCCCAAGACTGAAGACCTGCACTTGACTTCCGAAACCTACATAGTATTCGAGAATCAACTGCTTCAAATTGTCCTCTGACCTCCACATGCATCACACACATACATGCACACACACATACATGCACACACACACACACACGCAGTTCTAGTTTTGTTGCTGTTGCTGCTGCTGCTGAGGATGGTATTGATTATATTTTAAAAAAAAAACAGCAATCACCAAAAAGAACTGGATAATGTATGTGACCATGAAATGATGTCCCTAATATTTTGTTAATGTTTGCCCAGGTTCATGTGTCATTATACCATTTTTTAGTTTCCTTGATGTTATTCATTAACACATATAGGCAAAAACATGGGGAAAAAATCCAAGCTGGATTACAGATATCAAGTAAAATAGACACTCTTATTTTCTATTTTATACATTTCCAAGCTGTTCAAATTTTGTTCTTAATGAGCCTGTACCATTTTATAATTATATATTACACACAAATTATAAATAATCTAGGTATAAACTATTAGAGGAGGATGAGAATATGCACTAATCTAGTGCCTCATTCTAAACACTCAGAAAATAAAATCGTAGCAGAAGTCTTTGGTTTAGTAATGATCATAGCAATAGTCACAACTGTCAATGATTTCCCTACATCCAAGAGATAGAGCATAAAGGTGCCTGCTACCAAGCCTGAAGACCTGAGTTCTATCCTGAACACTCACATAATGGAAGGAGAGAACTCACTCCCTCAAGTTATCCTCTGACCGCCCACCACACACACACACAGACACACACATGAATAAATGGATGCAATAAGACATTTTTGAATGAGCCAGTCCTTGCCTATGAAGAAAGAGCTGTTTGTCTTGCTAACTTTGTAAGCACTGACCCAAATATTTTCAAAATCAGAATGAAGGACACTACTTACCATCTTGGAATTTCTTATTGGTGGGTAATGCCTGGTTCCTCCCTTTCGCCCACACAACAGCTCTTTTTACATTATGTTGACTCATGAACGAACTCTTAATTTGTCTGGCTTGCACCTCTGGGTGAACTTAGATCCCTGGGAATAAAAAGAAAAACGATGTCAGCTATTTCTATTTTTACTCTCAATTTATCTCATCTTCTACTACAAATTACTTGACTGCAATATGCAGCAAAATAGAAAACTTAAGATATGTTCTTCACCATTTTAAATGCAGCTTTAGGAACCAAAAGTTTCAGGTAAAATTGATTCTGTGAATACACGTACCGTAGCGTTGAAACATGACATGGGGAAAGAAAAAGTAAATTCCTGCAAGAAAAAATTTTGATGTCCGGCCAAGAAAAACCAAGTCAGTCAAGAGTGTGTTGTTTACAATTATAAGTCTGTCTCTTAAGACCAGAAGATTTCCCAAACGTTTAGTCTTGTGCTTTGTCTTTCAAAGATATCATCATGACCTTTCCATACTCTTTTCTGATGGGGAGTTTACAGTGTGAATGTTTGCTTGACAGTCTAATGCTATGCTTCTAAACCTAAGCAAGGACACATGTAAAGGATTTTCCTTGTGTGTATATGTTTGTGTTGAGGTTGATGGAACCTTAAAACAGCACTGTCCCTAACTCTAGGGCAAGCAAGGAGGACAAAAGACTGACATCAACTCCAACATCAGAGAGATACCAGCTAGTATTTTTCCACATTGTGCAATAGCATTTCTTTTCTATGCTGTTTAGACAAGCACAACTCAGGAAAATGGGTACTATCTCCAACCGCCTGAATCTGTTCCTGGACTGTTGGTGTTTCTGGAGCTGTGAATAATAAACTTCTGGGTAATAAGGCTACCACATCTCCATCTATGCATTGCTGGCACTGCCTAAGGTTCCCCTGTGTTCTACTCACACCTTACAGTCTATGCAAATTTCTTTTCAGAGATCTGGCATAGCATTAGGAAGAGTAATAACTTAGTCTGCATAGTGCCCATAGTCCTATTAACTCACATCCTGTGACTCTGAGGCTAGGATGTGATCTCAAAGAGCATGAAAAAAAACAACAATAACAACAACAACAACTAGGTCACAGTATTTGATTATCAAGATTGCAAGGAAGGTAAAACAGTGGGTTGGGGGTATTACTACTCCATATTCTCATCTTCTCAAACAGGAGTCGAAACCTAACCAGACCCAGATCTTAGTAAGACTGACTGGAAAATGATACATCTACTAAACTGCTGGCATAACATCAGCTAACACACTCAATCTCATGTGTTAGCCTAGGAAATGGTGTAAAATAAATATATGCTAGAAACACAAATCAATATTCATTTCTGCCTGTAAATCTATTAGTTAAGATATGCTTCATTCTAATGCCATTCTTAGTATAAACTGCATCACAATGACCTGGGACAAGATATACTAAGGAGATCTCAAATTTCTCCAGTTTTGTATTCCCTGTTTAATTCTATCAGTTGCATTCATTTTTATCAGCATTTTATAAAAGAGCAGGGCAAGCTGTTTTGATTGACAGCTACTCTTGGTGCTGGATTTCCTCTTGGCTGTTAAATATGCACCATACTACTTAAAACGCACGGTTTTCAAGCTTACCAGCCCACTGCAGTCAGAAAGCCAGAGATGAATTCATCATTAGTCAACTGGCTGGAAGATTTAGCAAGATGTTAGAGTGAAGGGGCCATTAGTATTGAACTTAAGTCTTTGAGAAAGTCTGAAGCATCACATAGTTTACTGCACAGCTTGCGTTAGTATGTGTGGCAGAAAGAACACACCATAGTATGGAACGTGCCCAACATGTACACGTTTAACCATAATTTAACAACTTCTTTCAAATGTGTTATTAGTGAAAAGAAAGCACAGAAAAACATTTTTCCTGAGGACAAAATGCAAAACTGATAAAGCATTTTATTGATTATAATGTATGGGGTGGGGGACAGAGGCAAAGATAACAATGTCAGTTGCCATCCTGTTTTGTTTTTGTTTTTGTTTTTATTTTATTTTATTTTTTTTTTTCAGACAGGGTCTCTCATCAAACCTGGCAATTACCGTATCACCTAGAAAAGCTGATCAAGACCTGGGGATCTTCCTGTCTCTACCCTGTCTCCACAGGCATGGCAGAGCAGCTGCTTGCCTGGCTTTTAGATGGGTAGTTTCTCGTTCTCTGAGCCATTCAACAGACACATTACTGACTGAGCCATTTCCCTAACCACTCAGAAGCAACTTTAAAATTTTTTCTGAATAAATTGCTCAACAATTATACAACTATTTCTTTTTTTAATTAAGTGGAGTATTCATTAAATCATTCAACAGAGTAAGTCTTGCTTTTCTGACCTAAAAAGACTCTGCTTAACGATACCTGTTAAAATATTTGTCAATAGTGCAAAACAATGTCTTACTACTCACACCAAAAATTGATTTTTCTATCTTCTAACCTTGCTTCTCATATGGAACAGATATTTTATTTATCTTTATTTGGTTAAAATTAGGAAACCTTGAAGTTGTTAAGTCAATGAAATTATCCATAATGTAGTTCACTATTTCTCTTAGTTGGCTATAACCATTGTTTAATAATTCTAATAATATGTATGTATGCTAATGCAGGTATGTAAATGTAATATTCATTTTTTCTCATATAAATATCTTTTTTTTTACTGTTCTTTTTTTTTAATTTATTTATTTTTATCTCAATCACAGGTTAGGTACTTTGAATCCCAGGCATAGCCCCCTCCCTCAGTCCCTCCTACCCTCCCACTCCCTCCCTCATCTCCCTCCTCTCCGCCCCCTCCAAGTCCACCAACAGGGGAGGACCTCCTTCCCTTCCATCCAACCCCAGCTTATCCTGACTCCTCAGGGCTGG
>CM053751.1:50535726-50555564 GCA_028658305.1 Pachyuromys duprasi
CATGGTCTGAGATGATATTTGGGGCACACACAATGGGTTTGGGTTGGTGTGCATCCGCTGTATGCAGGGCTGTCAGAAATGGTGCCCGAGGCCTTCTCTGTCTGGCCCGTGGACAGACACCTGAACTGGGGTTTTTTCTGGCGGATGCGTGCAGCTTTCGCCCTCAGTGTGCTGTCTGGTCAAGATGGTCCCAGGATCCTCTCAGCCGTGGGTTGAGGCAGAACTCGGGTTCCTCCCAGACCCGCCAGCGGACTCACACACTGACTGAGTTTTTGCTGGCGGAAGCGTCCGGCTCGTGCGGACTGGTCAAAACGGTCCCCCAATCCACTCAGTCTGGTGTGGTTCCGATGATCAGTTCGTGCCCGCCGCACATCCGCGGGTCAAAGCAGAACCCGGGTGCAGTGTGAGCTCGCAGGGTGCAGTTCAGTGAAAACGGTACCGGTTCCTTCTGAGACTGCCCGGGAGACTGTGTGATCCAGTCTATAATGGCGGGTGCGGGTGGGTGTGGGAGGCTGCTCGTTCCGATCAGAGCTGTGCGCTGCTGGTCACAGGGAAATTTCTCCAGGTAATAACTGGGTGTCCCTAGGGTTTTCCCACTTGATTTTCTCACCGTAGGAGTTCCGCTCACCTGGCCCTCACAATGCTGGCGTTTTAGGTCCCAGAGTTCAGTCTCCTGGTAGCTGCGTTGTTTCTGCTCTCCTACTCCTCAGACACAGTGTTCTCTCGTGGCCGCCATCTTGGATCCTCAAATATCTTTTTATATGTTTTTAAATGCTTTTGAATTTAGGTTCAAACTATAAATATTTCATGATACTATTTATTGACATAGTAATTTAATTCATCATAGCCTTGTGTTTGAAACTCACTGATGGCCAACAGCATGTGGTAAAAAACCAAACTTATCCTTTATGTAGGCTTTCTGAGTGAGGACTCTCCAGAACATTTTTCTATTATGCACATCAACTGTGTCTGCCTAAGGATTCAAACAGACTGAAGAAGGTACATTCCTCTCAATATAAAAATAAGTAAACAGTGGCTGGTAAGTTAGCTCAGTAGGTATAAGTATTTACTTCCAAACTTGAAGATCAGGTTTGATCCTGAGGCCCCAGAGGAAGCAGAGAACTTGAAGAACCAGCCTGCCTCCACTTTAGCCTTAAAAGCCATCTTATGGTAAAGACAAACTAGGTTTATTTCTTATGATTAAGCCTCCATTTCTCAGGGATTGAGGTTTGCCCAACCTGAAACCTTAATAAACAGGGTTCTATGCTGCCTGTTCCAGGAATGGAAATCATTTCTTTGTTGCGAAAAGTTGTTTATATCTTTATCCCTGCATATATCATAGGCAGGGTGAATTTTGGGTCGAAGTTTTTTTGGATAGGTTGGTGTTCCCCTCCCCCTACTAGGAGACTGGTCTAGTTAGAGGGTGTCCTCTTCAGTCTCTATGGCCTCTGCTATTAGGAGTCTCTGCTTCAGTCCCCCTCATATCCTCCCAGGAGCCTACCCTGACTTAGGTCTCCAGCTTGTCACAGAGAAACTCCTATCCTCAATTTCTCTTTTCTCTACAAACCTTCTGTCCTCTCGCCCTCGCTCTCCCCAGGTCTGATCTTCACATTCTTAGCTCTCTTCACCCCTTCTCCTACCTTGTCCCTTTCTTCAGCCACCACCTCTGTCTATTCCATCTCTCCTTCCAAGCGACATTTATGCATCCTCCTTTGGATCCTCTGGTAATGTCCAACCAACATCTGACCCAACCAAAGACCCACCCTACTGGAGAGTGCCAATTCCTGACACTATGAATGATACTCTGCTGAACTTGCAGACAGGAGCCTGTCAGAGTTGTCCTCTGAGAGGTTCTCCCCAGCAGCACCTCAAAACAGATGGTGAGAATCACAGGCAAATATTGGGCAATGCATAGGGAGTCTTGTGGGAAAGTGGAAGGATAGAGAAATGGACCTGGAGGTGACAGGAGCTCCACAAGAAGACCAACAGAGCCAACTAACCAGGGCCCAGGAGGGCTGCTGAGACTGAGACTGAAGCATCAACCGAGGGCCATGCATGAACTGGACCTACGCTCCCTACAAATATGTAGCAGATGGGCAGCTTAGGCTTCAAATGAGTCCTCTAGTAAGGGATGTGGGAACTGCATCAAACATGGACTCACTTGCTAGCTTCTTTATCATTTCTGCCTGGCGGGACTGCCTTACCAGGCCATAGGGGAAGAGGACATGTTTGGTCCTGATACAACTTCATGAGCTGGGGTGAATGGGAAAGGGAGTTCCCCTTTTCTGAAGAAAAGGAGAGGGAAGTAGAGGGGAGAAGAGAGGGTGGAACTGGGAAGGGAGGAGGGATAGGGCTACAACAAGGATGTAAAGTGACTTTTTAAAAAGTTGTTTATAACCATCTCGCAACCCTACCATACCTGTTGTTATGCCCACCTTGCAATCGTGTCTTTGTTTCAAGAGGTCGTTGTGATAAACTTGTTTATGTTCTGCTCCCATAACTGGTCCTGTTCTGCCCACAAAATTTTCCATTTGGACACCCCCTATCACTGAGGTATAAAAACTTTGTCTTCCCCACATCCAAGGCTGACCTCTCTAATCCTTACTGAGCAGGAGGCAGCCCAGTGTACCAAAAAAAATGCTTTAATTAATTGCTTACTTTAACTTATTTGACCATGATGATTTAGGTCAGTAGTCTTTCTCCTCCCATCTTTGCAATTAATAAACTAACACTCAAAAGTAATTCTTTGAGCTCCACAGGAGCACTATGACACAGGCATGCTCCTCCCCCAATATACACACCAAACGTAACAAAAAAAAACTTTAAATAATTAAAAATAAATTACTTTCCTATAACTCGTATAGCTGTGATTGGCACTGTTCATTCAGCATCATCTATTCCTGTTCTTTTTTTCCCTCTATAAAGTTAAATTAATTTTGTCTTTAAGAACTTTGGCATTGTCCAAAAATAGTGTTCTGTATTAAAGTGTCCTTCATACCAAATGATAGTGAGAGTGCTCAGATCTTCTTTGGATATAAATCGAATTCAGGGTCTAAGAAACATGGCAGGGTCACCTTTCCCGTTCTTTGAGGTGTTTTTATTGTATTGTTGCCTTTTCCTAAGACGCTGTGACTTTGTCTACAACTCCACACTGGGGCATGCACAATCACCTTTACTTCCACGTTTTCTATGAGGTCTGGCATTGGTGCCCCACATCACAGATTCACCCCCATGCATGCTAATTGACTCTAGTTAACTCCTGCCGTACCACCATTGTGGCAATTTTTAACAGAAGAGGTACTCTCAACAGCTGTAACAGCCTGTCTTGCGGATGAAAGGTCACAGGCGATGTCTTTACTGACTCTTCTTTTAACCTGGAGAATTAAGTTTCAAATTACCTTGAAGGGCATAGACTAGTGCTGTTGCTAACATCTGGAGCTATTCTCCCCACACTGTACAGGATATTTTTCACTAGGAATATATACATGATATACAACCACAACAATTTGTGAATATTTGTTAACTGCAAAAAGAAATTTGATTGACAGAAAGGCTACAATAGAATAATGAGTTGTAAGTATCTGTGAGGTTTGCTTCCTCTGTGTACATGTGTGTACATTGTGTGTTTGTGTGTTATCTTTGCTGAATCAACTGAAAGTAACTTTGACATCATTGCAAGACAATTATCTAATGCATAGCTAGTACCCAAATCTAATCAGTTTTCTTAGTAATATCTCTTATAGGGTTTTTCCCTTGTGGATTCAGGCTACAGCTCAATACCACACATCACATTTAGTCACCTGTTTAGTATGCTGTGATCTGAAGCAACACTCCTTTTCTTTCATAACATGGGTTTTTGCCTTGTTTTGTTTTGTTTATAAGAACAGGGCAATTCAATTTGGGTTTGTCTGAATATTTACTCATAACTAAGTCTGTATTATCCATAGGTGGCAGAAATTTTACATAAATGGTGTTGAATCCTCTCAGTTAATCTCATTGAGGGACACACACAGTGTTTGTTTATCCTGTTACTAAAGATGCTAATTTGTATCACTTGGTTAAGACGCTATCTGTTGAGTCCCGGTACTTACATTTTGAAATTCAGAACAAGACTCCAAATTCGTACACAGAGATTAGCCTGTGTAATCCAATCTGCTATTTTAGAGAAAACTCTTCACCTTATAACCATCCTAACAGGAGCACGGATATGCTAAGAGGAAACACTTGAGTCCCTCCTTTGTCCATAAGATTATTGAGACAATGGGTCAGGCCTGAAAGAATGAGAATTCTCCAAGAATCTCAGGCAGAAAGAAAAAAAGGGGCCTGGGCCTGATGCCATCCAGATGAGGAGCTTATCTCCTTGAAAGATGCTGTACAGGGTACTGGCAACTTGCAGGACATAATGAGAACTAGAAGCCTAAGAAAAGAGGTATATCAGTCATGATCACAACCATACATTAACCAGGACTGTTTGGCTACGCATACCTCTTAAACTCTGTTTAAACTTAAGCCTTTTATCAGACCCTTAAGGTGAGCTTGGTGGGAGTGGGAGGAGTTACTGGTCCTTTTTATGTATTCATCTTCCCAGAGCAGCCATACTGAGTAGATCTTTCTCTGCTTTTCACTACTACTTGTTTCTTTAATTGCAGTATTGAGGAAAGGTGGCACATCCTACCGTGTTAGAGATTCCTGGGCTCAGACTCTGACCCCAAACACTGGTAAAAACTTCAAAATGTGTTGTGGATATAAACGTGCTTTTGTTTTCATCCCAGGTGTGGTTCGTGGGACTGATTCAGATAGTCTACAGCAGCAAAGTTCTTTGCCAGCTACAGATAGTTTAAATCTGAGGACTCTGGAGAGAGAATAAATGCCAGAGCCCAGGGTGTGTTGGGGAGCTCCAAGAAAGAGCAACACTGCTCCTGCTTCCCCCTTGCTGCTCCTCATTGCCGTTGTGAGACAAGAAGTTGGAGATCTCCTAAACCAAGGATTGGATTGGCTCCAAGGAACCAGACAACCTTAACCAGCAAGAAGCAGCTAACAGCACTGTGCCCCTCTCCCACTAACCCTTTCTCTCTCCTACCTGGTTTTGGGGTGTCAGGAAGGCATTGGGGTGGAGTAAGGAGAAAAACATAAAAGAAATGTAAGTAAAAGAGTTTTTAAAAATATGCCAAAGATGTCAATCTGTCTATCCCTATAATAACAAGAAACAAAAACTGCTGTCCAGTCCGGTTGGTTGGTGGGTGGGTTGGTTGGTGGGTAGGTGGGTGGATGGGTGGGTGGGTGGGTGGATGGGTAGGTGGATTGGTTGGCTGGTGTTTCCCCTGGGCCTGACTTGACTTTCAGCCATCACAGAGCAGAGATGTAGCCCAGTAGACATGGACACTCAGTAGACATGGACACTCAAGATCTTAAGAAGCACCGCAGCCTATGAGAGGCAGAAAGTCAACTAAAAGTGAGACTCCAGGATGTACTCTCCTTTAAGCCATCACTCATAATGAGTGGAACTTTACAATTTTGCAGCTCTTTTGGTGTTAGCCATGTTCCTGTAAGGGAGCTCACACCAAAGCTCCTGTATAAGCAAGTCCTGACCCAAGCTCCAGTAAGCAAACCCTTCATGGAGAGGATGAAGTCCTGAGTAATGGTATATTGTTGACATGGGCAAGACCATGTTGAGGACCCCAAGGACCCCATGCCTCAGGCCCATGGGAATGGCAAGGCATTCCCTAGTCAAGGAAAGATGTTGCCATTGTGTGTAGAAATTATCAACCACAAGCTTTGTCCTCCTAGAGGACTGCAGCCTAACACTGCTTCCTTACAGAGGCCTCTGAGTGAGACTGTTAGCTAACCTGTCTCCTCATTCAGTAGGATATTATAAACATGCTGACTTTTAGGACACTATTGAGTCTTCATCAGAACTTGTGGCACATCTAATCACAGATTTTTGTACATATGTCTGTTTCATCTTCATTCTTAACACTCAAGACAGGTCAATCCCAACTCTGTGCTGGTCCCAGCAAAGCCCTTAGCCATGCTGCTATAGGCAAGCCCCAAACTATGCTCCTCTAAGCCCCACAAACTTAATGGTTCACCCAGTTGAACATGGGTAGAAATCTTAGTTTGGTCTATTCTCACTTCCCAATCTATGGTGAACAGACATCTGTTCACATCTCAAGAAAAGTAACCCAACATAGGACTATTCAACTGTTCTATTTCTTCTTGGGTCTGTTTTGGAAATGGTCCTTCTTTTTAAAAGGACATTTTTATGTTGAAGCTGATTTGGTCCTATAACATCTTTTAGGTATTAAGATGCGCATCAACAAATATACTTTGATAACAGTTTGTTGTAATAGCACAGACTAGCATGAGAATAATAAATATCTGTTAGGCACTCACTATTTTATTTCCTGCAATTTACAGGGAAACTTCAGCATATAAATCTCAGGGAACAGAGTGACATCAAATACTTAACTGTCTACCAAGTAGACATTTTAAGCCACCGTTTCTTCAAGCTTTAGAGTGGAAATCTATTCAACTGTCAGTAACAAGCAGAAGTGACTTGTCATACCTATTTTTGTCCAGCTTTTAAAAACTAAATAGAATCATATTCGTTTCCTCCAGAGGTGTTATCTCAGGGTAGAAAGAGTGACGGGCTGTGACTGGAAACATTTGAGTAAATGTTGCCCTGCTGTTTCCTATTCTAGAAGACTTCAGCAGACATGACTTTTAAGAGGGGCCCAAAGACTACAGGCTGATGTCCATATGACTAACGAACACAAAGAATTAAGTCAAAGGTTAATGAGTGATTAGTGGAGAAGTCTGAGCCTGAAAGAAATCGATTTATTTTTCTTTCAGAAAGACATATGTCTGCATCTTTATTAATTTATAGGAGTCTTTTTCTGTGATTTTTAACTCTTTCTTGAGGAAAAAATAATGAACCTCAATTATTATTAAAGCATATTTTAAAGGATAAAGTCATTAGGTTGTGCTTTGGACCAAGAAGCTGATTGTCAACACCATAAAGGCCATGACCAGTTCAATCTTAAGAAATAGTTTTCTTAAACACATTATCTTGGTTATTAACAAGAATAACCAAGGCTGAGCCTGTTGACGTGGCCTGTAATGTCAGCTATTGCAGGGGCTGAGGTAAGAGGATCTCATGTTCAAATCCACCCTGGGGAAAGAGTGAATTCAGGCCAGCTTGATATTGGTGAGACGCTGTCTCAAACAACCAAATATATATGTGTGTGTGTGTGTGTGTGTGTGTGTGTATGTGTGTGTGTATGTATGTATATTGAAAGATGGGAACAGAGTTAATTGTTAAAGGAAAGGTTGCCAGCTCTATCTCCAGCACTGCAGAAACACACAAGCAAACATGGATAGGCAGGACCCTTGGGTCCGTTTGTCCCATTCTAGTAACGGGTTTTCTCTCATATCCCTCTCTGTTACTCTTGCTTGACATTTCCTAATACTATGTCAATGATGAAGGAAAGACATGGAGGGAAGTGCAATATTGTGTTTGAGCCATGTTTGTATTGGAGGAAGTACAGAGCAATTGCTGAAAGACAGTGTGTTCCTGTGTTACATTAATCATAAAAGTAAGGCATTCCTGTGGGGGGGATGAGGACTCACAATGAGGCAATAGGTCTTGGCATAGCAATAGGACAGGAATCATTGCATAATGGCTGGCATAAGCTTCAGAGACTTAGTTTCCTTTACTCTGGTTAACTGAAATTTTCAATTCAACCATCATTGCTCATGAACAAAAGAAGTTAGGTTTCTGGTGATGGCTCAGCCAGTAAACAAGGTGCTTTGGGATCAACCATAAGGATCTGAGTTCTGTCTCCAGAATCCATGTAAAAGAAAGGTCAGGTGCAGTGGCTCACACTGGAGAAGCAGAGACCATGAATGCCTGCGCCGCACTAGCCTGACAGTTAGCTTACACGGCAAATTCAGAGAAGGGACTGTCTCAGAAGAAAGGTACACAGTGCTCCTGAGGAATGCCACCTGAGGTTGTCAGTAGGGCTACACACACACACACACACACACACACACACACACATGTGCACGCGTGCTCGCACGCGTGCACAAAATCAAGTATAAGTAGATAGAGGGGCAAGTTTCAATTATCTGTGAAGAAATAAGATGCAAATGGCCCACAGTGTATTTAAAAACAAACACTGATGATAGAAGGTAAATACAAACGAGCAGATAAGTTCCTGTGCTTATTCCTCTCAGGATACTCATCACCTCTGTTTCAGCATCGCCTGTTTACAGGTTAGTTTCCTAAGGTGACTATGGACTTCTTAAGGTCAAGAAACTTACTGTATTTATCTTTTTCTCTCTCTCTAGTAATTAACAGAAGGAGGTCTGGGGCTTTCAACAAATGGTTTAAAATGGATAAAAGGCTATATAGACTTAGTCAATTGGGATATGAAAATATGATTAATATGACTAGTTGTTAGAGAAACGTAAGTCAAAATCACAGTGCAGTATCATCGCGTGGTGGCAGCTTTAAGAAAAGCGAGCAGAGTCCAAGAAGATGGCTCAGTTGATCAAACACCTGCCCTACAAGCATTAAAACCTGCGAGTGGGTCCCCGGGCAACCATATGTAAAGCCAGACCTTATTGTGGCTCTCTGTAGCAGGCCAATCAGACTAGCCATTTGATGAGCTCAAGGTTCAGCGAAAGATCCTGTCTCAAAGCATAACAGAGCAATGGAGAAAGACGCCTAGCATTGACTTCGTGTGTATATACACACACAGGCACATGCACCACACATGCATACACATACCCACATGAACATATACATGCCAGACACATACATGCAAAGAAAAGCAACAGAAAATAGCAAGCGTGAGTGGAGACATGGAGATATTGGGATGTGCAGATGCTCTTGGTGGAACTGGAAAATGTATAGCTGTTATGGTAGCATATGCATATTCCATGGTGTTAGAATTGTCTTAAGGCTGAACAATTCCACCCTGAGGTTTGTAAAAAAAAAATGAAAACAATTTTTTTTTGGTAAGGCAAGATGGTGCTAACCTGTAATCCCAGCACTTGGGAGGTAAGGGCAAGATCAGACTTTCTAACTCATTCTCAGCTATACAGCAATCTCGAGGCTAGTCTAAGATGAATAATACCATGTCTCCTAAAAGAACAACAACAACAAAAAATGAAAGCAGGACCACCAAAAAGCATCTGCAAACTCAGGTTCAAAATAACACTGCCAGGCTGTGGTATATACAGTAGGAGAGGACTTACTTAGCATGTGTGGAGGAAGCCCTAGGCCCCATCCTCAACAACACACACACATACACACACACACACACACACGCACACTCACACCACAATAGCCTAAAGCTGAAAGCAGGAAGTGTTCATTAAAAGCTGAATGGATCAACAAAATGTCACCTGAACATGCAATAGAATATTATTACTCAACTATAAAAAGGAAAGAGATTCTGACACAAGTTTTTACATGGTCAGAAACTGTGCTAAGTGAAATGGGTCAATTGCAAGAAGGCAAAAAGCGTATAGTCCCAGTCATTAAGGAACATGAAATAATAAATTCACAGAAACAGACAATAGAATGATGGTTTCCATGGGGTGGTGAGAGGGGAAACAAGGATTTATTGCATGTGATAGATTTTCAGTTTTGGAAGATCAATACTTTCTGGAGATTGGCTATACCATAACATAAATAGTTAATGTTACCAAGTTGTATCCTTAAAAACAAGTAAAAGAAAAATGCTATGCATTTCCTATGTTATGCCATGATAAAAGCTTTAATGAATGCATAGTTAAATGAATACAGGGTTAAATCAATTATTAGTGAGTACGCAGCATAAGGAAAATAGAAGATTTGAAAAATGGTGCATTATGCTTTGATGTTTTAATTAAAAATCTAGAGTGTTGTCCAGTAAAATTTTGCAGGGTGGGGGGACATGCTGTAAGTATAGAGATGCCACGTGTACTTGGTATTTATTCAGCTCTTCAGAAAATAGTATCTTATTTGGACTTGACAGTTCTAAGAACTGTGAACAAAAGAGAGAAAGAAAAAAATAAAAGCTACCGAAAGGTAAGAAGACCAAAGATAAAAGAAAGCATGTAAGGAATTAATTATTTCAAAGATGAAGAGGCCAGTGTCTTTGAATAATAAGCTTCATATTCAGGAAGGATTATTACAGCTCACAAATTCTAATTTCACAAGTGAGGTACGTTTACATTGCAATAAAAGAGAGCTAAGAAAAAAAAAACCTGCAAAACATACCTCTGAATTTCTGGCTACTCTACAGATTGAAGATTAGAATCAGATGTAACAGCACTTGGAGATAAATGTAACTTTAAATTAATGTGAAAGATTGTTCAAAATTTGTGAGATGAAGGACCTTTGAATGACCTTTCATGACCTTGAAATGTAACATGGACCTGAGAATAACAGGCCAAAGAATAGTCAAATGCCTGAGGAACCTGTTTTGGTGTCACACACCTTTAATCCTTGCACTGGGGAGGCCGAGGCAGGCAGATCTCTGTGAGTCAGAGGCCAGCCTCTACATAATGATATAAGCCAACTAGAGCTACAAAATGTAACTGTCTCAAAAAAAATTAATCTCTAGGAAATGTAGGTTTGTTTAACCTTCTGTTTTCTAATAGACAATGTCTAGCCTCGGTGACAGTTTTATGTGGCCTTGGGTATACAGAAATAACCAGAATAGGTGGACAAGCCAGACATTTGCTGATAATCAATTAAAAAAACTTATTTTAAAGCAATTACTTGGTATACATATAACTTCACTACTATTACAAAATGAAAGCAAATTTGCATAGTAATGAGGTGAATTGTTTAGTCATTCATACATAAAGAACCAAATCTTGGCTAAGGAGTTGACATGGTCAGACATACAGTATTTTCAGCATTTTTCAGAGCTGAATGACAGTTGACTTATAATCTCAATGCTGAAAACAAACACTGCTGTATAAGTACATAGAACAAAATAGCGGAACAACACTCCAGACCATCTCAGAAAGTGTTGAAAAGCTTGGCCTCATCCTAGACCAAAATTTTTTAAAGATTCTTTTTTTAATGAAACTCATGTCCACAAGTCAAATGTCAGTTTTAAAATCAAACATAATAACACAGTAAAGTCCAAAAGTGTATATACTTACTTGGATACTGAGGAGTCATGATGGGAAAATATTGCAACTTCATTTTCCATAATTAAGCTACTCTGTTTCTATAAGAGCAGAAAACTTCACATGTGCAATAAAAACATACAGTGGCCTCTAGTCTGAGGAAAAGCGCTGCCATTGTGTTCCGTGTTGTTGTGTGGCGTGGCTGAATGTGTAGTGCAAGGTGTGTACGCTGTGTACTCAGAACCAAGCCTAAAGTTGGTCACACCGTGTAACACAGAGGAGTGTAGCCAGAAATACTCCAGATTCATCTCACTTGATCCTGAATTAGTTCTTAGCTGTTGCCCATTCGGAAGTCTTTTATTGGGGCTAGTATAGTGGCTCAGCAGGTAAAGGTGTCTGGTGGTGCCAAGGTTGGCAACCTAAATTTGGTTCCCAGGACCCACATGGTGGAAGTAAATAAATGGCTCCTGAAAGCTGTCCTGTGACCCTCATAAATACCCAGTGGCACATACACACATACCCACCCATACACAAATAAATAAACATAATAAAAATTAATTGTGTTGGCTAGTTTTACCTGTCCCCTGGTGGCAACCTAGAATCATCTAGGAAGAGTCTTAATGAGATCTGTTTGGCCTTAGGGGCAAGAACCTAGGAAAGAGTCCTATACAGTATGGCGGGGGGAGGGGGGTCTAGTTCACAGCAAGCAAGCAACTCTGAATGCATTCATATCTTTCTGCTCTTGACTGTGGATGGGCTGTTACTAGCTATTTGGGGCCCTGCCCTGACTCCCCTGCAACAATGAACTGTGACGTAGAACTGTGAGCCAAATCAGTCCTTTTTCCTGTAAGTTGCCTTTTGTAAGGATATTTTATCTCAGCAACAGAAAGGAAACTAGAACATTAATTTTTAAAAAAAGAAAGAAAATCTTTTACTGTTGACAAATTCTATGGACTTGCCCCGTGTGCATGATCCCATGTGTGGTTGTGTCCCACGGTTCAGGAAGAGCAGCTCTCGTTTGAAAGAAAGTAAGAACGGACAGGGTAAAGAAGAAGATTGCAAGGTGTGGAGTTCATTGTATGTTTTCTTAGAAGATTGGGGGAATGTTTATTTTGAGTGTTCTGTGCATACTGACAGGTCTGACCAGAACCCTGAATTATGAAGGGAATTTGTTAATGTGTTCATCACAGCCTAAATTACCTTTATAATTATAAAAAAAAGCTCCAGAAGAACTGAGAAACTGCTCAGGGGCTTAAGAAAACACAAGTAATTGTATCTTTAAAGAGGTGATTGAGGCAATTAACATCAAATAAGTCACAAAAATAGCCTACAAAATAATAGAGATAACAGAGTAAAACTGTACAAATGAACAATATGAAATTGTAAAATAGATTATATCTTCTGCTCCTCCGCTCAACTGTGAGTTCCCTTTGGGGAAAGGAACGGTCTGTTCGAATTCAATAAAGCAGGAAGTATGTATAGACATGGAGGATAAGAAGGTGAGAAGGAAAGAGGATGAGCTAATGTGGAATACAGTCCCTGGGTGCTAATATACAGCAGTCTGACACTGGCCTAATGTTCAGTATAGCGCCTACTGAATGTCCACAGACTTTATCTAAAAACGTAAGAGCTAGACGGAGTACCATACACCTGCAATGCCAGCATTCAGGAGGCTGAAGCAAGAGGAGTATAGTTCGAGTCAGGCAAGCCTGGGCAACACTGAGAGTTTGAAGATGA
The DNA here is from genome assembly GCA_028658305.1 of Pachyuromys duprasi. NCBI lineage: Eukaryota > Metazoa > Chordata > Mammalia > Rodentia > Muridae > Pachyuromys > Pachyuromys duprasi. The sequence continues at coordinate 50,548,597 of CM053751.1, forward strand.
TCTGGTCTATATAGAAAAGCTCTCTCTCTCAAAAAAAAAAAGAAAGAAAGAAAAAAGAAAGAAAAGAAAAATGGGAGAAGAAATAAAGCATGAAGCTGAATAACACAGAAATTGAACAAATGTACTCAGCTAATGTTCAACTAATAACCAGGAAAAATATATTACTCTTTTGTTTTTCTATTTCAAACAGAAACCTCAAACTACTAGACAATATAACTGCCAGAAATCCAATCATTTTGGAGCTGATAAGACCACGGGAGAGGCAGCCCAATGGGTAAGAGTTTGGATTGCTATTTCAAAGGACCTGAGTTTGGATGCGGCACCTTCCAGGAGACCTCGCAACTACCTATAACTCCAGCTCCAGGGAATCTAGCACCCTCTTCCAGTCTATGAAGGTTCCTGCATATATGTTTACATACCCTCAAATGGACACATACAGACATGCACATAATTAAAATTAAATTAAAAATCTTTAAAAAAAATATATGGATCCAGGCAGGATGACATACACTTTTAGTTGCAGCACTCAAGAGGCAGAACCAGGAGCAGCTCTGTGAGTTTGAGGCCAGCCTGGTCTACATTGTGAGTTCCAGGAAGACATAGTGAGACACTGTCTCAATAAAATAAAATAGAACAAAAAAGTTGTATTAAATTAAATTAGGAAGACAATGGGAGAGTGAATGGTTTGCCTTCTCTGATCATTATGAGATGGTTCCATTTTTAATGAGTAAAAAATTGGACATCGGTCAAGAAATATAAAGAAACTGTATATCGTAACCTCAATAACACATTGTTAGATGAGAACATAAACAATTGACAGATAGCCGACATTCAACTTGCACAAGGGCAATACTCAGTTTTGAACTCCTAAAATAAATAAATGTCCTATTTAAAAAAGAAGAAGAATGTAAGGATGCCAATAATTTCTCTTTACCCTTCCTGAGTGATTAATGTGAGTTCCAGGACAGCCACGGCTGCACAGAGAAAGCCTGTCTAGAAACACCAAAAAATAAAAAAACAAAAAAAGGCACTGTTTGGAAAGGTAATGAAAACTCTTCTTGAAGCATCTTCAGACAGGATTGGTGAAGCCTGAACGCTGCTAATATGCTTTCTGAGACCCTTTCTGGTAGAGCACTGCTTCCGCCACTGCTGTGCTTTCCGAAGCCATCTCCTCGCCCTCCTCCGCCAAAGCGTCTCTTAGGTTATCTGTGAATCATCAAGAACACTCAGGGGAAAGTAATAGAGAACAATATGACTCTGAAATCCCAAGGACGAAAAAACAAAGATAAATGTCAAAAGCTGCTGCTCAGAAACATCCTGAACAGCTATGTGAAGAGAAGATCAGTGGGGGTCGCCTTGTTACGTCTATAACCATAATATGGCAGTCGTGAAGGCAGGCCACATGGCTGGCACGTTTGAGCTACTGTTTGTTTGTTTGTTTTCATAGCAAAACATTTTCTAAATGTAACTGGATTTGGAGATTTTGAGAAAAAGAGTCTCTCAATGGCTACTTTGGGAACAAAAGAATTTTGGTGGGTTGATGGGTGCCCTCCTTCCACATAGTAAGATTCTGGAATTTCCTTGCGGCTGACAAGTGACAACATCTGCCTTGAAGTGTATTCGCAAGTCCCTGCATCTTAAGTGGCTTCCATACCTGGGGACTGGGAGATGAATAGAGGGAGATGTAAAGCTTAGGAAATCCAGAAGCAACACAAGAAGTAAGCACTTGTCCATTTCAAAGACAAGCTCTCTCCCCAGATCCGAATCAACATCCCCATCAGACAGCAGCAGCAGAGGACCAGCTGGTACTTACCCTTTCACTTGGGTCATGTGTGCAACTTATAAACTATTCAGGATGGCCTGCTTGAAGCCTTGAAGCTTTCTCTGTTCTTCCACGCAACTGACAAAGGCAATGACTTACAGGTGTGGGCAATCAATTCTTATTTAATAATAAAAAAAAAAAGAGTGAGATTGATCGGAAGCGAAAGGAGAGTTTTGCTGAGATACCAGAAAGCAATTCCTCTGGTCACTCCACTAATCAAACAAACAAACAAACAAAAAAGTTACTCTCACCCAGGAAGTTGCATCTTTTAGCAAAAGGCACTTCCTTGTTTGAAAACACGGTGTTCATTTGATTTTTAAAGTATAATCACTATTTACATTAATTCTAAGAAAAGAATTGTCTGCCTAATTATGATATTGATGTTTTCTTTGTCTAATTGGGTAGGTCAAGGCGCTAACTTGATTCGCAGCTGTGGCGTGTTTTCATAAACCCTGGTGAACTTTAATTTGCTTATAAATATTGGATTATAAGACCCTGAGTCTTTGCTAGAATACTGCTTGGCTCCATATGCTTTTAAACTTGACAATATGTTGTCCGTTTCCTGAGAATCTTTCATTCTAAATTGCCCTGGGGGTAAGAAAGAAAGAAATAATGCATATGGCTCACATAGCTAGAATCCATTAAAATTTTTGCTGTTGACAGCAGCTAATGAGTTATTGTCAGGAAAAAATACTGTCAATGAGCCCTTTCTTCCCTAATAGTAAAACTGAACTACAAAGACAGCCCTGCTCAATGCCCCATAGTCTTATTATAAACATTTGATTACGTTTCAGCTGTGTTGCCGATTCCACAGCCAGTCCTACAGTGAATGCAAATAGAAGTGATGAGAGACTGTCTGGGGCTTGTGTAGTCTCCAGGACCTAACACACAGAAGACCAAAATGGCTTCAGGCAGAGGCTGGCCACAGCCTCGTAACTAGGCAACCACTCCCAGAACTGTGTTGTGTACCCCCGGTGTGTGCGAATGGAAGCTGTCATCACCTGCACTACCTCTGTGCCTTCCCTCGGTGAGTGGTGTTCACCCACACTGGCCCAGGAGAAACCGTGTAGGACAACCCACTGCAAGGAAGAGAACAGCGCTTCTGCAACTGAGATGGAACATGGCTTTTAGAAGCCGTCAGCGTTCCTCATCCCAGTCCCCTCAGATTCCCTCGAAGACAGGCACCCGATTCCCGAATCCCACTTTGGTGGCACAGAACACAGAGCTAGCCGAGAATATGTAAGGACAGCCTGTCAGGGCAGACAGACTGGTTTCTTCTTGGCGTTAAGACTTTTACTCTAACACAAAGTCCTACATGCCACCCAGAGAGTGCATATTCTCCAATAACAAAGACGCCTTCAGACCCTTACTGGACTGCTTCACACTAGCAGCTGCATGAAAACTTTATTTTTATTAAAACTAGGGAAGTACACACATTTACAGTTTTTGTGGTTGTTTTCTTGTCTGTTCGTTTTTGTTGTTGTTTTATTTTTATGCTTTTTCAAGACAGGGTTTCTGGCTGTCCTGGAACTAGCTTTGTAAATCAGGCTGGCCTTGAACTCATGAGAGATCCACCTGCCTCTGCCGACTGGGTGCTGGTATTAAAGATTAGTTCATGATGAAACAAACAAATAACCCTAACCCCAACCCTAACCTAATACTGATATCTGAACAACTTTGTAGGAAAAGGTTTTTTCCTATCAGTTCCTCTTTTTCAATGCCAGAGAGAGAGAGAATTTAAATCTCCTTTTTGTAACAGTGTGGTTTGAGCAAAAGTCTCACTGGGTAGCCCAGGCTGCCCCTGCCTCCTGACTGCGGGGGTGGGTGGGAGGGGGGTTGTTACAGGTGTACACCACCACGCCTGGCACACACTCCAACGTTTCTTAATGACTGGTTACTATGTAGAAGTGAGCAAGCATGGACACAGAAGGCCATTAAACTACTGAAAGCATCCAGAAAACAGACGGCCAAGACCTGGACGAGATTGGCTGCAGGAATAGGCCGAACAGTGCAATCCATGGTTAGGAACCATCTGGTTTCGTTCCAAGCAAAATGTCCACATCGTAAGGTGGTGACATGCTTTCTGGCTGGGAAAGAGCATGAAGGTCTCAGTGCTCAATGGTGGAACTAGTGAGCAAAGGAGCATCTTTTACTTCTCCCCTTCCTTTTCTTCCCTGGGACACTTGGCAGCTAAGTGCCCCGCTACACCATCTTACTCTCCTTTCTTGATCTTTCCCTGCTGCCTCTGCTTAAGCCTGTCCTGGTAATACAGGCTTGTTGAGGCTTCGGCTGGCAGTGATGGCCAATGGCTTGCCTACATCACTGATAACTCCTGCCCAGCTTTTTTCCTGAACCCCAAACTCCCAGATCACACTGATGACTTAACTCCTCCACTGCAATGTCAAAAAACTCGGAAAGCTAATGCATTCAAGTACCACTCCTGCTGTGTCCCTTGGGTGTACCCCATTGCTGTACTTCTAACCCACCTCTCCTCATCCTCACTGATGGCCACCCTGTCTAGATTCAGACTATGGGAGCTATACTTGCCTCCCCTGTCACACAAAGCATTGAATCCATCATGAAATCATGCTGAGTTGAGGCATGATAAAAATTCTTGCCTAGCATGTGTGAGACTGAGTTTGATTCCTGGTTTTGAAAACCAAGTAAATAAATACAGCAGGAAATATCAAGAAATATTTCTCTCTCACACACACACAAAATAGATGATAGATAGATGATAAATAGAGATATGTGATACATAGATATATAAACGAGTAGAGATAGGTGATAGATGATAAAGAGAAATAGATAGAGGATAGATAAATAACTCGATAGACAGATGATAGATATAAACAAAAGATAGATGATAGATATAAATGAAAGATATACTGATGATATACATAAAAGATAGATAGATAGACAGACAGACAGACAGACAGACAGACAGACAGACAGACAGACAGACAGATAGATAGATAGATAGATAGATAGATAGATAGATAGATAGATAGATAGATAATCATTTTGAGATAGAGTCTCATTGAGTAGCTGAGTAGCCCTGGCTGACCTAGAACCTACTATGTAGATCAGACTCACAGAGATCTACCTGCCTCTTCCTCTCCCTCCTGAGTGCTAGAATTAAAGATACATGCCACAAGTCTCTAAATAAATTTCTAAAAAATATTTTAAAGAAAATAACTAAAGTTTCAGAAGATAGAAACATTAAACAAAATTAAGAGAGCTGGTTAAGTAACGGAGTTTCTTTTAAAGTCCTCACACTACAGGAAGGAATTAGAAACATAGGTTCTCTCTGCTCTGCCAATCTCCTGTACTTCTGCCTCTACTCCTGCTTGGTCGCTTGGGGAAGGCCATGAAAACTAGGATTTCGCTTTCCCATGGTGGGTCATGAAAACTAGAACCTCTTTTTCCCAAAGCAAAATGTTAGAATCTGAGAATTGCTGAAGAAAGACCCCAGACTCAGCTAGTATGCAAAAACAAGGAGCATTTATTCTGCAGAAGTTCCAGCAAGCTGGTACACAAAATGTTGACCCAGAAGTGAACTCAAAGGCTGAAGTTGAAGGCTTTCCCAGTGTCATGATGTAGGCTTTAAGCTCATTGGCTAGTAGTGACTCAAGGTCACAGTGGTATTTAGGATTGGCTAGAACTTTATTCAGTAGGTAGGGGCTTTCTGAACTGGCTCAGACTGGTCCAACCTAGTACTTGAGCAGTCTTAAGCAACCTTATCTTTTCCAGGCCAGATGTCCTCAGCATTCCTAATTGGTTGCCCATTCTCTGTGGTTTCTTCTGTAACTGCTATCTCATTTCTGAGGAATATAGACTTAGGCCTGCTCTGCCTAGCAAGAAACCAAAGCCTGTCATTAGAGTCAGGATAGCCAACTAGATAGAAAATAAATCTGCCCCAGCTTATCCAAACATCAACCAGGCCCACTCAGGGTAAATCAGGGCAATCTAGGATGGTATGCCAGTAGACTCCAGACCTCTCAGCTCTGTGGCCTTGATTGGGATTGGCTAGTGTCCATAGAGGCTATTAGGATTGGCTGGCTCCTTGGAATTAAGTCCTCTCACAAACAACAATGCCTTGAGACATTAAGGTTATGCTGTCTTTCTGACCTGGAGGGGGTCATAAGAAATTCTCTTGGCTGACTTGCTGATGTAGAACCTACGACCCTGCCAGGTACATGGAGAGAAGGGAGGCCCAAGGAACTCAAGAAGAAGCTGAGCTGGCAGACTGGCCGAGTTTCCTCCCTAATCTGTCACCACTCAATTACCTCAATTTTGTTTGATTGCATTCCTGAACAGTTGTCCTTGCTTTCTCGGGACTATAAATAAATATGGCATAATCTGATGATATTATTCCTGGGATTATAGGCAAGGGAATCAAAGGCAACAATGATCCCTGACACCTATGTTTACCATTCACAATAAACAAGTCATGGGATCTGCTTCAGTGTTTATAAACTGTAAACATGTAAGTGAGGAGTCCATGGCCTACAAACACAATGGAGGGTTTATTGTTCAGCCAAAGAACAAAACCCCAGATCATATTAATTCCCCCTTCTTTCATATGATTCCCTGCCATCTGCTGAAGGTTCGGTTATGAGTCTCAGTTTATGCTAGGCAGAGGCTTTCAGAGGATCTGGAGAGGATAGGAGCTCCACAAGGACCAAATATATCTGGGCACAGGGGTCTTATATGAGACTGTTTCTCCAACCAAGGACCATGTGTGGATATAACCTAGAACCTCTGGTTACCTGTAGCCCATGGTAGCTCAGTATCCAAGTGGGTACCCTAGTAAGGGAAATAGGGACTATGTCTGACATGAACTCAGTGGCGGGATCTTTGACCTCCCCACCTTGCAAGGGAGGAGCAGCCTTCTTAGGCCACAGAGGAGGACTTTGCAGCCAGTCCTGAAGAGATCTGATGGAAGGGGAGGAGGACCTCCCCTACCAGTGGACTTAGAGAGGGGCAGGGAGGAGATGAGGGATGGAGGTTGGGATTGGGAGGGAATGAGAGATCGGGATTCACCTGGGATACAGAGTTAATAAAATGTAACTAATAACAAAAATAAAACAAAGAATTTGTATCAATAAAGTCACACTACATGAAAAAAAAAAAAAACCTAGTC
>CM053751.1:50555664-50758147 GCA_028658305.1 Pachyuromys duprasi
ATATGAGCAAAGCACATTATATACATGTGTGAAAATGTCAAAAACCAGTATTTTTTACAATTAACATAGAGCGTTTTTATAATTGGCTTTGCCTCTTCTGTCTTGGAAGACTCCTGCGTCAGACCAAATATACCCAGATTTCTTAAGCTCGTCTCATGGTATGGGGCATCCACGGTGACCTTCTACGATGGGCAGGAAGGGGTTCACAGACTCTACAACATCAAAAAAAAAGGGAAGTGTATTATAATTAGTAAGGGAAATAGTGAACAACCGAGTGTAAAAACTTTCATTTAATACCCCCCCCCCCCACACACACACAGAGGTGTGTAGTCTGAGTAGTTACTAACAACATCCATCTCCTGGGATAGTCATTGGCGCCCACAGTGTCTCAGGCTATCGAATCACAGGTTTTCCAGTCCACAGTCCGGAAAACCGGATGTTAATTTCGTATATGACCAGGGGTCATTGCCAGACTTCAGGGCAGACGGTCCTTGTGGGCTCTGAAGTGCTTTATAGATATGAGTGATTTCAATGTGGTGATGTTAAAATACTGCTTTACATTGACCTTTCCTGGCTCTTAATTGGCAATTAACACATAGAAAGCCCTTCAGTAGTTCAAGGAAAATTGATTCTTCCTCCCTTAGCTGGCCTCCTACAGACACAGGCGAACAGGAGGAGGATGGAAAAGGTCTCATGAAATAGCTGCTTTCTGCCGGATGCCCAACAGTGCAGCTTCCAGGACCCAAAATGCCGCAGCCATCTCCTTCACCGATATGGAATACTCGCCAATATTGAATGCAGGCCACAGTTACTTTAAATGACAGAGTGATTTCAGACTTAAATGAAGGTGTTGCCTTTGTCTATGTAAACTCGGAAATCGAATGTTTTTATCAATAAAGATTATCAACTAGCTGACCAACAACTGATATCTCAAAACTTCCACGACAGGAAAAGCGGCCGGAATCCAGCTGCAGTGTGCCGCCTTCATTTAAGTCCCCCTTTCTGGCGTGCTTTGCGCGTGCTTTATGAGACTGGTAGCATTAAAGCTTGAACATGAAAGTTATAAAACATTAGAAGCTCGAGGCAAGAATCCGTAAACAGGAATAAATAAATATGTGAAGGTCGTGCAAAAGGCTCCTCCGGCGTGTATATTATGTCAAAAAAAAAAAAAAAAAAAAGCTGTCTCCTGTTTTATAGTTGTAGTGGTGCCCTCTTGCGGTCAGAATGGTATCTGCAGCTTATTAAACCTCCGAACTGTGGATCAGTAAACCTTCCTCCCCGCAAAAGAGAAATCAGACTAGCAAAAGTATTAGTTCCGTGTCTTACAATGCTGAGTCCAGAGAGCAGACCATATAGAACAAACTATAGAGAATAAACCATGCATTGTGGTTAGAAAAGACAGGTTAGTGGAATTTCAATGTGTGGAAGGAAGACTGCAAAACAGATTTCTGATACTTTTTCTTGTGGATCTATCCTCGTGTGGGAGTATCAGCTGCGACCTTTTATTCGGGCAGGAGGAGTATAACCCCTTTCGTAAGCCTACAACGTTAAAAAGAAATGCATTCAAAGCACATAAAGAAAGCAACGGGCGAGACAGGGGGGAAAGCGGAATTGGCGGTTTTAGGAACACTACAGACCTTTTTCTCTGAATAAAACCGTGCACGCTCCCCTAACTGCAGGGCTTCACATCGTACCTGAAGGCTGTGTAGCCCAAGCTAAATGTCTGTCCAGCACCACCCCAGCTGGTACCTCTCTGAAATTCTGAATTCATAGATAAAGCTGGAGAAATGGGACGGCAGTGCACAAAGTAAGACCGGAGTTTCTACAAATGCATAGTAAAATATGCAAATCATGAGTGAGGATCACTAAATTCATGATAGTCATTTCCTCCACGGGGAGGGGAAGCGAATGAGATAGGGTAAAAATCAAAGACGCTTCTCTGACACATCTATTTATTAAAAAATTAATAAAATACTAAATTATTAAATTTATATATTATATGATACGGTTTCATTTGCATTGTAAAAAGTGTTACTTTTCCAAAACATACAAGTATAGTTTCTGAATAGAATATTTAATTCTATATTGTACACACTCATCAAGCAATAATTTGAATAAGTTAAAATATTAATCTAGAACAGACTGTTTTTCTCTTCACGGAGTCCTTAAGAAGAAAGCGTTTATTTTTATGGTTATAATTTGATTTCATGATAGAAAAGAGGAAATTCTTCTGAAACTAATATTATATTAGAACAAAATTTATTATCGATCCAAAGTCATTGTACTATAAAATATAATGAAAGTTTAGATAAGGTATTATTCTCTTTGGGGATCTCATATATAACAAAGTCAGCGTGAAGCCAACTATGTCATTGCCTGAGAGCCTGAACCGAAGAGCTGCTTAATTGATTCCCGCTTGTGTCTGCTGCGGCAGGGCCTCCCAGAGCATTCTGGGCTGCCTCTCAGCCCAGCCCAGCACAATGCAAAGCAGCAGGGATGAAACTGGAACCCTGGGGAAATGGTGCAGCGCACGCGCAGTGGAAGGAAAGGAACCGCTTCTAGTTTATCCGGGGGAGGTGAGGGACAGGACCAGAAAGTCGATGACGACCTCAGCATTTACAAACCATTATTGTGCATTATTGTGCGTCATTGGCTCCTGGGGTCGCATCAAAGGTGCAGCCTGCCTTGGCTCAGCTCTTCAGGAGAAATGTTCTCTTGAAAAGGACCTTGTTAGCTCAGCGTTGGACAAAGGACAGGGCTCTCTCGGTTGTTAGAGCTAAGGAAGGGGCCATATCCTGTCATTCTGGGCCTGCAGTCTCCAGAGGAACTGGGTTCTCAGGGTTAGTTTTTTGACTTGTTCCGTTAAAACGACTTCCTAACCAGCTGCTGTGCCTCCTAACAGCAAGGGACCTTTCATCTGTCCCTTTCATCTATCCCTTTCACTTCCTTCCCCATCTCCACCCTGGCCCCTGACCTCTTCACTTTAGTCCCCTACGTTTAGTTGTTTGTTTATGGAGTGTGTGTGTGTGTGTGTGTGTGTGTGTGTGTGTGTGTGTGTGTGTGTGTGTGTGTAGGTACTTGTAGGAGGCCATTTACTACACCGGGGTGAGGGATTAAACATCTGACTGGGCAGCAGTGCCTTTACACGCTGAGCCACTGTCCTCCATCTTAATTCGGTTGATGGTAGACAGTTGCCTTTGTGCTACCAGAGTAAGAAAATCTCAGGTTCTTTAGTAGGCCGTTGACAAAAACACCTGGGCAGTTTTCTAACCCTGTATATTCTAGCACAAGTATCCAGGTCTAGAAACCCCAACTCAAATCACGAAAAGTAGAAGGGATGGGGTTGACCTCAGCACACTGTATTGACCATGGGCAACTTTATAGGTAAGGCTTTCCTCACACAGTGACGGATTAAGAATTTGGTGATCAGCCGGGTGCGGTGGTACATGCCTTTACTCCCAGCACTCAGGGAGGCAGAGGCAGAGGGATCTCTGTAAATTTGAGGCCAATCTGGTCTACCAAGTGAGTCCAGTTCAGCCAGGGCTACACAGAGAAACCATGTCTCAAAAAAACAAAAACAAACAAACAAACAAGATTTTGGTGATCATGAGACCTGGCCTGATATCAACTCAGTAAGGACTGACATAAACTCTTAGAACATGTAGTAAAATAAACAGGTACCAGCTGCATGCCATTCCATCTTACATACACATGATAGTTGAGACACACCTGTTATATATTTCAATATTTTATGTCTTCCTTACTTCTAGGATACCTCCCAAAACAAGTCTTTCTTCTTCTTCTTCTTCTTCTTCTTCTTCTTCTTCTTCTTCTTCTTCTTCTTCTTCTTCTTCTTCTTCTTCTTCTTCTTCTTCTTTTTCTTCTTCTTCAACAATGTCTTATGTATCCCCAACTGGCCTCATACTCCAAACACAACCAAGGATGACCTTGAACTCCTGATCCTCCTCCCGCCATGCCCAGAGTGGTAATATTTCAGGAGTGTGCCACCTTTCCTGATTTATTCTCAGGGCTTTGTGAGAGCTAAGATGCAACCCCAGCTATACCTCCAGGCCCACAGAGCAACTTCTATTCATATTGAATGATCTGTCCTCAAACCAACCCTGATTTAAAACTAACTGTCACAGTCTACCATTGAGAGAGACGAAGGCAGGAAGTCGGGCTGGAACCTAGAAGCAGTAACTGAAGCAGAAGCCATGGCGAAACGTTTACTCTCCCTTGCTTGCTCACCTTGCTTTCTAATACCAGCTAGGCCCACCTGCCCAGAAGTGGCACCACCCATAGTGGGCTAGATTCTCCCATACCAATCACTAATCAAGAAAATGCCTCCACACACATGCCCACAAGCCAATCTGGTGTAGGCAATTGCTCAGGCTAACAAAAACTACCAACACAAGCAGCAAATGACCTTGAATTAACTGATCTATTTATTTTTGTGGTGGGGAAGGAATTGAACTCAGAGCCTAGAACACTGCCAGGCAACATTCCCCCTTCCCCGAGCTGCTTCCCAAGCACCATCTTATCTATCCTGGAATTTTCTTCTCATGGGGCAGAGCTTGACATTTTAACAGTTCACAGGGTGTGTCTTCAAAATCGAAGAAATAACACTGTTCTCGAGAGGTGATTTTCTCCTCAGGAATGAGTGAAGCAACACTGCAGACAATAATGCCCTTCTCTATCTCATTAGAACGCACCAGGTGGCTGTCAAGTCACTGACAGGGCCATGACAAGCAGTAATAGATAATTAGTAGCCAAGTAAGGGTACAGGGACACTGTGGCATCAAACTTGTGTTAGTTACTTTTCTACTGTTTGATAGGACACCACAAACAAGGCAAATTACAGTTTCAGTAGGTCGGGGTCTGTGACCATCATGGCGGGGAACATGGCTACAGACAGGCAGGCAGGAACTGGAGCAGTAGCCAAGAGCTCACATCTTGAGACACAACCGCAGGGCAGAGCCAGCTAACTGGTCAGTAGTTCTAGAGGTCTTTAGTTCCAAATGGGGGAGACTCCTGCCAGGAGATGCAACAAAACTTCCATTGAATTAGAAAACTCAGACTTTCCCCTGCTCACTCTGGGCTTCTGATTTGCTTAAGCCAATAGGCTAAGAAAAGAATAACAGTGTTAGAAGAAGTGACCGATCCAGATTACCAAGGGAATAACTGCTTCTTCAACACAGAGATAAGGAAAATTATGTCTGGAGTACAGGAAATTGATCCTTTAGAACATCTCTTGCCACCATGTCCTGTGATTTAGGTCAATAGGAAACTACAACCACCACAAGGCCCTAACCCAAAGTCTCCTTACAGAAATTCAACAATTTGTAGCACTGACCTTAGCAAAGCATAACATTTTGTTTTGGTGGGAAAATGGGTATTAATAGTGCAGGTAAATGGGTTTTTTTAAGTGCAGGTAAATTTGCATTAGAATCCCAGCTTACTTAGAGCCTGCATGGCACCTAGCAGTCACTCAGCAAAAATTAGTTTCCTTGAAAACAACTTTAGATGTGTTTCCTGTCATGGCTATAACAAATTACCTTAAGCTTTGGGGCTTAAGACAAAAGAAACTTCTTAACCTGCAGTTCTGGTGGCCAGGAGTCCTAAAATCAGGATGCCACAAGATTGTGTTTATTCTGGAGGCTTTGAGGTAGAAGCAGTTTCTCTTAACAGACCAATACTCAATGGCATATTAGCTAACAATATGAAAAGAAAATTCCACTAGGATTCTTGTGGTCAAATCATCAGCTCTGTGAACTTTGACAAAGTGAACAAAGCAACTTCAGGATGAATAAATCAAAATTCATCTGCACCTCACGCACCTCCACCCAAGGGAACCACTCTCCTGATTTCCAGACATAGCATGTTAGTTTCATCAGATATAGATTTTATGGACACTTGCAAGTTTCCTGGTGGGAGTAACCACACGAGCATCCCAGTCTAACGTTGGGGAGACACAGCCAGGAAATTTATGGAATGTAAGAGATGCTAAGGGGTGATTTCGAATTGTGTCCACATTGTACCTCCCTTCTTTGTGAAGAGGAGATGAAGGAGGTGGAGGTGGTGTTCCAGGGTTTGCAAGGGTAGCTACCATGTTCTAAAGCAGTGGTTCTCAGCCTGTGGGTTGCTGCGTCCCATATCAGATACCCTGCATATCAGATATTTACACTACAATTCATAACAGTAGCAAAATTACAGTTATCTCTGGACACAACAGGAAACACTCAGCAATTGTTGCAGGATGGACTCACAGTGATTGTAACAGCACACACAATACTTGCTCAAGCTCCAGCCAGACAAAATCCCAGCACAGAGTTTAAAAGATGGACAAGAACTTCCACCAGCAACTGAGGAGCTATTGGCATTTGATAGTTTATGGAAGTGGGGAATCACTTTCTTTAATAGTGTTACCCTTGGTAACATGGCCACACTCTTGCGAAGTTCAACTTCCAAGGCAATGGAGCAACCCAAACTAGACTCAGTGGGAGTAGAAAGAAAACTAAAAGTTGGGTGAGTAGGGGAGTGGAAGTGGAGAGGGCAGATATGGAAGGAGTTGGTAAGTGAATGTGATCAAATTACATTATATGGTATCGAAGCAGATGCTGAGACTCATAGCCGGACTTTGGGCGGAGTGCAGGGAATCTTATAGAAGAAGGGGAAAATAGAAAGACCTGGAGGGGAAAGGAGCTCCACAAGAAGACCAAAAGAGCCAAGAAATCTGGGCAAAGGGGGTTCTACAGAAATTGATGAATCAACCAAGGACCATGCATGGATTGGATCTAGACCCCCGGCTCAGATGTAGCCCATGGACAGCTCAGTCTCCACGTGGGTTCCCTAGTAAGGAGAGCAGAAGCTGTCTTTGACATGGACTCAGTGACTGGCTCTCTGATCACCTCCCCCTGGCAAGGTGTCCTAACTAGGCCATAGAGAAAAGGATCCAGACAGTCCTGATGTGAGACCTGATAGGCTCAGGTTAGATAGAAATGAAGAAGGACCTCCCCTATCAGTGGAAGGAGAGGGACATAAGGAGGGAAGAGGAAGGAGGGTGGGACTGGGAGGAGATGAGGGAGGGGGCTACAGCCGGGATACAAAGTGAATAAATTGTAATAAATAATAACAAAGAAAAAACTTTTAAAAAGAGATTCTTAAACAATTGTAAACTATTCCTTTTTTAGGAGAGTAGCATTTAGCCTACTCTTAGAGACAAAAAAAAAAAATCACTAACTTCTGAGGAACCCCCCCCTCCCCAAGCTTCTGTAGCACAACTGGGAACCCCAGCATCAGTAATAGGCTATGGCCTCCTCGGGTTATCAGCTAGAAGGTGAAACTAGAGAAGAAGCAACTGGAGAGATGCCGGCTGTCCATCACTAGAAGCACCTTCCATGCTGACTATGTCAAGCACAACCTGGCAGCCAGTGTTTCCCAGCACTGCTGGAAAAGACCCAGAAGTGGAACTCTATCCCAGTCTCAAGTCCTGGCTGCAGACGATTTCCATTCCCTGGGGTGTTAGAATCAACCGGTGAGAATCAGCTTCGAAATGGAGTCCTTCGAAATGGAGTCCGTTGAATGAATTCCAAATCTGAACTAGCCTGAAAGGTCGCTGTTTGAAATGAATGAGATGACAGCCACCCAGGCTTAACAGGGGCAGCTAAATCCTGAAAACTGTTTGAGCCATCCCTGTTGCGTCCACGAGCACCTCACGCGGTGCCGCACCGCCACACATGGAAGCACTCTGTCTCATGCACAGACATGGAAAAACTCTTGCGGATTTTTCCCAGCTGCTGGGTACTCTTTATGGGATCCTCTGCCACTTATCCACCAGAGTAGTCATGTAACACCAAGGCCAGTCGAATTCTGAGGGCCTGTGCCTCTGCGTTTATCAACAGAGTGATTGCATCAGGACCCCACAGGCGGCTCTTTCCCACACAGGTGTAATTATACAGCCCTCTCCAAGGGGGGGTGCAGGTGAGGTCAATGAACTCAGGCTCATGCCACTCGCTAATCAGATGCCTAGCCCAGGTCAAACAACAGCAAAGGATTTAAAGAAGAAGGAATGCCATAGTAGAGCCGTTCAAAGTGGGTCAACCCGTGGGTTTGGATCTGAGAATGATTTATTAGTTGCTCAGGGAAAAACAAGCATGGAAATATGAGCATGGCTACTGGAGAGACCGAGACAGGAGGATCACAAGCTCAAGACCTGCTTGGGTCTGAGAGTGAGTTGAAGGCCAGTCGGAGCGACTCAGTGCAATCCTGTCTCAAAGCAGAAAGTGCCAAAAGGTCTGGGACAAATCTCAGTGGCAGGGCCCTTGCCTAGCATGAGCAAGGCTCTATATTCAATCGGAGGCGGAGTGCATGGCACAGGAAGCATGTGAAGTGACCGAATGTAGATTAATGACTTTAAAATGTTTAGAAAAATTTGAAAACAGTTGTACACATCTGTTGAAAGCAATGTTTTTAAGGATTTTTTTTCCAGGTCTTCTTTTCATTTTCCTGGCTACTTTAGTCATTCAGTTTTACTATATTCCATAAAAGTGCTGGTCTACAACAAACAGAAAAGCAAGCCCATGGCCAAAAACCATTTGAAATGGGTTGATCTACCCATCTAGATGGCTCTGAGGTCTGCTGATTGAAATGTGACAACTATTTTCTTCTAGGTGAAAGTACTGATAGTGAATAAATATCATCCTTTAAGAAATTCTTCTCTAATTTTACTCCCTTTAATAAAGCTCTAGCATCCAAATAGAAGGCCAAGACTTATATTTGACTACGTTGGGAATGACTAGCCAATTAGGAAGTTGTTATATTCCTCATACATAATGCTATGTAACAGAAATTTCTTTTGCCTGGTTCATGGGTTTACAGGCTTCCACAAAGCAATATCTTTTCTTCAAGTACTAACTACACAGCTGTTTCATGTGATGCCACTTCCCCTTGTCAATAATGAAAATACATCAAAGGTCTCTCTCTCTCTCTCTCTCTCTCTCTCTCTCACACACACACACATAGAACTGAGGCAATGTCTCAGCAGTTAAAAATCACATGCTGCTCTTCTAGAGGACCAGAATTCTGTTCCCAGCACCTATACCAGGTGGCTCACAACCACTGATAACTCCAGTGTCAGTAAATCTGATCTCTTCTGACCTTTATGGGCATCCGTACACCCAAGAGCCATACACTCACACAGACACGGACACAGGCACATAAATTTATATTTTTAATTAAATCTTTTTTAAAGGTTGTAAAAAGGGTTTTGTGTAGATATTTGAAATAAAGTTTATTAGGAATACAAATAAAAAGGCATTTAAAAATATTATGTGTATAGGTGTTTGGTCTACAATTCTTTCTGCACTACATGCAAGCAAGACGTTTTATTTGGGGGGCTGATGTTTTTGGTTTGGGTTTTGGTTTGGGTTTAAGATAAGAGTTTTTTAAGTAATATTTCTCTTTATATTTATTCTATCTTTATATCAAGTTCTAAGCTAATTTTTATCATCCAGTCCAGATCTCATAGTGTTATTATTAGAACTCTGTCAAAAAAAAAAAAAACCTCAGTAAAAACCTGTTTACAAGTGTTTATCTCACCAGCAGATAAACATTAAGGTGCCCTGTAATAGGTTTTTGTTTTGAGTTTATCCATTGATTTATAAAATTCAGAGTGAGTAGATCCCCAGTGTTAGGCTCTTAAATCAGAAAGCAGCAGAGTTCAATCAATTCCAATTGTTGGCGTAGGACCGACATCCTAGGTGAAAGAAAGCATTACTTGATAACGCCTTTTATCTTCTTTAAGCTGAGAAAAGCAGGCATCTCATTCAAATGCCAGCCTCCCAATGAGAAACACTCTTTCCACTTTATCTCCAACATACCTCAGATAAAGAAAGAGAATTCAGCAAGCAGGAGAATATGACTTTGTACGTGAACATCTGATAGCCAGACACTCAGAATTGGATCACAAATGGAATGGTTTGCACTGTGTTAATGGATATAGCAGTGATTAAAGGGACTAATTCCTTTTATCACAAAAAAAGCAAGTTTTTATACTTTCTTCTTTATAAGCATTAAAGATTTTTTGTCACTTCCCCCCATCAGTATAAAAGCAATATATTCACTAGAGAAATTACACCATAAGAAAGTGACAATCAATAGTCTAACCATATTTAGCGTAAGAGCTATTCATATTTGTACATTCTACTGCCACTTTTTCCTGGGTATTGTGATGGTTCATCTGAATTGTCAGCCTTCCAAGGTCTAGAATTTCCCAGGAAAAGCCTCTGGGATGCCTGCGAAGGATGATCTTGATTGGGCTAATTGTGGTAGGAGGACCCGCCCACTATGGGTGGTGGCATGCTGTAGGCTAGAGTCCTGAACTGAACAGAAGGGGGCGGGGGGAGCTGGGCGTAAACCCTTTATTACCCTTTGCTTACTGGTGTGGCCAGCTACCTTAAGCTCCTGACGCCATGATTTCCCCACCACGATAAGATGGGGTCTGGAGCTGTGAGCCCAAACCACAAACCCCCTTCTCCATTAAGTTGTTTTGTCATAGTGTTTTTATCACAGAAACAGAAAGAGTAAATAATGCAAGTATTCATACAGGTTTGTTTTTCTACATAGCTAAAAGCATAATACATGTACATACACATGCATCTCATGCTTTTGTTGACTATGAAAATATAAATAAAATTCATTTGAGAACATAAATTTCAATGGCTGCCTAGTACTGCACAGTGCTGAAGTTACAGCGCACCTGTACCTTCTCCAGCTGTTGAATTGCTTCTTGATGGAGAGGTGAAGATGGTTTCAACGTCCATCAGACTTGATTCACGCCTTGCATGGCTGTTAGGATTAGCTGTATGACCTCAGACAAGTTATTAGTTACTTTCCATCTGAAATTTTATGATCTAGAAAAAGGGGGGCGGGGGTAAGAACACGAGTTTCTCTCTAGTGTTGTGACAGTAAACAACAGGATGACTACGAAGGAATGTGTCACAGGGTTTGGCCCTTCACACGACGGGTTAATTATTTTGATATAGTGATAAGTATTTCAAGTCATAAAGCCTTGATCCAAATTTACTGTGATTATTAAACGTAGACAAATGCCAAAGGAAGGTTACAAATAGGCACAGACGACTGTATTTTAAAGAGTTCTTATCATCTAGACATGGTAGTGCAATACTGCAAAAGTGGAGGATCATGGCTCCAAAGCTAGACTGGACTAATAGAGCTTGCTTCAGAAAAATAAAAATAAAAATGTAATTTCTAGCTTGAAGAACAACTAAGAGAAGAAAAATTAGAACATGCTAGATTGTCATAATATGCTTGATATAATCAATCCTGTAAGACA
This sequence comes from Pachyuromys duprasi, assembly GCA_028658305.1. Taxonomy (NCBI): domain Eukaryota; kingdom Metazoa; phylum Chordata; class Mammalia; order Rodentia; family Muridae; genus Pachyuromys; species Pachyuromys duprasi. The sequence goes on from CM053751.1 coordinate 50,567,018, forward strand.
ACATAGAAAAGTTAATGGATTTAAATCTTACAAACTCAAAAGTGTATTGTGAATACGCACTACATTTCCCCAAACAAGTGTTAAAAATGAGAGTGTGACAATTTGATCCACTTTGTAAAAGAAAAGCTTTATGGATGAATAGAGTAATAGGTGGCAGCAGATTGTTTGATGATAGATTGATGGATGAATGGATGGATGATGGATGGAAGGATGAAGGATGGACAGGTGGATAGATGATAAGTGATATATGGGTGTATAGATAATAGATTATGATAGGTAGACATATAACACTCCCTGCATATCTTCTGAGAAATGAGCCCTTTAACAATACTCAGCAGCTCTGCCCAACCTGCCTCTCTATCCATTCTCCCTCGTTTCTTCCCCTTCATACATCCTTCAGCCTAACTAACCTAGAGATATAGTCACTGATCACTGGACTTCTGGAGATAAGATGACGTTAGTACAATTCTTTCCGTGTGCACAAAATCAATTACTCCACATGTTATCAAGTATGAGATACAGAGAGAGAGAGAGAGATCAAAACCTAAGATGCATTCATATATATCATGGACTGAATCTTGTCCCCTTGAAATTCCTGTTTCAAAGTTGTAATCTGAATCTGACTGTGTTTAGAGAATGGGCTTTGGGGAAGTGATTATGCTTAAATGAAGTCAAAGGGGAGGGGTCCTCATCCTCACGGATGGATGGCTTTATAAAAGGGCAAGATTGTTCTCTCTCTCTCTAGTTCTCTGTCTCTCTCCCCCTCCCTGTATCCACCCCTACACTATGGATGCAGTGAGAAAGGCCACATGAAGATGAAACAGAGACAGTGGTCTGCATGCTATAGGGCTCTCTCCAGAACCCAGCCATGTGTCAGACTCCAGCCTTCAGAACCGTGAAAAATAAATTCCTGTTTTCATACTTCCCAATCTTTGCCATTTTGTTATGACACCCCAAGCAGACTGAAACAATGCACACCTTCTTTGGTCTTTGAATGTATGGCTTCTGAAGTTTTGATCCAAGTTCTCAAGTATGTACATGAAAAGCATTCCCACACAGAAAGAATAAAAGAATAAAAATTGTTCATATTCATTTACCCTCAGAGTTCTCTGAAACACCGGTACTATGTAGAAGTTAATTGCCCTAAAATCTGCTCACTATATTTGCAATAAGAATACTTAAATATTGGGCCAGCAAGATAGCTCAGCAGGTAAAGGTAATTGCCACAAGCCTAGTGGCCTGAGCTGGATTCCTGGAACCCAAGTGAAGGTGAAAGAGAGAACTGACTCCATGAAGCTGTGTTTTGATCTCCGTGTGCATGCCATGACATTCTGCCTTCCCTCAACACGTACATATCTGCCAGAATATCTAGAATGAAAAGGAATGATGGTAGCATGTTCTTCTAATAATGAAACAGAGAAGAATGCTTACACGAAACTAATTATCCCCAAGCATGTCCAGGAATATGGAGAGCTCTACACAGAGATGTCCAACTGGTCACACAGGGAGGAGGGTGCTGTGTTGATGCTGGAGAAATGGCCAAGTGCTAATGAGAATTGGCTGCAGCTCTGAAGACCTGAGTTCGGATCTCAGAATCCTGATAGGAAACCATATACATCTGTATGTGGAGATGGAGATGGGAGGATCTCTAAAGATTGCTGGCATAGCAGAAAAGCACCAGCTCCAGGTTCAAGGGAGGGCTATGCTTACAGAGTAATAGAGAAAGATAGACAGCAGCCTCCCCTACCCCCTACTCATCTGTACACAAAAGTGCACATATACCGTGCACACCACCTACATCACACATGCACGCACCTACATACACACGTTATACAATAGCAATAAGTTAAAGATAAATAAAATAAAATAATAATACACCCAACAACAATAATGGATCTCACATATCCAGCATTGAGTAAAAAAGACCAGGCTTTATTTCAAACACAGAGAGTGCACACTATATAACACCATTTATATAAAGTTCAAAAGCAGGCAAAAGCAATCTAGGGTGATAGAAATCAGGGTAATCATTACCCTCAAGGAGAAGGAAGTGAGTGGGAGGGGGCAAAGGGTGGAGAGCACACACCCACTGATAATGACCTACATCCTGAATCATTTGTTGGTTAGGAAGGTATGCCTACTTGGCAGAAATCCCTAGTGCACTTATTATGTGTACACTTGTCCATATGTATATGTATAAACATATATATGAACAATGTACATATATATATACACACATAAACATATATTATCCTCACACAAAATTCTTACTAAAAAAACACAATGGAACCGAGACTGTACCTCAGTGGTAGAGCGCTACAATTGAAACTTCAGCATGATACTATATCAGCCTGCTATTCCACCAATTCCATGGTCGTAGTCTCCTGAGGTGGTAGAAAATATAATGTATGAAAATACACTGTCTCTAAATACAATGCATAATATGTAATAGAGTATATACCCATAAATAAAAATATAATCTATGTAAAACGCAAAATTTTGTAGAGTGAAAAATATGTGTAATGTATAGAAATAAAGCAATGATTGAAAATACGGTTCTAAAAACAAAAAGGTAAAAATTGGGGAAATTGGGTAAGAGATGTGAGAGTTCATTGTGATATTCTGTTTTGTTTTGTTTTGTTTTGTTTTTCAAGTTTTAGGAATTGAAACCAGGGCCTTGCGCATACCAGGCAAGTGCTCTACTGCTCGGCTATATGCCCAGGCATTCCTGTCATTTTCCTATAGGTTGAGCCTATTTTTAAATAAAAGGCTAAACATATTTATATTGGTGTGGACAAAGGTCAAGCTTCCCTGTATTCCCCAAGGCTCTGCCCTCAAGTAGGGATATTAATACCTAGCATTTAAGGCTATTATGATGATTTGAGAAAATCGTGGTAGTCAGACAACGCACAAGTCAGTCGATCAAGTGACACAACAAACGTCATGTGGTAGGTGTCATGAATGGTGCCTGAGAGGACCGTGGCAATGTTGTGACAACGTATCACCAACCAGGTGGCCCGACACGACAGACTTCTGTTTCTTCGCTGTGCTGGAGGCCGGAAGTCTGAAATCAAGGGGCCAGCAGAGCTGCGCTTCCTTCCAGGCACCCGAGGGAGGATCAGTCCTTGTCTCTCCTGCCCTTGCACTCTTAGGTAATCCTTCCTTTGAGGGCAGCTTCATTCCATTCTCTGCCTCCGTGTTCACGTGGCCACCTGTGTGTCATACACACCCTTGCACCCACACGTGCTCGTGCATCCCTGCAGTTACGGGTGCGCTGTGTTCTTTCCCCTCTTCCTATAGAAGGACACCGTTCACGTTGGAACAGGGTGCGCCCTAATTCAGTACCACTTCACTGTGACTTCATTACATTTACTCTGTATGTCCTTATGAAGCCATGATACTTCGGATTAGGATCCCAGCATATCTTTGTGGTGTCCACAAGTCAACTGGAAATTCTCCACCATTATCTTGCCAAATTCTCCCAAACACAAGACGCTTAATTAGAAGAACCCCCTCCATGATTTTGGGATGAGGTGGGGGGGGGGGTTGACACTTGAGAATAAGGAAAAAAAATTTCCCATGAGTCTTCTTCCTGCACAAAGCAAGTGAAATAGAATTCCTTCCCATTTGGTGTCAGAAGTGTGATTATATCAAAGTTTACTCAATTCCTTTGGCATGATAGGGGTTTGGGGAAAGGCAGATAGCTCAAGTGTATTTGAGAGAAGCATAATTTAGAAGAATAACAGAAGGGAAACAATTAGAGTTCTGGTAATAAATATGCTATGTACATGAGAACAGAAACCCAAGAAATATGTTATACTTAGGCAAAAGTTTATCTTCCTCTCTCCTTTGGAAAATATATTGCCTTTGACTGTTGGGGGGGGTATTTTTTTAATAAGTTAGAGGTGAGAAATGGAATTAAAAAGAGGTCTGTTCTGAGTCCAGTGTTCATCCCATGGTGTCATGTCGATACACCTCTGAGATAATAGACAAACAAGGGTAACTCAGTCTCAGAAATGCCATGACAGAGATTATTGGGCCTCAAGATAAAACAATGGGAAATGATCCTGTTTTCCCTATGAACAGAGAAGTGGTTTTCACAGATTACAGGTTCGTCCAGGGTGAGTATGAGTAGAAGCAGTGCTGGGAGATGTGGGGGTGAGGGCAGGAGATGGGAGAGGACGCTGGGCTGTGTCCGCCAAGGAAGCCTTCACTAAGGCTTTACTCTTGGGGGCCTCTCCCTAGAGGCAGGGGGGAAAAATGTTACAGGTAGCATATTTGTCAGCATTTTCTTGTACTTTGTAACTGTATTGGCTTCCAAAATTACAAGTGAGTCAAATATATTTTCACAGTGGCCATGGCTAAAGAATGTGGAATTAAATGATGGAATAGCAAAGAGACATATAACTGGAACCCAGTCATGAGAGGTGCATACAGATACACACACACACGAAAAAAAAAATGGAGTGTGATGGCCTGTGAACATTTGTAAAAGCTTGACTAGACAAGCACTACTTTCTATTTCATATTACTAAACACTCGCATTTTATAACATATAGCTTAGAAAACTTCCAGAAAACAGAGAAGAGACACAAATATGATCACAAGAGACACAAATATGATCACAGTGCGTGTGTGTGTTTGTGTGTGTGTGGGGGGGGGTGTTCAGATTAGGCTATCCTCCTCTATCATACTCCACTTTAAGTTTTGAACCTGGTGCTCACAGTTTCCTCTAGACTGGACTGCTCAGCACAGTTAGAGGAATAGCCTGTCCCTGGGCCACCAGCTCTCGGACTGCAGGTTCACACCACCATGCCTACCTTTCATGTAAGCGGGGTCACAAACAGATCCTCACCGCACCTGAGTAAACCATCTCCTGGCTCCAATTCTGTTTTGTTTCTGTTCTATTGTTTTTTGGTTTGTTTATTTGGGTTTTTTGTTTGGTTGGTTGGTTTGATTTGTGGGTTTCTTTGTTTGTTTGGGGTTTTTTGTTATGTTAGTTTGTTTAGATATTTTGTTTGTTTTGTTTTTCAAGACAGAGATTCTCCAGAGTGCTGGGATTAAAGCATGAGCCAACAAGCCGACCTCTGTGAGTCCAAGGCCAGCCTGGTCTACCAAATGAATCCAGGACAGCCAAGGCTACACAGAGAAACCCTGTCTCAAAAAAACAAAAGGATGTGTACCATCACACCCTGTTTAAAATTCTGTTTTGTCTTATTTTATTTTTTTATTATTCCTTGTGAGTTTCAGGTCGTGCACCTGAGTCCCCTTCATGTCTCTGCCCCTTCATATCTGCCCTTCGCCCTTGCAACCTCCCCCAAATAAAACAGACACAAATAGGCAAACCACTACCACCACAACAAAAAAACAAAGCGTAGAAAACACCTCATCATGGAAGCTGTAGCGTGTCAGTGTGCCCACAGTATACTCAGCTGTCCACACATCTTCACTTGCAAATGTTCACTGCAATGAGTCATCACCAGTCTGGCCAGAGATCTCTGGCTTCTGTGACACCATCAATATTGTATCTTTACTGGGACTCCTCTGGGTCATCCCATCACTGTCCTAGGTCTTGGAGGTCCTGCAGCCTCCCAAGTGCTGCAGCCTGTGAGGGGTTCAGCCAGCTCTCCTGCTAGCTCTTAATATCTTGTAAACATATCTACTTCAGGTCCATCTGCAGTATACCTTATGTACTGGTGACTGTCACTTAGAGCCTGTGAAGTCGGCTATTTAAATTTAAAAGTCTAGTGACTAAAAATAATCTCTGACAAGAAGAGGAGCTAGCTGTGCAAGTCTGAGTCTATTGCCACGTAGAAGCACTAGCCAGATTTGCATATGATTTGGCAATCTAATTTCAGGTTTTATTTATTGTTTTACTTACCATATATGTCAGTTTGACATTCTCATTTACATTGGCTCTGCTACACTTCTGATTAAATAAAAGCCTGATCCATGTTATCAACTTGTATGCAAGTTGTATATATATTTTGAAATAATGCATTTGTACCTGCAAAAATTTGTAGAGAATCGCATCATAACACTTGCAGTTTTATATCTGGGTAGCTAGAGATAGAAAGGGACAAAAGAAAAAGGGAAAAATACATTTCGGGAATTGTATTTAAAATTTGAAAGAAAAACAAAATCAACATCATAGTTTAAAATGTGATTACAACAAATAAACTTCATAAACTTATCTCAGTATGTCCAAATAAGCAGCTGATGAAAATAAGTTTCAGTAAATGCATGTGCTGGCTAGTTTTATGTCAACTTGACACAAGCTAGAGTCACCTGAGAGGAGAGAGCCTCAGTTGAGAAAATGTGTCCATAAGATTACGCTGTAGGTCACTTCCTTAATTAGTAATTGATGGGGGAGGGCTCAGCCTGTTGCCGATCTTGCCGCCCCTGGGCTGATAGTCTGGGTTCTATAAAAGAGCAGGCTGAGCAAACCATGAGGAGCAAACCAGGAAAGAGCACTCCTCCACAGCCTCTGCATCATCAGCTCCTGCCTCCAGGTTCACCGAAAACTAATGGAAATCTAGCTAAAGCAGTACAAATCCACCCACCCCATGACCATGATTGAACACCCCAAAGTTGCCCAAGTCGATAGCTCCCATAATGGTATGAGCCTACAGAAGTGTGTCAAGTGTAGCACTAACTATAAGCTGTGAATGCCCTTTTGTACTTTTGAAACTGATGAAAGATAAGAATGTCCATCATGAAATGTCATAGAGAGCTTTAGCTTTAATACTCCATCCATCAAAGTATTAAAATAAAACTTCTCTTGTACAAAAAAAAATTTTTTTTTGCTCTATCAGCTATTATAAATTGGAGCTTCAAGCCAGGTGCGGTTGCACTCACCTGTAATCCCAGCACTCAGAGAGGCAGAGGCAGGAGGATCTCTGTGAGTTTGAGGCCAGCCTGGTCTATAAAAAGTGATTCCAGGACAGCTAAGGCTACACAGAGAAACACTGTCTCAAAAAATAAATAAAATAAATAAAAACAAACAGAAAGTTAGAGGTTCATCTGAACCTGGTACAGCCTTGGGCTTCTACTCGTTACTGTAGCAGTGGTTCTCAGCCTTCCTAATGCAACTGTGACTCTTTAATACAGTTCCTCACGTTGTGGTGACCCTTCTCCATAAAATTATTTTGTTGCTACTTCATAACTGTACTCTGGGTAGTGTTATGAATGATAATGTAAATATCTGATATACAGGATGTCAGATATTGCCACTCCTGTGAAAAAGTTGTTCAACTCCAACACAGTCACGGCACACAGGATGAGAACCACTCTATCATAGGGCTTGTGGGATTCCCCAGCTGTCACAACTGTTCTCAAGACTACTGAAATCACCGAACCCCTTATCCCTTTTCTGTAGTTTTAGAGTCTTGGGTCTCCTCTTCTCGTCCCTTTTCCTTTCCTCTCTTCTCCTTCTTTCTCTCCTCTTCCTCTCCTCATTTTTTTCCTCTAATATGCCTAGAGGCCCCATCTCTGTATTCCTTGATATCTGTATATCATTATTCTTTCTTTAATACACATTTTCCTTCTCCTATCAATCATGTTCATTTCTTAATTTCCAAAACTACCTCCAACAAAAAACTGTACACAAAGTAGTAAGGTTTCTAACATTTATTTGTCCCTGGCCTCTTATCAAACTCTCAAGAGGGGGCTTTGCTGTGTGGGTGTTCGAGGCACTCTTGTGTTTGTTTGGCTTGCTTTGGTTTGGGTAGTACCCTGGTGTGAAGCCAGGGCCTCCTGCCTGCCAGGTAAGTACTCTGTCTCTGGGCCACAGCGCCCTCTGGAGGCAGCTCGTGAATTATCTTACACATTCAGACAAAAAAAGACTGCCCACACATCAAGTCGTTTCCTCAGGCCTGCACTTCTATCTGGTACGTGAAGCCAACTACTCTCATTCCTTCTGCTTGATTTTCCCTTTGGTAATCCTCTGACAATTCCATTTCTGAAGTCACACTTGCCACATATTTTCATAGTTTGCATCCTCAAGAAGATTCTTTCTGAGCCCAGTTTCAGGGTTTTCCTTTAGAGAAACGATAGGTGTACTGAAATACACCTAAAATAACTTGTCAAAATTTCCACTTCCCATTCCCACAGGGATTATGATCAACACCTCTCTAGGGTAGATGCTTTTGCTCCTCAGGTGTTCGGTAAGGCTGTGATGCAATGGAGTCATTTCCCTGGTTTCCACACAACAGGGCACCTGTCACGATACTCCCTCCAGATGGCTACAAAGGACATCTTGTGCTCCCAAAGACTCACACAGCACACTGCCCATCTCACTCATTGCCAGAATCAAACTTTCTAGTCCCTTGATGTTCTGTAAGATCCAGGAAATCCAAACCCTGACAGGAAAAGACAACTAACTGCTGGGACACTCAACGGGGATAGCTTCAGTAGGTGGTACCTGTTGGCCCTAGGAATTATCCACTGATTGGCCCAGAGGAGAGCAACAGCTGCCACAGAAGAGTAGCATCTAGAGATAGATCCTGTCTTGGGTCTCTCGCCAGCACGATTTTCCCATTTAAGTTCATGTCTGAGCTTAATTCCAATCTTTCTACTTCTTCAAAAGATAATGTGATTGTATGGTTGAGCCCACACTTCAAAGGCCATTGGCAGGTCTCTCACTGATAATCTCACACAGAAAGAGTGAAAGATGACTGAAGATGGTTTAATGTATGGGAGAATAGACCCCCCCATAGCTGGTCTGTCTCACCACCGCTAGCACTCAGCAATCCAGCCCTGCATGTCAAAAATCGCTCAGTTTCACTGACTGGATCCTAGACTGGATCAGAAACTCTAATCCAGCAGGAGTGTAGTTGAGCGAGGGCAAAAGAGCCTGGAGTTCTGGGGCAGTAAAACAACTACAGCTGACATAAGTTGAGTAATTCAAGATAGCTCTCTGGAAGGACTGTCACAGTTTCCCTCACAGAGAAATATTCAGTGTCGACGGTGATAGATGTCCTCGCTGCCCTAATCTGATAGTGGTGCACTGTGCATCAGCTGCAAAGCCCAGACCCACCCCCACAGTGTGCATAAATGTCCATTAGAAATAGAAATAGTGGGGCCAGAAAGATGGCTTCATTGTTAAAAACACTAGCTACTATTGCAAGGTATCCAACCTCAGCTCCCTCTGGAACTCAGTGTGGAGGTGTGTTTTGAGTAGATCCACTTGTTGGACCCCTGAGGTGGGGAGACCCTCTGTTCCTCGGGATAGACGCCAGACCCCAATAACCAATGAAGATGAGAGCTTGATGCAACAGCAAGAGGCTTTACCCAGTAGCTGGCACACATGGGGCTCCGCACACAGCTCCCACACAAGGGGGTGGTGCAGAGCCCTGAGCAGCGGAATCACAGAGTTTATAAAGGTAAAAACTGCAAAACAGGAGGGGGTCTAGGAGTAAGGGATTTTTCTAACAGGGTGGCCAGTGATTGGCTGTGCCCAGGTGTGGTGACTAGGGGATGGTTAGGGACTGTTTGCACTTCTCAGTCCAGGAACAAAGAAGGCCATTTCTTAGAAATGTAAGTTCCCATGGTTAGGGCCAAGTTAAAATTTTCTACCCTTCCACACTCTTTAAATAATCACTTTCTGGCTGTTCTGTGAACTGCAGGAGGCAAGAACAGAAATGCAGGGTCCATCTGAACAGAAAACAACAATGCAAGAGAAACTACAAGGCCCAGGCCTGCTTAGTGGTAGCATAAAGTAATTGGATTCAGTGCACACTTTAAATTTTACTTTTGTGATTATTTTTTGATTATTATTTATATTTTTTATTGACAACATTTGTTGACACATTAAGCGTGTGCTATTACTTTTTGAGAGAAAGTAGGTAAAGGGGACTTCAAGGAGTTTGACCTGAGCATTTGGGTAAGTATTGGGATACATCCTTGGGGTTTGGAAATAACATATTGGGGATCAATAGTTGTCTGCCAAATCTCTCTCTCTCTCTCTTTCCCTCTCTCTTTGTGTGTGTGTCTCACACACTCATCCCACATTCGCTCTAAAATCAATATTAAATTTTTGACTTCATATTGTATGTTCAAAGTACCTCTGCAGTACCTAGAGAGACCCTGTTCGAATTTTTTTAAAGTCACTGGCTGTAATATGTACTATTTTTTAAATCAGTACTGAAAAGAAAACATAGCTGTTTGAAGTATGAATAATGCTTCTTGTGTTTATCCATGAATTACTCAGACATAATTACACACACATAGAAATAGGGAGATAAATAAATAGTAGAGTGTTCTTAAAATGTTCTCTTTTACTAGGTTATTACCTGCATAATTCATTGCTGTAAAGCCCTCACTTATGCAATTAAATAAAGTTAACACATTATGCCCCTAGCTAGGAGAGTTTTAGAATTAGGAAAAGTGGAAAATAGGCCAGTAGTTTAGAACAGAAAATCGGGGGTTGCTTCCTCTGCCCCACCACCAAGTTAGATTTATGCCCAACATCTGTTGTGAATCAAACCAAACTGGTTAGACCAGAGTCGGTCGTGTTGATTGTAAATAAACCATGTATAATTGTCAGAATGCCTCTGGGCCTGCGCCTTCTATATGTTCCCAGTCTGACATCATTTCAAACCTGTACTGGCAGTGTAATAAAGTACTTCCAAACTTACAAGCTTAAAATAGCAAACATTTATTACCTCACAATTTCTATGAGTCCCACGTCCAAGAGAAGCTTAACTAAGGACCTGGCTCAAGGCACCTGCTGAGGCTGTAGTGAGAGAGTCCCCAGAGACCATTATCACCTGAAAGACAGCTTATTGGACTGTGCCTCACTGCCTGGTATGGGTTGTATAAATCTACTATGGAGGGGTGTGGAAACTTTGGCATCAGTAAACTTTTTCTGGGCATGCAACATCAAAAATGAGCTCATGATCCAATGTGTACTGAATCTAAGGTGTTTCTGGCATTGCTCTTCTGTGCTGTATCATACAGCTTCACCCCAACCTCCATTCCGAATACGCAACATGTGCACCTTTATGTGAACTGTGCATGTGTACCTTGTGCTGTGCATGTATGTCATCGTGACATGCAATGCTAATGCATGCTACATGGGGCTCATGGGCTCAGAGTCAAGGCTATCAAATTGTCTGAGTCCAGTGCTCTTCCTGTACACACACTGTGTCTTCTACCCTTGTAGAAACATAGTGGCTTAATTACGGGAAACAAAGGCTTGGGTAAGAGCGTCCCGCTGTAACTCTTCACCACATGAGAATCAAATTTGTCCATCTTTGGCTTGTGCTGTATTAGAGTGTTTCTTTTCTGAAACTGCTATTTGAGTCTCTGACTTGAATTTCACTTAAAATTTTGTTAAATTAATTTTGTCAAGGAATTAGAGTACAATTTCCAATGGTTCCTCAAATAACCTAAAATATGCTTCTGACATTCCGTTGCCATGTTTTTATGTGAAATGAAATTCTCAGCAATGGCAACTATAAAATCAAACTATTGATGAACTCTGAGAGACATTAAAGATGTTCTATGTCCATTTTGTGTAATGTTGAACTTTCTTTAGCTTGTAAATGTCTTGGGAAAGGATTTTCTTATTTTGTCTTATTCTTTGTGTATTCTACAGTATCGAATATTCAGCCAAGATTTATTTTTTTATGGAAAACAAACAAGTAAATGTTTCGGATTAGTAAATTTTCTTTTACCTTTAAGAAATTACTCATATGCCAAAGAATTGTTTTAATTAATTAATTATTGGTAAATGTTTGCTATGTGCAGTTATTTTATATACCTATATATCCAATGTTCCATAAATATTTCTCAGGCAAAAAGAGATCAGAAGTGGAAAAAGTCTATGAAGCCCTCATCTAAGGAACTGAATAAGAACGGAGTCTGGCCAGGTAGTGGTGGTGCACACCTTTAATCCCAGGACTCGCATTCAGAAGGCAGAGGCAGGCGGATCTCTGAGTTCGAGGCCAGCCTTGTTTACAGTGTGAGTTCTAAGACAGCCAGGGCTTCACAGAGAAACTCTGTCTCAAAACGCAAAATAAAACAAAAAGAATGAAGTCTGTTTTCAAGCTTGCTTTCATGGCTGTTGGCTGGAAACCAGTTTCTGATCACTGGGATCTCCCTGTACATCTGTTCACAGATTTGTATCTGGCACTTCCTGAGTTACTGATCTAAGAGAGAGGAAAAGTGAGAACCCAAGATGGAAGCCACCTCAATATTTCTGCAGTATATTGCTGCTCACATTGACCAGCTTTGTTACAATGTGAGACAAAACTACGTAAAGCTAGGAGCTACTACACAGGGACCACCACTTGGGACATTTGGGGTTGCTGACCCCCCACAAATCCAGGTTGTGATTTTTCTGAACAACAGTTTCATATCTATCAAGTGGATCAGTAATGTCTTACCATCACCACAGTACTCTTATATAAGGAAGCCAGAAGAAAAAGATTTTTTTGCCAAGCAACTGACATCCACTTTGCATAATGTTGACTCTGTCTTAACAGATATTTTGGGAAAGGGTTTTCTTATTTTGCTCTGCTTTGTTCTCTGTCTAAACTCTATCCCCTCACCTCAATGTTTTCAGAAGCAATTTAAATGTACGTTACATAGTAGATGGTCTATAAATGCTTTTATATCTAATCCAACCCCTTTGTTTTAATTTTAGTCCATCATGTCTCAGCCTTTCAAAAGTGCTGGTCATAGCAGTCATCTCCCTCCTTGCTGAAAACTGCCCAGGCATCATTGGCAGACGGAAATACGCACAAGGCAAGAAAGAGCTGATTCATTATGTGAGTGAAGCATGCATCGCTCTGTCTTGCTGAAAGATGACCCACAGGCCATCTCTACTAATCTCCACTATTTGTCCTAAAATTGAACTTGGTTCTCTCTCTTTTTTTTTCCCCACCAAACACATTCACATTTCTTTTCTTTTTTTAAAAAAAGCAAATGACAAAAGACCCAAATTAACCATCTTTTTTAAACCTAAACTTAACATTACATATTTAAACAACTGTCAGAACTGACAGAGTTACCAGCATCCATGCACAACTAGAAGACATCCTTAATTTACACTAAACCAGAAATGTGTTACCATTGATGCAGTAATAGCTTTCATCACTAAATACTGAAAATAAAATTGAAATATTTCTGTAAAAGATTCATCTGGCAATGTTACCACTACAGCAGGCTGACAGCTACTTACTCATGTTTCAGCCCAATGGGAAGCAGGATCCTTGCTGGTGTTAAAAAACAGTCTTGTCTTAGCACTACACAAGAGTCATAGGGCTCACCTCAGATTACATTTCGGTTAAAGCAAAGTGAATGAAGAGATTACAACAATTTTAAAGACAAAAAAAAGTCCTATTTTGTGGTCCCAAAAACAAACTCAGAAACCTGTAACAAACAGGGGCTCCGATAAGCTGTTTTATAAATACTTTAGATTAGGTTCTACAGAAAGTTGAGTTCGTTTGAAATCTTCAAAAACAAAAGTTCATGTTATTCTTCAAATGGTGCTTGTTATGGTTTACCACTTCAGTTAAACGTGTGCGTTGAATTACTTGTTATCAAAGTGTAGCAGACGTTCCTTACCATTTATTGTCCAGGACTTTTAACTGTTCAGTCTTCTTCAACTTCTCCTCTTACTTGACCATTCGCCACAATTCCCTGTGCAGTGATTTTTTTTTCCTATTAACTGTCTTCGCTGAAGCTCATATTGCTTTGAAGTTGCCCATTCCACTGCAGCCAGATGACGCTGAAGAGAATGAAGACCCCCATGACCTATTGACCTTAACAAAGAGAAGCCTGTATCAAAAGCAGGAAATCTACCTGCAAAAGAAGACAATACACCGAAGGCAGAGAAAACGAGCCAGTACCTCGGTTTCTACTTCCTCGGTGACCCCTTCGATTACCCAAACAGTCATCAAACGGGTGTTCAAAGAAGTCGAATGAAAATGGGTCCCTTCCTCCAAAAAATTCCCTGAAGACATCATCTGGATTCCGGAATGTAAAGCCAAACTCAAACGGACTGTCAAAGTGCCTTCCACGTTCTCCAACACCACCTTCTTTGCCGTGTTTGTCCTAGATGTCCAGCTTTTTTGCATCCGATAATACCTCATATGCCTCGGCTACTTGTTTGAATTTCTGCTCTGCTTCTTCTTTATTTTCAGGATTTTTGTCTGGGTGCCATTTGAGGGCCTGTTCCCGATCCACCTTTTCAATGGCCTCGGGACAGGCATGTCCGCACGCCCAGAACTTCATAGTAATCCACCACGTTTTAACAGTGTTGGAACAAATCCGAGGACGTGGCAGCAACAGGGTCTCCTCGCGGCCCTGGCACGGCTGGGCTGTGGAGGCGTCCGGCCCTCTTTTTAAAATAAAAGAATGTTCTGAATCTTTTGAAAAAGAACAGAAACTTCTGGATGCTCTTCTAGCTTTGCTAACGTATTAGAAACTGAAAGGTAAACTTCTCTCTGAAAATTCACCTGAGTATTGTCTGGCCTTAAGGAAACGTACTATAAGATGAGTACATTTCAAAATGGGCAAAGAGGAATGATGAGGAAGACAAGGTCAAATGCGTAAGCACGTAGACTCACTGTCCGCGGTACTACAGTCTCTAAAATACTGTGCATGTCTGCGAATGTACACACACACACACAACCCATGCCTACTTGAATTATTTATATATGCTATTTTATTAAATTTCCAAAACACTTTTTGTGTTTTAATTTTCTAATATTAGATGTAATTTAAAATTAGTGTTTTATTATGCCTCTTCCTAATCCAAAAAAAATTTTTTAAAGTTTCTTAACATTAAAAACAAAAACAAAAAACAGCTATAAAAAAATCAATGTTGCCTACTAAAACTTAAGATACCGATAGGTGTTTCTTTAGAGTTGAAAGCTCTGAGCTGGTGTCAGCACTGGTCCTCTCTTCCTAATTATCCAAGCACAAACGTTGGCACCAAGAAGTACGGTATCAGCCTTACCACCAGTTACCTGGGGCCTCCTCAGGACTCTATTTCTGCATATGAAAGGCAGGCTAAGTGTAGACTGCCCCTTCTGGGGTTGTAGTGAGAGAGTGAAGGAAGCGCTTGAACTTGGAAACCCTAACTGGCTGATGCCCTAAGGAACAACCTTTGCTGCACCCTAGTGGCGGTGAGTTCTGAGGTCACACTTCTCGCAGCTAAGTCTGCTTTTTTATTAGCCTTTTGAGAAGGTGCTTAATATTTTAGTAAGAACAGCTTCATCAGCTCCTTCCATAAGGAATGCATAGAGAACAACCTGTGTGTCACTGGACTTTCTTAAACTTCATTTCTCTATCCTACTGAGCCCTAATGGCCTGGATGCCCTTCTTCCGTCTGTCCCTATTTTTTCATCTTTGCAAGCATGAAATTTTGGTGAGACAGAGCCAGCCCATAAATGAATTTGTGCCATAGGCATTTGCCAACCCGCACTTACCTTCTGTCTACTACTATAGTTCCTCTGTCACCTTCCTAGCTTGTACAGCTCTTTAAAGGACAAGAATAAAATCTTATCTAAGTGTAGCTCTTTCTAGGTTCCTATGGTGGTTCCCTGCCCCCCAAGGGGGGGGGGGCATGCTAGTTGTTTGTCAGTTTAGGTCCCTAGTTCTTGCACTAGTAACATACAATTCATATCCACGCTGAACCTACACAAAAAGCAAACCAAGGAGTTGATTTTAATTTTTAAGTCTCCCACTATGTAGTTGAGGCAAGCCATGGTCATCCTTCCTCAGTCTTCTGAGTTCTGGGATCGCAGACTATGGCACCCAAATGCTCTGTTACAGGCTGGTTGAAAATGTTGCATTCCAGCTGATCTTAGTAGCCCATGCCAGCAATTTCATCACATGGGAAGTAGAGGCAAAAGGATAGGGACACCCACAGTCCAGAGAGTTCAAGGGCAGCCTGAGCCACAGTGGGTCTAATTTCAGAGGGTGGAGGGGAAGTAGCATTAAAGAGTCCAAATAGAGTGTTGGGCATGCATGGTGGCACATGCCTTTAACCCCAGCATTCTGGAGGCTGAGGAAAGCAAATCTCTGTGGGTTCCAGGACAGCTACAAGCTGCACAGTGCTACCCTGTCTCAAAAATAAAACAAACAAATGAACAAAAAAAGGAGTTTGAGCAGATCACCTTTAGGTTTTAAAATTATCCTTACGTATGTTTCATGGTCCTCAACATTTTATAATGAAAAAAAAATGTAACCGTAAATTATAATGATGCTATTTCTAAACTGTGCTTTTCTTTAAACCATCTTTGGCATCCAGGTTCAACAATAACTATATGTAGTCCTAGCATATGTAGTCTCGGGTCTTATTACATTTTAGATTTAAAGTGTCCTCCCCTCCCCCAAAAGTTCCTGTGTTGAAGGCTTGGTCTCCAGCCAGAATGAATATGGAGAGGTAACGGAATCATAAAGATACTAACTTTATCACTGGATCAGTCCCTTGCCCAGTTCATAGCTGAATGGACTATCAGTAGGTCAAGCCTAGCTGATTCTCCCCTCTCTCCCCCTTTCCTTCCTCTCTCTTTCTCCCTCTCCTTGTTTTCCTGGCTACCATGAATTGAGTAGCCCTGTCCACTCCACCCTCCACCATGATGCTGTCTCACCGCATGCCCCACACAGTGCAGCCAAATGACTGTGATTTGAAACCCCTGAAACCAGGAGCCAAAACAGACGTTACCTTTCTCAAGCTCTTTCTGGTATTCAGGGGTGAGAAATTGCCTAACCTAGATCTGATACTTATGCTTAAGTCTGAAGGAGACTCCACAGGGAAAGGAGATGTGATAGATGACAACTGAGGCTTTTTCTTCTTCCTTTTTTTTTTTTTTTTAGATTTATCTATTACATATACAGCATTCTGCCTGCACACCACATGAGGGCACCAGATCTCATTATAGGTGGTTATAAGCCAACATGTGGTTGCTGGGAACTGAACTCAGGACCAGCCTCTGAGGCTTCTTTTTAAATGAAGCACATGGAGTTTCACAGGCTGAACTTCCCTTTCCAAATACTTAAATGATTGATTTCAAGTTTTGAGGCCACGATGTATATTGAATGTCTGGTTTTCATGAATTTGGAGAAAAGGCATCAATTACATGAGTAAAGTGTTGAAAGTAATGTGTGCCAGGCCATATTGCTACGTTATTGATTTCCTTGTATCTATGATGGTGTATGAGCCCTTTTGTAACAAGCATATCTGTATTTCTAGATAACAGTACAACATTCACTTGAATAAACTTGTATGAGATTAATACAATGGAATTTTCCTCTTAAAATTAACTCAGGGGACTGAAGAGATGGCTAGGTGGTTTAGAGCCCTTTCTGATTTTATAGAAGACCCAAGTTTGGGTCCCGATAACCACATCAGACAGTTCACAACTTCCTGTAATTCCAACTCCAGGGGCATCCACACCTCCTTCTGGTCTCTGTGGTCTCTATTGCACGTAAGTGGCATTCACTCAACACACACTCATACAGACATATGCATAAATAACAAAAAGTCAAATTATTTATCCAACAGGGTCCTTGTTTGATCCTTTGCAACACACACATACACACATTAGTATAAGTTAATTCAGGCAAGGTTATTTTTTGAATCCTAAGATATGAAAAACTACCTTCCCAGACATTCAGTATGCATTTATTTTTTGAGGCAGCTTTATGTATTCCAGACTGTCCTTACGTTTGCTGTGTAACCAAGGATGACCTTGAATATCTGATTTCCCTAATTCTATACCCCAAATTATAGGAGTTGGAAGGGAGAGAGAACCATTAATAATTTGGGGATGAATATGAGCAAAGCTGTGATATATATATAATAAACATATATACATATTAAAACATCATAAGGAAAACTATTATTTTGTACACCAACTTCAAACATTAGTTTAAAGAGCAGTCAAGAGTCAGTCAGATGGCTCCTGCTATGTGTACCTGAACAACCTGAGTTTGATCCCTGGAACCCATTAAAGGTGAAAGGAGAGAATCACTACACAGAATTGTCCTCTTCACACATGCACTATGGCATGCAAGCCCCTTCCCGCACATCACACACAATCATAATAATAGTGATAATAGTAATAACGGCAATAATAATTTTTAAAAGATGTTTTTTAAATGCCTTGATAAGAGAAAATTTCTAAATATAACTTAAAATTTTAGAGGGTGAACCAGAGGAGAGATAGAAGTTAATCAGTTAACAGTTACTGGCAAAATCAGTGAACGGTGATTTCACACCCAAGAATGCATACCGAAACGTTGACCTAAAACCTCTAGCCAGATATGGTGGAACACATCTGTAATTTCAGCTCTTGGAGGTTAAAATGGAAGGAACAAGTTTGGTGCCAGTCTCAGTTACACATCAAGAACCGATCCCCAAAAGTAAGCTCCCAGAAGACTGACCTCCTACTCCTGCTGTTAGCCTGTTGGCCAAAGTCTGCTTAGGCGGAGCCAGCTGAATTCCTGCCCCTCCCTGGCCTTTTTCAATCTTTGAGAACAGGATCCTTGCAGACCAAAAGTTCTTCCTCAGGTGGGTTAGCTGAACGAGATTGAACCTAAGACATCTGGTTGAACCACCAGACAACCTCTGACCTCAGTACAGTCCCGTCTGCGTTTTGTTTTTGTTTATTCTCTCATATATTACATCCTGACTACAGTCCACCCTCCCTTCTCTCCTCCCAGTCCCTCACCTCACCTCCCTTCTTTCCTAGATCCACCCCTCTTCTATTTCCTTTCAGAAAAGAGCAGGCCTCCTAGGGTATCAACTAAACATGGCATATTAAGTTGCAATAAAGGCGTCTAGCCTTGATATAAGGCTCATTCCCCTCATATCAAGGCTGGATGAGGCCACCCAGTAGGAGAAAAAGGTCCCCAAAGCCAGCAAAAGCATCAGAGACAGCCCCCACTTACATTGTTAGGAGTCTCAAAAGAAGACCAAGCTACACCACCATAACATATATGTCGACGACCTAGGTCATACCCATGCATGCTCCCTGGTTGTCAGTTAGGCTCTGTGAGCACCTGTGAGCCCAGGTTAGTTGATTCTGTAGGCTTTCTTATGGTATCCTTGACCCCTCTGGCTCCTACAATCTGAATTCTTAATGAATATCTTGAAGAACTATGATAGTTGACAATATCTGTCACATTGACTGGAAAGAGACAATGTGGAAAAAAAGTAATAGGTGTCCAAATTCCTATAAAATCACACTTAATTCCAGAAAGAGGAGGAGGAAATGAAGACTGCGATGAAGAAGAAAAGCCCTTCCCTTTAGTAGTCTAGATCCTACCTTCCTTCTTTACCCTGTATCCGTAACTACTAGACCCAAAAGGGTTGAGAAGCTGGTTTGGTAGTTTGTCTCTGACAACTTAGACAAAAATGGGCCTCCATCATTGCTCATTTTATGCTCCATTCTGCCACTGGTCACACAGTTCAGAGGGGA
Organism: Pachyuromys duprasi; assembly: GCA_028658305.1. Classification (NCBI taxonomy): domain Eukaryota; kingdom Metazoa; phylum Chordata; class Mammalia; order Rodentia; family Muridae; genus Pachyuromys; species Pachyuromys duprasi. The sequence continues at coordinate 50,586,457 of CM053751.1, forward strand.
AAATCATCTAGCTTTGGGGTGGGAGAAACTACCAATACCACCACCTCCTGTTTATATAAAACTTCCCAAACTGCTATTCCCAACCAGCCCGGAGGCCCATGCCCTGATTACTATATGTCCTCCTGTCTCTAAGTCTTCCTCACTTTGAGTTAGCCCAATCCCTGTATTTATAGCTAGCGTAAGGTCAATGTTAATGCTTTTTGCTTTCCTCCCCCAAGATATGAAGTATAAAAATGCCCTTGGATTTCAGGTCTGGTGTTTCTACATCGCTGCAACATAACCTTACTGCTGGTAAGCTCCAGAAGACATCCATAACCCCCTCTTTATCTTGCCAGTATTTGTAAGGACATGGTACAGTTTTCTGTTTGTTTGTTTGTTTGTTTGTTTGTTTGAGAGACTCTCTCATCTCAAGAATTACTGGTCAACAGCCTCTGCACTGAAAAGCAATATGAGAACCATATGCTCTGTCTTGGGATGGATTCATTAAGATATTTTCTTGGTGGAAACATGGGAAGTGGGAATCTGAGTTCTGAACAAGGAATTCTACCTACCAATGATGATGGCAATGTTCAGCCCAGTGTGGGCTATGACAGACACTGGAGCTGAGCAGTAGCCCCTAACTCCATCAGGACAGGTGGCTGACACACTGAACAAGATAAATTACAATAGTTCAGGGTGGCTGGCCAGGGAGAAGCAGGCATTAGCAAATACTTGAAACTCCAGGCAGTCCATGATTGAGACCAGTAGGACAGAGAGGCTGCCAAAGAAAAGGCGGCATCCCAATCCCAGCTGAGGACCTCTGTGATATATGGTGGTGTGTGGCTGAAAGAGAAGTTCAGATTAGAAACCCAAACTAAAGACATTAAAAAAAAATCTTTGCCTGTAATGTCCACTCTCCAAAGGAGCATTCCTCAATAGCTGACACCTCAGCCACAAGAATCAAGGGAAAGGTGATAAACCAGAGATGATTTGGTTTTGTTTTAAACTCTTCACATACCTAGAGGAACCAAAGTGACAAACAAAATTAAAACGATACCCCAAAATCTTAAACACAATACCAGTGTATCTGCCTTTAAGAAACCCCTGGTTTACATGCTGCTAGAACTGACATTTCATGCTACGTTCGTTGCATTGCTTGTGAAATTCCTGTGCAACCACGCTCTGATAGCTCACAACTGTCCTTGTCCTCATATGTGATTGACGTCCTCCCTCTCCTGCCTAGTTTCCATGACCCATCAAGTCCATCACACTTGCCAAAATCCCTTGACTTTTTTTCCACAGCTTCCTGGCAAAATTCCAGTCCTGGATGAGTGGAGCCATCTGCCTTTTGTGTGTGTGTGCCTGTGCGAGGACTGTTGAGCTGCTACAGTTAAATTCCATGTCTCAGTGGTCTCTATAAATTCATGGTCATCAGCTTCAAATGGATCTGAGTACCGTCTGGTACTCTTCTTCCTCCAGACTGGCTTCTGCTGACACCACTCTACCAAAACGTCCTAGCCAGTGTCACCAGTGATTTTGAGAAAAACGTTGCTCATTCCAAGTCACTCTTTGGTTTTCAAATGATCTCACCAAAATGTTAAAAAGAAATGAGTGATAGAATTTTCACACCCTGTTATTGGCTTTCACGATATGTGGCTACTTTTTCCTGGAACTTCGGACTTAAACCTTCTCACCCTGCAGCTCCTCTTGCCTAATCGTTACAGTCTAGGAGGTTCCACTGTCACTGATGTGTTGCCGGCCAAATATACAACTCCAGTAAGGTTTTTTTATCCTTTTTGAGACAAAGTTTCATTCTGTAGCCTGTCTAGGTTGGCTTACAAATCTCAAGTACTGGAACTGTATGTGTGAGCCCCAAACCCAGATCTAGAACAGCTTTTGTTATTGTTTTGTTTTGTTTTGCTGTTTTTGTTTTGCCAGACAGGGTTTCTTTGTGTAGCCTTGGCTGTCCTGGACTCTCTTTGAAAACCAAGCTAGTCCCAAACTCACAGAGATCTCATGCCTCTCTCTGCCTCCCTGAGTACTGGGATTGCATGTATACGCCACCACACCCGGCTTACAATAGTTATTTTAAGTATGTCCACTAACAAGTTCCACAGAGATCTCTGATACAGTGAGTCCCAAAGAGAAGTCTTTGTCTCCTACCCTCCATCACCTGCCCATCCATCGTGTTTCCGAGTCAGGAAAAAAACCTACTTGAACGAGAGAATTGGGGCTATCAAGCCTTCTCCCTGGTCCTGTGCTTACGGCATCCACCCTGTTGCTCACTGATGATGTTGGTTCTACTTTTTAAATATTGACTTGACTCCTCACACAGTTTTCTCCCCTGATGTTAGTCTCTACTAGCATTGGTTTCTTGTGCAATCATCTTCTATATTCCTTTCAGCTGCCTTCCAAAGGCAAAAAGTTTGTTGTTTGGTGGCTGTCATCATTTGGTTTTCTTTTTGTACTTTAGAACAAACCTGGTGAGTAAATCCCTAACCTAAAGTGTTGATGGCTTAAATCCCTAACCTAAAGTGTTATAACTAAAATCTACAGCAGCATATTTAAATAGACTCGTTTCAGTGCCCTAGCTGAGTGGCTTCTCTCACTCTTCAGGGATGCTCTGGCTTCTCTGAGCAGTCCTGCAGATAGTGCTCAGTTCTAAAGTCTTTTTGGCCTTGACACACACTGACTTCTCTTACTTAATCTCTCCCTCTCACTTCTTGCTATAACAAACAAGTTGTTGTTGTTGTGAGATGCTTAGAAACCGGAGTCTGAACATAGGTCCTCAAACATGCTAGGCAAAGTGCCCTACCCCTAAATTATACCCGTGGTTTTTGTTTATTTGTTTGCTTTTTAAAATTTTTGTCACATGGTTTTGAAAGGTACTGGTTCAAAAATGTACTTCCATCCTGATGGTTCCCTGCCCTGTCAGTGTTATTAAGGAAAACTCCAACCTGTGGATGCCTTATCAAATTCCCAGAATCAACCAGATGTCACAGCCCATCAGAGCAGAGTCATGGTATTAGCATCCATGGGACATGGGCCAGAGACCCAGCTGTAGGTGTCATCTGTGGAACCCGAGGACTTTCTTCCCAGAGACTTCTGCTCAGATGAAGCCAGGAGTCCTGACTTCAGTAGCAAAGAGAATTTCGGAGTAAGTTTGTATGAAGCAGAATTGAAGTTTATTTTTAATTTTTAAAGGATTTATTATTAATATGTCTTGCCATGTATGGACCTTTGGTGCTGGCTAACTTATCCTTGTGTTTCCAGGCATGAACTACATAAGAAGCCTACTGTGATTTTATTTGACCTGTACAAACAAACAAACAAACAAAAACTGCTCAAACAAATGAAAGAAAGTCTCCATTGGATAGATCATAGCAAAAGGGAACCTCAGCCTGAAAACCAGTTTCCAGATTTGAGCCAGTTTGCAGACCCAGAATCCCTTGAATGAAAGGAGACAGCCAGGCCCCCATGTGCAAGGACCTTGGCAAAATACCTAAGAGTTTTACTGTTAGCCTTTCTCCAGTCCTTCCCTAGAGGGACTATGACATTTTACAAGGGTAACTATACACTGGGGAAAAGAAAACAATCAGTCTTTCTGGGGTCTATTGGATACTGGTTCTGCATTGACACTGATTCTGGTTGATCCCAAGAAGCATTGTGGCCCTCCAGTTCACATGGAGGCTTCTGGAGGTCAGGTGATTAATGTAGTTTTGGCTTAAGTCCAATTCCCAGTAGGTCCAGTGAGGTCCCAAACTCATTCTGGGGTTATTTCTTCAGTCCCATGGTTTGTAATTGGGATGAATGAATCTATAATTGGGATCGATATACTTAGAACTTGGCAAAATTCTCATATTGGTTCCCAGACCTGTAGTGTGAAGACTATTATCTTTTGCTTTAGAAAAGCAAAAGATAGCCTTTAGCGTTGCCTCTGCCGGGAAAATAGTGTAGCGGAATTTTAATTTAGAGCACAGCAACTCTGACAAGAGATCACATCTAAAGACCTCTTAGGTCTGTGTCATCTGGCTGGAATACAAACACACCTTTAATCCAGGAGACAGAGGCAAGCAGATCTGAGTGCACCATCCTGGTGCACAACAAGTTTCAGGTAAAGAAAAGCTTAGGTCCAGGCATGGTGGTACATGCCTTTAATACCAAACAATGAAAGTAAAGTTAGTTTGTAGAAGGAAGCACCCATATTTGAAAGTGATGTCTAATTGAGTGGCAGAAAAAGTGGCAATCAGAGAGTTGACAGAATAGGATACTCCCAACTCTCAGGAGAAGAGAGAGGAAAGGGAAGCTAATTAAGGGGCAATTTGGGGGTGCGAGGGAAAATTATACCGGAGAGCTTTACAAAGAGGGGTTGAATGAAAAACAAGCTAGACTCAGGTAAAGACAGAATGAACCAGAGAATGAGAAGAAGCCAGGAGATTAGAACAGACTGTTGCAGTTAGTTTGTGGCCAAGCAAAGCAATTCAAGAGCCAAGAAAGAAGCCAGATTGAATAAGTCAACTGGGAGAGGAGTTTGAGCCAGAACAGCTGAGTTGAACCAGCCAGCTCAGTAAGAACAAGGATGAGTTTATTAAACAGTAACTCTCAAAGGCTGAAAATGTTCCTAGCCTAGGTTAGATTGTATGGAGGCTAGAAGTTTCCAGGACTAGGCCTAGGTTTGCAGACAGAGGTGAAAGCCTCCAAGACAACAATTGAGACAGGCAAATAAAAGTTTCTTTTACAAGAGTAAATAAAAAACAGAATCGATATCGAACCTCTGATGAAACTGGAAAAATTAGTGCCATCATCAAGGAAAAGATGCAGGGGTGGTGGGTCCCACCACACTTCCCTTCAACTGTCCTATCTAGCCAGAGCAGAAGACAGATGGATTGTGGAGGGTGACAGCTGACTATCAAAAACTCAATTAAGTAGTGACTCTGATTGCAGCTGCTATGCCAGATGTGGTGTCTGTACTTAAGCAGATGAACACATCTCCTGGTACATGGTCTGCAGCTTTTGATCTGGCAAATGTCTTTTTCTCAGTGCCTGCCCACAGGATCACCAGAAGCTATTTGCGTTCAGATGTCAAGGCCAGCTGTACCTCTTTAGAGTTTTACCTCAAGGATGTATTAACTCTCCAGCCCTGCGTCATAACTTAGTTAGAAGGGATTTTGATTGTTTCTTGATCTTCTCTTCCACAAAATATCACATTGGTCCACTATACGGATGACATTTTGCTGACAGGACCAAGTAATCACGAATGTAGCAACCACTTTGGACTTGCTGCTAACACTTATGTGGATCAGAGCATAGGAAATAAATCCAACCAAAATTCATGGGCCAACCTCAGTGAAATTTTTAGGAGTCCGGTGGTGTGGAGCAGGCAGTTATTCCTTCTAAGGTGAAGGATAAGTTATTGCACCTGTCCTTTCCCATCACCTAGAAAGAACACATTTAGTGGGTGTGTTTGGATTCTGGAGACAGCACATTCCTCACTTGGGTGTGCTACTCTGGCCCATATATCAAGTAACTCAGAAAGCCTTTTGCTTTGAGTAGGTCCTAGAAAAGGAGAAGGCTTTCAACAGGTCCAGGCTGCTCTGCCACTTGTACTGTATGATGGTACAGGTACCTGATGGCACTTGAAGTGTCTGGTGTTTTAAATAAGAATGGCCCCCATAGGCTCACACATTTGAATGTTTAGGGAGTGTATAGAGGAATTTTAATTCAGAGCATGGCTGCTCTGGCAAGAGATAACATCCAAAGACCTTCTTCAAGGTCTGTGTGATCTGGCTGATACTAACACAGCTTTAATCCAGGAGACAGAGGCAAGCAGATCTGAGTTAAAGGCTAACCAGGTATAGGGCAAGTGTCAGGTAAAGAAAAGCTTAGTCCCAGGCATGGTGGCTCATGCCTTTAATCCCAAACAATGAAGGTAAAGGTAGTTCGTAGAAGGAAGATGCACCCATGTTTGAAAGTGATGGCTAATTGAGTGGCAGAAACAGTAACGAATCAGAGAAAGACTTGACAGAATAGGATATACCCAACTTTTATGAAAAGAGAGAGGAACGGGAGGAGGCAGTTTTACCAGGAGAGTTTTACAGAGGTAGGTTGCAAAGAGACAGGGACTGAGAGAGACACCAGATTGAATAAATCATCTTGGAGGGAAGTTTGAGTAAGAACGGCTCAATTGAACCCGCCAGCTTTGAGCTCAGAAAAAACAAGAAAGGGTGAGCTTATTAAGCAGTAATTCTAAGAGGCTGAAAACATTCTACACCCAGATTAGATTGTACAGAAGCTAGGAGCTTCCCGGATTTAGGCCTAAATTAGCATCCAGGCAGTGATCCTCAAACACAACAATCAAACCAGGCAAATAAAAGTTCCTTTTACAGAACTGGAACTTTTGAAAGGATTAGGAGGTGTGGCCTTGTTGGAGTATGTGTGGCCTTGTGAGAGGAAGTGTTTTACTGAGGGGGTGGGGCTTTGAGGCCTCAAAAGCCCATGCCATGCACAGTCTCCCTTTTACCTCTCTCTGCCTGTTGAACAGAATGTAGCTCTCAGTTTCTTCTCCGGCACTATGCCTGCCATGCCCGCTGCCACATTTCCCACATAGACGATAAAGGACTAAACTTCTGAAAGTGCAAGCAGGCCCCCAACGAAATGCTTTCTTATGTAAGAGTTGCCTTGGTCATGGTGTCTCTTCACAGCAATAGAACAGTGACTAGGATAAGGTGTCTGCAGCAGGGATGCTGTTTAGAGCCTCTGACAGGCAACTATATGTGAATCACAGAGGGGACCATCGGGATTTTGGAGCTGGGTATCATCAGACCCATCAAGCCTTAAAGCAGGGCACACACAGAACAATCCATTAGCAAGAGGCAGTGATATATATGTGACTATGCGTGAGCAGGTCCTGAAGGCACAAGCAAGTTTTATGTAGAAGTTGCACAAATGATGGCACATGGTTTCAATCATGGCACTTTAGAGGCAGAGGCAGGTGGATCTCTGAGACTGAGTTCATCCTGGTTCACAGATCAATTTCCAGGACATCCAGGGCTACACAGAGATACCCTATTTCAGAAAACAAAGAGGAAGAAGTTGACGTTGGCCAGATGCCTATGGTTTCTGCGCCTATTGCTATGGTCTGCTGCCTGCACCTATAGCGTCATGAGTGTACCCTATGAATGGCTGACTGAGGAAGGGAAAACTAGAGCCTGCTTTACTGATGGTTCTGTACGTTATGCATGCGCCACCTGGAAGTGGACAGCACCAACATTACAGCCCCTTCCTGGGACAACCAGTGAAGAAAAATCTTCACAGTAGGCATAACTTTAACAGCACACATGCTCATACATTTTATTTGGAAGGGAAAATGGCCAGATGTGTGTGCAATTGTTCACTGGCCCGTGGGCTTTAGCCAATAGATTGGCTGGATGGTCAGGGACTCGGAAAAAGCATGGAGGTAAATTTGGTGGGAAAGTCATCTGGGGAAGAAATGTGTAGCTAGATCTCTCCAGGCAGGTGAAGGATGCAAAGATACTCATGTCCCATGTAAATACTCATCAAAAGGTGATGGCAGCAGAGGAAGAGTTCAGTTATCAAGGGTATAATGGCCCCTTCTGGGGACAGTCAGCCTCTTTCCCCAGCCATCGCAGAGATGGGGCTAGGCAACAAGGGACTTCCAGTGCTGACTTGGCTACAGCCGCTGTTGATCGCCATATCTGCCAACAGCAGAGAATAACACTGAGTCCCAGACAGTGACCTGGTGGCAGGCTGACCACCTCCTCTGTGGAAAGGACAACACTTTGTCCTTACTGGAGTAGACACTTATTTGTGTTATGGAATTGCCTTTCCTGGACGTAATGGTCCTGCCAACACTACCATCCAAGGACTTACAGAATGCCTTATCCACCATCGTGGTATGCCACCCAGTATTGCTTCTGACCAAGGAACTCACCTCAGAGCCAGAGGAGCGTGACAGTGGACCCATGATCTTGAAATCCACTGGTCTTTCCGTGTTCTTCACCATTCTGAAGCAGCCGGCCTGATAGAAAGATAGAATGGCTTTTTGAAGGCATCGTTACACTGCCAAGTGGGTAGCAGCAGCTTGGAGAGCTGGTGTGGAAGGCGGTATATGCTTTGAATCCAATATATGGTACAGTTACTCCTGTAGCAGGATCCAAAAATCAAAAGTTGGAATATGGAAGGGTTCCACTCACTATCACCCTTTGCGACCTACTAGGAAAATGTTTGCCTCCATGACCTTTCGTTCTGCTGACCTAGAAGTTTTGGTTCCAGACTGCCCTGAGACACAACAAACAGTCCAATGGGCTAGAAGCTTAGACATCCCTCTGGCCACTTTGGGCTCCTGATAGCCTTAAGCCAACAGACTAGGAAAGGAATAAGTGTCAGGAGTGACTGATCCATATTACCAAGAGGAAACTGGATTGCTTCTCCACCGTGCAGAAAGGTTATGTCTGAAGCACAGGAGATCCTTTAGGGCGTCCCTTGATTCTGCAATGTCCTGTGGTTAAAGTCAATGGGAAACCACAACAACCTGATGCAGGATGACAAATGGCACACAGACCCTTCAGGAAAGAAGGTAGCTCACTCCTCCAGGAAAAGAACCAAGACATGATGAAGCACTTGCTGAGGATGGAGAAAATACAGAATAGGCAGTAGAGGAATGTGGTTATAAACACCAGCTGAGACCATGTGACCAGTTACAGAAAAGAGCATTATAATTGACATGAGTGTTTCTATCATATTTTCTTAAGAACGTATCTGAACATATATGTTTTTCTTTACTTAATTTTTTTGTTACGTAATGTAAAATTAATTAAGATAATATCAGTGGTTATCATATTAGGTTTTGAGATGCCAAAGGAATATCTCCCAAGGGACATTGTCACCTGTTTTAAATATAGAATGTGTTTGCAAATGTATGTGGGATAGCTATATCATGTACTGTTTTTGTTTGTATTTCCAAGACATTGTTTCTCTAAGTAATAGCCTTGGATGTCCTGGAACTCTTTCTGCAGAGCAGGCTAACTTTGAACTCACAAAGATCCACCTGCCTCTGTCTCCCTCAAAAGCTGGGATTAAAGGTGTGTGCCTGGCTCTGGTTATTATTTTCATTTGGAAATTAAGCACGGCATAAGGAGATCTGATTGTGAGTCAAGTTGGCGCAGTATGAACTCATGATGGCTGCTCTTAGTTGTCAATTTGACTGCATCTGGAATTAACTAAAATTCAAGAGGCTGGGCCCATCTGTGAGGGATTTTTCTCTAAATTAAATCATGTGAAGACCCACTTTTATTCTGGATCTTTTGAGGTGGGAAGATCCATCTTTAATCTGGGCCACAGCTTCTGTTGCCAGCGTACATAAAGGACATGGAAAAAGAAAGCTTTTGCTCTTTTCCTGCTTGCTCTTGCTAGCTAGCCCATTCCTTTACTGGCATTATAATGTACTTCTTCAGGATTCTGGCATATACTGAAAACCAGCTGATACATCTAGCCTTGTAGATTCAACAACTACTGGATTCTTGGACCTTCTATTGTAGACAGCCATTGTTGAACTAGCTGTACCATAGCCTATAAGCCACTCTAATAAGTCACATAGATGGATGATAGATAGATAGATAGATAGATAGATAATAAAATTTGGAAATTAAATATATAATTTGAAAATTCAACACAACATAAGGATATATGTATGTATATATTTCATTCTATCATTTCTGCCTCCTTAGAAAACCCTGGCTAATACATATATATTTGTGTGTCTGTGTATATAGGACATTGGATTCCCTGGGGCTGGAGCTAGAGTTGTGAACTACCAGATGTAATTATTGGGAATCTATAAAGGAACTTTTATTCTCCAGATGTAATCGTTGTCCCAGAGGCTTACTGCTGAATAACTGGCCCCTTTCTATTTCTTTTTGAACTCTGGCTGGCTGGCTGGTTCAACTCAATTGTTCTGGCTCAAACTCCTCTCCAAATTGACTAATTCAATTTGGATTCTCTGGGCTTCTCACTGAATTGCAATACTTGGCCTCAAACCTTTTCTGGCAATTTGTTCTAATATTCTGGTTCCTTCTTATTCTCTGGCTTCAACTTCCTCTGCACGAACTCAAACATGAACTCACTGCACTGCACTCACTCAACTGACTCCCCACTGATTGATATCAACTCAGATCAATGCAACTCAACTGTACTGTCTTCTCTACTGAACTCTCTACTGTGCCCTACTCTAGCATCTATTCTTATAAGAGTTGGGTGTATCCTATCTCTGACTCATTCTGTTAAAGCTTTCTCTGATTTATTGTTCTGCCCCTGAATTAGACATGACTTTCAAACATGGCTGCTTGCTTCTACAAACTTACCTTACCTACATTTTTCGGGATTAAAGCTGTATACTAAGGGTACGTCTGTATTCCATCCAGACCATATTGTAATCCAGGGTGAGTCTGCATTCCAGCAGGATCATATAGACCTAGAAGGTCTTTAGATATAATTCTTTGCCAGAGCAGCCATGTTACTGGATTAAAATCCTCTACAGGAACCTAACTCAGGTCCTCTCTTGAAGAGCAGCAAGCTCTTAATTACTGATACATCCATCCCAGATCTCAAGTTATTAAGAAGATTTAAGCCTGCAGTTCATAGAAAGAAAAGTGTTTAAGGAAAAGATAGTACATACCTGAGCTCAGGCGTAGGCATCCCAACAGATGGCCTTTAAGTACCTCTACAATTATTGCAGGCATCATCTTGGTTGCTTCTGCAGTTACATCTCAAATGGGTGCTAAGGAACTTAAATGTGGTTCCTAAGGTACATTGGATAGAATCATAGCAAGTCAGCTAAATCCTAGGTCACAAAGGTTACACAAGGTAGTTAAGATGTGTTTTTACTATAAATGAAGTTTATAATGTTGTTTGTGGGAGTCCCCCAAAACAGCAGAGTATTTAAGAAAGATATTTGAACATCATGTATGCCTTCGCCTTGAGCATGGTTCATTGCTATTTTAACACTCTTGTTTAAAATATCTCTGTATAAGCCAGGTGCAGTGACAAATACCTATAATCCCAGCACTCAGGGAGGCAGAGGCAAGCAGATCTCTGTGAGTTCAAGTACAGCCTGGTCACCCAAGTGAGTCCAGGACAGCCAAGGCTACACAGAGAAACACTATTATTTCTTTATACCAAATGCTATTAATTGTTCAGGAAATTTTTACTCTTGGCTGCAGATATGTATAGACCAGACTTGGGGAGACGGAAAGTTTTCCTTTTCTGTATCCCCCTCAGTTTTTGTCTTTCTCCCTTGCATCACTAATCACTTTATAGTACAACTCTCTCCTGTCATGTTACTGAGGGTAAAACAGTCTAAACACACTTCTGACTCCACTAGCTTTCGGGTGACTTTAAAATGGCCATATCTGGAGGTTACACAGCGGGGTGATGCATTATTAGCTCACCCCTGACTTTGCCATACATAATACCTCTATCATGTAGGTTATGGTAACAGTTGTCCAGTAACGTTTTAGGGGCACAAAGGGCACTTTTGATGAAAACACTGACTCTTCAGCTTACAGATGTCCAGTGGATGACTGGAACAAGCTGAGCAGGCGTGACATCACTTTACTCACATTGCATCTGTCCCCTTTGTTACATTGACCTTGGGGACAGATTCTTCTCAGCTCTGCATGCAGATATGTTGACCGTTTGAGAAATATTTTGTCCAGGACTGTACTGTGGGGTTAACCTGACCTAGACTTGCCTTGTTTCTCTTTTCACACCAGTTGTCGTGACTGGAGCGCCGGAGCACGAAAGGAGGGAAAGGGGTGTCACATGAGGTGTGAAGGATCTCTGCCTATGCCCAGAGCACACACGCATATATCCTCCTCCTCATTGGTCCACTGCAGAAGCTCTGGGCCACATCTTTCTGCTCTTGCCCTGGCTGGCACTGCAAGTCTCCTCCAGACTCTGCCTCATCCTGTCACGTTTGCTCTCCAAAACTAGAGTAATCCAACACAGATCAAACGTCACTTCTGCCCAAAGTTTCCCAAAGCTTCCTTCTCATTTAGAATACACAACGGGACATGGGTGCCTTATTCCACCTCGTCACTCCACTTCCTCATTTTGTTCTGTGTGTGGCAAACATTCTGCCCTTCCTGTTGTTCCCAAAACATTGCCAGCACCTTCCCCATGCAGGGCCTTTGCATTGCTGTTTTCTCTCAGCCAGGAACATTCTTCCTCAAGTTTCTTATAGCCTTCTATCCCTCACTCAGCTCTCTGCCCTGGGCACAGTGAGGCAGGAGTGTAAATAACTGAGGCTGTTGCCTGGCCAACTATTGTCTTCAGGAACAGGAAGGTGTCTTCACCTAAGACCCTGTGCATTTTATTGTGTATTAACTTTTCTTCTCGAAGACTGACAGCTCTATTTTTTTAATTCAAAAAAATGTTCGTACTATATATTCTAATTGTGGTTCCCTTCCCCCAATTCCTCCTAAACTTCCCCACCCACCCAAATATAAACCCTTTGTTTTTCTTTCTCTCTTTAGAAAACAAACAGGCAAGGAGACATACACACTCACAAACACAGAAAACATATAAAAACAAACAAACAAATAGCAACTGTTATGCCAGGATCACGGGACCCTCAGAGACCACCAGGAGACGACTCAATGCAAGAGCAAGACAGCTTTATTACAAGAGCGACCGAACTCAGGACCCAAGTCTCACTGACACGGCAGTAGAGAAGTGGGTCCTTGAGCCCTGAGTGGGCAAGGTTTTTAAGAGGAAAAACCGCAAGCAGGGGGGTTTCCATGACAGCAAGCAGGGGGTTCATGCCTTGATGTTACAGGATTGGGTAAAAGCCATGGGGTCGAAGTGACCTTCTACATAATCACAATTGCCATTCTTCTAAACTACATCTGGAACGTTTGGGGGAAATTTTCCCAACCGATGCTCATTAAGTATTGCCAGGGAGATTGTCTCTATTTTCTATCAAGTATTTATTCTGTGATATTTCCTGGAGGCTCTCTTGCTAGGAGAGTTGACTTTGTTTTCTGCCAAGTGCGTATTCCATGATATTTCCTGGTGCCTGAGTTCAGTTCCTGGTCAAGATGGCTCCTCATTTCAAAACGGAGTCATCCAGGCTAACTTAAACTCCTCACAACTACAACAAAACCCACATAATATGTAAGCAAAAGATCTGTAAGGTAAAAAACAAAATAAAACAACAACCAACCAACTAACAACAACAAAACAAAGCACTACAACACATATAGGGCGAGAGAGAGAAAGCCCTCTAAAAATGTTATTGAATTCATTTTGTGTTGGCCATCTCCTGGTAGGTAGTCGTGAGGCCTCCCTTAAGTGTGGTTTGTATATCCAGTAAGACTCAGTTGGAGAAAACTAACTTTTCCTCTGTGCGCAGTTATCAATTAGATAGCTTCTGGGGTATCAGGGTTAGAGACAGATGCTTGCTTCCACTTCCCCTCTCAGTGCTGGGACCCCCTCTAACTTAAACCTGTGCAGGCCCTGTGCATGCTGCCACAGTCTCTGTGAGTTCATACGTGCTTAAGTCCTATCATATCTAGAAGGCCTTATTTTTCTTGGTGCCTTCCACCCCTACTGGCTCTTACACTCTTTCTGCCTCTTCCTCTACAGAGTTCCCTGCACCCTGAGGAGAAGATCTGACGGAGACATCTCACTTAGGAATGAGTGTTCCAAGAGCTCTTGCTCTCTGCCCATTGTCCATTTGTAGGTCTCTGTGTTTGTTCCCATCCACTACAAAGGGAAGCTTCTCTGAGGTGGCTGAACAAGACACTAATCTACGTGTACGGCAGAATGTTAAGAGCCATTTTATTGCTACATTCATTTAGCAGACAGTAGTATTTGATTTTTTCCCCCTAGATCTATATCCTATCTAATTTCATGTGTGTTGCCACGTAGGAATTGTCAGGCATGGGTTCCATGGAGTGGGCCTAATTCCAATCACATAGGAGTTGGTTACTGCCATAACCTTTGTGCCACTATTGCACCTGAGTATCTTGCAGGTAGGTTGTTACTGTAGAACAAGACTGATCTTTGAGGGCAGGAATTCCCTCTTTATCATTGCCTTTCACCACAGAGTAGATCCTGGTATTAGTTACCTTTCTATTGTTGTTATAAAATAATACAACCAAGGCAACTTAGAGAAAAAAAGAGTCTATTTAGACTTATGGTTCCAGAAAGATAAAAGTCCATGATGGCAGGAGCAAGAAGCTAAGAGCTTAATCTGTAAGAACAAAACCAAGAGGATGAATAGAAATGGTGCTGGTCAAAGCCCATCCTTAGTTTCCACACCTCCTAAGCTTCCCCATACAGTGGTGCCAATTGGAGACCAAGCATTCAAATGCCACAGACTATGGGGCATTTCTCATGAAAACCATGGACAACTCTGTAGAGGAATTTTAATTCAGCTCATGGCTTCTCTGGCAATAGATCATATCCAAAGACCTTCTAGGTCTGTGTGATCTGGCAGGAATATAAACATACCTCTAATTCAGGAGATGGAGACAAGCAGATCTAAACTCAAGGCCAGCCTGGTATAGGTTAAATTTATGGTAAAGAAAAGCTTAGGTCCAGGCATGGTGGTACATGCCCTTAATCCCAAACCATGATGGAAAAGTTAGTTTGTAGAAGGAAGCACCCATGTTTGAACATGATATCTAACTGGAGTGGCAGAAAAAGTGATGAATCAGACAAAGATTTGACAGAATAGGAAATGCCCAACTCTCAAAAAAAGAGAAAAGAAAGGAAAGCAACTTACAGGGCAATGCAGGGAGAGGGGGGAGTTTGTTTTACCAGGACAGTAAAACAGAGACAGGTTGCAGAGAAAGAACACAGGTGAAGATGGAAGGAGCCAGAAGATTAGAAAAGATTGTTGGAGTTAGTTTGAGGCCAAGCAGAGCAATTCAGAGGCTGAGAGAGAAGCCACATTGCATAAGTCAGCTGGGAAAAGAGTTTGAGCCAGAACATTGAGTTGAACCAGCTGGCTTTGAGCCCAGTAAGACAAGAAAGGGTGATCTTATTCAGCAGCAAATCTCAGAGGCTGAAAACATTCTAGCCCTAGGTTAGATTATATGGAGGCTAGAAGCTTCCAGGACTAGGCCTAGATTAGCAGACAGAGGCAGTAAGACTCCGAGAGAACAACTGAAACAGTTGAATAAAAAAGTTCCTTTTACAACTCTCAAAGGAAATATTTTTCTTTCTTTCTTTTGTTCTTCTTTCCTTCCTTTATTCTTTCCTTCCTTCATTTTTTTCTTTCTTTCTTTCCAGGTCTCAAATCTTGGCCAGGCTGGCATCAGGCTTCACAATCCTTCCCCTTCTCTCCCTTCAAGCATTGGGATTGTAAGTATGTGCCATGATAACTAACAGTCTGTATATATGTATATATGAATCCACAAGTGAATTACAGCACCTTCAAGAAAACACTTATAAGAGAAGCATTTGCTTTAATATCATCTTATTATTCTATGAACCATGGTACCCATGCTATGAATTCTACTGGTTACATCCACGTGTACTCCTAGAACATTAAATACTTGTTTGAACACATTTTCCACTTTTGGACTGCCTTCTTGCTCAGCCTATTTGCTTAAACCTAATGAAGCATGCTTATCTTCTTCGAGGCTTATCAACTTCTAGGCCTTCAATATCATTAACTTTTCAAATTTGTTTACCTTTAGCCTTTCTCTTCCATTGCTAAATTTGCATTCATAATTTCAATACCCTCTGTGCTGGCTAGATTTATGTCAACTTGACACAAACTGAGGTCATGTGAGAGGAGGGAACCTCAATTGAGAAAATGTCCCCATTAGATCAGCCTGTAAAGTACTGTAAAGGGCCAGCTTGTAAAGTACTTTAGTGGTTGATGGGAGAGGACCTAGCTCCTATGGGTGGTGCCGCCCCTGGACTGGTGGTTTTAGTTCTATAATAAAGTAGGCTGAACAAGCCATGTGGGGCAAGCCAGTAAGCACCATCCCTCCATAGCCTGAGATCAGCAACTGCCTACAGGTCCCCGCCCTGACTTCCTTCAATGATAGACTACAGTTTGGAAGTGTAGGCTTCTAAGACTAGGCCTAGGTTAGCAGACGGGGGCAGTAAGCCTCAGAGAGAACAATTGAAACAGGCTAGCTAAAAGCTCCTTTTATAGCATAGTATTTACATATTTCTATTGTCAGCCTGTCTAGAACAGCGGCCCAAGTGATTGATTAACTCTTGGAGGATGATGGCTCTCTCATTTTAAGGTTCTAGCTTACTTTCCATCGGCCTCTTCAAGGACATATTCAGCAGCTCAGAAACATACACAAGAGGTCAACTATCTCAAGAGAATGAGTGGGGGGAGATACACTTGTATGTGCTGGTATTTGCCGGTCAGAGAACAATTTGTTCAGTATATTGCTTAATTTGCTTCTTCCAGGATGGTGAGAACGAATTCTATACCAGTCCTAAAAGAAAGGCAAGGAAGAAAAGTGACTTTGTCCAGGGCGTGGAAACAACTAAGAACATTTTTTTTTTCTTACTGCTACTAACATACGAAACAACCATCAAGTCTGTACTCTAAAACTATGAGAGAATTAATCAAAAGTAAACATTGTAAAAGTAAACATAGCTTTACATAAAAGAAATGTGTCTTGCCCTGTTAATTCAGCTTAACATCTTGTGTTCTTTTCTCCATGGTGTTTTCTGACTACCCCAGGTTATGTATCTGCACTTTCTTCCCATCTGGAGCTCCTGGGCTGGTGATCAGGTCATAGCTTTCTGTCTTTATGTCAGGGAAAAAGGTATTGTAAATATTTGCCAAATTGAATATATATATATATTTGTATATATATATATAATTTACAATGTGAAGAAGTCTAGTATCTACACATTGTTTATTTCCTTTTATTGTTTCCTGTTTTCTCTGCTTTCTAGTACCTACAGAAATCTAATGTGATTGGCCAGGGAAGTTTCCCATACTACTGCCCATGAACCTTGGCTCTGTAAAGTTGTAAACATGTTCTGAAGACACTATGATATTAAAATACATCTTTCTTAGAAACGTGAGAGGTGTTCAGAGGAAGGCGTTAACACGTTCAGAAATCAGAAAAATGAAACTCTTCATTCTGATCAATAGATAGTTGAGGGGGTAAAAAGAGATTGGACTATTAGAGAGAAAAAAAAGAGCAGAGATAAATAGGATCCAGGTAATAGGAAAATGGACTTTTCACCAATTGGGAGCCTAGAATGGAAATAAAAAGCTGGGATTTTTAGAGAACTGTGGAACTTTAGGCTCTTTTGTTAGAACTGTAGACTCCTTTTTCGAACTGCATTAAAGAACATTAAAAGCAAAAAGTAATGTTAAAACATTAACGTTAAAAATAGGGCTCGGTATCCAAAAAAAAAAAAAAAAAAGAGCTTATATGTTCAACTTTGCTGTTCCTGTTTTTAATGAAGAGGTCTCCTTGCAGCCTTTATTCCTCTAACCTGGTCTTGAAGGCAGCAAGATGATGATCTTGATGTAGATTACAGGCCATTTTATAATATGGCAGAAAAGCCTCAAATGATGGTCAATTTCGCTTCTTTGGGAGTCTCAACTGTGCAGTCAATGACTTCATCGGTAGGTCTTGTGCTTGTTTCCCAAACCTGTAAAACAGAAGGGCACGGTAGAAAGCCCAACAGATTCTTACTTACTTCGCCCTGCACGGGGAACTGTTTCTCTCCCTAGTTTTCCCTCCAGCCTCCGCGGCCCCTCCTCCCGAGAGGCTGCACCCCTAGGAACCCGCGAACCCGGGGCTTCCACGCCCAGATCTGGCTTCTGAAAGCGGAAACCCGCGGCCACAGATTCCCCGTTAGCTGCAAGCCCGCCCAGCCGCGCCTGCCGCCTTTGGGCAGCGACTCAGCGGCCGAGAGGGGGTGGGGGCGGTGCCTCGGGTCACGTGGGGTCACCCGCCCCGCCCACCGCTTCCTTAACCGCGGGGTCCGGCCTGCCCGCGTACGCACGTGTCCTGTCCATCTCCTCTCTCCGCGACCCCACGCAGCAGCCATGGCTCCCGCCCAGCTCGGTGAGGTCCTCCCGGAGCGTTGTCCCGGGCCCGCCTGTACCAGGCCCCGCCACGCGCTCGTGCAGCAAGCCGCTGGCCGAGCTCGGGCAGCCCCGGGCCGGGCCTGCAGACTGTGTGCCCCAGTGCTGGGCCCTGGGCCTGCAAGTCTCATGGGTCCCCTCCCTTCCCCAGACCCGGGAGAAAGCGGTGCCAAAGCCCGCGAGTAATGTGCAACGCCTTCTGTTTCAGCCCTGTTCAGTGTGTCTGACAAAACTGGCCTGGTGGAATTTGCCAGAAACCTCGCGTCTCTTGGTCTGAGTCTAGTCGCTTCCGGAGGCACGGCAAAAGCGATCAGGGATGCTGGCCTAGCAGTCAGGTAAGGCAGTAGGTAGTGTTTAAGGTAAGCCCAGGGAGAAAAACGTTGTGACCCTATTAACCAGAAAGAGATGTAATCCAAGCACTTTTGAGAAAGGATACCTTCTTCCAATAACGCCGTGAGGCCGACACAACCCCTACTCATTTGTGGAAAGAGGAAACTCACAGGGTAGAAGTGTAGTCAAATAGTAAGGGCTAGACGTTGAGTAGCTTCCCTTTTTCGCTCTTCTCTTAGAGTTGGGCGCATCCTATTATGTCAAGTCTTTCTCTGATTTGTCACCTTTTCTCTACTCAATTAGACATCAGTTTCACACACACTGTCTTTTCCTTCGTTGTTTGGGATTAAAGGCATGCACGACCATGCCTGGGACTAAGCTTTCCTTGACCTGAAACTGACTCTATTCCAGGCTGGCCTTGAACTCAGATCTGCTTGCCTCTGACTCCTGGACTAAAGGCGCATCTGTATTCCTGCCAGATCACACAGACCTAGGAGGTCTTTGCATGTGCTTTCTTGCCAGAACAGCCATGTTCTGAATTAACATTGCCTTGTGCAACAAATTGACGAGATCATCTTTAGTGAGACCCACTACTGTGAAGGCTGTTTTTATTGTTTGAGGTTTTATTTCTGAGACAGGGTCATGCTGTACAGTCCCTAATTGTCTTCAGACTTGAGGCAGTCCTGCATCAGCCTCCTCTATAGGCATGTACCACCATGCCTAGCTCAAAGTGAAAGGTTTGTTTTGTTTTGTTTTTTTAGTATTTGCACAATCCCATCAATCAGGTTTTGGTTTTTTATTTATTTTTTAATGTTTGAAAAGCATTTCTTACATATTTAATTTTGGTACTAGGTAAAATTGTTTTTAATGATTTAATTTCTTATTTATCAGTTTATATAAATCTCCTTTCCAACGTTTTGATTTGCTTCTTTTTGTTGTTTTATGTGCCTTTCTTGTATTTGTGCTTTTGTTTCTTTCTATTTGTAGGATAAAGAACAAAATTCTCACCGGGTAGCCCAGACTGGCCTAGAAATCCAGATCCTGTGGCCACACCCAGCAAAGATCTTCCATCCATTAGCCTTTAAACTACATTCCTTTACCTACTGCATAACACTGGAAATTCAACCTCATATCCTAAACAAATGCGACACAACTCAGTAGTATTTCCAGTTCTTGTAAAAAAAAAATTAAATTAGTTTTTCTCCTTTTTGTTGTCTGGGTAGCTTTGTTTGTTTATGTAGGTCCTTGTGCATTCTAGGCAAGCCTTCTACACTGAGCTATGCTTCTAGTCCAAAGATTTTTCATCTTTTTCTGTTGTTGTTAAGTTCTCTATAAATGATTCTCAGTTGAATGTGTTTCTTTGTTTTGGTTTGGTTTTGTTTGCTTGTTTGCTTTTGATTTTTAAGGACAGGGTTTTTTTGTATAGCTCTGGCTATCCTGGAATCACTATAGATCAGGCTAGCCTGGAACTCACAGAAATCCACCTGCCTCTGCCTCCCAGAGTGCTGGAAGTAAAGGAGTGTCGTACCGCTGCCCTTGATTTTATTTCCTAATTGAAGGTTATGACTTAAGTTTCTAGAAAATATAAAGCCAGTGCTTTGATTCCTAATTGGTTCTCTAAAACATCATTCGGAAAACAACATTTTTGGTAAAATAAATAAAATTTAGGAAATCCAGCATAGTGAAAAGCTTAAAAGTTTTGATATATTTGTTTAAGTTGGACTTGAAAAAAAAATCTCTCGAACTGAGCCTAGTAGACTTGGGAGATGCTTTGAATCCTGTGAAGTGATAACTGTTCCATTACTCTGTTTCCAGAGATGTGTCTGAGCTAACTGGATTTCCTGAAATGCTAGGGGGGCGTGTGAAAACCTTGCATCCCGCTGTCCATGCTGGTAAGTGGATGACACCTTCAGTTTATGACAGATATCCTGTCATGTTGGTTTTGTCGCTTTCATAATCTGTTAGAATCCCTTTGAAGTCTGACTCTTCACTGCAGGACAGGTTCAGATTGTTTTTCTCCTTTGCTGTTGATCTTGACCAAGTAACTAGTTTAGCTAGTCGAGATTGCAGTGTTTGTAGGTTACAGGCTGACCGTACATTTCTGAAGTAGTCCAGACTTGCCGTACACTGTTACACTGTAACTGTTTCTCAGAAGAATGTGACTTTTGTCCATCTGTCTGGCACAGCTAACCCTCTAAACAGTAGAAGCCTAACCCTCTAAACAGTAGAAGCCGCAGGAAGTGGATGGAATTCTGTCTTGCAAGCTTCTTAGCAGTTGAGTGCACCAGCTGCTCTTGCAGAGACCCAGGTTCGGTTCCTGGCACCTACGTGGCTGCTCAGAACCCTCTGTGACGCCAGTTGCAAGGGATCTAGTTCTCTCTTTTGACCTTATTGGGCACCAGGCATGGGTGGCACCCATACAGATATACAGGCCAAACAATCATGCACATGAAATAAATTAAAAGAGAAACAAACAAAAAAAAGGGCAAAGGGCTGAGAAGCTAAAGATTATCAGTCAAGTCATAAATTTATGAAAATGTAGATTAAAAAGACTGGTAGAGGTTATGTAAAAATTCCCTTTGCAGTTTTTTGGGGTTTGGAGTTTTGTTTGTTTTGCATAAGGAAAAGAAATTAGATTTGGTTTTGAGTCTCTGAGGCATGACTAGGCTGGAATGCACTGTGTAGTCCATGCTGGTCTGAAACTCCGCCTTCTGAGTGCTGGGATCACAGGTGTGGGCCACCAGGCCTGGTGAGAATTAAGTATTGAGGGAAAGGGTAGGTTATTTGTTTGTTTTTAATCGTTGTTTTAATGGAATATGGTCTTATTATACATAGCATTCTCTTGCCTTGACCGTGGTGCTTGGGATTACAGGTCTGTGCCGCAGTGTCTTTCGTTAAATGTCTTAATTTTTTGTTTGAGAACTCTTCGACTGGGTGTAATGTTCTTTAAGAATATCAGGTCCTTGGTACATAGTCACAAGCTTGTAATCCCAGTACTGAAGAGGCTGAGACAGGAGGATTGTTTGAGAGCAGCCTGGGCAGTCCAGTAAGGCCCTGTCTTTTATGTAGTGGTGTTGCACGCCTTTTACACCAGTGCTTGGGAGGCAGAGGCACATCTCTTGAGTTTGAGGCCAGAATCTCATAGTGAGCCTCTGTCTCACAAAAATAAATAGAGGAAATACCTTGTGACTCGTGGGACTACACAGTATGATCCTGAGTTTCTGAACTTATGACAAACTTTCATTTTGTTACATTAGGAATCCTGGCACGAAATACTCCAGAAGATAATGCTGACATGGCCAGACTTGATTTCAACCTCATAAGGTAAAAAGCTTAAAGCTGAATTTTAAATGAGTTAAAGACCAAAGATTAAATAGTGCTAACCCTGATGTCTTCTCCTGGCCTAACCATATAAATACTTTTTTGCATCTTCTGTTTTTTTTATCATCTGTATTTGTTATGTACGAGCATTTTAATTTGGCCAAATTTGTATTTCCAAACTATGTGACTTAAGTTTAAAATAACCTTTGTTTTGTTATTATTGCTCATTTGGAGCAAACATTCCACCACTGAGTTAGACCCTTAGCCCCAATCTTGGTTTTTCAAAAATTAAGATTTAAATTTCACAACCATTGAAGATACTGATTACTTTAAGCATACACAGTAGCATTATTGAGATATGGTTAGTAGTATATTACATGACTCAGCCGATTAAAAGCTACAACGTGACGGTCTTGGGTACATTCAGAAGTTGTGAAAGCATCACCATATGCCTTGTTAGAAATTCCTGGTTCCCATCTATGGAAGTCCCTGTCCTCAGTAATGTTCAGTCTCACTTGGTTACTGAATTATCATGATCTCCAGTTCTCTGGGTTGTTTCTTTTGCAGTGGTGTCATTTGGTCATCCTGAGTTTGGATGATGTTGATGATATTTCTTTGGTAGCTTGTGCTTTTGCTATCAAAACTAAGATGCCTCATCATAGTGATGAAGGTTTGTTTCTTTGTTGTTTTTTTGTTTGTTTGTTTTTTCCTTATGATTTTGTTGTTTGTGATTCTGGGGTTTTCTCCCACCCTTCTGCCTTAGCCTCCCAAATGCTGGGATTACAGTGGTGTGCCATATTACTAGCTCTGTTGGCTGAGGTAAGTTTTTCTTTTTCTGGCTGGCCTGGATCCGCTTTGTAGACCAGGCTGCCCTCGAACTCAAAGCAGTCCACCTGCCTCTGCCTCTCGAGTGCTGCGATCACAGGCGTGTACTACCATATCTGGCTGACTGAGGTGTACAGAGGTGTGATACGGAGATCTAACTTGACTCACTGTGGTATGGTACTGCCCCATTGTCCCAGCATCATTTGTCGAAGGCTGTTCGTTCCCCCGTGTAGTCCAGGGATCCTTGCTCTATGTCTGTGGTTGTTACACTGCGTACCATATGGTAGATTTGTGGAGAACTGTGGGTCCTCCCGCTCTGTTTCTCTTGTGCCAGACTGCTTGAGCCATTCAGGGACCTTTGCATTGTCAGTTGAGTTTGGGATCAGTGTATAACACTTGGGGAGAAGGCAGTGAGACTTCTGGGGGGTCTGTGGACTCACGTGGGGAGTTACTGTCATCTCAGCAGCAAGAAGTCTTCCAATTAATGGATGTGAGAGTTCTTTCCTTTTTGAGAAACATTATTTTTTAGTTCCTTTCAACATTGTTTTGTATTTTTCAGTGTTTCAGTCTGACACTTTTGTAATATTCAATATTTGATTCCCCTTAATGCTGTCATTACTGCATTGTTTTCTTAATTTCCTATCTGATTGTTGTTTGCTAATGTGTATTATTACAATTGATTTTTACATATTGATCATGTGTCCTACAGCCTTGCTGGATTCATTTATTAAGGCTAATATGCTCTCTTCTGAACAGCTTATGTGAACATCATCTCACATCTGTCCAACCTTGATGCCTTTCCTTTAATTTTCTTTATACATTAATTTGTCTAAAATTCAACGAAATATTGACTAGAAATGGTTAAAGGTGAATATTCTTATTTCTAAATCTTAGGAAAATATTGGTTATAAGATATCAATTAGCATGATATTAGATTTTTGTTATATTTTATCATGTTGTGGTATTTCTTCAGTCCTGGATTTATTGATGTCTTTTTTTAAATTATAAATACCAAATTTTTCATACTTTGTACATTGTAGTAATCCTGTGGCTTTTGTTTCCTATTAATAGAATATTAATTTATGTGTAAAGATCTTGATTATGGGGTATACATGATATGGTGGCTTGTGGTGGTCCAAGGACAACCCATAGGGGTTGGTTTTCTCCTTCCACCATGTTGGCTTCTGGGTATCAAACTTAGGTCATCAGCCTTGGCAGCAAGCACCCTAATATACAGAGCCATCTTGCCAGCCCCTTAATTAGTTTTTCTGTTCTAAGACAACCCTGTCCTGTTGGGATGGTGTCCTACTTGGCTGTGGTATGTAATTCTTCTAATTTTCTGGGTTAGACTTAGTTAGCTTTGAGTCAGCCTCCATTAGAAACAGCAGCCTGATAGTTTTCTTGTGATGCATTTGTTTGTCCAGTTTGGGAGTCTGCATAATGGGCCTGATCCAGTGAACCGAGAAATCCTCGCCTCTCCCCTTGTACTAGTTTTCACCAACTGGGCCCATACTATGGTCCTGGGGTGCATATTTATGACCACTCTGAAGGCAAAGCAAGTATTTATCCTTAAAATGCTAAGTGTTTCCATCATGTGTACAATCTCTTGAGAAGGTGGTTTAAATGTGAATATCCTGGGTAAACATCAGTCTAAAATGAGTTTTTTTCTGTACTCTTACAATCTTAGTTTCTTTTTTAAATTTTTTTTTAGGTGGGGGTCTAACCTAGGTAGACCTCAAACTCTATATTCTCTGAATGTCGGGATTACTGTCACTCTCAGCCAAAATAATAAATTTTGACATTTTAATGATTTAAAAGTAATAGTTAGCTAAGGCTAGCCAAGCATCAAGCTTGCAGGGAAGTCTGGGTAGGATGATGTATCCAGAGTCTATGCTGTACAAGTGTAGAGCTTTCAGACCTTTTTAAATAATAAATATATATCATACATATATAACTTCTAAGGACTTCAAAATGTTGGGGCTGGACAGGTGGCCTCAGTGGTTAAGAGTGCTTGCTGTTCTTGTAAAGGACTCAAGTTTACATTCCAGCACCCACACAGTAGTTCACAACGGTTTGTGACTCCAGTTCTTGGTGATCCGACATCCTCTCCCGGCTTCCATGGGCACTGCGCACATGAGTACACAGACATGCAGGCAAATCCACACATACATAAAATCAGTCATTTTTAGGTTTCTCTGTGGAACAGAGCCCTAGCTATCCTGGACTCACTTTGTAGACCAGGCTGGCCTCAAATAGTTAGAGTAATAGTTAGCAAAGGCTAGCTAAACATGAAGCTTGCAGGATGATCTGGGAGGATGATGTGTACTGTATCCAGAATCCTCCTCCCTCTGCCTCTGCCTCAAGTGCTGGGATTAAAGGTGTGTGCCACCACGCCAGGCTAAAAGCAGTCTTTTCTTAAGAAAAGAATTTGAAAATGTCAAGCTTACAGTTTATGTTTCAGATCTTCATGGGTTATGATCACATCTGTAGTAAATTAACTTTTTTCCTGAATAGTTGTTAAGTGACAAAGCTTGAGTGTTTTAATGACAGCTAATTTCACTTGGTTTTCAGGGTTGTTGCCTGTAACCTGTACCCCTTTGTGAAGACTGTGGCTTCTCCAGATGTAACTGTTGAGGCAGCTGTTGAGCAAATTGATATTGGTAAGGTGAAAGAAACATTTCAAAGCTGACAGAGTAGAGTAGCTGGTAGAGTTTAAATTGTCCTGAGATTTGTTTTTATTTCCATTATTCACTCTTTCTGGTTTTGTTACATTTCTTTGAGACAGAGATGTGCTACATTGCTCAGGCTGGTCTTGATCCGCTTGTGGTGATCCTCCTGCCCAGGTCTCTAAAGTGCACAAATTCTGACTGTGTGTCACCACACCCAGCTTAGAAAATATTTTATAAGCTACTTTTCTGTATGGGGAATTTATATAAGCTATTTCACCCCCTTTTTTTTTTTTAAGTCAAAAATTAAGGTAGAGGTATTTGTGCACAGTGACTATTTGAAAAAGAGTTTGTCAACTGATACAAAATGCCAAAGAAAAAGAATGTATTTTGTCCTTCAAAGGTGGAGTGACCTTACTGAGAGCTGCAGCCAAAAACCACGCTCGAGTGACAGTTGTCTGTGAACCAGAGGACTATGAGAAGGTGGCTGCAGAGATGCAGAACTCTGATAATAAGGACACTTCCCTGGAGACCAGGCGCCACTTGGCCTTGAAGGTGGGGTCCATTTCTGTCATACGATAAAGCAATGACCATGTGGTCCGGGTGTCAATCCAAGCACTATTCAGTTCTGCTAAGTATGTAGGCTTCCCACACTCTGCTTGGGCCTTGTGTTATTTCGCTAAATGGGGAAAAAAATTGAATATTAGGAATATCTATCAGATTCAAAGACAGAAAGGTTAGTTATTCAGTGTTAATTGGAATGTTTGGGGGATGGTGGTTAAGGCTGTGTGTCGGCTTAGAATTTTTAATAAACCTTTATTTAGGATTCTTAAAAGCTACCTCTCTTCCAACCCCCCAACACTGGTAGGAGAGAAAGAAGTTTAGAGGGACAGGAGGCAAAGGTCTCTTTGCTACTTCCTGCTGGGTAGGGTCATAGTATTCTTTAGGGGCCAATACCAATATCAGTCATCAGGAAATCCAGAAGTCCAAGTTACCATCAGATCAGCAAATGCAGCAGCAGGATGAGCCATCAGCAAGCAGTCCTCTGCACCTTCTTCCTCTGGGCTGTCATATTTATACCCCTCAGAGTCCTCAGACTTCAACTAATTCCAGCTGGCAAGGACCACACTCCACACGAGATGCTTAAAGGGTGTGGACAAATTAAAACCCCCAACTTGGAATTATAACAAAAACATACTTACATATCATAAACCAAAATCTCCACAACAGCAGTGCACCTAAGCATCCTTGGGAAGTGCTAGTGTCTCACAGAATGCAACTTTTTGTAGGCGTTTACTCATACCGCACAATATGATGAAGCGATTTCAGATTACTTCAGGAAACAGTACAGTAAAGGAATTTCTCAGATGCCCTTGAGGTATGGGATGAACCCCCATCAGACTCCTGCCCAGCTGTATACGCTGAAGCCCAAGCTTCCCATCACAGGTAAAGCATGAGAAGTACATGCCGTGTTAACGTCTGGCTTTCTCTGTGTTGTATCTTATGTTACGCCTATTCAGAATATAAACTAGATTACTTACTATTACTTATAACCAACCAGAATTGAGGTGCCAGCTGGACTGTGCACACAAATTGTCAGAGTGGCACAGCTTGGGCACTGCCTAACAAACCACTGGATGATAGGCAAAGCTCAAGTTGTAGATAACAGTGTTTGAGACGTATTTTTGAAGACTTAAGGCTGGGTGGGATTGCTGGGAATTCCAGAAGATCCAGACCAAGCCTGTGGTACTTCTATAGTTGGTAGCTGAAGCAGTGGAGAAAACAGCAGAGGAACTTTATATTTCAGTGGGGTGAGAACCACTGTCTGTTTGGCAGATGTTACAAGAAGTGGTTCCTTGATGGGCCTAAAAGAACAGTTGCAGTGGGACATTATAGAAGCTTGAACTTATAAAACATTGAGGGCCAGTGTGATCATTCAGGGCAAAGGTACTTGCTACCCTAGCCTGGCCACTGGAGATCCGTCCTGGGTTATTTAAAAGAAGAAACTACAGTGATGGATAATCCTTGAACTAATAATTAGAACAGTGGGTTTATGCAACACTATTCCTGTGGAAATGTTTACACATGTCTGCTCCAGATAGGAGACCAGTGACAGGCCAAAGTACAGATACCACCAAAGTTAAACTTGATTAACCAGCGGTTTTTATTATAATCGCGTACAGGAATACTGTTAAGAGGTTATTTATAGGAGCGGAAATGACTCAAGGACAGCTACATCAGCAAAGCCTACCCTGGTGTGGGTGACAGCTCACAAAAGCTGGAAACCTTTAGCATACTCAACAGGTTGGAGAGAGTCTTTTCCAGGTAGCTCAGCTAGTCCATGCAGCTTCTGTAGTGACCTAGTCAATCTCATCAGTTTTAGGAACTTCCTGTGCTTAACCGCTTTTACTATAAGGTCAATTGTTTCAAAATTCTATGTCCAAAATAGAGAGTTTTACCTAGAAGGAAATTTCTGCATGATATTTTGTAGAGTTAGTAGAAGGATTTTCAGTGTTTTGCCTTGTTCTATTCCTCTGAGAGGAGGAAGATGGGGAAGGGCAGAAGTGTGGAGGCCAAGCACTAATGGGAGGGTCAGCACCTGACTGAGAGCCAGGACAGCTTCCTTCACACTCAGGGCAAGCCCCCCAGTCTCCTGCTGCATGGGAAGCACAGTACCCGTTGGCCTCTCTTCCTCTCTCAGGGAGGGCCGCACTGAACCTGCTTGTTAATTTATGTGTGTGTTTCCGTGTGTAGTTCTCAATGGAGCTCCGGGATTCATAAACTTGTGTGATGCTTTGAATGCCTGGCAGCTGGTGAAGGAACTGAGGGAAGCAGTGGGCATTCCAGCTGCAGCTTCTTTCAAGCATGTCAGCCCAGCAGGTGAGGCACTGTGTTCCAGAATGCCCTGGAGTGCTCGGGCATGGCTAAGTTTGGTTGCCAGTTATATAGTCTGGGGCATCATAGGCCACTTGAGGCAAGTCTGTTGATAATAGTGTCAGTGCAGTCATAAAACTTGGTAACATGGTATGAACATCTATAATTATATGACAGTATTAGGAGGTAGAGAAATTTTGCCGTTGGCTCTTGCAGTGTCATTCTGAAGGTTTAGGAGTAAAAACAAACTGGCGTATGGAGTAGAACCAGATAACTGTTTTCCGTGTTTATTGTAGAAACTAAAAAGGCTGTTGGGCTATATATTATTAGCCCTAAGATTATCATCGTGGTATTATTTAACCTGCTATCACAAATAACAAGACACGGATACCTGTTAGCTTTTATAATTGCCTTATTTACCTTGAGCTGGGCAGATATTCTACCTACACTGAATCATTTTACCGTCCATCCCCCAGCCCCCATCCAAAGCCATCCTCCTTCTTCCATCCATAATCTTAGAAATACTTGCCTTTCTTCTTCATCTGGGCCTTTTCACACCATTATTGGAGTCTTTCCTCAGCCCCTGTGGTGTCTTCTCCAGGCTAACCCATCGTGGCATCACATCCTCCTCTTTCCTCTCTTCCTGTCTGTCTGTCCTTCCTGGGATTCTCCAAAGCCTGGGAACCTTAACCACCCTACCCCATTCTGCCCTGCCCAGGTATAGGCTGTTTAATTAGCCAATCAGGTATAGTGACTTAGACAGGTTTACACAGAGGGCCAGTAATTAGCATCAGACCAACCTCCAACACATGTTGGAATTGCACCTTAGTAAACATGAAGAGATTGTTCTTGTCACATTCTACTCCTGCTTCTATTAAATGAGATACTCTTTTGCTTCCACTTTAAAGTCCTTAATTCCACAATTCAGTTATCCATAACGTCAGAAGGTCTGCTTGCAGTCTAGCACATAATTGTTCTTAATATTTATTGGGTGCTAAAGTGAAGTGAGTGAGAAGTAAATGGTGTGTGACACCAGGCCGAGCAGACAGTAATGCGGCGGCCTAGCTTCCTGCTCACGTCAGTGTGGTCAGGGCCCAGCAGCTCTGCTTTTGATGCCAGGGGGAAGTACCCTGCCCCTGACGTTGACTTTTGGTGTCTGCCGCACTGAGTAGTCTCTGTTTTGTTTGGCAGGTACTGGAGAACACACTGCCCGCTTGTTTGAAAAATAATGGCTAGGTCTTTAAAATGAAGAACTTTTAAATTGTTTGGCTTTCTTTGTTCATTTTGTGGTGCTCGGAATTCAACCCCGTCCATGAATGTGTTTTACCACTGAGATACACATCCAGCCCTTTAAAATAGTATTTTGGTGTGAATATTGAAATTTATCAATTTGAGGTTTTAGATTTATTATTTTTATGGCTTTGAAAAATTTTTGTGTGTACATGGTGGTGAGGGGGTGCCCAGTCAGGGCTTTACCTTGATGGGGTTGGGGTGCGTGCCCAGTAAGTGTGTTACTTTGCGGGGGAGGGGATGCCCAGTTGGTACATTGCTTTGCTTGGGTGTGGGTGCTCGGCCAGTTCATTTTCTGCCTGCCATCGCTACCCTACTTTCTGGTTTTCTTTGCAGGTGCTGCTGTTGGAGTTCCACTCAGTGAAGACGAGGCCAGAGTCTGCATGGTGTATGACCTTTTTCCGACCCTCACGCCTTTGGCCATTGCATATGCAAGAGCAAGAGGTCAGAGAAGAGGTTTTGTCACTTAGAAAAAGGCAGTGTTTTATCCTGAATAAAATAGTATTACCTGTAGCTTCTCTCATAGGATTTAAAATTGTCTTTTATTGTTTTAAATTGATACTTGAGATGAGTTTATTTACAAGAGTGCATGATAGTATTTTAATGTAATGTGTGGAAACAAATGAGATTGGTACATTTTATTTTGGATTAGCTCTTTCAATACATTTTTATTATGAGAAAAATTCCAGTTATCCTAACCACTAAGTTTGGTTTGACTTACATTTTACAAACGCAGAAATAGCAGATTTTTGTGTAATGACCAGCAGATACTGGTTCATGAGGGCTTTTGAGAAATCTCCTACAGTATATCAGTTACAGCCAGAGGCAGCATCTGTTGCCTTGTGCTGAGTCCTGCCTGCTTTCAACATACATAAATACACTTGTGCCTTGTTTATTTTCAGTAGCTGATGCTGACAAATACCTTTTTACTGATTATTTGATTGGTAGTATAACTCTATAAGGTTAGCTTTAGAGAGAGTATACTTTTGTTTTCCACGTCACGTGTATAGTATTCCCATATCATGATAATAGAGTTTGGGGAGGCACATGGCGGACCCCATCATGTTTATGAACCTGAAAGGATCAGAGAGGAAAACTAGATTTGATCACATGGGTTTTTCTATGCAAGGTTGCTTTATGGCCAATCCCTTTAACTTTTATTTATAGGGGCTGATAGGATGTCTTCATTTGGTGATTTTGTTGCATTATCTGACGTTTGTGATGTCCCAACTGCAAAAATTATCTCCAGAGAAGTAAGTAGAGAGAGGTCCAGGTACTTTGATCCATATGTAACTGAGTAACTTGTTCCTGGACTTCACTGAAACCATAGCCTGGACTGATAATGTTTGTACCAGTTCTTTGCCATGTAGGATACTGAGGTGAACACAAATACTTGACTTTGTATTAATTTTAAGATTTAAGGTTTCAAGTTTTCATTGTATGTTTAATTTTTTTAAAGTCCTCTGTTGGGTGTATCTTAGTGCCAAAGTCATTGTTCTGAAAGGCAGAGGCACCTTACATGACAAGTTAATATTAATGAACTTCCTGTGAACCCTTAGAGATCTAAATACCTAGGATGGAGGAACTTTGATGAGCTAACCCTCATCAATTAGTGCCAGTTTTACATCCTGCCTTTAGTGCTAGGAGGCAGAAAGAGAAGAAGTGTCTCAGATGAAAAGACAAAGAATGGTCCAGGGCTTGTGACATGGTGGTGTATAGTTACTTTAGAGAGTCTCTCTATGGTCTTAAGACATCCCAGCCATGCTGGACTGGCGTGCCACTTACAGGTGACACTGAGACATCATGAGAACAAATCCTTGGGATCTCATCCCCTGGCTTGTGTTCTCTTGAGCCAGGCTGGAGCGTGCCTTCTAGTGCAGGCTTCAACCCCCCTTCATGAAGAGAATAGCATGAGAATAAGTTTTTCATCTGCAAGGCTCATTAGTGCATCATCCGTTTGTTCTTAGTTAAAACTAAAACTAACCACGGAAAACATAGGATAGCTTGCAAAATAGAGTTGGCCCTAAAGAATAAGTCTGAGTATACTAGGTTTTAATGTTAATCTTTTCTGTTGATAGTACTGGTACATTACTTAGGATAGCTAATTGTTGCTATATCTTACAGAGTTTTTTCCTGATTTCTAAAATTAAGAATTGAATTTAATGTATTTACAGGTGTCCGATGGTATTGTTGCCCCAGGATATGAAGAGGAAGCCTTGAAAATACTTTCTAAAAAGAAAAATGGAAATTACTGTGTCCTCCAGGTCAGTGCTGTTCCTAAATTAGGCGGTAATAGTCTTTGGTTTTATTTTGTGTTCTTTCCCCTGTGTCTCTCTTTCTTAGAGAGACAGCCTTCAGATTTGTCTGTCCTTATTGTAGTCTCTGTCCTTTCCCCCAGTGTCTTGTCTTTTTTCTTTTTGAGACAGGGTTCTACTATGTAGCTGAAGATGGCCTCATGCTCACCGCTTTCCAAGTGCTGGACTTAGACACTTACAGCAGCATATCTTATTGTTTATGAGACAGGGTCTCACTGTAGCCTTTGGCTGTCCAGATACCCAGGGGTCCAACACACCCTGCCAAACACCGTTACTCTTAGTCTTATCATTTTTTTATTCAGGTGCTTTGGGGTCTGTGATTTTTTATTTGTTTGTTTTTTGCTTTTAACTTTTTAAATTTTTATTTATGTGCTCTCTTGTTCAAACAGTATTAACTGTTACGTTGTAGAAAACCTCCTCCTTCCCTACTGCCACTGTTAACCTTTTAAATTGACTAAATTTCTTATTTGTCCTTCCTCAAAGTCAGAGCATATTCCACCTGTGTTCTTATCTGCATTTCTTTTGTCTCTTACACTCGTGGACACAGCTTCAAACCCTTGCAGACCTGTCCATGTCTTTATATAAAATTTACCTAGGTTCCAAGAGAAATAGACCAGGGTCGCAGGCTATGTGTATTGATGACTTTATGTTGCCCTTGTAGAGGGTGGAAAGCAATGTCCTCATGGGCCGTTTTCAAACTTTCTATCTTTGTAGTTACATGAACGTGGCATCTCATATGCATGGCGTGATCATCTTACATGTGGGATATTTTCCCATTTAGTGCTATTTATTTAGTCAGTTTATTTTTGTTGTTCTGGGAATTGAACCTTAGGGGTCCTCGTGCCTATTAGACAGAAACTACCACTGAGTTGCCTCCCAGCCCTTCTTCTGTTTCTTAGCACAAAACAAAATCTCACAGAATTGCCCAGGCTGGCCTTAAGCAAACTCACTGTGTAGCTGAGACAGGCCCTGGACTTCCAGGTCTCCTAAATAAGCCCTCTCAGACAGCTCAAGTGTCAGGCTGACGCCATTTTTAACATGTAATTCAAGTGTTAGCCAAATTTATTTAATATATTTTTCAGGAAGAAAAGGAAATTAGGTAGTAAATTTTGTGGCTCAGCCTTTCTGTATTATCTGCTGGCCATAGAAAAGGACTGAAAGGGATGGTAATTTGTGATTAACATAACAATGTGCTCATCACTGATTTTTGGTGTTGGCCACTGTGTTATGCCCATACCAAATGATATCATCATTGTCTATGTTAGGAGAACAGTAACTTAAGAGTGAAATCTTCCCTGTGCTAGTGTTTGGTCCCATTTTCTGAGACACAGTTTGGCTGAATTGCTCAGGCTGGCCTGGAGCTTGGTGGCTCAGGCTGAACTCTAACGTGCATCCTCCTGCCTCAGCCTTCTAACTAACTGCAGGCACTGTAGCCATGCACCCTCACACCCAGCAAGAATGACCTTTTGTGTGTGTGTGGAAATGTTGATACTATAGATATAATACTTGTAACTTTTAAATTTTGTGTCCTAGATGGACCAGTCCTACAAACCGGATGAAAATGAAATTCGAACACTCTTTGGTCTTCGTTTAAGCCAGAAGAGAAATAATGGTGTCATTGACAAGGCATTATTTAGCAACATTGTCACCAAGAATAAAGATGTAAGTTTGAAAATATCTAAACTAAATGCTAATAAGATACATCTGTCTTTAGTATATATAAGCTTATCATTTACTAAGGTCCATCCGTATTTATAATTTATAGATATACAAGCATCTCTGAGTTGTTAGGTAGGCCTAACACATTAGAAGCTTATGTGTATATGTAGTTGCATAGAAATAAGTATCTTCAATCATTCCTAAGTGTGATCGTGTCTCCTGCAACTGCATGCATAAGGTTACAGGTGTTTTTCTGTACTGATGACTGTTGCTTTGCTTCAGTGAAGGCCACCTGACAACCCAAGTGTGATCTATAGATATTGAGGTCATTTCTTTTTCAATGCTTGGTAATTGTTTTTAATGTGAACAAGTTTTGTGTTCTGTTTTTTGTCATCCTGTAGAAGAGGTCTGTTCTTGGGATAATGATGATCTGGAAGAATTGCTTACATGCATTATTCCATGAGAGGTCCAACCTCTGTATTGTAAAAATTTACAGAACTGGGACAGAGATGAGTTAAATCTGTCTGAAGTTACAAACTAGGGAAATGGATGAGAAGTGTGTGTATTGGGACTGAACACAGAACCTGGGTTCCAGCTTTGGTCCTTGAAGTCTGGAGCCTTCAGATGTGAAGGGTACTTTCTTGGCTCTACTTTGGACGGTTTGCTTTTCAGTGCTTGGAGGGTGTCACCCTGTGTTTCTTTGTTGACCTGCCTACGTGCCTGTACTTTTTATTGAGTGCTAGGCACTTTGTGGAGATGTTCTGAGGGCCTGGGCAGTGTTTTTTTTCTCCCAGAGAATTCATTACACTCCTGGTAGGCAGGTGAAACAAAATGGCTTGTATCTTGTGAAGAGCTGAGATGATTTGAATTCGGGCTTTGGTGTTTGTGAGAGATGGTCTGTCTGTGGTTTAGCTCTACTCTGCAGAAGCCTGGAGTATCGACTCAGTGTTCTTCCTGGGTCCTCTGACCCTGGAATTTCCCAGCATTCTGTTAGGCTTCGGAAATCCAGTTGCCTCTCTTGCCCTCTGTTCTTGCATACCACTTGCAAAACGTTTAGACTGTCAGGCTCATTTTTTCTTCCTAGTTTTTCTGTGGATCTTTGCCCATCAGCGTTTGCTGTGGGCCTGGCTTTTCTGTGTGCTTCAGGAGGCAGGGCGGGGCGGGGCCCTTGTTCTCTTCACAAGGAGGTCGTCGTAGCAGGAGTGGAAGTCTTCTCCCTTTTTAAAAAAATAGTGCTTCAGTTGGTTGAGTTTCCTTACATCTGCCCCCAGGTGTTTCTCATATTCTTTGATCTGACATGGAGGTGCCAGGGGCATATTTGGAGTGGACTTCTAAGAGACTAGCTTTCTATAGCCCCAGATTTGTACTTGTTGGCCCAAACAAAAGATGAAGGACGTATTAATAATTACTTGAGAGTAATAAATTTCTTTAAAAATCTTTTAAAACTAAAATTCAGATTTTGAGATTTAAAAAGTATGGGTTCAGATGCAGTTATTGAGTTCTCCCATATTTTTATTCCTCTTTTGCAGAGTAGAAGCTAAATTGAGATAACCCCAAGTTTATGTTTTTATTTTTAAATTTTCATTGCATGTATTCATTATATATGGTGCTGTGTGACCGGACATTTTCATACCGTGTGTATTGTATTAAACACACACATGCGCCCTTTTTAGTCCTCCCCACTGTCTTTAGTTCTTTTTGTTCCCCTTGAGTTTTTCTTTCATATGGCACATACTGTAGATACATATTCTTACATATCTGTAAGTCTAGGGAGCATAGACTTGTATTTCTGAGAGTAGTTTAATATGATTATTGTCAATTTACATCCATTTTTCCATAACTTCATTCTTCTTTCTTTGTGTAGTCTAGGCTGGCCTTGAAGCCCAGATCCTCTTGTAGCAGCTTCTGAGTACAGATTGCTGGGACTGCAGGCATCATGTGTCAAATCTTTTTGTAGCCAGTGTAATTGTCTGTAGCTGATATCCTTTATCTACTTAGCAAGCACTTGGGTCATAGTCTTCTTTTCTAATTTGAACCAAGGAAGTAACATTTGGGACTATTACAGACTTACTGCTGAGTATTGGCTTAGAGTTTACAAAGTTTTGTTTTATTTTTGAGCTGGTTTGGTTTGGTTTAGTTGTTTGAGGCAGGGTTTCTTTGTGTATCCCTGGCTATCCTGGAACTTGTGCTATAGACCAGGCTGGCCTCAAACTCACAGATACGCCTGCCTCTGTCGTGAGTGCTAGAATTAAAGATGTGTGCCACCACTGCTAGGTGCAAAATATTTTCAAATACTTCTTAAAATGTTCTCAGTAAAGCAAAATATATTATGACTTTTCAAGAACAGCACTGGTTTTGTATACAACACAACAGTAGTGCACAACATATATAAAATTAATCTTAATATTTCAAGATATTCCGACCCGTAACTATTATTTGTCATTTTAAAATAAAGACAGTGTTTCTCATTATGTTGCCGAATGGTTGTCAGTAGTGTAAGGGTAACATACGGGGCTCTGCACTACATTACCAATATGCTAACATGTTTCAGTCTTGAGTAAAGTACGGCAGCATGCAACATGGCTTGTTGATCTGGCTTTCATTGAGGGACCTAACTGCATTACGCTATATTACATTGATGTATCGCTTAAAGTTAATGAGATTTCAAAAGTGTTAACCACCCTCTGTTTCAGCTGCCGGAGTCTGCCCTCAGGGACCTCATTGTAGCCACCATCGCCGTCAAGTATACTCAGTCTAACTCCGTGTGCTATGCCAAGGACGGGCAGGTAACCAAGCCCTCGGGCCCACCTCACAGGCACTGTTGTTTTACAAAACAGTACTCAAAAGCCCATCTGTCTCTGTAGTAGGCACCTTGAAAGGGAGATTTAAGGACCACACCAAGAGTTCTGCACCTCTACCATGTGGGTTGCTTGTAGGGCAGTACCTTTACCTGTGAGTCGTTTGGCCAGCTCCGATAGTGAACATTTTTTACCCATGTGCTGCAAACATCTTCCCTTTGTCCTTGCTGTGGAATGCACATAGGGCCTGTTCATTACCAGTATCGTCATAACTTGAGAATGAACTTGACTTTGCCACAGCTTCAGCAACTCATTCCAGTTTGTCTTCTGTTGTTTTTAAATGGCCTCACCCACTCGTGGCTGTTGTGATGGCTGTTGGAGCCAAAGAGATACTAGTATGTGATGCAGAAGAGCCTTTCTGGATTTTCATGGCTGCCGGCCAAGATTGCCAGTTCTTTTCACCTAAATCCTGACAGGCTGACTTCTAGTCCTTGGGCAAGGTCTCCAAGGAGCCAGCAAAGCCACTCAAAGTGGACGCTTCATTATTGACATCCTTTGAAAAGGAAATGTGGCTGAAGAGTTGTCTGTTTGTTAGGTTATTGGCATTGGAGCAGGACAGCAGTCTCGGATACATTGTACCCGCCTTGCTGGTGATAAGGCCAACGCTTGGTGGCTTCGACACCATCCACGAGTGCTTTCCATGAAGTTCAAAACCCTGGTGAAGAGAGCAGAAGTCTCCAATGCCATTGATCAGTATGTGACCGGTACCATTGGTGAGGTATGGGCTGACTGAGTCCCAGATGGACTGTGTTGATTCATTCATTGTTTCTGACGCTCTTTCTCCTTATTACTTGCAGAGAAGCTTTCTCTGAAACCCTTAAAATATCTTCCTAATCCCTCAATTTCACTGCTACACCCTTTCTGAAGGCACAGCCCTCTGCCTTCTAAGTTGTAAATTCAGGTTAATTTTGTAGGTCCGTTCTTCCCCTCTGGGTTATAATATTGTCACTGTGAGGACTGTTTGTCACCATATCCCAGTATCACCCAGTGTCATCACAGGCTTGCTGCCTGCTAGTGTATTAGACTTTGGTTGATGATGACCTGATAGCTGGTCACCAGGGCCATATTTCCTGGTTTGTTTTTTTGTTTGTTTGTTTGTTTCTACAAAAGCCATTAGTGACTGCTGTGGTTTTGATAATTCTGATTTTCAGCAAGAATGCAGGCATAGTCTCCTCCCAGTGACTGCTTTTGGCTCCAGGTGGGGTGGCTTGCTTGAGATGAGGTTTTTTCTGTAGTGCAAGTTGACCTGGAATTCAGCTCTGAGTGCCAGGATTAGAGGTGCGTTCTTCCGTGTCCTGCTGAAGTCTTTACTTAGTACCTTTGCACTGGGGATTACATTTCAGTATAAAGTTTGGTGGTAACAAACATCCAAACAGTAGTAAATACCATGCATTGCGTTTTGATACCTGAGACACTTGTGTGCATGTAGGTCGTCCCACAAACACCAGCTCTCATATCACTCCTAGATTGGACATGAATTGTCTTAAATGCTT
The DNA here is from genome assembly GCA_028658305.1 of Pachyuromys duprasi. Taxonomy (NCBI): domain Eukaryota; kingdom Metazoa; phylum Chordata; class Mammalia; order Rodentia; family Muridae; genus Pachyuromys; species Pachyuromys duprasi. Next base: position 50,624,173 of record CM053751.1, read on the forward strand.
TTGGCAAAGCTGTATAAAGTTACAGATTTGACTTGGAGATTCAGGAACACGGTAGGATTGGGATAAACTGAGTTATAAAAGTAAGATATAATCTCTTTGGTTATAATCTGAGAATGACCTTTCCTTAATGAAAATGTATTTTAAACATCAAAGAACTGAAAGTAAGTAGGAACCTGAGTGTATCATTGCTTAGTGAGCAGCCACAGGAAACTGCCCCTGTGATTTCTGTCTGCTTTCACTGGGGAAAGACGAGGCTGATATGGGCCTCACCTTGCCTCCCTGGCTGCCTAGGGTGAAGACCTGGACAAATGGAAAGCCATGTTCGAGGAAGTTCCTGAGTTACTCACTGAGGCAGAGAAGAAAGAATGGGTCGGCAAACTGACCGGCGTTTCTGTCAGCTCTGATGCCTTTTTTCCTTTCAGGGATAATATAGACAGAGCTAAAAGGGTAAGTGGGAATTGGGTGTGGGATAGATATAGAATTGTAGAAATGACTTCAGGTATTCCCCTTTGAGGCTGGGGGTGCATAAAGCACTTGGCCAGTCAACACCTGGCCTCGGTTTCAGTTCCCAGCACCACAAGAAAGAAGTCGTGCTTCCTATGTTTTAAGTTACTTAGAGCTGTATATATTAAAGTTGTGTCGATTTGATACAAATGGAGAATTACCTCACTTCTCTGTGATATAGGCATAACCAAATTCTGTTGCTTTGCCTGAATGTCATTGTTAGCTTATGCTTTTTTAAAGCTGTATTTATTTTTATGATTGTTTTGCCTGCCCATATGTATGTATGTATGTACGAAGAAGGCCAGAAGAGGGCATTACAGGTCCTAAAAACTGGAGTTAAAGATGGTTGTGAGCTGCTCTGTGGGTGCTGGGAGCCAAACTTGGATTTTATAAAAAAGCAGCCATTTCTCCTACCCCTGGCTTATACTTTTTAGAGAGAAGTTTTTGGTGTTTTTCAGGTATGCAAGTCATTGTATATTGAAAGTCAACATTGGTTTTGGGGTTTTCCTCCACAGAGTGGTGTGGCCTACATTGTTGCTCCATCTGGATCTGCTGCCGACAAGGTTGTGATTGAGGCATGCGATGAACTGGGGATGGTCTTGGTGCACACGGATCTTCGGCTCTTCCACCACTGATCTTAGTTTACATCATCTCCTAGTTTGCATATGTGTAGTGGATTTGAGAGTACCTTTGTGAAAAATGAAGCGTTTGCATTTTAATAATTGGGTCTGTAGGTTTAGGTGGTTGGGCCTTACTTATCTGAAAGGTAAAGACTCCTAAGACACCACGTACTGAGGTTTGTGTGTGCAGAACCTGAGAGCAGCTCTCCCTCTTGGAGCCCAGCTTTCATCACAGTCCCTGTGTGACTTCCACAGAAGCCAAGCTGCCTTATGATGACACATCCCCCTGGGGATTGATCGCCCCAAGGCTCTTTTCATCGTGCCTCTGAGAAGGTTGGCTGTTTGCCTCCTCTACAAACAGCCAGTTGTCCCCTGGGAACTGGATCTAGATAATGCTGACACTGCTTTTCCTTTCTTAGGTGCAGTTTTGCCCATCCTCTTCCCCCAGACCCGATTAAGAACTGTGCTAGACGTTTAGTAACCTGTCTGGTACCTTCAAATGGACCCAGTGTTCTGCTTAGAGCTTTTTCACCCAAAGTGAACGTATATGTGGTGTATAGGGGGCCTTGCTTTTGTAGTCTTGACTGTTTACCTAGAGGATGCCTGTGGTCAGCTGTTACCTTCAATTCACCTCAGTGGCTTAGTCCTGCCTTCTTTCCACTCTCTAAATTAAAAAAAAAAAAAAAACACACACACACAAGTTTTTTTGTTCTGTTTTTGGTGGTTATTACTTTGATTTGTTTTTCAAGAGGAAGTTTCTCTATTGCTCTTGTTGTCCTGGAATTCGTTCTGAAAATGAGGTTGGTCTGAAAATCAGAGATAGCTCTGCCTTTGAGCACTGGGATTAAAGGTTTGTCCCAGCACCCCCAGCACAGAAATTTTTATTAACAATCATCTTTGCAACTCCTTTCTGCGCTGACTGCTCTCCCGGTCCTTGGGCTCGCCCATTGAGACAAAGCGGGCACATGTAATCAGTGAGCTAGTATGGCTTCGCCCGGCAGGGGTCCTCAGACTTGGGTTCCCCGGTTGCCCGCTGCTGTGGAGACCTTCCCTGCCTCTTTGAGGACACAAGCTCTCTTGCTTTTGCTAGCTGCCAGCCTTGCAGATGGGATGCCCTAGAAATGGAACTTCTGCTCCAGTCCCTGCCAACATTTGGCTATCACCTCTCGAGAGGCATCTGAGGCTTAGGTATCCAAAGGAGACTTGATGATGTACTGCTGTTTAACTATCAGAACCAGGGTCTCCATGCTAAGCAAGCATTCTACCACTGAGCTGTAACCTCAGCCTCAAAGGAACTCCCAGCTCACAGACACGTACACACTGTCGGCCACGGCACTTCTTAATTTATTTTTTTGTAGTAATAAATAGTGAATGCTGATTTTTGGCTCATAAATTATTAAATGTGCTGTCTTCCTCAAGTTATTTAGCTTGACTGAAGGTGAACATTTAAGTGTAATTGGAAACATTTGTCTGCTTACCCCTATACTGCCTCACTGAGCTTCCGTATATAATTCTAACCACTGCCTTTTTGAGTATTTAAACTATTGTGTCCTCACACCAGGGTGGGATTCCAGCTTTCACATAATCTTACTGCAAATAAACAGTGCTAGGAGAATGGATCAGTTTACTTTGTTTTTTAACAAGGTGTTTTGTAGAACCACTTTTAACAGTATATGAGCATGGTTGATCAATAGAATACCTGCCTGCCTTGATTGCATAGATCACAAATCCCAGCCCTTGAAAGCAAGGGCAGGGAGAAGAGACTTAGGTCCATGGACCATGTCACGTTAAAAAGAATCCCCAACACACACAATTATACACACCCATATGCCGTACACAAATTCATCGCAGCACTTGTGCAAAGTGTTGAGTGGTCTCGCATGGCCTGATGGAGGTGTGCAGTGTGCAGCCCGCAGGGCAGTAACTGCATACCCAGACCCACCCAAGTAAGTGCTGACTTGACCCCTGACTGACTGCAGCCTCCCACAGGGGTCTCACAAGAGCTATTTTGGAAATGGATTTGGCTCCTAGGGTTGTTAACAGCACTTTGTCTCTGAAGAGTAAGTAGTGAGGAATTTAAGGAAATGTAAAACATGCCTTTATATCTCATCCCTGACTCTACTGAGGAATGTTAAGAGAGAAATTTCCCATTTGGGATTTTAGCTGAAGAACAGTTTCTCTGCTCTTTCAGTCCTTGCAGATTTTCTTCATTTGTAATTTATGGAGTTTTTTTGTTGTTTTGATTTTTCCAATTCCAGTTGGAATCATTTGATGAAAGAGTAGGACAGTGTTGATAATAAAAATACACCTAAAGAAGCTAAGCAAGAAGGAGGACTCTGGGTAAGATGATCAATCCTCATTCAGAAAGGCAAATCGGATAGGCATCCATCGGAAGAGGGGAAATTGGGGAACAGGACAAGAGCCTACCACAGAGAGTCTCTGAAAGACTCTACCCAGCAGGGTATCAGAGCAGATGCTGAGACTCATAGCCAAACTTTGGGTAGCATGCAAGGGATCTTATGAAAGAAGGGGGAGATAGACCTGGAAGGGACAGGAGCTCCACAAGGAGAGCAACAGAACCAAAAAATCTGGGCATGGGGCTTTTCTGAGACTGATACTCTAACCAAGGACCATTCATGGAGATAACCCTAGAACCCCTGCACAGATGTAGCCCATGGCAGCTCAGTGTCCAAGTGGGTACCCTAGTAAGGGGAACAGGGGCTATCTCTGACATGAATACAACAGGGAGCCAACAGGGGCTGGCTCTTTGATCACTTCTCCTGGAGGGTTGGGGAGCAGCCTTGCCAAGCCACAGAGGAAGACAATGCAGCCAGTCCTGATAAGCTGATAGGCTAAGGTCAGATGGAAGGGGAGGAGGACCTCTCCTATCAGTGGACTGGGGGAGGGACAGGATCAGGACAAGATGAGGGAGGGGACTACAGCTGGGATACAAAGTGAATAAATTGTAATAAAAACAAAATCCTCACATTTCTGATGAAAGTGCCAAAGAATCTTTAAAGTGCATATGTGCGTGTGTGTGCATGCTTGTACTACAACATGTATGTGGAGGTCAGAGACCACTGTTCTGTCCACTGTGTGGCTCCCAAGGATAGAATGCAGGTCATCAGACTGGCAACAAGCACCTTTTCCAATACTGAGGGATGCTGGGGTCCCTGCCCTAGAGTCTTTAAGAACGTGGTTAGGCTATGTAAGGTCACTTTCCTATTGCCCCCATCCCCTCCCCAGCCTCTGGTAATCTTTAGATCTTTGCAAACAAAGATCTAAATAAAAGCCCCAACAATGCTTTTATTTTTTAACAGTTGAATTGCATCACTGAGAGTGAGAATTTAAAAAATTGTAGCCTGCCACTTTCCCTACTGCAGTAATGGGAACTTACTGAATAGGAGGCAATTGCAGCACTTAAATGTACTGATGTGATGTTTCTTAATCACCTTAATGAGTTTCATACAGCGAGAAATGGAATAGAATTTTCCATGGAAATATAATTAAATGGGAAAAGCCATTTCCTGTACTTGTGCTTTCTACCTCTTCATTTCTTCATTCACCTCCCAAGAAAGTGTGCCTTACAGGCTTACAGTGACATTATTATAGGCTAATTTACATAATTCACTTAGGCCATTAGAGCTGAAAACAATATAAATACAAAACAACATATTTCATTACAAATCAACTTTGGCCAGGCACTTTAAAACTTCAAAACTGTAACTTTCTTTTAAAAGTCTAATAATATTTACCAGTTTTAACTGGATTATCTTGAATTGCCTATCTCTAGCCTAAATCCAGCCATGTCTATTAATTATACCTTGGCAACCTGGCTTGCTGAAGGCAGTTCCCAGGGGGCTTGACAACATGAGTCGGTGAAGATTTAAAGATCTTTGGCAATACTAAGTGGACTTCCTGATGAATGATCTTACTGAGAGAGAACTAGGAGAGAATAGTTCTACCTTTATTGTACTGTGATGCCCAAACAGAGAAGGCCCTTTAAATTTGCTTCATATATCCCAAGTTGAGCTGTCAGTTTAATGTATTGCTTTGAAAATCCAGCTATGTGATGGTCCATGCCTCTCAACCCAGCATTTGGGAAGCTGAGGGAGGATTACAGTGAGTTTGAGACAAAGACTTGCTGCTGTTGGACTTGTTTGTTCTTTAGGTTCGTTCTTTGTTTTCAGGGACTGAAGAGATGGTTCTGTGCTTAACCTCTGAGCCCTGGCTCCAGCCCCCAAGCCTGTTGTTTTGTGAAACATGGTTTTTTATGTAGCCTAGTTTGGCTATGTAGTCCAAGTCCTGGCTGGGCTCACACTCAAGTCTCCTGTTCCCCACTTCCTGAGTGCTCAGATCACAAGTGTGTGCCGTCACACTTAGTATCCTGTGATATTTTTCTTTTGCAAGATCTTACTTGCCAAAAGCCAGGCTTAGCTTAGCACAGCTGTATAGTCCAGGTTTATGACAATATACCTGCTCCAACCTAAGAAATGGGATTGTAGGTGTAAGCCAAAAGACCTAGCTCTTCTGTTGTTTTGATAGATACACTACGGCTAGCTTGCTAACTGTTGGACTGGAAAAGCTGAACAAGGAAAAGCTCCTTGGACCTATACTTTGTTAAGGAAAGCTCATCTTAGCTGAATTCTCCATAAAATTAAGCCTTGGAACCTCCTCCAAATGAGAACTAAATGTCAACGCATTTTGCGAACTGAAAATATATTCAAAAGCGACTTAGTGTGTTCTAGCAAATGAACCAGGAAAAACACCTTTCTGAATTTCTTTGCCATGTATTTACTAAAGTACTTTTTTCTTCATGAATAATGGTGAATTTTAAGTCTTTTCTGAATCCTTGACTAATTAGTAATTGTTGTGGTTTGGATGAGTATGCACCCATAGGCTCATGCTTAGTCTGGGAAGCATTCACATCTTCATTAGAGGAGGTAGGCCGCTGGGGGTGGGCAGGCCTAGTTTCTGTCTCTCTGCTTGTGGATCAGCACCATGCCTGCCTGCCTGCCGCCACCAAGATCCCTACCGTGATCACAGACTCACCCTCTGAACTGTAAGCAAGCCTCCAATTAAATACTTCCCTTTGTAAGCATTGCATGGGGTGTGACTTTTCACAGCCATTGAATGGTGACTAAGATGATAATGATCCTTTTACTGTTTTTCCATAGCTATTTACTGTTCCAAATGTCAGATTTGGTGGTGGTCGGGGTGGGGTGGGGCAAAGTGTTAGTGAGCCCAAAGCCTCCAACATTCTAGATGGGTGCTCTGCCACTGAGCCACACGCACCTTAGCACACATGCCACACTCACTATATAAACACAAAATTCCCCAAATCTTGTTTTTCTAAGGTGAAGTTGAAAAGGAAATTGCTTTGGGGGACCAAATGTAAGCAATCTTTAGCTAGGAGTCATCACCTCTCACTCAGTGTCAGCTGACCTGAATCAAGACCAGCTAGATTGAGGTCAAAGCATGGGGGTTCCCAAGGAGAGCTTCTCTATATGATGCCACTCAAGACATCATATATGAACCAGCTCAGCCATCCACACCAAAGGCCTATGATGTTTAAAAGAGAATTGCAGGGCTGGAGAGGTGAGAGAATTTGCAGCTGTCATGAGTTCAAATCCTAGTGCCTGTATCCAGCTCCAAGGGACCCAGCATCCCCTTCTGGCCTCCTGATCTTCATGCACACACACACACACACACACACACACAAATAACAACAAACCCCTTAAAAAATAACCGAAGGTTACTTTGGTTATTCTAAAGTGCTAGCTAGCAAGCTTAATATGTATTTGAATCCATTTAAACCTGTTAAGGCAGAACCACAACCAAGGACACAAAATGACAAAAATTAAATCTGTGCTTCTGTAGGGCAAGGCAGAAGGTCATGTCCAGAAATCACCCCAGCCCAACACACTAACACACTGGCTTTTCAAAGGTCTGTTGAAAAAAAGGACATCCGTGAAGATTACGATTTTTCTCACCAAGCGCATTATGTTAGAAAAGAAATGGCCTTCACATCATGGAATGTAAGTCTTTTTATGAAAACACTTGTTTTTGCACAGTAGGAAAGCGTCGGCATGTACAGTACAAAAATAATCACCAACCATAATTATACTGACTCCCTCTCATCAACTGCATACTAAGTGTCTTCCATACAATTTTTTTCCGTATAAAAATACTGGGAAAAACTGATAAATAATGGGTAAGAGAAAGATATTCCTAGGCAATTAGGATTGTTGGGACACTCTGAGGTGTTTGAGCACATAGCCACGGGACATGCCTCCTGACAGTTGCTGCAGGCCAGACGGCTAAAGAAAGCGGAAGTGTCTGGGTAACTTTCCTACTCAAGATGTTGGGTACTAGCCATTCAATACATTTAGCATCTTTGTTGGCTATCTGTGTTTCGTTGTCAATCCCAGACCAAAACCACAAGAACCTTTGGTTGGGTTAAACAATACTGAGCGGTACTGAATACTCTGAAGCTGAACACGGCCACCAGCTGTCACCGTGTATGACGGAAGTCTGAAAACATCCCCCAGGGCGATGCTTGGAGAAGCTGTGTGTGGAGCTCAAGCCAAGAACTTTGACTCCAGAGCGAAAGGCTTAAGGGAGAAACGAACACTCAAAGATGGAGGGGTCTGCTGACGTCGCCCAGCTGCGGATTGACCTTGGCAGAGAGACACTTGCTGGTTTTGGGCTGGAAATATTATTACTCTCTGGAATCGTCCCTGTCCGCCTGCACATCTAACGGCATGAAGCACTCAATTGGGCAATTAACATTCTGTCAAAAGAGAAGAAAAGCAATTAGGAGCAAATACTCTGAGAAAACGGGAGATTTGTGCCACAGGTGCTTTAGAGGAAGGATAACTATCGAGTTTCAAAAGACTGGCAATGTACTGAGCAACAGACAATGCTCGGAAATTTAGTAAACCATAACAAGTTATAATCCATAAGACTTTGTGTATGTAAAAGGCAGGAAGTAAACCTTAGCCATGCAGATGGTGTCTATCTTGTTTGTTTTTGTTTTGTTGAGACAGTATTTCCTGAGCCTGAAGCTCAGTAATTAGACTATGCTAGCTAGCCAGCCCCAGGGACCCCCTATTTCTGCCTCCTCGGTACGGGGATTACAAGAGATTACAAGCACTTGCCACGGTGCCTAGCTCTTTTGCATGGAGTTCCGAGGACTGAACTCAGGTTGTCAGCACCGAGTCATCTCCCCAGCCACAAAAGACTTCTCTCCAATATAAAGAAAATAAATATATCCAAATAAAACTCACTTGGCTCGCTCAAAAGAAAAGCACCCTGCACACAGAACCCCTGCTATGGCCCTGTCAGCGTTCGGGGACGCGTGTGCACTTACGGTGTTTGTTCTCTGGTGGTATCTCTGGGTGTACTGGTTGTAGGTGTGAGCAGTGGTGCCATCGGGGCTGGGTTCGGCGGCCCCGGGTCTGCGGCAATTGTCACAGCGCCAGCCCTGGGGAGGAGGGACATGAAATTTAATGAGGGGTACTCTCATAGCTTAGAGCTTGAGTTGAGGAAACGGGGAGCTTCAATGATGCCTTCATGCATTTGTAACTCTTAGAATATACCTTGGCTTATTACCATATCTTACACGTACAGATCTTGTCTACATGTGCTTTTCTTCTGAAATACCCTCACTCCTTTTCCTATGCAAGCCCTACTCATCTTCCCACCTTCCTCCTCAGTAGGCTTTCCGCTGTAGGTGGAGGATTTCTTACAGCCCTCTGTTGCTCCTAACAGTGACTTGAGAGCATGTGGGCAAATTCCATCATAAGAGACCCACAGGTGAAGAATAACTGGGGAGGAACCACAGAGGACCCAGTGAGGCTCAGGTAGAATTAGAAAACTGGCCATATTCTCTTTTCGGTCCCTTTTAAAATCTTTCTAGCATTGTAGCCTCAGCTCTGGCTCTAGACGGCATGAGAGATGAACCAGGAAGATATGGCAATGGCTCTATGCTTCTTCCTGAGTGTTGCTGGACATGGATTTGCTTTCGACTGCGAGGAGGGAGAGCTGGAGCCGAGTGTGAAAAGTGTCACCATTATCAGGAACCCTAGGGAGAAGGGGAGCGGGCACTAGGGAAGTCATGCAGAGAGGTGCAAACTCTGGCTTGAAGTGGCATCTTTTGCCTAACTTGCATGATAGTGGCACACGCCCAGAGGCAGGTAAAGATCTCTGGGAGTTTGAGGCCAGCCTGGTCTACATAATGAGTTCCAGGATAGCCAATGCTATATACCAGAGAGACCCTGTCTCAAAAACAAATACATGTTAGAACCACTGTCCTATACAATCATTTTAACTATTTTTGACCCATTCCTCCACTTAAGAGCCTATTTCCCATAAGACCCTCTTGCAGAAACAATAAAGGTGCTTTGGTCTAAAACCGTAACAAGCACCACTGTCACGTTTCAGAACTTAGGCTTTACTCAAAGGGCTTCATGTTCATAAGTAACAAGTGATGAAGGGAGACCAAAATCTACTTCCCAGCAAAGTCACTCATTTAGACCATGGTGACTGAGTTTTATGATCTGCTTCTGTAAGTGTGTTTGTCAGAGAGAGAGAGAGCTCCATCCATAAAAAAATGGATAAAATGAGACTGTCAATCCCATAGGCTGCCCAAGGTCTAAGAAGGTTCTGATGGTGCACTCACTCCTTCCTATGGCCAGATTAATTTTCCTTTTCTTAAAAAATTTATAAATATTTTATTTTATAAGTGCTTGCCTGCATGTATGTCTGTGCACCATGTCTACCTGATGCTCAAAGAAGCCAGAAGAGGGCATTAGTCCTCATGGGATTGGTTTTATGGACCTTATGGCTATATGAACCAAGTCCAGGTCCTCCGCCAGAGCAGCAAGAGCGCTTAACCACTGAGCCATCTCGCTGGCTACCAGATTCATTCTTTTTTTTCAACAGCTACTTTCCATTATGCTACTTTTAATCATTGGTGAATGCCAAAAACATTAACCAGTATACTTTACTGTGTATGGGGGCGGGGGGCATAATCCCTCATGCATCAGAATTTGGGGACCTTTTAAGTCAGGCCCTTTATGAAACTCTAATTTTGAAAAAATTAATTACATTTATTCATGTATGTATATGTGCTCACATGTGCTACAAGCATGTGTGAGGATCAAAAGACAATTGTGGAGCCTGTCCTGTCTATTACCTTTTCTTTCTTTCTTTCTTTCTTCTTTTTTGGTTTGTTTGTTGGCTGGTTTTTTGAAACAGGACCCTGGCTGTCCTGGAACTTACTCTATAGACCAGGTTGGCCTTAAACTCACAAAGATCTACTGGCCTCTGCCTCCTGAGTGCTGGGAATAAAGGCATTTGCCACCACACCTGGACTAAGTGATAAGTCATTTTGAAATTTCAAATTTTTCTCTGTTAAAAGACGAGATAGAAATTGTTGTTATATTACTGAAGACGGGCATATATTTGAAATGGCTGAGAATTCCTGGCTTATGTAGTGAACCTTCCCAGCCCCTCAGAATTCTCTCCCTCCTCCAATCTTATTCCTTACCAGAAGATTCCAGGAGGAGGACCACCTCACTGGGAACCACTTGAAGCAGCTCTTCTTGGGCAGGTAGCAGGCTGTCTCTGTTTTTTTGTTCCCCACTTACTGTTCGCCATCCTCAACCCAGGGTGACTTAAGTTTCTCTCTCCTATGAAGCCTTCTTGCTGATCCCTGCCCATCCAGAGCTGTACTTAGTCAGACTCTCTCCTGTGATTAGCTTGGCTTGGCGGCGTATGCTAATTTAATGTCTCCAAGTACATCGTTAAGAGCCAGGGCCACTTCTTGTTCCCTGTTTGCCCATTATTACTTAGCTCAGTATTAGAGTGATAATAAGGGATCTATTTTTAGGTTGAGCAAGGGCATGAAAACAGTGGCATTTTTCTTAGATCAAGGTATTATTAAAAATGTGAACAGCACTGCCACAGAGATGCTAGCAGTCCATCAGCACAGAGCTGGGGGCTGAGTGCTGAAGTTCAGGTGAGGACAAACAGGACAGCCTGAGAGGTTTTAGTCACTGGTGCGGGTAAGGAGGGACATAGCCATCTTAGGGACCGTCATATGAAGCAAGGCACAGCTATGCTCATAGGACATCCATGTTGGAGCCTCCTCTGCGCTTTACCTAATCACTATCAGTCTTACCCGTTGGCCCCCGAAACACGTGCAGGAGCAAATGGCTCCGAGATACTCCTTCTGCCACTGTTCTCCGACATGGTACGTCTTCCCATCGTCATAACACGTTGCCTCATCTGCATGTGGGCACAAGCCGGAAACAGTTGTAAGACCAAGAAGAATCATGGAGACTCATGCAGAACAATCACGCCCTAGACTTGCCTGAGCATGGGCCAACTTAGGTGAACCATAAAGAGATCTTCCAAAGCCTTGGTATGGTAGGCCAGATGGAAAGACAGAAGTCATGTTTTAAAAGCTGAGTCTACTTATAACACTCCACTACAGATGATCAAAGTGCTCAGGCTATTAGAGGGCTAATGTGCTCTGATGTAACGTTCAGTCATGAGCCATTCACTTTTCAAACATGCTACTGATTTCTCAGCCATAAGACTGACAAACCCACTGTGTCCAGCCCATCCTGTTTTGGCTCAGTTAGGGTCTCAAAACCATTATTAGGGTAACGTACGTGGATCACACTTGAATTCTCCCTTTCCATTGCCGAGGCACGTGCAGCTCATCCGCTGGCCATTTTCTCCCTGGCGATCCCACTTCTCTCCAATCTTGTAGTTCACACCGTTGTCATGACACCATTCTGTAAGGCAGGGACATCACAGGCAAAGAGTCACTTGTGTTCTGACTCACATGACAGGCAGAACACCCGGGCAGGACATCAGGAGTGGGAAGTCAAAGTCAAAGGTCACAGTCTCTATGATGGACCATTTCTTCATCATACCATTTAATGTTTTCCAGGCCAGTGTTAAGACTTAACACTACTACCAAAATCATTTCATAGGACTAATCAGTGATTCATTTGGTTCTGAAATGGGACTGGAAAAGTAAATACATATATATTTGGGGGGTTGCAGAGATCCTAGATACATATAGTTCAATTAAACATTAAAGAAAGGCTGGGGCATGCTGGTGCATGACTTTAATCCCAGCACTTGGGAAGAAGAGGCAGATCTCTGTAACTTCCAGGCTAGCCTGGTCTACAATGTGAGTCCAGGACAGCCAGGGCTACATAAAGAAATCTTGTCTTGGAAAAACCAAAACCAAACAAACAAAACCGTAAAGAGAGAACAGCTGGTGTCTACCTGTTATCATGTAGGTCATATAAACAAAAATTGAACAAATATAACAACCAAAATAATGACAATCAATAAATTAGGCCTAACAAAAGATGAGTTCTAAGAAGTATCTAGTCACCAGGAGCTGTGTCTAATGTCATATAAGATGCCTTTTAATCGCTCTGATTTATACCAAACAGAATCCACTTAACACACTTAGATAATGCAGTGTTTCTTCCACTTTATCAACAAATGCAGCCTTCCTTGAATGATAAGCAAAAATTATGACAGTTATGACCTTTTCAGCAAAGAACGTTGAGCCAAGGGCTCACAGGTAAAATTATTGTATACCTCCACAATTGCAATCAAGTACTGACTCGTTAAAAGCACACAGACTCCAACATAGTTTGTTCTCAGAACTGAAAGACCACCTAGTCAATGCCAAGAGTTATCCCTTCAACCCAGGACAGTGGACAGTCCACTGTGCTCCGTCCAAGCTCGGAAGTCTACGGCCACTGCAAACTTCTTGATTTTAAACTTTCAGTGTGGAGTTAGCTATTTCATGTTAAGGAAAATGTTTCACAGAAAATTTTAGAGAGCTGCTAAATGTCACTTCATGTAATATGGGTCCTATAATTAGCCATAGGCTTGTGCTTATGAGGTAATGATTAACACAGAAAGAGATAAACTTCCAATAATAAGTATACCTCCAAAAACAAAGAATAAATGAATGGTTATACACTCCAATACTAAAGCTTTAGGATTTTTTCATAAAAAAAAATCAACCTTTTTAAAATTTGAAAATTAAGTATTTTCCAGTGAAAGTTGATTTTAACATTTTCATTACATTTATTGATTTTCATGTGTGTGAATGAATGTGTCTGTACATATGGGCATTAGTGTCCCACAGTGCATATGTAGAGGTCAAAGGGCAATTTGTGGGAGCTGGTACCATGTGGGTTCCAGGGATGGGATGGAACTCTGGTCATCAGGCTCGCCATCACCAACTTACCAGCTCTGAACTTGATTGTTAAGTGTTAAGTGCATTACCAAGACATTTTTCTCTATATTACTAGCAATGTTTGTCTCTGTGTATGTGTGTGTATGAGTGTGCATGAGTGTGTACAGGCATGTATTACTATACAAGTATATCTGGTTATGTTAAGCAAAATAGTGTTTGTGAGTTAAATGCTCCTCTCTGTCCTTAGTCAACAATAAAGACTGAAAGGAATTTGGATTTTATGACTGCCTGTCTTATATCATCTCAGTTAGACCAAACTCTAATGAGATTGTTAATTTCACTAATTTAGATATAACTAAACATTTCAAAAAGTGTATCACCACTACACACATATTTTTATTGATTGGTTGGATTAGCACACGACTCTTGAGATGCAGTAATATTCAACAAGTAAAATTTCCCATCATCCTTCTATGATGCAAAATGTTACTTTGAGTCAAACAGTATAGTTCTGTTTGCATCATGTTTGGAAGAGCCTGCGACTGCCAAACATGCTTCCATGGCCAATTAGCGAAAATGCATGAGACTAGAAGACATGGAGGGATAAGCAGATGGACAAAGCAAGCTACTCACTAGATGAATCGCATCTGAAATGACCGCTACCAAAGCCCAAGCACTGGCATGTGAGCTTAAAGCCAGAGTCAGACAGTCGCTCCCATTCTTCTCCAATGGCGTAATGGGAAACCGTGTAAGGGTCAAAGCAGGAATCATCCGTGGGTTGGTTCAGGCCTTCACTGACTATGAACAAAAGGAGTAAGGGGGAAAAAGAGGAAAATACATTTTTATTGATAGTTTTGGACCATAAGAAGAAACATACGTACTGTATACCATGACCTAATCTAGTAGCACTAAGAGCACAGATATTCTTTCTCATCAGCAATGCTTTGATGTAGCCAGTGGCCACTTGCCACAGCAGGGTTAACATAATCCATCTTCTTTCATTCCTGTCTTCTGTTTCAAAATGTGAGCTTTTCCAGGAAATCTACTACTCGTGACATGAAACAGATCTTCAGACATTTTAACTAGTTAAGAATGTGGGCAGTGATGCTTCTCCAAGAAACCTGAGTATCTTTGAGCTAATTAACATTTCTCTGCCTCTCTTTCCTCATCTATAACATGGGGCTAATAATATAACTATCCCTTCCTCTCATTAGGATCTCATAGAGGCTACTTGAGACCAGGAAATCAAATCTATGGCTTATCATCAAGATGCAGAAATTACTCAACTATTGCTAGTGAGTAATTAACAATCATTGTTAGATAACATTCCTTGCTTATACTAAAAATAGTCTTAACATTTTTACATAACATTATAATGTAATCTGCACTTACATTATAGCATTTTTTTTTACAGTTACTATAAAACTAAGTAAAACCAGACTTTCCAATGAAGAGACAGTACGTAAAAATCTCAGTCCCTTTACCAAGATTTCATCCCTCCATTTTAGAAATTTTTATTTTAAGGATTAAAAACCTTAAAAATTATTTTTAAAGAATAAAAAATAATCTGTGTAGGGGCCACAGAGGTGGCTCTGTGGCTAGGAGCAATGTCTGCTCCTCCAGGGAACCTGGCTAAGGTTCTTAGCACCCACGTGCGGTCTCAAAGCTATCTGTAGTAACTCCAGTCTCAGGGCATTTGACGCATCATTTGTGTTCCTTGGGCACCAAGCATGTCCATTGTACACAGAAACATGTACAGGTAAAACATCCATTCCCATGTATAATGAATAAATAAATAAATAAATAAATAAATAAATAAATAAGTAAGTAAATATAATTTGCATAAATGAAGCACACCCCAGGTTATTCTCGAAATGTTAAATCAGCTAACTTACTATGACTCTTAAATCCCTCATGTGGATATTTCTTTTAATAGCATAAAAATCGAAAGTGCAAATGCAATCCATATTTGAAATGCCTAATATTTCAAAAGCCACCATCCTGGAAGGACTAGAATGTCCGAAATGTTTTAAAACTGAGAGAGAGCCTGGTAACTAAGGATACTGATGGAGTAAGGGGATGGAGGAGAACAAGGGGTCTGGAGCTCATCGATGGGGAGTCACCATTTTAAAACTACCCAGGAGTTTAAATTCTGCCCTGACATTATGGAGCCTGAGCTACATAGCAGGTTTTAGTCCATCACAGACTATACAGTCAAATTTTGTCTAAAACACACATACACACCCATCTTCAAGAAAACAATATGGAAAAAACCGACAAAAACCATGTGCTTTTGAAAAAAAAAAAGTCCGTTCATGTGGTATTTTACTAGTGAGACTACAAAACCCAAATGCTAATTACTATGGATGTAATACAGACGGTCGGCCCACTTCTCCATGGCCAGACGTGCAACTGCTTAATTTACAACTGAAATAGCAGTCTTCTCTCTGAGGAAGGAAACCAAAAGGAAGCAACTGGCCCTGTGCATAAGTCCTGCTTCCTGGAAGAAGTTGGGACTTAGCCCTGATAGTGTAAGAAGACTTGGGATTCACAATTTCAGTTACTCCCTAAATCGTGTTCCTTGGTGAATCTTTAGCTACTGCAACTTAAAATGGCACACTGTTGGCTTCAAAAGGTTTCCCAGAGGATACACAGAAAACCCAAGGGTCATCCAACCTTTATTTAGATTTTTCACAATTACAGTTATTTAGCCTTTATTGAGATGTTGCATGGTGGTCACTGAAGCTTTATTATAAAGATTTTGCATGAGGGTCATTTAATCTTTATTAAGATTTTGCATGGGGGTTATTTAATCTTTATTAAGATCTTGCCTGTATGTAACACAGAATGAGTATTAAGACACATATAAAGAGGCTGGAGAGATGGCTCAGGAGTTAAGAGCAATGGTTACTCTTCTAGAGGACCTGGCATAGGTTCTAGCACCCACATGGTAACTAGCAACCATCTGTGACTCCAGTTCCAGAGGATCTGGTGCCCTCTTCTGGCATCTCCGTGGATGCTGCATGCATGTTGCACACAGACATACACACAGGCAAAACACCCATTAAATTAAAATAAGCAAATCTAAAAAGAAGAAAACAAAGAACCATAAAAAACTGAAGTTTGGAATAGGGAGCTCTTTGGAAAGAAAGGGGCAACGCTGGTAACGTTTTACATGAGGAACAAAACCTAAGCCATCACTTAACATTGCGGAGGAGGACTATGCTTAGGTATTCTGTTCGGGTTAGGAACGTAAGCGGACCACAGTATGGGATAAGAGACTAGTAAAAGGTATCCAGAAGCCATTGCCTCTATCAACTAGATACTCAATAAGAGGAACAAAGGAAATCGGACTGAATAATATTAACGTCCTTTCCAGGC
The DNA here is from genome assembly GCA_028658305.1 of Pachyuromys duprasi. NCBI lineage: Eukaryota > Metazoa > Chordata > Mammalia > Rodentia > Muridae > Pachyuromys > Pachyuromys duprasi. Next base: position 50,640,922 of record CM053751.1, read on the forward strand.
CTGTCATCCTGTCGATTATACATTGTGTGTATAATTGCATAAGGGGACATTTTCTGCTGTTGTGTAGTCACAGACAAGGAACAATGGACAGAGCCTCCTCTGCGGTGGTCCAGCGGGAAGCACGTGCCTGCACAGGACAGCAATGTACCTACCAGTGTTGCCAACCGTAATAACTTCTTCCCGAACCTTGTGCCTCCTCTGGTTTTGCAGCGCCTCCACTATGATGTTGTAGGTGACGCCTCTGGTAAGGCCAGTCAGAGTCGCACTGGTCGAAGTTCCAGGAACTTGGAACTGTGCGCCCGAAGAGGGGAGAAAGCATTACTGTGACAAACAGGCCTGAGTTCTCCTATTCTATTAATAACCCTCCCTGTTTAAAAACAAAAAAAAAAGAAGCTGGGAGGGAGAGGCAGGAGGATCTCTGTGAGTTTGAGACCAGCCTGGTCTACAAAGTGATTCCAGGACAGCCAAGGCTACACAGAGAAACCCTGTCTCAAAAACAAACAAAAACAAAAGGAGAGAAAGCAGGGGGGGGGGGGGGAGAGGATCCTCACCCAGTCAGGAGGAGGTCTTAAATGAGTGCAAAGAGCGAACATTTCTGCTAGATCTTTCTACCTAGGTGTTTCCACAATTACCAGAAGCCCTTGGCTATACCAGCCTCCTCTGAGTCCTGTAGCTCACTGGAACTCCTGCCAAACCCCACACCCTTTCATAAACTTGAGCACCATGGAAGATAAGCGCATTCCATGCAAGGTGCCATCACAGCACAACTTGGATCTTCCTAAAAACACTGGCACATCCCCTGACTCAAGTTTCTGAGCTAATAAATGTCTTACAGTACAGTCCATTTTTAAGTTTCTGCCATTTTCTAAAAATAACACAATAAAAATTGATTCTTGCACCAGTGGGACAAATTAAAGAACAGAGTTTTGGAGAAGCTATCTCTCATAACAGCTGGTACCCGAAGGTTCACCTAATCTTCCTAGACACAAAATAGATAATGTGACCCTTCAAGGACAGACACCAGGGGTGGCATTTCCAACTTCATATAAATATTTCTTCCGTTTTTTTCCTTTTCCCTAAGATCATCTTTTTATCTATCTCATTAAGTAGCCTCCGGTGTATGAGAATAATAAAAATAATTTCATTCTCTCTATTGAGTCAAACTCGGTGACACTGTCCGGCTTAAGCTCCAGAGCCACGATGAGATAAGAAAACAGCCCCGAGAGCTATAACATCTGTCCCGGGAGAGTAGACACCTGACATAAGAGCTTTGATGAATTCTGTTTGCTTCCTTTGTGGATGACACAGTTACAAATTAAGGGGTTGGGGGAGAAAATTAGTCACCTGTAAGGGCTCCTCATCGGTGCCAACGGGATGACATGAAATGATGTACTCAGAACTCTCCTGGAATGGCGGCCAAGAGATGGTTGTTTGTGAGAGAGCTTCTTGTCCTGTAGAGGCATTTGGATTGAGGCCCGGAACATGAGGGTAGAGGTGGTAGTCTACGTCACCCCTGGGAACATGAACCTCCTCATCTACATTCGGCAGGTATGGTCTTGGCCTAAGCCTGACGGGGGTGGCCGCCGTAGGTGGTGTGGTCCGCCTAAAGCCATGTTCCTCAAAGATCATTTGTTGCCCAACACTGGGTTGTTGGTAGGTTGTGCCAGGAAGTTGAATACCATTTTCGGTGTCATACCCAGGGTTGGTGATGAAAGGGGTCTTTTGAACTGTGGTGGGAACATCCAAGATCTCAGGTCCATGAAGATTGGGGTGTGGAAGGGTAACCAGTTGGGGAAGCTCATCTAGCCAAGAGAGGTTAGAGCCAAAAAAGCAAAGCGCATTAAGCTTAAGGAAGAAGCAACAATCTCAGTCAATCCAGGCAACAACTGTACATCAACCCGATCAAGGCTCATAGACAACAGCAGTTCTCAGATCACAAAACACTTTCTAGAAAGAAATCTGGATTTTTTTCCCTCACAGATTTCTTTATAGTTTAGACAGGAAAAAATGTTAGTATAACTTCTCATACAGACAAAGCTTTGAACCGCTGAGCCCCACAGAAAGCCACTTCTGCTCCGATTAAGCCTTTGCAACTGAAATATTTGATTTGAAGTTTAAGAAACCAAATAATAAATCAAGACAAATAGGAAGGGTCTTACTCGTACTATTAAAAAGCTCCCTGCCCCCATTCAAACTATCTAGTTTGAATTTCTAACAGTGAATGAGGCTTTTTAGATTGAAGAAAAATAAACAAATCAGACATCTTTAGAGCATGTTAGGTGATTCCTGTCAGAGAGTACGATATATAAGCCATACTGCTAGAAAAAAAAAAATAGATAACCTATGAGAAACGTGTCGAAATGTAGTAGGAAACTTCACCCTGCAAAGCAACCGTGGGTTATGAGTCTTTACCTGTCTTTTTCCTCCCAATCAGAGCCTCACTCTTCTGGTTGTTCCTCAGGGCGATGACATAGATGGTGTACTCGGTGCCTGGCTCCAGACCTGACGGGGAACACAGGCGTGTCACCGCGTTGGCAGGCATGGCCAGCCAAGCAGCAGTCATTGGCTCAGCAGAGAGAGGCTTTGCTCCCAGCTGTGTGAAGTCTTAAAAGGTGAGATCAGCTCTGCTTGTGTCTACACTCACAGACTGCACATGAAGGCCACTCAGCCGGCTAATCATTTTACAATCACAGCTGACGCTTGAGCGAGCCGCTTCACGATAACCTTCCTGGAGGATTCTTTCAGCCTGTAGATAACCTATCAGTACTGCATACCACCCCTGGCATACACATTTGGGAGAGATCACCATGGACTCCAGACTTCTGTTTAATCACTTTCAATGACAGAACAAAAATTAGTGTTCGGCTCATATTTTCCCATACCAGATTCTATTTTCTTGTGCAGCAAAGAAGCTGTGACTTCCTGATATCTGTGTCCTACAGGGTTTTCAACATCCATGCAATACTATACGTACAATTTAGCTTATTTGGGGGGGGGGTAAAGGACAAAATAATGAAGAAATGAGCGAATTTATATCACAGAGTAATACATCATAGTGTGCGATGTGACGGCATTGAAATTACATGCTCAGACACTTACACCTTGTGAGTAGGCTACTTGTCCCTGAAGAGAAGAATGCCTTCATTCTCATAAAATAGCATCAAGACACAACTGGGGAGTATTATGGATTTTGGGCTTCTATGATTAAGGAGGAAAACCACAGCACTGAAGCAATACCAGTAATGGTGGCCTCTGTGACACCAGGGCGGGGCCGAGGGACCACTTCTCTGGGAGGAGATCCGGGCTTCTCATACTTGATGATGTAGCCAGTAATCCTGGCACGGGGCGCCTGCCACGATACTAGCAAGGAATTGGGTGTGGTGGTCAGGAACCGCAGGTTGGATGGCGCATCAATGGCTGAAAGCAAACAAAATGGCCCCTTAGAAAGTGAATGGCCCTGAAGCTATTCTCACGGTAGCACCCAGCCAGCCCTAGCAAACAGAGCAGAGAGGGAACCTGAGAGTCCCAGGAGCTGTAAAATCCCAGGTCCCTAACTGTTTCTAAAGTTTACACAGCCGATTACAATCTGCATCAGCTGATTCTTTCTTAACCGAAAGTGTAGTTACCGGTGGAGGCATCAATGACCACAGGGGAGCTCCGGGCATTGTCATTCAGAGTGTACAGGTGGATCTTGTAGTCGGTGCCTGGCTGTAAACCTGGAATTTAAAGAGACACGCCTTTTAGCCATGCCTGTGTTACTAAATAAGTGCGTTAAGTTCTCATGCTTGCCTGTAATTTCTTCTACTCTACTATGGCATATTTTTGTAGGCGACCGAAGCAGTTTACAGGGGACCAGGAAAGTGAATGAGAAACCTTCCTCAAAAGCAAGTCACTTATGTCCTGATATTGAGTTATCTCTGATCACAACTTCTACCTGTATTATAGTGCTGTTTGTAGCTACAATTATCATTATTTTTTAAAATCTAGTCATGCTAATACTAATACCTATGCACTACTATTTTGTATCTTTTTGTTTTCAGTATTAACTTTAAAAAAATAGGGTTTCATTCACTATGTCTGGTCTCAAACTCATATCCTCCTGCACTCAGGTGTGTGTTTTTCCATTAAACAAGAAATGAGCATGTTATGAAACAACAGATTTGATGAGTGAAATTTATAGGTCAAACGAAAGTCAGGAAATCAAAAGGTCATGCAATGGCAATCAGATTTTCAAATTGTGTTCTCATAAACTACTAGCCATGGAATAACTAATAAGCTACACAGTCAGACTGCTGAGTGCACCAACCTGTAATGGTGTAGCTTCTGACATCAGGGCTGATGGTCCTCTGAACTGGGGTCTGGCCGTTGGCTGGGATGGCATCGACCTGGAAGCCAGTGATGGTCTCGGTCTTTGTTCTCCAGCTAATAGTGATGGTGGTCTCCGTAGCGTCCGTCACACGGGCCCTTCTCGGAGGGCTGACGTCTGTGCAGAAGCACACTGGAGATTAGTGCATGCTTGGCTCATACATGTAAGGTTTTGATATTTTAAGACATGTCCTCATTATCCAAATACATTCATGTCCAGAAATACACTGACTAATAACGTGTAGGTTCATCCCCATTTGATATCGGGAAGGTTGATTGACAGTTTTTAGGAAAAATGAAAATAGTCACTTCTCATGTCTTTCCTTTGAAGAAACTGAAAAGCCTTATGAATAATACTACCAGTGGTTCCCAGGCCTGACTCTGTAGTATCTAGAAATACTTTGAACAAGGGTTGCAATGATTAATTTACTGCGCTGTGAAAATGTGTGGTAGGAATAATAACATAGTCAATTAGTAATGATCCGTGTGTGGCCAGCAGTATTCTGTCACTTCTGTAAGGCTTCATGTCTTCATCATTCCATAGATGATTAAAACATAAACTTACTGATAAAGCAGAGAACTAGACCATAGACCTAATTTAGCTCCATATTTCCTAGGGCGAAAGCCACTGCTTCCTCCCCACACTGAACTCTAGGAATAGAGACCCTCAGCAGCAGAGCATAAGCCAGCTATGGGCTTCAGCCAGTCGGCACCAGCGTAACACAGTGACGCGATTCCGTTTCGTTCCAGTGGGCCATTTTCTGTATGGCATACGAAGTGGATGGCATCAAAATGGTAAGCTATTATATGAGTTTCCAAATTCTACTGTTGAGTTAGTGGTTCGATTTAAAGATCACTCACCGACCTTTCATTTTTACTTACATTCAGTTTGTCAATATTAAAACATTTCATCACTTACTCTCAAGAGTTGTGACAACTCCCTGTGCTGGTCTGCTCGTCAATGTGTCCTTGAGAGCGTAGACACTGACTTCATATTTGGTGGCCACCTAGAAATAAGGGCATGAGGAACCTGGGTAATGGTGTTGCATGAAGCCTAGAGAGCTCTGGCCAAGCAACAGAGAAACATGGTTATCATAAAAGGTGATGCGCATAACCCGGCAAACCCCAACACTTCAAATTCCCAGATTAACTTCACTTTTACCTATGATTAAAAACATGTTTAAACTAAATAAATTTTAAAATGTTCTCAGGGGTTAGGGCTGAGCAATCCGCAAGTGGTAATAAAAAATATAAAAGATCAGTATCAGCCCTTTTTTCCCCCAGCTCTTATGATCTTACAGGCATGTCATGTTTTGTTTTTTTCTGATGACAAAGAGAGGAGACATAGTTTCTATTCCTGTCTCTCAACCCTCTTCTGCTGCTTCCCTTGGAACTGGTCTTGAGTTAAGATGTGCATTAGGCCCTTAGAATCCTAGCTGGTTCCTACAGATTTAGAAAGGGTTTTTAAATGTTATTTGTTTGTTTGTTGGAGACAGCCTCGCTCTGTAGCTCTGGCTGTCCTGGAACTCACTCTGCAGACCAGGCTGGCCTCAAACTCAGAGATCCACCTGACTCTGCCACCCTAATACTAAGGTTGAAGGCATATGCCACCACACCTGGCTGATTTTTATATCTTCTAATTAGGGTGGTGTCAAGTTAAGCTGGTACTAAGTGGAGAATGCTTCTTGCAACTCATTAAAGCTGTAAGTTTAGCCAGTGGATATATAAATTGGCCCCTACAGAATGCAACCTTTTAAAACAAGCAGAATACTTCTGTCAAAGAACTATATAAAATCCAAAGCTATTCCTAACATTCAAAGCCAATAGTCATGTTAGGTTATCTAGAAAATCCTAGATCAACACTAACAACTTCTATTGTGATTTATAAGAAAATCATTTGATGATAGAAGGAAAGGACATTAGGTTTATTATGGATTACCCTTCTACTACCCGATGAACTCCATGAAATGACCTACTCCCTGATTCCAGGGATGGAAGCTCACTTCTTACCATAAGCCCTGATACAATCACAGATGAGCTGTCTGGAGAAAGGTTGATTTCCTTCATTGGTCCTGTCTTCTCCTTTGGGGTCACCCGTACTCGATAGCCAGTGAGTTGAACATTGGGTGCTGTCCACTGGGCACTCAAGCTGGTGGGTGTCACCTGAGTGAACTTCAGGTTGGTTGGAGCAGGAATAGCTGTGAGAGCGGTCATTGGTTACAAGGTTATCTTATAGGGAATGAGGAAAATGGAAAAATAAAGCAAATTTTAAGAAGTGGAATGGATTGGTCTAGTAGGGACTGGTGGGCTCCCTGGCCCAGCAGGGAGTCAGCACAGACACATAATACAAAAGGATACAAAGGTGTGTTTTAATACCAGCAATTCTCAGAATCCCTGGAAACGCCTGGGCAAATGCCACCACTCAAAAGAGACTTTGGGTCTTATCTCCCACCCCTTTGAAAACCCAAGAGTCGAATTACCATATTGGTCATTAGAATTGATTTTTTTTTCATTTGTGCAAAAAAGATGAGCAATGGCCCTTTTTCTATATAAATTATCTTTGTATGGGAAACCATTTCACAGAGTATTTCATCCTAGAGATAGAATTATGTTTTTATTGTCTCTTTTATTTGGGAACCCATGGCAGATATCACTGCTAAATTTGAAGTATTCTCTGCAGTGCAGCGTAAGAAGAAAATTGGTTCACGATTAGAGGCAGGAAAGAGAAGCAAGGAGCAGTAACACAGACTGTCGCCTCTACACGCTTTGAGCATTCCAACCCTACTCCGTAAGGAAAGCACAAAAGGACAAAGTATTGTAGGAGGCACTTGCCCTGATGACTTTGTCCTCAGCATCTGGATCAGACAGAATCCTTTAAGCAAAAGAAGCCCCAGCATAGGATAACTAGCCAGGGGAGACCTTCCCCATGTGTTCTTAGATCATGCACAGGGAAATGCCTGGCTTAGGGTCATTTCTCAGAGTAAGCTTTATGATCCTACATTTCTTTTCTTCATGTGTGGAGAGGAAGGGTAACCACAGAGGTGTGTCATTTAGGAAATAATTTACAATTCAGTATCTTCTTCAAATGCCTTGATTTATAATATATAATATATATGTACACATACATATATGTGTACATATGTTAAGCTACTTCAAATTTCTTTTCTTCTTTTTTTTTCTTTTTGTTTTTTTGTTTCGTTTTGTTTTTTCAAGACAGAGTTACTCTGTGTATCCCTGGCTGTCCTGGACTCACTTTGTAGACCATGCTGGCCCCAAAATCACAAAGATCCATCTGCCTCTGTCTCCCTGAGTGCTGGGATTACAGGCATGTGCCATCATGCCCGGCTCAAATTTCTTTTCACTAGACTTAACTAACTAAATATCACCTAACTCTTGTTTGTTACCATTCCTCATTAAAGAGGACCCTTCCTAAGAGTCTGAGGGCATTTGTCTACTGTCCCTTACGTGGGAACCAATAGCTCAGTAAAGTATAACGTCAGCAAGGCATAAAGCCACTGCTCCCGTAAGCACCCAGGCGGTGCAGTTCACGATATACCTGTGGACTGGACTCCAATCAGGGGCTGGCTCTCCATATCATCATGCAAGGCAACCACACTGACTGTGTACTCAGAGCCTGGCCTGAGGCCCTTCAGCTCTGCAGTGTCGTCTTCACCATCAGGTGCAGGGAAAAGCTCATGGATTCCATCCTCAGGGCTTGAGTAGGTCACCCTGTACCTGGAAACTTGCCCCTGTGGGCTTTCCCAAGCAATTTTGATGGAATCAACATCCACGTCAGTGAATGCCAGTCCTTTAGGGCGGTCAATGTCTGTTAGGCAAATTAACGGTAAGAGGTTATGTGAAAAGCAAGTTGTGAAACAGGCATATTTTTTATACCGTGCAAAGCAGTTCTACAGATAACCATTTTCCTTGAATTAAACTCCAATTATCACACTGTTAAGATAGTTACTTGACATTTGCTTAAGAGGCTTTTTTTTTTTTGGTTTTGAAGTTTAAGAGTATTTATTGTCACATTACTTATTAAAACACAGGTGTGCGTGAGCTGTGTAGGCACCCTGCAAAAATCTCCACATAGGAAATTTAGTTTCGTTTGTATGAATTTAAAGACATTCTAGATTTGATTTTGCAATGTGATGTTAGTCTCATAGACCTGGATTTTCTATGTCTTGGAAATGGTAAAGTTGATTTTCAGTGTTCAGTGTTCAGCAGTGTAGACTGCTATAATTTTTCTCAGATTCTTCTTTTCCCTCTATTAACTATTTATATTAAAACGCTGGGGTTAGAGAGATAGCTCATAGGTTGAGAGCACTGGATGCTCTTCCAGAGGTCCTGAGTTCAATTCCCAGCAACCACATGGTAGCTCACAACCACCTATGATGAGATCTGGAGCCCTCTTCTGGCATGCAGATGTACATGCAAGCAGAACATTGTTTACATAATAAATAAATCTTTAAAAAAAATAATAAAATAAAATGCTGATCCTGCCATGCCCTCTGAACATTGCCGCCTCACAGAGCATACTTCAGTCAACTTTACCATCCAGTCGTAGAAAACGTAGGTCCTAGAGAAATATTTCAGATTTGCTAAAGGCAAAATAAGATTTTGCTGAGGCTACTTGAGCAAAGGAGATTCAAAGCAGAGCAGCTGTTGGTGGCATCACTACAGTGGTCTTCCCTGAAAGCTCCCTGTGTGGCACCAAGAAGAAAAAATTCTATTTGCCAAGGGCTCATATCAAGATAGGAACCAACCAACACGCTGCCATTCCTTGTATATAATGGCAGAAGACGTGCTGGGGCCTCCAGACGCCCAAGAACAAAATGACTTTGGAAGTAGCAACTGAGCATTGGTTACGTACTGGTTACTGCAGTTTCAACCAGGGGCTGGCTTTCTCCATTCTGATTCTGAGCGTAGACACTAACCACATACTCCACTGTGGGTTGCAAGCCTTCAATGGTCATTTCTGTTTGATCTGCAAAGGAAGGAGAAGCAATTGTAGGTCTATAAAGCCACCCAAGCTTAACGAAAAGCAGATGTTAAACCTATGATTTTCATCAGCAGAATAATCATGAAACACCTATTCCTCTTGGGAAAACCTATTCATTGCTAACAAAACTGGGGCTGAGGAATATGGTTTACTTGGTAAAGTGTTGTCTCGCACAAAGAAACCTAGGCTTTGCTACCCAGTAGCATAGTAAACGTTATGCCTATAGTACTAGCACTTAGGAGATAAACAAGAGGATCGGAAATTTCAGGTCATCCTTGCCTACATAGCGCATTCAAGGCTAGCATAGACTTCATGAGACACTGTCTCAAAAAAAAAAAAGGAAAAAATTTTAGCATACTGTCATAAAATCATATTCAACGTAACATGATGCTCCCCAAAATTAATGAGGCTAGTCTTGGAGAAAAAAAAAGAAAGAAAGAAATTAACTTTGACCTTAAGAAACTGCCTTGAGATCATAATCCTGCAAACCATTTCATATAATAAAAGCATCAGATCTAGAAGGATCCCCAATGTCAGTCCATTCTTCTCTTTCTGATGACTAAAGATTTAAGTAGTGTCCATACTATATACAAAACTGTATTAAAAACAAAAACAGAAAAACATGGATACTAAAAGTTGGTCTGTGACATGAGCTGGCAACAAACAGTCTATGAACAGAAGAACCATCACACGTTCCATACAGGCCACGTACTTAGAGTGAAAATATCTAAGCTCCTATTGTCTTTATCTTGCTGGAAGCCTGATGTGCTTACCTGGACCAGCAGTTTTAGTTTTTGATGGCCCTACGCCATTCTTGGGAGTGGTGGTAACCCTGTAACCGGTCACAGGAGAACTTGAAGGCAGCCACCTGACACTAATGCTGTTGTCCTGAACATCTGTCACCTGCATCTGGGATGGCTTGTCGATTTCTGTAAGTTAAAAAAAGAAAATAGAAACCAGTGAAGTGCCAGTGTTTGAGGGCAGGATTGGACAAGCCCTTGTCTTCAGTTCTAGAGTGTGCGCAACTGATCTTTTGCTTCCATTAATGTACTGCACGTGTTCCTTTTGACAAGACTGAAGGATTGGCTTCAAGAAGGAAAAGTGGGCATCCAGACACTATCACAACTGTTTTCAACATGATTGTTTTATCCCACAAACAAAACCACCTCATTTCAGGCAGGCCTCTGTCTTCCACTCCATCGGCTCATCCTGTCCGTTTTCTACAGATTATTTATGAATACACTCTATGGCATACGTCTACCGCAGATGCATGGGGCATAGCAGTAGTTAAAAACACAGACAAAAACGTCTGCTCGAGATCTTCTTTGTACATTTGTATCATCATTCTATCACTTATGGGTGGTGTTAGCTATAGGCTTTTGTCTTATTAAGAATACAAATCAGGATCGAGAGTACAGTTCAGGGATACAACACTTGTTTACCGTCTGTGCAATGCTGGATTTAATCCCCAGAACCCACAAAACTAAAGGAAAGTCAATTTCACAGTGAAGAAAACACTTTGGGAGAATACTGTGATAATCATCTCCATAAATAACCCCGTGTCACGCCAGAAGAGAAGTTTGTACCTGTTTGGTAATTGATGGAAATTGGTTTGCTACTGGCTGGACTGTCCCCTCGGCCAGTGACAGCATACAGGGTGATGGTGTAGTCTGCTCCGGGTTTAATATTGTTGATGGTGGCTGTGGACTTGCTCCCGGGCACAGTGAACTCCTGCACAGGGCTGTTTCCTCCTGTAGGAAAAGGGGTGAGTGGGGAATTTGAGGAGCCAGGAGTTACTCCAACACTAATAACACATTGGAAGCAGTATGTAAATCGTGTTGCTTGCAGAGTCCCTGGTGAAGGCCTGCTGCTTTAATTCTGCCCGAAGAGGCAGGTGTATTTATGCATATAGGAAGCCCTGGCAAGTACATAAAAAACGGGGAGAACTCTCAAGCTAATGTCATTTTAGCATCCCTGGGTGAAAATGTCACTGACTTGTAGATTAACAGGCAAAAGGGGAAGAGATTCCCCAGGAATGAATGAGCTCCCAAGTTGATGATAAAATGCCAAGTAGTCGACCTTGAAATCACGTTTATATAAGCAACACTAAACAGACTCGGTAGGTTGTATTTATACATGTTTTGGGAGTGTGCATGCGTGTGCATGTGTAAAAAGAAAAAGAGGCCAAGAAAATGGGAAGAAGTGGGAGAGGAAAGGGAAGGAAGAAATAATGTAATTATACTTTATTAACTTTTCAAATTAGAAAAAGGGGGCAAGAATGTGGCTCACTCAATCTAAAATTGAACAAATTGCATTCTTTTCCAAAGTGTTAGTAGAATATTTGTTAAATTGAGAGAACCCAGAAAAGAAAGGAATTAGCAATGGTAATATTTGTGAGTATATAAGAAACATTTTTTCTTCGGCTCTGCTTTCCACCTCTAGCTGTAGTGTATAAACTTTTGAACTTCATTTTATAATGAATTATACATAGTTCCCATGCGTTTTTTGGACAGAAGAAAAGATTCTAAACAAGCGTGCTGGCATTTAATTGCATACCCACTGTCCTGTTTCCAAGCTGCCCACCCTGACCCTGCTCCCATGAGGGTGAACCCGCACAAAAGGAACACACCTGTCTCTCCATAGGTGATCCTGTAATACCGCACGGAGACGGCGGGAGGTTCCCAGCTGATCAGCAGGCTGGTCGGGGTGGAGGCAATGACTTCCAGGTCCCTCGGAATATCAGAAACTAGAAAGATCACAGGAAAATTTTCACATCGGTAACTTCCAAAGAAAGCTCTGATTGCCTCTTTATTCTTTTCCTAGATGATTGTTAAATTTCCTTCATACAAATATAACAATGCAACACTAAATTAGTAGAATTAAAATCTATAAAGAAGTGAGTCAAGGGAAGCTAAGGAAACCATTTCAAATTGTGATAAAATTGTAACTTCTTTTTATCTCAACATTTTCTTTGGAAAAATAATCTAAATTAAAAGTTATAAAAACTACATGCACGCTTTTTTTGTTTGTTTGTTTTTTGTTTTTCTGTTTGTTTTGGTTTTTCAAGACAGGATTTCTTTGTGTAACTGACCTGGCTGTCCTGGAATTCACTTTGTAGACCATGCTGGCCTGGCTCTCACAGAGATCCCATCCAAGTACTGGTAACACATGCCCCTATTCGTAGCTAAGATACAGATTATCATGATAACAGGTCTCCTAATCACTGTCACTGAAAATGTATTTATCTATTTATACAGGTGTCTATATAACCTAGAGCTGGACTCATGCAGACAAAGCAATCTACCACTACACTACATCCATAGCATCTCTTTGATTTCATTGTGAGACAAGGTCTCACTGAACTGCACACGCACTTTGAACTCACAACAACCCAGGATGGCCTCCCAAGTATCTGGGATTTCACATACGTGCTACCTGGCTCAACTGAAAAATCATAGGTTTACAGTTACTTTGGGACCATGTTATGTTTTTGGATGAAACATTATTAAAAAGAAAACAAAAAACAATAAATATCCAAGCTTAGAATAGTAGCTCATGCATGTAATCCAAGCTCTCAGAAGTTGAGGCAGAAGTATGAGCTACAAAGCCAGTTCTGGGTCCATCTGGGCTATGAAACTCTCTCAAAAACATGGTAAATAAAAACTGACCAGTAAAACCACCAAAACATAGATAGCTGAATCAGGTGAAAATTTCTCGGAGTAAAAAAATTATCTTTTGAAAATGCATTCTGGGTGCAGTGACGCACGCCTGTAATACCAGAACTCTGGGAGGCAGAGGCAGGGAAGTTTGAGGTCAGCCTGGTCTACAAAGTTAGTCCAGGAAAGCCAAGGCTACACGGAGAAACCCTGACTCAAAATAAATAAATAAAATTTTAAAAAGAAAGAAAAAAAAGAAAAGAAAAAGAAATGCACCACACATTCTATCATTGGCCCCTTCCCCTTTTTATTGAGGTAGGTTCTCATTGAGTAGCTCTGGCTGACCTAGAGCTCACTCTGTAGACCAACTTGACCTCCAACTCAGAGATAGGCTTGCCTCTGCCTCCCAAGTGCTAGGATCAAAGGTGTGAGCTACAGTGCCTGGTTCCGTCACTGTCCTTTCTGTGTCTCCGGCCACGACCTACTTCTCTAGTGATGCTGACTCAGATGACAGGAAGCTTTTTCACAGACTACACCAAACCAAAATCCACACAAAGGGTTTCTTTGCAGAATAAAAATAAAATAAAATAAAATTACCTGTGGCTTGCTGGCCAATCAGCGGGGCGCTCTCTTCTCTGCCATTAATGGCAATAATGCTGACAATGTACTCTGTGCCGGGATTGAGGTTGGTGAGGGTGATAGAATTCCGAGAGGGAGGCACCCGGTCTTGCCTGGGTCTCCCTACAGAATGCTCAGCGTGATGGCGAATTATGTAGCCGGTGATGGGGGCTCGAGGCGCCACCCAGTGGACGGTGAATGAGTTGGCAGTGATATCGGAAGAATCAAAACCAGTTGGGGAGTCAAGACCTGTTTTTGCCGCCCAAAGAAAAACACACAACAACCGCCAGTTTAGACATGAAGGAAGATGTGCGGGAACTCAACAGATCCTGTTCTATGACACTTTTAGTTGCCCACAATCAGCTCACATATGCACTCATCTTTTTTTTCCTTTTTCAAAGTAATTGACACAATAGGTATAATTTTAGTAGTTTTCCGCATCATATTTAAATCTGATATTTTCAAGGGCTTTGGCATTGTACCTGGTAGTTTTACATCAACTTGACGGTAGTTAAAGTCATGTGAGAGGCAGGCGCGTTAAAGAAAATGCTTCTATCAGATCAGACTGTGGCAAGCTTTTCTTGATTCAGATTCAAGGGGAGGGCCCCGCCCATTGTGGGTGGTGCCATCTCTAAGCTAGTGGTCCTCGGTTCAATTAGAACCTAGGTTGAGCGGGCCATGAGGAGCAAGCCAACAAAGTAAGCAGCACTCTTCCGTGGTCCCCGCATCAGCTCCTACCTGAGAGCTCTTACCTCTCAGTTCCTGTCCTGACTTCCTTCAGTGATGGACTACAATGTGGAAGCATAAGCCAAATAAACCCTTTCTCCAACTTGCTTTTGATCGTGGTGTTTCATTACAGCTCTAGTAAATAACCCTAACTAGGATAACAACCCGGCGAAGAACATGGAGGGAACTAGAAATGATTATGTTAAGCAAAGTAACGCAGTCTCAGAAAGACAAATAACCATGTGTTTTTTGATATGTGGATCCTAGATTTTAATTTTCATATGTGTGTACGGAGCATAGGTCATGAAACTAGAAATGGGAGTGTAGAAAGGGAAGAAGGTGCCTTAAGTGCGGGAGGTGAAAAAGAGTCATAGAATATAGAATATGGGTGACGAGGTGACATGAGAACAAAAAGGGGGCTGCACATCACTACAAGGAGGAAGGGGACCAGGAGGAGTGGCAGGGGGAGGGGAAAGGAAATGGAAGAGGAAGATCAACAGAGCAGGTGAGAACAGCACAGTGAACACCACTACTTCTCACTAACTTAAAAATAAAATAAAATAAAAAGCAATGCACCAACACCACAAAAGGTGGGGATGCATTTTAGACTCAGCCTCTCATTCTGCCCTTTAAAGTCGGCCGCTGACAGCGCCTCGAGGAGCACGTTGGCAACACGGCTCACCTGTTTTCTGTCTTCCTCGGAGAGGTGTGCTCTCGTGCTCTTCGTAGACGCTGGAGACGCTGACTAAATATTCGGTCCCAGGCAGGAGATCTGGAGAGCGAGGGAAACTTGACTTAGACCTGAGGGCGTGAGCCACCGCAGCTCCCTGGGCTACTTCATCCGATGAAATGTAGCTGAGCGTTCGGTCCCGCAGCCTACTTGTAGCTAAGGGAGCCCCTATGCCTGGAGGTAATCTGCAGGAGAGGGCCGCTATGTCCCATGTCTAAGACCCTCAGTTCCGCCTGTATACATGCAGCTCAGTCAAGCGTAAACACTGGGCATCCATGTCTCTTTCGTCCACTTGATGCCTGAAAGGGAGGGGATGCTCTCTGACCACTAAATGTAAACACTTTCCTCTCCTGTGGAATCTGAGTGCTTTAGCACATCTTACTACAGCTGTATTGAAAGCACCTCACCACGTTGCAACCTCTTGCATCTGTTGAGGGCAACTGATGAAAATTCTTGTGGAATTACTATCTACCTATCACGGCAACCTTAGGTGGTGGTGGGCAACTTCTATGCTGTACAACATTGCATATAGTTAAGATGTACAGTTGGACAAAATCTGATGTGTGTCCTTGTGGGACCATCAATGTATTCAAGATAATGAACATATCTGGCACTTCTGGGTTCACTACACCGCACCAAGCAGCGTAACCTTTAAAACAGGATAACAGCAACTTCTCTAAGGGGCAGAGAGTTACTTGGGAATCACAGCATTAGGACTCTTAAAACACATAATAATGACACATGACAAGGTGTGGCTAAAGTGGAGCTAACACGTGATGTAGGGTTTAGTACACTGGGTAATGTGGTTCCTTCTGGCTCCCTACAAAAATGGCCTCATGGCTACAGTCAAGTCAGTATCCAGATGCTCTGGTCCTCACCCACTCATGCTCTCAAGATTAAAGAGAAGAAACCATTTGGCTGCCTTTCCGTATTTCACTTTCCTGAGACAGGCCTGAAAGGGAGGGGATGCTTTCTGACCACTACTTGGGAATACACCTAAATGTAAACACTTTCCTCTCCTGTGGAATCTGAGTACTTTAACACATCTTACTACAACTGTATTGAAAGCACCTCACCACGTTGCAACCTGTTGCTTTCTTTAATACAAAATATCTTTTCCTAAATGTTAGGATCTGGGAAGAGACCATTTCTATAAGTTGTCTTTTACTGTCTGTTGTTTCCTAAACTCTCAAGCTTCAGGGAAATGGTATCAACAGACGTCTTCTGAATTACGAACTAAACTCCACCTCTCTCTGCACAAAACTGTTTCTAAGTTTTCTAATGCTAACTCAATCAGCGGCCGATGGTATCACACAGAAAAGGACAATAAACCAGACATGCTGGCAAGCATCTTCCTTACTCTTTCCGTACTTACAGAATTCATTTGGAATTCACTTATTTTTGTGTACTTATGTGGAAGTGGAAAGCGTTTGAAGACGTGGCACCTCGCTGACGGGTGTTTTCCACTGTGATTTATAGAGATCAAAGGTGTGTCACTCCGGCAGAAGCGCTACATCTCTGACGATTTACAGAGCTGCCTGTTGAGCTTGGAGAGTGTGCTGCTTCCTCTCTCAGGCGCTCCTCCACCAGAACTCAGCATCCGTTTGCTGCGCTCCAGAGAAGCATCTATAGAATGTGTAGGTCTGAGTGCTTACTTGTTAGGACGACTGCATTGTCCTGAGGTGAAATGGAGAGCTCTGCCACGTCCTCCTCATTCTTCACCGGTGAGTAGCGCACCAGCAGGTTGGTCAGCTCGATGGATGGAGGTGGTGCCCAAGTGACACGCATAGTGTCTGGACCGACGTTGGTGAATCGCAGATCGGTGGGGGGAGGGACAGCTGATTTCAAATAAGAAGGAAGATTGAGTTAATGTAACTTTAAACTTAAAGCTAACAAAATGGCCGAAAAGGTAAAAAAAATAAAATAAAAAACAAAACACGCAACCAGTATTTCATGCATGAAAGAAACAGTCATAATCATGCAAACAGTCTAATCTAAATCTAATCTAAATCATGATATACTACTGTTAAAAAAATAAATAAAACACTATACAGAATACTGTTAGGCCCCTTTAACCTTTCTGCCATCATCAATGCATTTTAAAGATTATTCATAATTATAATCTACTTTCAAACAGGTTAGTTTTTGTTTCGCTTTGGGGTTTTTTGTTTGTTTGTTTTTGTTCTGTTTTGTTTTAATACCACTGAAGATTTTTTTTTTACCCTTGGCTGAAGAGGCTTAAGTTGCCACACAGCAAAAAGACATAGCAGTACTTTCCAAAGAAATACATGCACACAGACAAAAAAAAAAGACAAGTGGGGTCCTCAGTTTCCCAGGCCCCCCTTGTACATATCTACACACTACTGCATTGCTATAATCCCA
Source organism: Pachyuromys duprasi (assembly GCA_028658305.1). Classification (NCBI taxonomy): domain Eukaryota; kingdom Metazoa; phylum Chordata; class Mammalia; order Rodentia; family Muridae; genus Pachyuromys; species Pachyuromys duprasi. The sequence continues at coordinate 50,658,401 of CM053751.1, forward strand.
TTAAGTGAACTCTACTTACAAGTGAGGGGATACATGCACCGTGGTTCTCAGCATGTTCTTACCATGCAGGGCAGAGAACCTTCAAGGTGTTGCATGCTGGTCTCCAGACTGTGATTAAAGATGAGTTTCTGACCTTGTACAGCAGCGCGGACCAGAAGGCCCTACGTTTACTGTCTTCCTTTCTCTAGAAAGACTCTTCTGTTCCACCCTAACTTTTGATAGGTGTTTTATTAGGTACGAAGGATCATGGGGGCTTACCAAAAGTTTAAGAGGAGATACGTGGCTGGCCCATTTTGGGGGTGTGCCTTAGTGTGAACTGGTGCTCGTCACACAGTTTGATATTCATACTTTAAAAAAACAAACAGCTCAAGACCTTAACTCTTAAGCTACCTCACATTTCGCAGATCAGATATCTGGATTTCTTTATCTTTCTGTCTGTTTGCAGTTTGAATGAAAGCACACGTGACCTCTCATTTTTGTGTTCATTCAGTTAGGTTAACGTCTCCCTTAATCTCCGAATCCACCCTGTCTTCATCCCTGTGGCCAATCACTGGCTTCTCCCGAGAAACATCCAGATTTAACCAGAGTGAGTGAGCAGCATGCAACACCATCCATGTCTCAAACACAGAAGACTTTAAGATTCACCCGTTTGCTGTGTCAGTGTGGTAGGGGCACTCTCTCCGCCATTAATGAGAGTGATAACGCTGACGTCATAGTCAATGCCGGGTTCCAGCCCTGTCACTGTGTAGTATCCTACTGAGGAGTCCACAAAATCTTCAAAGATAGGGATACCTTCTCCTGCCGCAACTACTGTGATTCGGTACCCAATAATGGTGGAAGAGTTTAGCGGGGTCCACCTCAGGCCGATGCTTGAATCGGTTATATCAACAAAGCTTAGGTCAGTGAGCTGGGGCACCTCTATTGAGTTATGAAGCAAAGAGGAGGCAAAAGGAAAGTAGAGGCAAAAAAAGAGGGAGAAATAAAGCAGTGTACATCAGGTGACCAGTAGTAAAAAAAAAAAAAAGACAGAATGGTAAAGCAATGATGGTATATGCAATGTTTCCCAAAGTGTTTGAAAAGACTTCCCACGCATCCTGAATAATTTGCTTCCCTGGGAGAATAAAGTCCGTTACCACATTCTTTTAGGGACTTTCTTGCATTTAGAAAATAATCGTAAACACATTTGCAGTGCCAAAATCATTCTTAGAACCTACACATATCTCTAAGAGATATGAGCTATGTTGAGTAGAAAGAATTCAAAACCTTTAGTAAGAAAAACAAAATCTTACAAAGTACAAGGTTTAAAGAAAAATTGGCTGGTTAATTGATACATTTTCTACGATCAAAACTCACGACAGCATCATGGTCATGGGTATTACGTATGTTGTGAATGAGCCACTGAAATGCATGGTCAGGCCACCACCAGCCAGCACTAAGCCCAGTCCACTGCCAACATTTTAATTCATGTAATTTAATTAGCATTCATAAACGCATACCAAGATACTGCAGAGGGGAATAGAATCTGCCCAGCACTTTCATTCTACCAAAGACTTGGGACAATGAGCCTATCCCACAGGTTTTTGTGATGCTGTCTTTCAGTTCAGAAGCAAGCAAGCCCCGAAGGCCTGGCCTTTCCATCCTTCTGCCTTTTTACCCCACTTCCAATTGTTAAAAAAAGGATTTGAAGCTGCAAGATAAAGAGTTGGATTGTCAACCAAGTGTTATTTCAGTGCTCACATATGGAGACAAAAACTGTTTTCTAGATAACGGCTGGAGGTGGAGACGGATGGTAAAATTGGGCTCAAAATGTCCCAATGGGATGCATTTACCACATTACTTTTAGCCTGTCAGCACTGGGTACAGACACGCAACACTGTTTAGTAATCTTTCCACGTGAGCAAACAGTACAGAGTTAATGCCGTGGCTGCACTCATCACATATCCATGGCAACAAATAGCATCCCAGGGAAGCACAGAGAGTGAAGCAGAGGTAACAGGAAAAGCCTTCGTCCAAACAGTTGCTTTGGCTTTGTGGTTTTGGAGAGCGCGCTGGGTGGTTGGCGTTAAATCCCAACTCTCTCTGACACACTCAGCTATCTGGGATTAAGATGCTAATCCCCATCGCTACTCAGACTGCCACTCTAAGGATAACAGCTTATTTTTCTATTACCTGGGATGATGGTATCAGAGATAGGGGCACTTTCCTTGTCATCTTTGACAGTGTAAACACTGACATTGTATTCCAGGCCAGGATTCAGGTTTTCAAAAGTGCAGGAACTCTGATCAGCGTGAACCACTTCTTCCAGAGAGGTCCCCTGCTGCCCATTTGTGGGGGTGGTGGTTATTCTGTAGCCAGTAATATCTGGAGTAAACAGGGAGAGGAATTTACCATAGAGAACGAACATTTATGACCAACAGTATATGAACATGTATACCAGCGATAGATCCACACAGGAGCAGGGGGGAGAAAAGGGTGGGGCAAGAACTCTGACCAGCAGCCAGAGAGCAGGAATTACTTTTAGTCTTCTCCCTGCTCTGCAGAGTGACTAGTCCATAGAAACGTATGATGTATTTCAAAATAGTTAGTCAGTCTGAGAGTGTCCAGCACTTGGAAATTAAAAGTTTGAGATGTAAGTGCTAACTTGGCCATTCTACATCATCTCCACTGGGTGACCTTACATATGTGTAAATGTGTTAATTGCCAAATAAAACTTTGGCACCTTTAACCAAGATAAGAAAATCTTAATGAGAAGTGACGACATGAAACTTTGCCTGTCTACAAACTCCAGCCTCCTTCTACCACTCCGTCCTGCTTTTAATGGGTGGCCTGCAGGAGGGCTGAGGAACAGGCCACTTTCTCTTTTCTTTTTAAGATTCCGTGATTGCTTTCTACCAAAGAGCACTCTCCAAAGAGTATAAATGTTTGAACATATGGGGCTTTCAGGAAGAGAATGGGGAGTGGGGTGTGGAGTGGAAAACAGAAGTTTAGATGCCCATTGTTGAAAAAGAGTATCAATCATAGAAGACTTCAGAATTGTGAAAACTGGGTTGTGAAAGTGTTGAGGGAAAGGAGGCATCAATCACAGGCCAAAGCTCTACAGGTCCATGTTGGAAGAAGACACCACAATGTTGACTCAGTGTGAATAAGGGGAGGAGGGCTTATTCTGTCAGTGGGGAAAAGGTGAACACGAAAGTGGTATGTGCTAGGAAACCCAATGGGATGGGAAATCAATAATGTTTAGGTCATTTCCTCTGCTACTGACCATTGAATGGGCAAGCCACTGAGACTAAAGATTAATGATCCAGCTGCCCACAAGCAAGGAACTTGTCAGCTTCAAATTTCAAACCCCAAGTAATTTATCTGGAAACAATGTAGCTGTCACCTTATACAATACATTGCCACAGAGAAGGAAACATCGACACTTCAAATCAGTTTATTCCAAAGAGAGATTAAGGGGAATATTTTAAACTAGTTTTATTTTGTGTGCAACTGTAATCACACACATTTTTAGATAATTGCCTGACACATGTGCCCAGGCAAGGGTAAGAACTGTATAAGAAGTTATATCTACAAATTACAGACTAAAGATTTGGCTCTGTGCATAAAATGTTTGCCATGCAATTATGAGGACCTGAGTTCCTATCTCCAAAATCCAAATGAAGCCAGACACCACAGCATGTGTCTGAAATCCCAGTCCTGCTACAGAGTTGGGAATTGGAGAGAACAGAATCCCCATAAGCTACCAACCTCCCTGCCTCAAGCAGGATGAACCCTGAAGATTGTCCTCTGACCTTCATAGATACCCAGGACCCACCTGCACTCACACAGATGAAAAATGCATGTAGCCACACACCCATCAAAGGTGCTTTAAAACTATTTGTATGTGTGTATACAATATAGGCAGATAGATACAGATATAGTTTTTGTTGAGACAGAGCCCACACTGTGACCAGGGCTAGCATTAAGACTCACTATGTATACTACGCTAGCCTTGAACTCATGCTAATCCTCCTGCCTCAGCCTTAGTGTTGGGATGACAGGGTTTTTTTTATAGATGTGTTATCAATATCAGTAAAACTAAAAACAATTAAGTAGTAAACTAAATATTTTGCTCCAATTAGAATGTTTCCATTTAGAATGTTCTCAGTACCGAGTATCTTGGTATTGCAGCAAAGGTCTCCCCATGCTCATCATTTAATGATAGAATTACATTACATGATAGAATTAATGATAGAAATACATTACATCAACAGTCTTATGGTGCGTTATGTTTCATGAAAGGTAAAGCATAAATTCTTTATATACCTTATGATTTTATAAATGTTACTATTCACGCTATTATTTCTATTACAATTATTTACTTTCTGTGTGCATATGTGTAGGTATGCATGCACATCCCCATGGCATGTATGTGAAGATCAGAGGACACAATGGGTCCCAGGGATTAACCTCAGTCAGGCTTGGCGTCAAGCCACTTACCCTACTGAGATACACTTCACCTTTTCCCCTTAAGAAAATATATTTCATGTCTATACCAATTATTACATTTGTTTGTTTAGTGTGTGTGCATATGTAGGAGTGCACATATGTCATGCTTGCAGAGGTCAGGGGATAGCTTCCGGCAGTCAGTTCCCTCTTTCTGCCATGTGATTCCTGGTGATCAACTCAGACTTGGCAACAAGGTTCTTTACCCACCTCACCTACCCTAAATACATTTTAGTACGTGTGAACGTGTTTACAGTTTCATTTTCTACCATTCGTCGCCTCATTCCCTTGAGTCAGGATCTCTCACTGAACTTGGGAGCTAGGCTGGCAATTAGCACACTTCAATAATTGCCTTGCCTACTCCTCTCCGTCCCCCACAATGAGGGGAGTGCAGGTCTTCACGAGCTGCCACCAGCAGTTTGTATAGGCGCTGTGGATGAACTCACGTCCCTGGGCTTGTACAGCAAGCGCTCTTACCGACGGTAGCCTTCTCCTCCCTGGCCCTGTCTCTCTCACATTTTACAGTGCAATTCATCACATATCCAGAGGTTACGCATCTGTGTACCGAACCAACATGGATTAAAAACATTCGAAAATAATTTGGATCTGTACTGGGCATGCGCACTTCGCTGTTGCTGTTCCCTAGATAATATAATAGGACAACTACTTTCATGGCGTTTGCAGCTTATTGAGCTATAAGTAATGTACGGGTGACTTGATGTACAGGAATAATGTAACAACTTTTTATGCAGTGGGCAGAGCCCCTGCAGATTTTGGAGTCACTGAGAACCTGGAGCCAGCCCCACCCAGATACCAAGGGATGTGACAAACTTCAGTGAATAGTCTGTTTAAGACTCGTGGTATAGCCAAGGATGATGGCACATGCAATCTCGGTTCTCGGAGGCAGAGGCAGGTGGATCTGTAACTTTGAGGCCAGTGTGAGGTCTACATAGTAAGTTCAAGGACAGCCAGGACTGTTTAAAGGAGAAACCCTCTCTTAAAAGCCCAAAACTAAAATGAAAATAAAAAATAAACTTATGGTAACTCACACCAAGAAAACCATGTGCTATGATTTCAGCCATATTTATTAATTCGTTTGTTTGTTTATTATGTGCATTGTTATTTTGCCTGCATGAATGTCTGTGTGAGGGTTTCAGATTCCCTGAAACTGGAGTTACAGATAGTTGTGAGCTGCCATGTGAGTGCTGGGAATTGAACCCGGCTTCTCTGAAAACGCAGCCAGTGCTCTTAAGCATTAAGCTATCTGTCTCTCCAACGCGTTTGGGCATTTTTAATGTACTGAACAAAATCTTGTCTCCATCTAGTCCTCATAATTCTCTGTGGCACAAACATTTGTCTTTTCTCCCACAGCCTAGCCTCTGGTTGTTCTGTCTCTTGTGAAGAAAGTACACGGACATGTTTACCTGTGGTAAACACCCTGTGTGTTTTATGAACTCTCTCATACTCCTGCGTCACACATCTCCATGGAGACCCTGAGCAGTTGTTTTCTCTTTTTCTCTGAATGGAATCAAACTCTGTCTTGGAAAAGCCTGTGTAGACAGGCCTGAGCCCCACCTTCCCTGGGTGGTGCTCCTCTTACCTGGGGTTGTGCTCCTCTCCCAGGAGACGGTCAGTACTCCAGTGTCAGGGTTTGCGTCCAGGTGTAAGTTCGTTGGCGGAGACAATGCTACACAGAAAAGACAGTTTAAAAGGTAAAGTTTAACATTTGGCTTGTGGAAGGTTTCCTTTACTGCCCTCTCCTCATCCTCCTCTTCTTCTCTCCTTCTTCCCTTCCTTTATCCCTTCCCTCTAGGATTGGGAAAATAAAGAAAATATATACTATAAAAACACAGGCGACAGTTCTCTGATAGAATATTGGGGGGTTTGTTTGTTTGTTTGTTTGTTTGTTTGTTTCAGATTAATGCTATTTTAACACCTCTGAGATTGTTTCATCTTGCCAGTTCGAAAGACTTTTAACATGGAAGGAACACTATGGACGACACGAGACCAGCTAAGCCTGCCACATCAAATTCTGAGGACTCTGATGACATAAATAGGGACAGGCTCTTCTCTTGCTCAGTTCTCATAAGCAAGCTGTGACACTTGACTTACCAGAATTAGAGGAACTTGTTTCCCTTTCTTTTCTTTTTTTTTTTTGAGACAGGTTCTCGCTGTGTAGCCCTGGTTGGTTGGTCTAGAACTCACTATGTAGACCAGGCTAGCCTCAAAATGTACAATATCTGTCTCTCTCTGCCTCCCAGGTGCTGAGATTAGAAGTATGTATTATGGGAGGTAGAGAGATGGCTCAATGGTTAAGAGCACTCGCTGCTCTTCCAGAGGTCCTGAGTTCAATTCCCAGAACCACATGGTGGCTCACAACCATGTATAATGGGATCTTATGCTCTCTTCTGTCAAGCAGGCATACATGCATATAGAGTGCTTACATGTATAAATACATAAATCTTAAAAAAAAAGAAAAAGTATGTATTATGAAACCCAGCTCACTGATGTTTGAGACAGGGTCTCAAGCAGACCAGACTGGTCTCTAATTTTTGGTGCATGTGATCCTGGCCCTTGAACTCCTGCTCCTCCTTCATAACTTCTCAAGTGCTAGGGTTAAAAGCATGCACTACCACACCTGGCTTTAATAGTCTTTTCAAATAGCTTAAAAGTTCAAAGAAAAGAGAAAGCTCATCTTACGGGTCACTACTCTGTTGACAATTGGTGCATCTCTCTCCTGGCCGTCTCTCAGGACTTGGATGGTGTAAGTGTATTCTACGCCTGGAGTCAGGCCAGACACAACGATGCTTCCTGAGTCTGAGGTCACTTCTCGGGGTGCTTCACCTCCCTGGCTTGGACGTACACCCAGCTGGAAGGAGGAAAACAAAATCAACATGAAGGATGAATATTCCAGAGCTCCCAAAAGGTTGCAATTTTGCAATTACACTCACACAGTGAGAACTCCTTGAAAAAAAAAAACGCAGTATGCTTTCGTTGGGTGGGTAACAAGTTGAGGGCTCACTTTAGTTATTTTTCGATTAGCTGGGGAGTATCTTCCCCTGGTACTAGGGTCATTTACAATAGCAAGTTCTAGAGAAATGTCATTATAACTGTTTGACAAAAAACCTTCTGGTACATACCAGCAGTCTGCAGGGAAGAAATTCCCTAGGCTCTCTCTTTAATGAGTTATTCACATTCAGTTAACTAACTTTCTAGTTTTCACCAGCCACTTTGACACTCAGAAATGAAAAACACACTTCCATGAAGACGTGTGTTCATAGCTTCAAAAGCCTAGGTAATTTTATCAAGCAGTATTCAACTGCAGAGAAATCCTTCATATTCTCTGTGGCTTTTAAAACTCTGAATGACATTAGTAAGAAAAACTAAAAGTGGTATGTTGGCAATCTCCGTAAAAGGCTCCTCTGTATTTGAGCAGCACACTCATCGATATGGCTATTTGCATACTAAAAAGAGAAGTGACCTTCGATCTATTTCTTTTAAAAAAATCAGGCTTTGATTTCCAGGCATAATCGGTTTTTTTTTCATCCTTTGAATGCCAAAGGATGAGAGTCTTTAAAACATATTCATTTGTATTCATCACTTTCCTGATATTATTACTTTAAAGAACATGACTCCAGATATCTAAAACAAAGACCTCAATTTTAACTCCTATTAAGAAATTCACCCACAGGGCTTTGAACAAGTTGAGATGAAACTGATTGGCTAAAAATGTGATTTTTGAGTGACTCTTGGTTTAATTGGCCTTCCCAAATTGGCTTTCGTTAGCTTCTTGACACCCATTTAGAGCAACACATCAAATGAGGTTTTCCTATATTTTTATTTTAAAATGGAGTTCCCTGGGGAAAAGGACAGACAACAATAACCAAAACAAAACAACAACAAAAAAAACCCACAAGCATTACAGCTCCTTGCTAATGGTTTTCTTCCTTTGCAAAACAGAGGCACCTGCCTCAGAGCAGGCAAGTCTTTGCTCTCTTAAGGCCCTAACAAAACCTGGGCTGCATCATGAGGCACCTCTGCCACTCACCCTGAAGCCAATCCTTGGAACAGGGGTCCAGGTGATCACGATGGTGGTCTCTGTCACCTCAGTGTTGTAAGGTGGAATGGAGCGCAGAGGCTGCACTGCAAAGTAACCAAGACGAGGGTCAACCCTTAGGCTCACAGATGTTGCCCAGGACCTCAGATGAATGACCATTTTACCCTGAACTTTGGTCTAAGCAGCAAGTAGACAGAGAATGTAGCCTAGGTCCCTTCATTGGCTGAGAAGCCCAATGTCACTGCTTCTTAGTAGCCTAAGTCACCGAGGACCTGGTGGCACGTGATTCTGGCTGGGGCTTGAATTTCTGGCAGGGACCTGTCACACATGCGTATGTAGAATGAGGGGCTAGCTGACCTCCAAGAAGTCCCTTTTGATTCCTTGGCTTTTAATGATCTGTATCTTTTCATCATTTTGGGGGGTCTTATCATCAGCATCAAACTCCTTATAAAATTCACAACGGCTCACCGCAAACTGGTAGTCATATTCTGTTTCTTAATCCTTGTGAGCAAAGATGCCATTGGAAATTCTGACCTGTGGTTAGGTACTAAGGATCTTTAGCACCATTTTTCTGAATGGTCAAACATAGGTTTGAGGGACAGATCTTTAGAACTTGCAGTCATCTGTAGTGTCAGAATTTCCAATGGCATCTAAAAGCAATTTTCCACTATTGTGAACTAATTCAGCATGAAGCTACTTTTTGACTATACCTGTAGTTTCATCTTTGTTCACAAGGAAGGTATGTTTGCTATTTTCCTATTCACCATCATTTCTTTTAGTGAAAATACTTTTTTTCTTTTTTTAATTCACAGGCCGGAGATAATGTTCAGCAGTTAGGATCAAATAGGGCCTCTTATGTTCAGTTCCCAGCACCCACACTGGGTAGCTTACAACCACAGGGACTCTAACACCTCCCTGGGTACCCACACTCCACACACACATACCCCACCCCTCCCCAGCATATATCCACATATGATTTTATTGTATGCTCTGTTTTTGTTTTGAGACAGGTTTCTCTCCATAGCCCCGGCTGTCCTAGAACTCGCTCTATAGACCAGGCTGGCTTCGACCTCATAGAGATCAGCCTACCGCTGCCTCCCAGAGTACTGGGATTAAAGGCGTGCGCCTTCTAAATCACGCTCCACCACAAGCCCCAAACAGGAGTGAAAATGGCTTCATATTTCGCTCTACGGCTGTCTCGTTCCTAACTTCTATTTTAAAATGCAATGTGGAAAGAAAAGTCAAAAATGGATGGACCACTTTTCAGGGAGGTTGTGGTAGTGGTTGAACGGAGGTATCATGCTCACACCTACTGAGTTAGTGGGGGGGTTGTTTCGTAAGTGCATCTGAGATGATGTGGGTGGGTGCCCTGAAATCATACCCTGCTAGACTGCTAACAACCTTTCCAAAATGCCAGGTCCAGTCCCAGCTGACCATTTCTAACTGCCACAAGAAGCAATTCAGCACGAATAATCCCTCCCCAGCAAGCAGAGGCACAAAGATCTCTGAGTTTGAGACCAGTCTAATCTACAAAGCAAGGTCCAGGACAGCCAAGACGACGCAGAGAAACCCTGTCTTGAAAAGCAAGCAAGCAAACAAACAAAACAACAACAACAACAAAAAAAATCAGAGCAGTCAGTTTCTTTCACCTAGGTATTTTCTATCACTTGAGCAAAGCAGCTAAATCTTGCCCGAAGTTTGGGGTGATATTCTCTTGCCTAGACAGACAGGAATATCACCAAGCCACAAACCCACAAACTGTTGTCAAACAAAGGATATGCCTGTTGGTATGAATTATGGGTTCTGGCAAGGCTTGTTAGGCCAGAAACAACCTGAGTGTTGAGAAATAAAATATGCGCTCGATATAGGAGAAGGCTGAATTCCTCCCTCTAAAAATAGCTTCTCTCTCCACTCCTCTCTCAACTGCTCTTAAGAATTTAACATGAGATATAAAACTCAGAAAAGTTGTTTCCAAAGTTCAATTCTACTAAAGCTGCAGAAGCTAACGTTCATAGGCCCTGCTGATATTTATAGCCAGAGGCTATTTGAGGTTCAAATGGATTTGTGTAACTCCTCGCTTACATTGGTTTATTTAAATCTGAGACTAAGTGAGATGTTTTTATTACCATTTGTCTTTCAATCAGTCATCTCTTCGAAGGTTTTTGGAAAGTACACTGTGTACAATGCAGTATGTAAATTAACCTTCTCAGCAAATAGCCCAGAAGCCATGAGTAAGATGCCATGTGCACTAACCTCCATGCTGATTCACTTAAAGGACATCTATAAGAAATGGGGATTTGCAAGAAAAACAAAGAGAGCGGATCACAGACTTTCTCTCTCTCTCTCTTTCTCTCCTGCTCTCTCCCTCTCTGAGGCAGGGTTACTCTGCATAGCCCTGGCTGACCTGGAACTCACTCTATAGTCCAGGCTGACCTCCAACTCAGAGATCTGCCTGTCTCTGCCTCCCAAGTGCTGGGATTTAAGGCATGCACCACCACACATGGAAAAATGAATTCTCTTGCAACTAAAAGTAGACTTCATTTGCTTGTGATGAGCAATCTCATAGGAAAAAACAAGCCCTAAGTGCCAACTTCACACACCAGAGGCACATGGAAGTCAGTTTGTGGTAAAGTATAGATTCCTGCGGGGAACTGCTGACAGGGAATCTTTTTTGGGAAATTTCAGAGCAATGTACAAACTGGGTTTGTCTACATGATTGCTTTTATTTTTATTGATTGATTTTGGTTTTTCGAGATAGGGTCTATCTACCTAGCCCTGGCTATTCTGGACCCCACTAATGTAGAGCAGGCTGGCCTTGAACTCACAGAGATCCACCTAAGTCTACCTACCAAGTGTTGACACTAAAGGCATGCGCCACCATGCTTGGCTTAGATTACTTTTTAATGCTTTTGAGCATCCACAGTTTAAAATTAGTCAAAGAAGACTTGTTGAAAGCTCCCAGGAAGCAGAGAACCGGAATGCACGGCAATAAATGCTGAAAGCATGCGTTCTGGTAGGCGCCTCCATAATTCAAAATGTCAAGCTGGAAATAACAAATAAGTGTTCAGCAAGAAATAATCTCATGACTCTTTGTCATGTAAATAGAGCATACTTAGTAGAAAAACAGCTTGTGAATACAGCCTTTATTGGGATGTGGATAAATAAAGTGATCTACGGCCACTTCCTCTAAAATGTTGAGTAAAGGGACAGCCACAGCCAAAAATTCTTGTATTCTTCCTCTCTGTGGAACTTAAAGTTTAAGGAAAAGGAAAACCAGGTCTCTGCTCTGTGAAGGACTGTAGCCTTCAGCAGTCTAGGCTCTCAAGGAAATCATCTTCTTAACCTCTCATTCTATTTGCTGATGTCTCTCCAGTCCATGGGTGGGTTTTGTTTACTTATACGACTGCCATTTGATGTCTGAAGTGAGCTGATGGAACTATAGGTACTGATTATCATTTGTCCATTAGTGTTTAGTCAATCCTTTCTTCTTTGTGTGTGTGTGTGTGTGTGTGTGTGTGTATGGTCTATGCATCCATGAATTCTTGTGAAGAAGTTGGAAGGTCTGCATCATGTAACTTCCTCTATCAGTTTCCACCATTTTAAAAAAGGTCTCTCTATGTTTAAAGGTCTCTCCTGACTGTTCTGGAACTCACTATGTAGACCAGGCTGGTCTCGAACTCAGAGATCTACATGCTTTTGCCTCCCAAGTGCTGGGATGGAGAGTGTGCACAGCAATACCCGGCCTCCACAGTGAGAAGCTGAAGTTACTGACTAGCTGGCTGTGAACCTCTCCAGATCCCCTTGTCTCTGTCTCCCAGTGCTAGGATTATGGGTATGCACCAAAGCACCTGGCTCGTTATGGCTGTGCTGGGGATCCCAACTTAGGTCCTCACATGTAAGCAGCACATGCTCTAGCCACTGAGCTATCTCCCAAGCCCGCTTGACTCATAGGGCTAGCCCAGGAGGATAGAAGGAACCCTAAAACACCTTCAAGTTAGCACACTGCTTCCTTCAGCCAGAAAAATCTTGCTTTAAATCAGGCCAAGCGAAGGCCATGTGATGGCCTTTCCGGCAAAGCTCCATATGCTACAGTGGACCACCAGCCTGCTCACGGGGCACAGTTTCGGTGTCACTGTTTTAAATGACACTGTATGCTTTTTCAAGTTAGCTTTTAAAGAGTGGAAGAACAGAGAAAGCCAATAGTAGAGCATGCAGCTTCGCTAAAGAAAAAAAGCATTTGGATTTCAGCTTACGGGTAGTGAAGACTCCGGTGGCTTTGGGACTCTGCTGGTTGCCTTTCAAAGCTACCAGGGTCACAGTGTACTCAGATCCAGGCTGCAGATTTCTCAGGGGATACTTGGTGGCCGAGGGTCCTACGTTGAACTGCTTGGGCTGACCTCCTCGGGTCAGGCCCACCGTCAGGCGGTAGCCTACTATCCGGGCCCGAGGTGGAGTCCAAGTTACCATAACCGTTCTGTCGGTTCCATTGACGAACTGGAGGTTAGTGGGAGCATCGAGTTCTGGAAAAAAAAAAACACAAAATGTGTCAAGAAACATTTAGATCAATAATTGCCATGCTGAAATCCTCCAGCTTCGTTAGGTATTCCAAGCCTTCACTCCCTGAGGCTGAAACTAACTAAAGTTAGAGCCACATCCTTGGAAACTGTGAGATTCTCAGAGACTGGGGCTAATGTAGAATTTTGCCAAAACTTTTGTCAGTTCTGAGAATTCATTGACCTTTTTCACTTGTCTGACATTCTTCAAAAAGGCTAATTTCCCCAGCATGATTTCCCCACCACCCTTGGAAATTACTGCTACATTATAGCAATGGCATTATTATTATTTTTTCTTAAAGCAAAACAAACATTTTGCACAACCCACAATTTGCTTTGGGCCAGAAAGGTTAAGGGAGGGAAGGGTGAGTCCAAAAGACAGAGGTCAAGAAAAGCTTGGTAGGTACTGCAGACAACATGCTAATGCATGTATTGACTGACTAGTCCTCTGCCAGGTAAATAAAAGCCACCTCACACGCACCTAATTGCAATCATTAAAACAGATGAGCAGAATGCCAGTCTCATGGTGGGATGGTGGGAGCCTTTACTATCAGAAAGAATCACACAGATTATCACTTTTTCTTTTTTTCTTTTTAAGGATGATAACTGGGTTTCCCATAGGAAACATCTTTGATAGAAGGGACCCAAAAGGTAACCCAGAGCCACTTCTCTCGCTGCCTAGATACAGAGCTGCCTAGGTAAACCTCAAGTTTCTTCCCATATCCAACAGAACTATCAATTTCCTTTGCACACTTCAATCAAAGACTTAGACCTAATAAGGTGATGCTGGGAAAGAACTGAATAGATAACTTGGTGACCAGTATCACTAAATGCTCAGGGTTTATTTTTTAAGTTAATAATTCACTCTGTGGTGTTAGATAGAACCCAGAGCTACACACGCCAGACACACATTCGACCACTGAGCCACACACCTCTGCCTGCCAACCGCTAGTCTCAAATTCTACTGCAAAAGTATTAAGAGAATACGCTTTAACTTTGAGATAGATAGATCTAACTAGATATACCCCCCAAAAAATGAACTTAAGGGCTGGGGATATAGCACAGTGGTAGAGCACTTGACTCCCACCCAGCACGAAGAAAGGAAGGGAGGAAAGGAGGGAGAAAGGGAGAAGGACGGAGGCACTGAAATTGCATCTTCGTTGTCTCATTAGCAAAGAAAACTCTTAAACTTGCTTAAACGCTTTCTAGTGGTGTGGCTGTTGGAAGCAGTGTATATGTTGGCATTAGCATCCTTAGAACCCTAGTTTCATTCCACCTTCAACATTCCCTTCAACCTGAAGTTTCCTTACTACTTAGCCGTGAACCTGGGAGTTATTAGCATGTTGTAACCTGAGAGTGAGTAACATGTTACAGAGTATCACAGGTAGAACTGAGGGGGTAGAGCTTAGAGGTGGGGCCAAAAGACAGGCAGAGCTTGGAGGCGGGGCCAAAAGACAGGCAGGCAGGAACAGGACATACTGGTGGTCTGTTGTGCGGTCAGGGGCTTGCTTTCCCTGCCCTGGTTCACAGCAATGACTTTGAAGAGGTATGTGACCCCAGGAGACAGCCCCAGGATCTCGGCAAAGGTGTTCCTGCTGACAGGCAGCCTCTGCCCATGTTCCCCAGGCAGGTTGACAGGCAGCACCTCCACACGGTAGCCAGTCACCACACTGTCAGGAGGTGTCCACATGATGGTGACCTTCACATCCGTCACTTCCACAAACTGGAGGTCCCTCGGAGGGGGAACATTTTCTAGCAGACAAGAGAAACGAGTTATTCACAGTTCCCACTAAAGGTTGGTGCTGAATGGCAGAGATCACTGAACAATTTAGGCATTTCTTAAACCCACTGATTCTAGGCCAATACTGGGTTTTGCTCCTCAGTCAAAAAATAGATATGTGTGCGTGTGCAGATATGAATGGTTAATCAAACTCGTACTGGAATCCTTATTTGTCATCTATAGATAGGCATAAGTTTATAGCATAAAAACAAGACATTAAGTACACAAAAATAAATGCTTCTACTTTAAGATAACTATAGGAAAACTGTGGTGCATTTATTTAATTGACTCATTTTATCGTAGTTAAGAAAACAGATTAAGTAATTTCTTAAGTATCTTAGGAAAAATAAAATGAGATGTTTCCAGTTTTTTAACCAGAAAACCTGATGGTTGTCTTTGATAAGTTCCATCCTAGTGTTGACATTTCAGCATTTAAGTCAGCTGTGCTCAACATGTGGGTCGAGACCACTTCGGGGATTAAATAACCCTTTCACAGGGGTCACTAAGACCATTGGAAACACAGATATTTACACGATGATTCATAACAGTAGCAAAATTACAGTTATGAAGTAATTAGCAACAAAATTAATTTTATGGGTGCTGAAGAGATGGCCCAGAGGTTAAGAGCACTGGCTGCTCTACCAGAGGACCTAGGTTCAATTCCCAGCACCCACAGGGCAGCTCACAACTGTCTGTATATTCTAGTTCCAGAGGATCTGACAGGCTCACACAGACATACATGTAGGTGAAACAATAATGCACATAAAAAACAATAAAAGGGGGTTATCAAAAATTAAAAAAAAAACAACTAATTTTATGGCTAGGGTCATCACACGTGAAGACTATATTAAGGGGTCACAGAATTGGGAAAGCTCAGAACCACTGATTTAGGTAATGAGAATGTAGAACCTACTGACAGCAACAAAAACAGCTTTCTCTCAGGGACCTGTCAGTCACATGACTTGCACCTCAGTCCTCCCTGAAGGCTACAGGGATGAATATAATCCATGGAGGCTTTCCCTTGCCTTGGAAGGTTAGCATTGCTGTCTGGTCAGGCGCTAAGAGGTCAGTGCTGTTTTTAAATTACCGGATCGAGGGATGCCGGTGGTCTCCTGCTGGATGAAAACAGGCGTGCTCTCTTGGTTTTCCTCCACGGCATAGATGGTGATGTTGTACTGAACTCCGGGTTGCAGGTCACTGAGGGTGACGGAGTTGGCAGTTTCAGGGAGGGTGAGTTCAGTGCTTCCGCCTTCTACCGAAGGTGAATAGACAATTCTGTACCCTGCAGGTTTAGGAGAGAAGTGTCCAGACACATGACGCTCTGAAGGCAAGGCTAGGTAGATTGTAACTCTCCTTTCTAATTAATGTCCCTCCGCATCCTGTTTGATTGCCAAGAACCAGCAACATTCTTCCTGGGTCTTTCAATGCTATCATTTCTTATGATAACACCTAACTGGCACAGAGATAAGAACAGCGATACAGATCTTTTCATAATAACATATCATTCTTGGAGACAGAGATCCTTAATAAATGTCAATTAGTGAAGCCATGAGGTAAGAGATTCGTACTAAGCCCATTTCTCTTCTTGGAGCTGTGGATGGGGAGGCAATTAATGCGCCAGCCTGTGCACACAGTCTGACGAAGCTAAAGCAGCAATTCAGCTCCCTCTTCAGCAGAGAGCGTCAGGTTTGCAGGATAGTCTCTACCTCTGCAACCCTTGGAATGCTTGCCTCAGTGAGCCACAACGCTCACTGAGCGTTGACATATCATATGTCGGGTGTGTTTGTGTGTGGGGTGTGATACATAGATTGAGGAAAAACAAGTCATAGTGAAGTAGCCCTGGAAGAGTTGAAGTACGCGCGCACACACACATACACCTCCAACCACTTAAATGGGAGATTGAAGGTCACGCCACTGTTGTCAGAATTTTCTCCTCCCACATGTATATATCAAAATAGACGCAGAAGCCAGAAATGACCTGTGATCGGTGCCTGAGGTCTGCTCCATCGAACAACAATGGAAGTATCATCAACCTGGTCCACAGTAGGGTCTGGAGGGGCGTCAGGTGCTGACAGAAGAAGAAAGAAAGTCAGTCAGTATTGCTACAAGCCCATGCTTTATATTAAAAGACAGCCTTTAAGATTTTGTCTTTAAAACAGTGGTTTAACACCCACCCGCCATACCCCAAACCAAAGATTCTTTTAACACGGTTTATTGAGTGTATACATACCTGTCGTCTGTGATGTAGACAGGATCAAGCTCTGTTTTCCCTCCTCAGAGATCTGATAGACATTGACAATGTACTTTCTGCCCGGGAGCAGGTCAGGGATGTTCACAGAAGTGGCCGTGCTTGGAAGATCTTTGAAATAAAGGGAGAGGTTAGTGGCCGGAGCAAACCAATCTTCCATGGCATCTAAGAGCTGACGAGGAGGAGTGTTCTAGTGAGTAACTTGCAATTTCCATTGGACTTTTCTTTTATTTTCCTCTCTCTCTGCTAAGAATGTATAGTTTTTAGTAACCTCCCTCTGATGTTTTTAAACACAGCTGTCATTAGAAATCAGGGAAGTGACCATGGGTGGAAGGATGGCAAGGCAGGGTTGGAAAGACGCTCACTACATGATCTGGGTCATAAGTATGTTAGGCATCTTTTTAATATATTACATTTATTTAGGGGGACCTTATATGCATGCCACAGCACACATGTGGGGGGTCAGAGGGCTAGAGGTCAAACAATTCTTGGGGATCAGTCTTCTCCTTCCACCAAGGGACTTAATTCAGGTTGTAAGGCTCAGAGGCCTTTACTCGATGAGCCATCTCATTGGCACCAGCGAGCTTTTTTAAAGGCCCCTAATCACTGGGTTATTTAAAACGCATACAAGAAGGTACCTATGCACCCCTCAAAGATAACATTGCCAGTTATGAGCCTCATTCGGGTCTCTTATGTGGACAAGTGAAAAATACAGCACCAGAGACCAGAAGGGTGCTAAGGGAATTTCAGCAGAGTCAAGAGAGGCTCCACTTCTTTCCTTGCTTTGAAGCAGGGGAGTGTCTTCAGTCTAAATTGAGCTCCAGAGATCAAATTTCTCACAAGCCAAGTATCTGTTCACCCATCCTGGGCCAGCCACACATTCTACTCACCGAGGTACTGGGGCTCATCTCCCTCCTCGCTCAGCTCATACTCCACCCGGAATCCTGACACAGTGTCGGAAGCAGACACCCACGAAACCACAAAGCTGCTGGCCGTGATTTCAGTTACAGACTCAGAAGTGGCCACCACAGGAGAAAAGGGTGCAGTCTCTCCCGTCACCGTGTTGCCTAGAGAAAAGGGAATGCGAGCCATTGGTTACTCACCCTGTGTGCAGAGGAGGTTAAAAAGAGAATGCAGGTGCTGTAAATGAAAGGAAACCG
This sequence comes from Pachyuromys duprasi, assembly GCA_028658305.1. Taxonomy (NCBI): domain Eukaryota; kingdom Metazoa; phylum Chordata; class Mammalia; order Rodentia; family Muridae; genus Pachyuromys; species Pachyuromys duprasi. The sequence goes on from CM053751.1 coordinate 50,676,684, forward strand.
CTGAGTAAGGACAGAGCCTTCTGTGGTTCTCTGGGAAACCCACATCTGAGCAAGGCAGGCACAGCCCCAAGGGTGGCGCAGCCCCAGAGATGCCGGATACATACTGGTCACAGGTGTGCTGGCACTGGTGGTGAAGTCAAAACGGGTCACTTCTTTGTGCCCGTACTGTTGGATGCTGATGAGCTGTCCCTCATAGATGACTCCTGGGGTCAGGCCTTTGATCGTATAGGAGTTAATGTGACCTGGGATGGTAGCTTCCTTCCAGGGACCCACAGAGGTTTTCTGAGAAGTGAAAAAAAAAAAGCATGGCACAAGTGTTCGTGGGATGTACACTTCAAGGTGAGGTTTAGTAATCCTCAAAGAATGGAGGGTGGGATTCTCACAGTTCCATTTTGAAAAAAAAAAATGCTGGAAAATCTGATTCAGAAAGGGGACCCCTAGTGTTTGTTGATGTTAATTAATTCCTCATCCAACTATTTTATCGGGTGCTCAGGACTGTTGCTTGTTTCTTCCTGCCAGAGAATCTTCATCTAATCTTCATCTCCCTGCCAGAAGTGAATAGCGTCACTGTTCCCACTTTACAGGTAGAAAAACAGTTTGAAATGATGTTTTCCAAGTTACATGGTTATGGCACTGAATACCTTCCCTATGGCCGATTCTTGAGTAATTTCATGCCAGCAGCCTTTCTGAGCTCTCTGAGCCTCTTTTCTGGTAAACAGAGACACATTTCTCTCTGAAGTGAGAAAAGGCCACACACTCTATCTTTCAACTTGGTGGGATACAGTTCAAGTTTCTTGCTTCGCAGACACTGGAAGGCATAATATTGCCTTGACTCAGATCCTGGGGCCATCACAAACAAGGTTCAAGTTGTCTGGTTGTGTGACTCATCCTTGGAAACGAACAACCCATCAAGAGTGCAGAAAAATAAAATTCAGTTTATTTAATCTTTTCCCTCTGGTTTACATTCCTATATCCTGTCCAGCTTCATTAATATGTCGCGGACTGCAAAACTCATTGCAATAGATTGTGTGGGAAGAGAAACACCCAGACTTCAAACAAGAAATCCTTTTAAGTGTAAATATTCTAAAGGGGTTTAAATATCAAATACATGTTTAATACTCAAGTGATTTTTTTTGAAAAGTGTTATCCAATCACGTTTATACATACTTCAAATGTTCTAATGCCCGTTTATATTTTGGAGATAAATGAAAGTGATCCAAGTACTCTTTAAACTTAAGTTTTAGCTTAAATATGCTGAAAGAAATTGAAGTTAGCTGTTATGTTAGCTTAAAAATTAGCAATGATCTTGTTTATATGATGTAAGCTTTCTTGACCACCAAAAGAAACTATCAGAACATAAGCTCTCAGATGGCCTCCATTTAAAAAAAAAGAAAAAGAAAAAGAAAAGAAATTCCTTGTTAAAATTTCAAAGAGAGCTGTGGGTATGGCTTGGTTGACAGAGGGCTTGCCTAGTGCACCCAAAGGCCTGAGTTCGGTAGCTAACACCACATACAGACGGGGGGAAGACGCACACCTATAATCAAGCACTCAACAGGTAGGTCGTCGACAGCTACAGAAGGGACTTAATCCAGTCTTGGCCTAAAGAGACATCGTCTCAAAACAAAACACAACGGTACCAAGACTAAAAACTATTTAAAAGAATTTAACCAAATGTGGAGATGTGTCAATTCAACATATATTTTATACCTACATGTATATGTCCCATTTGTGGTGACTTGGCAAAAACACTTCAGAGTTAAGATCAAAATAAATAAAAATGGTGATAAGATGGAAAGATGAGGAGAGAGAAGATATTAAAGGGCGGAAAACATAAATTGACGTTGTCAGATGTTAAGTTAGAAACTGACGAGACTATGGATAGCGCAGAGTAAGTGAAGAAAAAGACTAAGCTATATAGCTTGGACTTCAGCCAAAGAATTTAAATTTAACTGTATGTTAATGTCATACGTCAATTTTTTTTATAGTCTTGGATTAAATAATCCAGTTGGATAGATTTGATTTTAAAGAGTACATTTTTCTCCTTTTAAAATAGTGGTTTTCAAATTATGTCATGAACTTCGGAGATGAAAGAGGGCAGGTCTGAGAGAGGAAGAGATGTCAACATTTAGTAGAATAATAGCCTCCTTGGTATGGTTTCAGCATGTAGATGGCATGAAAACTGTGGGGTTCATTTCCTTTTAGAAACCAACTACAGCCGGGTGGTGGTAGTACACGCCTTTAATCCCAGCACTAGGGAGTCAGAGGTAGGTGGATTTTTGAGTTCGAGGCAAGCCTGGTCTTCAGACTGAGTTCCAGGACAGCCAGCATTACCCAGAGAAACCCTGTCTCGAAAAAATGAAATTAAAAAAAGGAACCATCTATAATCCCTTCCCTGCACCTACTTCTTTCACTACTTCATTCTCTTCTGTCTAAACAACTTTAGAAGGACCAAAGTACAACTGAGTTGAGTCAAAACAGTGATATTTATTTAGCTGATTTTCCAACTCTGGAAATAATTTGAAAATGTAATTGACTCTAAAGGAGTTGCAAAGCATACCAAAATTTCAAATTTTCTTTCCATATTGGATGAGAATGGTTGTAAGCGTCTAAGTTGTAAGCTATGACTAAGACCTTTCTAACACAGCGATCTAATTTCTTCTCAATATCAGAAAACAACAACACCAACAAAACCCTTAATCTACAAGTTGATTAGGTGGACCACATATTGGCTAGACACTAAGAAAATATAAGTACTATGTGACATGGAATCAGATCTGTTGACTCAAAAGCAGAAACAGACCCACAGCCAGCACATTCTAATCCAGTAAGGTCAGGAGTCTCAGAGTCTAAGAATTCTGATCTAATACTCACAGGTCTCCACCTGAGAATGTACTTGGTGATGTGAGATGGCTCCGGCGCATTCCACTGGATGGGGTGTGAGTTGGGCTGGCTGGGGGTCTCCGTGATAATTACCTGGACGGGGCCAGTACCGGTTGTGCCTGAAAATGACAATGTGTGAGTACCTTAAAGTTTATTATATACGGATGTCCATCCTTAAAGACCATTTGCCTCTCAGGAAATACGGGCAAAATAAAAATGACTGAATTCAGCTAAACCTTTCACATATTGACATTAGAAAGAAACAGGTCTGATTTTACCTAGTTAATGATAGCCTTTCCCATAAGAAATTCCATGAGATATTTTTTTCCCTAACAAAACAAAAACCACTTCAATGTCTCACAGCTTCCTTTCTTCTCTGGCTTTCAAAGTAAGACTTCACAGGCAACTGTGACATTTCCATAACTCGAAATAATGCAGTTCCGAATGCAGACCTCATAGGCTAATTACATTGATGCTCTTTTAAGACAAATTCTGAATTGCAAAGGTTTTCAGCACAAGTGAATCGGCTAGGAAGGAAGCAACATTCCCAAGGCCATAAGACATGATGTAAAACAAACATTTCTAAATGGGGTTGAATCTTACACAGACAGACAAAGGTAATAATTAAAGACCAAGGTTTATTCATCCATCACTGTAAGCCTTCTCTCCTTTTGAAAAAGAAAAGAGAGATCTAATTTTTTTTTTTACTTAAGAAGTATACTCTAAGATCACTACGGATCAAGTTGTTAAAAGGTTTTTGTTTGCTTGCTTTGTTATGTTCAATCAATTACCAAGTGAATTGACATTTGGAAAGCACATATTTAAAATTCAATATTTTCACATCTTTGTATGACTGTTAATAACAAAATTTAAGATAAGATTCAGTTCTTTTGCTTGGGAAGAAAAAGCAAGATAAGAGGTGGGAATCAATTTTTTTTAATATAGTAGATTCCATTTAGGATCATAATGAAATTTGTTTACACATGGAAATTTATCTTCTCTGTCAGTGAATTTGTATAAAGTTCTTATAAAATCCTAAGATAAGAAATTCCCCCTGATCCTGTGTAAGACGGAACAAAATTCTGCATACTAACAACGTAGTACTCTACACTATTCGCAGTTTCTGAATGCTCTTGGGAAAATGCATTGACCTTCAGATTTAATTTTGGTCTTAGCTTCTAAACTCTTTGAAGACAAAGTCTTCTTTAGCAGAATAAACATATAACTCATATCTTAGTGTGACCTCAAGAAATTTTAGAATAGCGTACTCACTTCCACACTGGGAATGATTCAGTTTGTTGAAGATTAACAAAATAGTCATTGAATCTTAATTTCACTTAATTCTACAAGGTGAAATGTCAATTCACAGATAAAATTCTCAGCTTTTGCATCCTAAAGAGGCATATGGCCCACACACCACACAGGCGAGTCCTTTGATCAATTAACAAAAGCCATTTCCATGGCTCTCTGGAAACACTCCTTCCATGGATGAAGAGCCTCACAAATGCAAATACATTAAAACACAAAAGCTCAAACATTTAAAGAGGTTCCATATAAAAATCAGTAAAAACAGATGTTTGTCCTTGCATTATTTGTAACAATCCACATAAAGTTGCTAAATATCGATCTTTTAGGAAAACTCCTACTATAATCTCTCAGGTAGAGAGACATTTCACACACATTTTATGTAGTGTGTCAACAGCGAATTTGAGGCAGGAAAATTTGTGACGACTAAATCTCTTCAGTAAGTAAGTCTTTTGAGACAGCAGAAATGGCGCTTACCATCCACTGCTCATACATCCGAGCTCACAGGGATGACAGGAGATGAGAAAGGGGGGAAAGAAAGATGGCTGCACTGTGTGTGAAGGTAGATAGATGTACATGGGTCCAGGTCCCTTAGAGCTGGAGTTTCAGCCAATGGTCCGGCCTAGTGTATCGCTAAGCTATCTCCCCAGACCCCTAAAATGAGGACAGGGTCCACCTTCAAGGGGCTGCCCTAAACAATAAAGGGGACTTTTGGAGCATTTTTGTGCAGGAATGAAAAGAGAAACTGAGTTCTTTTCTAGGTCGATTAAATTCCAAATCATCTCTACACTCCATATGACTACATATGATTTAAAGACAGGGAAGTTAAAAAGCCAGCTATCACTTACAGTATTTAAATTGAAATGTTTTTATAATCCTTTTGATACTGGTTAATTGGCGTGATCCCCGCCACTCTTCCCCCTCCCCCAGGGAACATCTACTAGCAATTCCCACTGTGAAATCTCTACTTGTATGATGACACGTTAGACACTTTCAAAATCAGTTGAAAATAAGGTCAGAATGAGTGATTTCCGATAAAGGTGACCCTGGAGAAGTTAAACATTCATGATATTTTTTTTTTCCTCCACTTAATTTGCTGAGAGATGGGCTTTCCTGGTTTCTTATTGACAAACCAAATTCCTGTTATCTTTTGTTAGTTTGAACAACTCTGCCAAATCAGTAGGAAGAACAAACAGGACAGGGCTCAGACACAATCTTTCAGCCATCTGTGGCTTCTCTGGGATCCCCCCACTCTCGGAGCCTCGAAGGCTAGGCCTGAGCCACTGAGCAAAGCCACCATGGAGATAAGCACCACACAGCATTCATCTGCTGGACCTGAAATCTCTTCTGTGCAAAATGGGCTTTTGATGTTGCCCTTTTTTAGAGATTGGGAACAAAGTCAACAGGTAAAACTCCAAGTAGCTGACTCTTTCCCATCCACCAGGGCCACCTCAATGCTTACAACAAGATTGTGTAGATAGGCTTATTTTAAAAGAAAAAAAAAAGAATGGTCTCAAAAGAAAATACATTGCAGAAAGAAAGAAAGAAAGAAAGAAAGAAAGAAAGAAAGAAAGAAAGAAAGAACGAAAGAAAGAAAGAAAGAAACCTGCCTTGCCAAAAACCAAGTGTAAACACACACAGACACAAAACTTATATCCTGGGCTTGTATCATTTAAAAACCCAACCCTCCTGAGTACGTATGTTCTGAGTTTATGGCATATTTGTAATCAGACTTTAAACCATATTAAGTTGTTCAGATATAGTAGTACACTCCTGTTATGACTAATGTCATAATTCAGCATGTGTCATTACAGCCACTCAGTGAGTTTTACATGTTTTCCCCAAGATGAATTAACACCTACAGCTAGATATGATGTCTTTGCAGAAGAAAAAAACCAAACAAGCAACAACAACAAGAAAAGCAATACATATTTTAGAGTATTTGAACTGTGTGAATGGAGTTGACCAAGTTTCTTAGCTCCAGATACTTTGTTCCACATTCCATCTCACTAAACAAATGAAATTTGACACAAAGAAAGGCTTATGATGGCAGGGAATGGGCTGGGCATGGTAGTTCACACCTATAATCCCAGCAGTCTGGAGGATCTCTGAGTTCGAGGCCAGCCTTGTCCACAAAGTAAGTCCCAAGACAGCCAGGGCTACACAGAAAAACCCTGTCTTAAATAAACAAAACAAAAAAAAAGATGGCAGGGAACAGATTTGTACCTCATATTGTACTTTCTGCACACACACACACAAATGAAATAAAATTAATTTGAATGTTTTCACCTTCAGTGTTTTTTTGTTTTGTTTTCTTTTGTTTTACCTGATGAAGAGTGAAGAAAGAAAAAAATAATTTAAGTCAAAAATGTGGTCAACTGTTGGACGGTAAGAGTAAAAGGACGGGATAGAGAAAGGCCCTGACGGTAGCAGAGACCGGCACCTACGGATCCGCTGTCGCTCTCAGGCCTGCTTACCCGGGTAGGACTGCAGAGGCTGACAATGCCACTCTCCGATGCCACGGCCGTAGCAGTAGCACTGGTATCTCACTCCATGCACAAACTTCTCCCAGGAGTCACCGATCTGGTAAAAGGTCCGGGTCTCTGAATCTTGGCACTGGTCTAGAACCCACGAAAGGAAAAGAGTAAATAAAAGAGCCTCAAACAAGCCATTGCAAGTGTGATACTGAGTATTCTTAAGAGATGAAGGAAAACTTACAGTTCTTACAAATACCAAATATAGTTAAAACAGTAGTTGGAAGTGTGTGTCTAAGTGTGAGCATGATGTGTGCACATGAGCATGTGAGTATACTTGCACAAGTGTGTGGGACCATTTCCCCAGCCCTAAGTTAATATTTGGTTCAAATCATTTACCTTATAGAAAAACTAGTAGTAAAAACTAAAATGTACCTATTGCGAAGGAAGAATAGTTACCTTCTTAAAAGGGAAAAATCACTAAATGTAAAAAATGTAAAGATTAAAATTAAAGTACATATTTGAAACCTGAATAGTAATTCTAAAAAACTAGATACCAGTTAAATTTTTTCAAATTAGATACCAAAGTAACCGACTTGCCATTTGAAAAGCAAGAAACAACTTCGCAATGACTTCACTTTTATATACATCTTCAGAATCCAGGAGCTAGCTTTACCTTAACGAGCTAAATCTGAAACATGAGCAGCTTTCTAAGCAATCCTCTTGGGACCTCGCAGTTTTGCAATCTCAGGCCAAACAAACTGCTGGGATCAATTTGTTGTCTCAGTAAGCAGTCTGCCTCCTTCAGTAAAGGGATAGGAATTGATTATCTTAAACTTTGGATTTGGGGAATCGGGCTCTTGTTAATGTTGAACCCTCACCGCTAGCCCAGTCCTATCTATTTGCACAGGGAGTCAAAAGATGGAGTGTTTTGAAGGGGGGGGGGCATTAGACTTTACCCATGTTTCTGTGGCCAGTAAAAAATAAAATTAAAAAAAAAAAACTTTTTCACGACTCAGAACCAAAAAAGCTACCTCCACTCAACCAAAGGAAAGCTACACTTGTCACCAATCTGAGCAACAAGAAGAAAAAGATGAGTGTCAGGGAAGACTGCGCACTGGCTCAGGATGGGAACGCTCTTCGCAAAGCTCTCCGCAGACCAGTGAGTCGGGTCTGGAGAGGACGCAGCCTGGCAATATCAAATAGCTTTCCTTATCCACAACTGGCCGGCTAACCAACTTGCCTAACGAAAACCATCCAAGCAGAGGCAGCCACTCACCGATTGGATCACACTTCCACCTTCCCCGGCCCTGACCGAAGCAGGTGCAGTTCAGCATATGTCCCTCCTCATGGCGCTTGTGGAAAGTGTCATTCACGTTGTACGTAATGTCATCAACGATGCACTGATCTGTTCCGGGGAAACAGTTAAATAGGTGATGACTAATAACTCTGACTAATGAGATAAAAGAAATTGCACTTCCCAAAGCATTAGATTCTACTGCTGGATTTAACACCTGCTAAAATATCTTTTCTACTAGTGTGGAATAAGCTTTTTTCTAAAGCTTAATAATATAACTTTTACTCCCTTCTTATTGTGTCTAATAGACTTATTATAATTGTCAAGGACTGCAGTCCATTAAATTAAAAGCCGTATAGCTTCCATGGAAAAAAATTAATGTTTCAACAAATACACACCTTAGATCCCTTTACATTCTTGCTTAGTTGATGATTTTATTTAAATTTTTGGTCATCACCATTAGATGAACAGAGAAATCTATCACATAGCATACACTGTAATGTTGTGGTCTGGTTTCGGAAATGGAGAGGACAGAGTGCCGATCGGGTTTTGCCAAGTGGACACAAACACAGACAGATCTGGGATGAGAGACACTCAGCTGAGAAAATGCCTCCATAAGTCTGGCCCGCAGGCCTAGGAGGTTAAGGTTGGTTAATAATTGACTAGAAGGCCCATTCCTTGTCAGGTAGTGCTACTCCCTCGGCAGAAAGTCCCGAGTTGTGTAACAAAGCAGGTTGAACAAGCCACAGAGAGCAAGCCAGTGAGCAGTGCTCTTGTGCGGCCTCAGTTCCTGCCTCTAGGTTCCTGCCTTGAGTACCTTTTTCCTCAGTGTTAGATTGTGACCTGGAAGTTATAAACTGAACTCAACCCTTTCCTCCCTGAGTTGGTTTTTGCTCATGGTGTTTTTCTCACAACAACGGAAACCTAAAACAGCAGTTAAAGGTAATTGGAGTTGGGAAATAAAACGACACCCTATGGTGTTCGAAAAGGTTTTAAAACTCAGGTCATTTCTGTTCCTCTTTCAAGGAGAAATCCTGAAAAAAGTTACACTCTGTCTTTGGGTCCCCATTTTCTCATCTGTAAAATGAAGGGCTGCTCTGCATACCTTATTAAAGTTTTCTTTCTGATCTAAGCAACAAAGGTGACTTCTGGCTAGCTCTGCCCATTAAACACCATAATGAACATCAGTCCAGGGCACTATCTATGGACTAGCTAAGGGAACTATTTAACATCTGAATTCCACCTAAATATTACTTTTCAAATCAAAGAAATGGAAAGCTGAAATTGCTTTAATAAGTCAACAGCTCCTCATATCATATGTCTGGACCCAAAGGGGAAAAGTTGATTTGAACAAAAGAAACTAGCTAAAGTATGTATTTGTCTCTTTAAATTTGGCCAACTGAAAACCTTCCCCCCCCCCCCCTTGGAGAAATGATGTTATCTTCTCTAGACATAAACACAGGCATAGCCTAGAGCTAAAAGGATCAAATGTAGGTTTCTCCTTGGGGAAGCCACCCTTTTGGTTCAACCTAAATACAGCCTGGGAATGTTTCCAGAGCCCCAGAACTACTCAGCTCGCGCGTCAGCTTTTCCCAACGGGCTGCTGGAAACAAACTTCTCCCGGCACTACATGCTTCCTTCTCTGCTTTTGTCAAGTACAAGTTTTCAGTCTCTCTGAAAGCTTGGCTCAACTCTTCTCATCAGTAAACCAGCATACCTCGGAGCTGAGAGTAGGGGATGCAGGCCCATTCTCCACGACCGTTACCGACACACGTGCACCTCATCATGTGGCCCAAGTCATGCTGCTTATCCCACTGATCCCCAATGCGGTACATGACCCCTTCATTGGTTGTGCAGATCTCCTCATGGGCTGTTTGGGAACGGATAAGAAATACTTGATAAAACGATCACGTGCTAAGAATAGATACGCATATGAAGACTTGCACGAACTCTGCTGGATGAAGGTGGAGTTCTGAACTCCCCAGGAAAGAACTAGTCCAGAGGGGACTGGAGAGAAATAACCAGAAGGACTGGAGAATCCAGGAGTGTAGGAAAATCTCATACACTCATTCAATTGGTTCTCATCGTCTAGAAGACTGGATTTAACTTGTGACTTGGCCTATTCCAGCTCTCTCTGGTTCAAAGCAGATTTGTGTTTGAGCATAACACCCCATGGAAGAGTGACTTTCCCTCTTATGCCTAATGTGTTGAAATGAGAAAAACACAAGTGTGAATGGTTTCCTTGCCTCTGAGCATGCGTGACACTGCATAACACCCAGGCTCCTGGTTCTACAACTGGAAAATCAAATGCCTTCTACAGGACTTAAAAACAAACAAACAAACAAACAAAACAATACCTGATTCCTTTTTCTGATATTCAGGTAAACTGGGGACAGTTCTGTATTTGTCAGAAAACAGATTTTTCTGACTTCTTTCGCACACGTTAGTATTTAAGAACTGTGGGGCCAGTCAAACTGTCTATGTGTCAATAACTATTAGTCTGTGACAACCAGTCAGATTACTTTTAAAAAACATTTTCTCTTTGTGAATTTACATTTGAAAACCTACAAAATTTTAAAAGGTACTTGGAATTTTACTGTTTTAGTTTTTGACATTTAGTCATTTCACTGGGATTTTAAAAGCATATCAATGATCATTGCTGTTGCTGGCTTTCACAACTCACAAACATAAGATATGATACACAGATGTATAATCCCACTCTTCCAGCTGTCTCGGGGAGAAAAGAAGGAATCCACATCAACAAGGCTGCCAGTGATCCACATGGCAACCCACAGGGCTTCTTCGTCTTACCGGCCATAGGGCAGAATCCAAACTTCTGGTCAGCATCATAGTTCTGGGTGGTTCCGCACCATTTCATATTGTCCCTCCTACCCTCAGAAGTACAGTCGGTGTAATTGCGGTTGTTGTATATGAAGGGAAAGTGGCACAAGGCACCGTTGGAATTTCCACCTCGAGTCTGAACCAGAACTGCCCAGGATGACACACAAACAGGAAAATTACAGCTGAGCTGTGGTGTGTACAACAAGGATAGACTACAAAGGCTTAGAAAGACCCAGGCTCCGGCTGCTAATTCCCAGAGGGCCTATCCAAGAGCAAAAGATATCTGATAATATATACTCCTAAGCTTCTTAGTGGATTTTCATCTTCACTTTCAAAATAGATTTAAATCTCATGTTCTCTCATTTTCCCAGCTAAGAAGGAAAAAAAAAAGATTAAATGATAGCTTTGTGTAAAATATGGCACCAAACAGAAGATAAGCACAGGGACCCTTGACATTTATCCTGTGTGTTCATCGGCTCTGTGGGATCATCCACTGATTTCAATACTTGAGTGTCTTTAATCACATCATAATCCCGGTGTGTCAAAAGAACCGAACCGCGGGGCTTTTCCCCGGTGTCATTTCCCCAGCGGTGCTAAGGGATGTGGGAAGTGCCTCTGCTGTGGAATTAGCTGTGTCTCTTGGGTCCAAATAGATCAAAGCCGTGTTTCCCGTACAGCCTCGCAATTAATGATTGACTGCTGGCAAACAGAAGGGCTTCTCCTCCCTGCGCTGGGTTCTCCCGGGACACTCACCAGCATGGTCTGTACAGAAAGAGTACTTCTGGTCTTGTTCGTAATTTGAAGTTGTGCTACACCACAGGTGCCCATCTTGCCGCCCTTCTGTGGTGCAGGAGTAGAAGGTCCTACCATTGTAGGTGAATGGGAGGACGCAGGGCTCCCCGTTCGAATTGCCACCGTAAGTCTGGGTCACAGCTACAAGCATAACCAAGAGCCTTAGTCAGGACAGTTGTCTCCCATCCCCGGCCCCGCCCCCAGTGGCGGCAAATTTCTCATTCACATGGAGACTGAGCTGGTACCACTGAAGGAGCAAGACGAAACCCAGTCATCCAACTAATGGCAATCAAAATGTATAACCATTCTGGACGGAGTCGTGAGCCAGAGCTCCTCTGTTAATGACACTTCTGTTGCCACGACTCGGTGTCTCCGTTTGTAAAGTCTTATTAATACGGGTTAATTATGGTTCAAAGAGGGCCCGGAGAGATACATAGTTATATTTGCGTCAGAAGAAAGGCTGTTCAAGGAAAACAATTTAGAAAAAAACCAGACATGCTTGTAACCCAGAAGGGGCACCATGGGCTATTGAAAGGCATCTGTAATTTCAAATTTGAACTCCAGAGCACAGATTATTAGCTGTTCGGGAGACTGGTGCTGTTAAAGCCTCACTTTTGGCAACATGCAAATAAATAACACAGAGCAGTCTGATCCTCACGATGGGAAGAAACTACACAAGTTAAAAAGCCTGGATAAAAACGTCGACCACTGTGATTTTTATCACAGGGAGGCAAGATTAGAAACCTTTCTGACTTTATTGTTTTACTTTTGTTTTGTTTTTACAAACAAATAAGGTATTACAGAGACAAAACATGAGTTCACTGGTATTACTGAGAGGTAACCTACCTGTCTCCTGACAGCTGACCCCATTGCCCAGGCATGTGCACAGCATTTGCTTGTTTCCTTGTGACTTCAGCCATTGCATCCCCACGGAGTAGGCCACACCGCTGTCTGTGACACAGTGGCCATACGGAGCAGGCTGGGGGTGGGTCTGGGGCTGGTAAACAGCTGTCCGGACATCTGTGAAGGAGCCAGATCCTAAGAGCATGAGAACGAAAGTTACAAACTAGAAGAGAGAAGAAATCACTGAGCCCGGCTTGATGTGGAACGTGGATGAAATGGAACTCCCATTCTGAGTTTTAGCTTTTGCATTCAGCCCAAGAAGCAATTCACAACCTCTGAACCCCCAGAATAGCATACCTAAGTGACAAACACTATTCGGCCACACAACACAGTAGGTCACCTTCAACAACCCCTCAGTCCTGCTCAAGAAGCACCTCTCTGTGAGCTCCACATTTCTCCATAGCTCCCTACTGTCTGGCTGCTAGCCATTCCCTTCCTTGTTCTAAACTTCAACCCCCCCCCCCCCCCACGTGTATGTATGCCTGCCCTCCCTTTGTGGATCCCCCATTACCTGAAATGGTCTACCACTTTTTTCCTCCTTCATACCTCTCAGACACCCAGTATGTGGGGCCTTCCTCTTCCTGAGAAATCCTGCCAATCCACAGTGGGCATCCTGCCCACTCTTAAAGTGCTCTCATAAAAGAGCACCCTGGATAGCTACAGACTTCCCGAGTTAGCCCTTCTTGAGTGTTGCTCCTCAGCAGAATTGCTTAGGATGTGTGTGTGGGTGTATATGTATGTATGTGTGTGTGTGCGTGTGCGCACGCTCGTCCTAAAACCAATCAGTCCTCGAAACTTTCCGCTGATAATACCACAACAGATTGTGCTATCTTCTCTTGAAGCTTTTAGAAATCTTTCCTCTGAAGGCCCGAGCTCACAGCAGCAGCAGAGCTGGCAGCGGAAGGGCTCGTAGTGCGCATCTAGCCTCTCTCTCAGAGCTGCAGAACACCAAGACCCAACGACAAGGAAGACAGAGGATGCCAGAGGTCTCAAGGCCTACCATACAGAAGAGCAACAAGGCGCTTGTAGAATAGGTTGCTTTGGTCAACATTGTTTGTCAGAGTTTTTAAGAAGGAAATACTTCAGTATATTAGTGATGTCATAAAAATAATTAACATGTATTGTTTATCCCAGTTAACTCACAGTTAATCGTTGATCTAGTTCAGCAGACTGACATTTGTAACTGTTCCTCTGTTGTCTTATGGCCAATAGCTACTTTACTGACGATAATTAGATAATGTAGAGATCATCAAATTAACCCTGTTTGCTTTCACAAGGATTAATTAGGTCAAGATAAGCTCATCAAAAGGGAAAATAATCTAATTACTATCAGCCAAATGATTGATTGCTAAGAGGCTAAGTAACGAGGCTGGAATGTCATATCGGAAAAACTCGAGTAACGGGAAGGCACACCCCCAAAGACTGCATTTCTTTCTTCAGATCTGTGTGTGAGAGAGACAGCCTCTAAGGGCGAAGAGGCTCTTAGTGAGTTCTTAGAGCAAATGCACTAAGTAGCCAAGGATGACTTTGAACCTTCCGATCCTCATCTCTGGAGTCATAGGCCGCACCACACCTCCACTTTACTTTGGTGAGACGAGCCAGGGCTTTGCGCATGGTCAGCAAGCAGGCTGCCTGAGCACACTCAACCTTCCCCAGACTCTTACAAAATATCTGGGATAGCAACATCTTCATTTGTCTTACTATGTCTTTCAAAACTCTGTCTTGTGCTAAATCCGCTTCTCAGATTATTCCATTCAAAATTTTCTTCAAAATATAGAATGGACTAGCTTTAAGCAAAATTATGTAAATGAGCTCAGCCTCTTAGCTGAAACTCTGTAAGTCATTTCGGACGGTCTGACAAGCTATTGCCCACCCCGCGCCTCACCAGCTGAGCTGCTCTGCAGAGCGTGCCGCTCACACTTCCATTCCCCTCTGCCGTTGCCAGTGCAGACACACTGCAGCATGTTTCCTCGGTTGTCCTTCTTGCTCCACGTGTCTCCAATTCTATAGGATGTCCGGGTATCCTGATCATTGCATCTGTCTGTTTCGGGAAAGAAGCAGTGGGTAGAGAAATCAGCTAGTGGCCTGACAAGCAGCCACTCAAACAAAGGCAGGAATGTCCCAGTTGAATGCTTGTTAAGTGGTTGTCCTCAGTCTAACACCACCATGCCCAGTGCTGGCGATGCAGATATTAAAGTTCAGACACACAGGTGAGAGGTGGTGGCGCAGGCCTTTAATCCCAGCACTCAGGAGGCAGAGGCAGGTGGGTCTCTGTGAGTTCGAGGCCAGCCTGTTCTACATAGTGAGTTCCAGGAGAGCCAGGGCTACACAAAAAACAAACAAACAAACAAACAAACAAACAAAAAGAAACCTGTCTGGAAAAAACAGGATAGATAGATAGACAGACAGACAGACAGATAAAATTCAGATCCGTAGTTTATTACAGTACAGAGCCACTTCTCCATTTGCCAAAAAACTTGTTCAGTGTCTTTCATTGATTGAAAAAAAAATTTTTTTAAAGACTTTTTACATTGCTTCCTTGACTGGTATTCTACTATTTACTCCCTCTCAATCTTATTACCAAACCTTTTTCCTGGTAATTATTGTCTAAGGCCTTTCTTCCAATAGCCAATTCTCCTCACAGGACCAGCAACAATAGAAAGGCAGGCAATTCTCAAAGGGTCTCTTTCCAGCGGGCCCCCAAGGAAGTCATAAAATGATAAAAGCATCCCTTTATCTACTTGTTGTGTAAAAGACTTTCATTCTTTGCCTAGAAGTTTCTCTTTTCTTGCCCTACCCTAAAACACCTGTGCAACAGCCACCGAGGCCTGTAACCCCAGCACCTGGGAAACAGAGACGAGAGGATTAGCCGTTCAACAAAGTAAGTTCTAGGCCAGCCTGGGCTTCACGAGAACCTGTCTCAAAACACTAATAATAACAATAACATAAAAATCACCAACAAAATGGCCTTTTATCTCGTGGTTAAAAGGTCTGTTCTGGAGTTAAGGAGACTGTCTCTTCTTGCTGCTTCTAAGACTGTCTTGAAGTCTTAACTGCTGCCTCTGTGTGTTCAAAGTTCCGTCTGTTGAATTCCAAGCTAACAGCCTTGGAATTTGCTGAAGCATTAGTTTTAAGATGAATGCCAAATCAAATCTAAATATCTTGAATGTGTTCTTTTTGCAGAGCCTAAAATAGTTAATAATAATAATAAAAATACCACCCAAGTTCAAATTCTTTTGCTAAACAAAAATAAATTGTGGAAAATAATCAAATATATTCCCAAAAACTTATTGGCTCTTGAGACCTTCTGCATTTAAAAACGTGGTGATCTTCAGTCTACCAGGACCTTAGTGGCAATATTTTAGCCTGAGATAAACTAGGCATCTAGTTCTGGGCCATCGAGATGGCCACCAAGCTTGACAACCTGAAGTCACTGGACCATGCCTAGTAGAGTGAATCAATTCTTACAAACTGCCCTTTGACCTCCACTGTGGCGTGTGTGCCTCCCACCTCCACCTCCACACACAAAATAAACAAATTTAGAAAGAAATATAACTCAAACTCTTACCTATCATTTAAGACTTTTCTGATAGCAAGCTGAGAAGTTTCTCAAGCCAAACCCATTTGTTCGATGAAATTTTACAGGCACGCACTTTGTATACGGTGGTATAGAGAGGGAAATAGGAAGAACTGGACAATAAGCCCCAACTTCATAGAACACTTAGGGGGTCAGAGATGAGGAAGGTTTGTATGTATTTAATCACTTACAAAGCACAGCATTAGGAGTTTCAACAAAGATACTGAAAACATTGCTGGGATTGTTCAGGTCTGACAAACACGGTTAGCTGGGGTCTTGGCAGAAATCACCAACCAGTAAAGACACCTTCCTTTGATCTCCATTCTCGTGTGTGTAGATTTGCCTGAATCAATGGTTGATTTTGTGTATGTGTGTGTCCTGACTCAGTAATACCTAAGTCGCAAAGAAGTTAGACCCTTAATACTTACACTGTAGTGTAAGATCAAAGATCGGTTATAATTTAACAGTCTGCTTGCCCAAATGAACACACAGAAGTTGATTCCACTGAACACTTCTCATTTTCGCTAGGTTTTTGTTTTGTAAATAAACCTTATTTAAACTTCAAACATAGAAGGAATTTTGGACTTTTAGAGCCTTTTATTTCCATGTCAACAGCTCCCCCATGTCAAAGGATTTGTTTACATTCTACTTTAGGGATTTAATTGTCCTTACTACTTAGAAAAATATCTCAGTGATAATCTCCAGGTCTAATAAGGCCCATTCAACATCAGAAGAAACCCTAAGGCTCTTTTTACTAGCCGACTGTCTAAGATAGTATGGAACTGAGAACTGCTTTTTCTGAAAAAGCAGAGTGTGTTAGTTATACAATTTTTCTGGACATTGTATGACATCTTCAAGTTGTCAAAGCATTACACAGCATTACAACTCTCTCTAGGATTCCAGAAGTAACAGCAGGCTGCTTTTTCAACAGAAAAGAGCTCAAAACAAACAAACAAACAAACCACCTACTTCTAGAGGTACAGGTGATGCGTCCATTGCCTTCGCCCAGACAAGTACAGTCCACCATCATCCAGCCTTGGTAGGGCTTTTCCCAGGTCTCCCCAACGACATAGGAAGTCCCAGCAGCATGATCAAAACATTTCTCAGCTGTAGGAGAAATTGGAAGAAAGAAAGAAAGAAAGAAAGAAAGAAAGAAAGAAAGAAAGAAAGAAAGAAAGAGAGAGAGAGAGAGAGAGAGAGAGAGAGAGAGAGAGAGAGAAAGAAAGAAAGAAAGAAAGAAAGAAAGAAAGAAAGAAAGAAAGAAAGAAAGGAAGAAAGAAAGAAATTTAAAATTGTAGTGACTCCCTGTAATTTAAAGTGTAGCATGTAAGCAAAAATCCAGCCACATTTTTTTTTAAGTGGCACTCTGTTCAGAAAAAGGCACGCCCTGCAGCTATGCCCATAGCAAGTAGCCAAAGCAGGAGGGAGGGCCAGCCAGGCTGGCAGGCAAATTCTGTTCTAATGAGTTCACAGACAGCATTTTCTGCCAGTCCCAGGCTTCCCACTAGTATTTCAAGTGGGAAGAATCAATGTATGTACCCTGTGGAAGAGACAACCCTATACAAAGTCACAATCTTTTAAAAATTATTTTCTTTAATTCATTAAGGAGGTACCAGGAATTGAACCCAGGACCTTACGTTTGCTTCAGCTAGTGCTCTATCACTGAGCTGTGAGAGTCCCTAAACCAAACCAATCTGAAAAATGGGCGACTTAAATAGAATGAGAGGAAAGCTATTTACATTTTAGATTTCTGTAAAAGCAAAGACAAAACGAATTTGAAAAACAAGAACACTGATTTGGAGAACTAGGAAATAGAACCCAAACCTTATGGATTCACGGAGTACAGCTGAGCCTGAACCAACCAGCCAACCACCACCAACAAAGCCTTAATGTTCATTTTTAAAGAAATTACCAAGGGGTGACCAGAGCCACGTGGCATTTTGTGCTTTAGTCCACTGCATTCCAAAAAGAAATATGTCAAAAGTGTCATTTTCCCCCCTTTATATAGCATGTCTCCACCAAGGAGATGGCATCGGATATAAACAAAAGAAATCACTTCCTAAACATCTTAACTCCACAGGATTTCTCTATGGTTCCTACATCACCATCTGATTTCGTTAAGCTGCGCGATCATCCCATTTCACTAATTTTTACATTGTAATTCAGACATCATGCCCAGTGATTTGGGTTCCGCACACTACAGCTCCAAACCTCCCTTTCGGTACAATCATCTCTCCCGGCTGCTTACCTATAGGTTTGCAGGTCCATTCTCCTTTCCCGTTTCCCAGACACAGACACTCTAACATGTAGCCCCCGGTCTCATGAGGTCTCCTCCACTTGTCCCCAATCTTGTAGGACTGACCCCCTTCGTGGCAGCGATCTGTTAGGTAAGAGGCAAATGTTAGTAGAAAGCAGTACAGAGGATTAAGTAAGGGGGTGGCTGGTGAACTTAGACAGGCCAAAATGAGACCCCTAACTCTGAGAACAACTTTCCTGTCAAAAGTAAAAAAAAAAAAATTAAAATAAAATAAAGCAGAAGGCCAACAACATAACCGCTCACTTTGGGTCAATTGTTAAAGCACAAAGGGAAAAGCCACGGGGAAATCTGAATGACAGGGGTTCATAAATAATGGCTCCCCAGAGAGATCTCAGATAATTTGTTCCCAAGTCAGAAAAGAGCTGGGAGGAATGGCCTCCCATGTAGCAAGCTGAGCTACATGGGCATAGCATTCCAATTTCCTGAGGTAGGGAGAGCCAGCAGTTCACTCTAGGATGGAAACATCACTCTAGTGGACAAGCATACAGACTCATGAATGTGGAAACCGTGATGCCTTCTCAGGCTGTTAAAGCCAATGGTTGAATTGTCTGCAGGGTTAAAAGCACTGTGTGCCATTGACTCTTGGGCTTTGCCCAGAAGCTTGGAAAAACCCTAACATTAAGTGTTGAAAATATTGGTTGGGTCTACTCAGAAGGGACTAATTGGTTCTTCTGGACAGAGAACTTATATTTAAAAGCTAGTTTAAAAAAAAAAAAAGAAAAGAAAGCTTTATTAATAGAAAGTACTGGCAACCCAGTGAGTCATACTAGAAAGATTGCCTTAGCAGCAGAGTTCATGAGAGTCAGCCCGGCAGCCAAAGTTCTTGGACATACACGGTACTCATCATTCTATGTTGTATTTGAAAAATAGCAAGACCTTCCCCCTAAGTCTAACCTATTCATCAAAAAGAAACAGACCTCATGACAAAGAGCAAAAATGAGGCTGGCTCATCGCTGCAAATTATCATATGATCCATCTGGCTTGAAGATGCCCCCGAGTAATTTAAAATAGGTAGGTCCCTTAGGCATATCTTTCCCAAAGAACCAAGAGATCTTCCACTGTATAAACATATACACACAGAGGAAGAGAGAGAGAGATTCCATCTCTACTCAGATCATCTTCCAGAAGTACAAAAACTAGGTGATCACCCGAATGGATATGGTCATTGAGGTAAATCCCTCCATAAGAAATATTCAGCCATGGACAACAGAAAATGGCAGGAACCGGACAGAGGAAATGGCAGGCACATGTACATGTGTCCCCATCACATTACAGAAAGCCTTTCTTACTTGCAATGGTGCAGCTGATTCTCCCTCGCCCGGCCCCGATGCAGGTGCAGTCCCAGATCATGGAATCTTTAGGACGCTCATAAGTATCACCCACTTTGTAAGTGTTCCCAGTGTATTTGTCGAAGCAAGTCTCTTCAGCTGTGGAGAGGAAAGAGTGCACGTGAGCCTCACACACGTCAAGTCTTCTCAGCCCCTCTCATCCCTAAGAGTACCCCTTCCCTTCCAGTCTACATGTAGTAGGGTTACTTGGAACTTAAAAAACGAGACTTCCAAATTTAATGAAACCACAGTTCTTGACGTTTGGCAAGCTCTCCATTGTTCTCTGATTTATAATGTAAAGAACTCTCAGGAAAAAGCCACACCCTGTGACCAGCTGAGCTGCAAAGGAAAAGATTTCAAATTCCAGTCCCAAGCCAGGGAAATAATTCAAGGGCCACAGGGGATGCAAACAGTTTGAACGTTGCCTGCCTCCCAGCAGGCGCTGGCCTTTGTCAGTCTTACTGAAATATTTTCCCTGTAGCCTCCCCTCAGCAGGCTCTCTGAAGGAACTGCTGTAATTCACAAGAAACATATCAAGGGGCTTCAAAGTCTCAGAAGTGGTGGTGGTTTTTCATTGAACTGCAACTAACAAATCATTTTACAACACAGCACTTCAAAGCAGTTCTTGGCCCATAATTCGAGAGCCAAAGATCTGAGATAACTTTCTAATAAATTAAACTTTTATAAGCAAACTTTTATAAGTTTTCTTTTTGAAGGAAGACATGCAAAACCTTTCATTTTTTAATCAAAATCTCTGAGAGAATAAAAGGAAGGCTTTGGAATCTTGTGCGGATTACAGTTGTTTTAGAGGTAAGAGCAGCATGTGAAAAGCCAATCTATGCAGTTTTACTAAGAGGGAATTACAGGCAACTCTAGCAGGGGGGAAAAAAGGCAAGTGTGTTTTTATTTAAAGCTAACTTTAACAATCAAGCATCTTTTCTGCTAGCGACCAGACTGCCTTCCACTTACGCTCAGGTTTGCTCTCGCAGTTAAACCCTCGGCTTCCACCATAGCAGGTACAAACCAAGGCGTTGCCCAGGTAGGTCCGCTCCCACTGCTGGTTAATCTGGTAGTGCTTCCCATTGTCAAAACAACCCGCTGTGAAGAGTTGAAGGGAAAAGTCATTACAGGTTCATCCCTCCTCCTTTTTTCCCCTATAAAAATCACTCAATTTTGCCAACTGACGTGGTCTGAACAAACACAGAATCTCTTACAAGCATTATTCCACTAAAATACAGCCATGGAAATTAGCTATCCAAAGACTTTAGCATTATTGCTGTAGGTGGATATTTAGGGTTTTTTTTTTTTCTTATCTTTTAACTTGGCTAAAAGTTATACAATGATGTCATGTCCATCTGGACAGAGGAACTACATCACCGGAGTTGAAACATTCTAACAGGCAAATAATAGAAATTACTTTTAAAACATGTGAGGACCCTCTCTCTGTATAGCCTTGGCTGTTCTGGACTGGCTTTGTAGATCAGGCTGGCCTCAAACCCAGAGATCGGCCTGCCTCTGCCTCCCTGAGTGCTGGGGTTACAGGTCCATGCCACCACGCCTGGCTTGCTTTCAATACTCTTAACGACAAAAAAAAAAAAAATTAAGACCAGGAAGAAAGAAGTTGGGTGTCCTGCTGTAACCCCAGAGTAGAAACTGAGGCAGGAGAATTGCTCCAAGTTGAACATAGGCCTGGGCTACAGAATATCAGGCTAACTTAGACTACAGTGTAAGCCCATCTCAAAAAAAAAAAAAAAAAGGAGGGGAAATTTTAAGTTATTCTCTAGCCCAAAGTAAAGAGTATGCCTCTGAAAAACTGGAAGAGAAATTCCAATCCTTATTCTTGGTGAAGAATCCAAAGCACTGAGCCAACCACATTTCTTCCAAGTTGGTAAGAAACTACCTATTTTGATATTCTCATTTCATCCTCATTTGAGATATATACATACACACACACACATACACACAACTATTTAATAATAAAGAAAGTGAGGATCAAGGGGACCACGCTAATCTCAGATTTAAAATTTATAAGTTCGTGTCACTTTTCTCTTTTACCCCAAGTTTTGGTTCCCGGAAGGGCGCTCTGAAGGTGCAGAGTTGGTTAGTGCACTTGGGAGGACATACGGTTCCTGCCTCCACTGCAGGGTCCTCTCCTGAGCCCTTCACCCCCAACCAGCCTGTCCAAACCTCAGCCTTTTGTGTCCACAGCTGGTTCCCCTCAGGAGAGCGCGCACTCACGCACGCTCGCACAGCCACGCACGCGCGCAAAACTTCAGCCCCAACTTCAGCCGGCGCCGAGCACAGACCCCATCCCGGCCGCCGGCCGGTTTCAGCCAGACTGCGGGTACTCACGCTTGCTTTGACTGACAGCCACCGGGGACTGAGGCTGCACGATTTGCTGAGCCTGCCTCTTGCTCTTCCCGGCCTCGGTGCAGCGCACCGATGTCCCCATGCACAGGACGGCCAGCAGCAGCAGCCGCCCTGGTCCGGGACCCCTGAGCATCTTGAGTGGATGCGAGGAGAGTCGCCCTCCCCAGGCAAGTGGCCACTAAGTGTGGTTGCCCTCGCAACCTGCGGGGAAAAGTCCTGCAAGGAGACGGGGGAACGGAACGGAGGAGAGCAGGAGGACCGGAGAGGACCAGAAGTTGTGGCCGCGGGTCCCGCTCGCGCTCGGAGCTCCCTCTTCTCCCCCCCCTGTGCAGCACAGCGGGTGCGGGCGGCTGAGCCCCTAGAGCCCGGGCTTATATGGGACAGTCCCCTCCCGCCCCCCACGAGGCCCAGCGCGCCAGCGGGGAGGGACCCGTCCTCCCCCCCATCCCCCCGCCCCTCCCGCCGCCGCAGCCGCCGCCGACCGCTCGCCGATTGGCCCAGAGTCCGGGTGACGTCACGGGGTACGGTGGGTTCGCCCCGAACAAAAGAGATGCTGATCTCCCGCCAGGTCTGGGGCTAGAGAACTTTTTTTACTCCCCCTTTGGTTTCCTTTGCGGTGGTCAAACTTTTTGGAGGAGGATTGGGGGTAGGGATGGGAAACGACTGTAAAGTGAGGTCGACCCGGAGGAAAGGGAGGGAGGGGCAGGCCTGGGGTGCAAGGCTTCTCTTTCCTTTTTTTCTTTTTAATTGGTGGCTGTGGCGGTGTTTGAGAACATTGCGTCACCTCTGAGAAAAGTCTGTGCTCCCCGGAGTGTCTCTTGTGGGGAGGGAAAAAGTCATAAAGCGACCACCACCTTGACGCTGTAAGAATCCAGACTTCACTTTTGCAGCCCCAGGGCGGGGCGGCTTCTTCCCGGTGCTTTTCTTGGGTCTCCTGGGCGCCTCCTAGGGTTCCCTTTCTTTGCCTTGAGATGTTGGGCTCAGGCTCCGTTTCTCCACGCGGAACCTACCTGTTTTCGAGGAAAAGCCAGCTAGGGGAGGTTGAGCGCTTAGCAAAGGTGACCCCGAGCTTCTACAGCCTCAGGAGTTGAGCGCGGCGCCCTGCAGATTCCGGGCAAACTCACAGGACCGAGTTTCCCTGCAAAAGATGAAGCAACAGTTTCTTTTCTAAGTCGTGAAGCAAAGTTTTCCTTTTCCTGGGAGCGGAGTGCCCGCTTCCTTTAGGAGGGCAGCGGTGAACAGCTTGAGATGCGGGAAAGTTGAGCTGGCCTATGAAGAGGGGGGTCGGGGAACCTTTCCTCCCAACCCACGTTCTCTGGCCCATTTGCACCCAAAGCAGAGATCTAGGTGGCCCTCTGTGAGAGACCTGGGGGCGGGGAGCTGGGCACAGCGAGATGGAGATGAGGTGGAGGTGGTGCGTGGACTGGGGCAGACTTCACAGCTATGGCAGAATTCCTCTACCCAGCCCCTCCCCGGCCTCCAGATCTTTATACTTCAACTGTTCTTTGCTCCAAGTATGTATAAAGTTCCATTGAAAGTTCTCCGGACTTTCTACACAACTGAGGTCGGAAAGGGGATAGGAGACGTCTCCCTGCAGCCAGAAGCTCTAAACTTTGGCCTTCCCCTCCCCCTCTCCCTTTATTTTTTTCAGTCACACCCAAGCACAGTTGCTTTTGAAGGGCTTCAAGACGAGAAGTCCGCCCCCCGTTTTCAAAGCAGCAGATCCGCACCCACCCTTGGCTTTCTCCTTTCAGTTAGGCGTGAGGTCTCATTTGCTTTGAGAACACATTTAAGCTACCAGCAAAATATGTTATTTGTCCCAGGTTCTTGTTTTCGCCAAAAGCTTTGCCTTCTGTAACTGCCCTGGGGATAATTTGAACTGTGTGCCTTATAAAATCCTCAACACATTAAAGACGCAAAACTAACATTTATTTTTATTGATGTAAAGACCTAAAAACAAAAAACCACAGCGAGTACCGGTTTCTTATAAGTGGTGTAAAATAACGCCCGGGAATCTTGGTGACCAACATTCGGAGTTGAAGGAGGGCCATACATTGCCCCAAATTTAGAATCCGGTCTGGGTTAGCTCTTTTGGAATTTCTCATCATCCCTTGACAAAACAGTTTTCTCTTTCAGACACACAAGGGCTCCTTGTAAAACAGTGAACTTCTGGGAAGTGCTCTCTCCGGGGGGCGGAGAAGGATACCTGAAAACCAGGATGCTTGCAAGATAAACCTGAAAGGAAGGCTTTCTGCAAATATGGTAGATTCTGGAGGAAGGAAATAAGCGGTTAGAAAAGAATTTCGTCACAAAAATATGATAGTTTGGTATATTTACCCAAAATACTTCAGAATAATATACACTTTTCAGGGAACCCTCTTGACATTTCAGAAGAAAAGTTTTCTCTTTCAGTCCGGTAGAAGTGTCTCTGGTGGCTCACAAGCAAAAATATTTGATTGAATTTTATAGGAATGCTTAGGACTTCACCCTTTTACTTGAAAGTTGTGTTCTATTTTTAATTTTGGACATGGAGACATTTTCTTACTTAAGGTAAACCGGTCTTGCTACAGTATCCTTTCCCCATCAAGATCTCTTCCAACTCCTTCATCTCAGTCAGATTAAAGATTAGTTATTGATACAGCATTCTACCTGTGCACCAGAAGAGGGCGCCAGATCTCACTGTGATGGTTAAGAGCCACCAGGTGGTTGCTGGGAACTGAACTACAGAAAGAAAGAACAGCCAGTATTCTTAACCTCTGAGCCCTGTCTCCAGCCTCCAGCCAGAGACAGTTAAATGTTAAAGACTTCCGGCACTGGGGTAAGGGAACTGGGGAAATGGCTCTCCAGTAAAGAGCACTGGCTACTTTCCAGAGGACCCTCATGAACATGGCTACTCACAAGGATGTCACTCTGATTCTAGGAAATCAGTTGAAATTATACCTCATGAAGTTTTGGGGAGGTTGTTTTGCTTGTTTTGTTGTTGGTTGGTTTGTTTACTGTTTGCAGTACTTTTAGCATTTCCTGATCTTATTTCAAATTCCTGATTCTAAGTTGCAACAATGTGCACAAAGCACCCTCATTTCTTACTTTTTCTAGAGGGAGGTTGGCCTGAATTTATTACAGTGGGGGTTCCCCTTCCCCATCACCAGCTTTTTAGGGCACTTGCAGTTTGTATGTGATGGCACAGATGTGGCCAAGAGACAACCAACCGTGAAGGACTGTGCCTTGCTTCCTCCTGGAATTACCATGGTGACAGAATTTTCCCAGTGTTTCTGACAACCTAAAATTTCTCTAAGAAAAAGGGAGCACATGCATTTGTGAGGGACATTCCTCAGATGGTTTGCTGTTGGAAGGAAATGACTATGAGCATGTGCAGTATAGAACTGAATTAGATTGAGTTGAAGATTGAAGATGGACCTGGATGAAGAGCCAAGATAATTTATTAGACCCATTCATTCAGAATTGAAATGAAAACAACCTACAGGATAAATTGTGAGAGTAAGTTTTTACCTTCCAAGTGAAAAACATGGGTTTGTTTAAGACTAATAAACATTACAGGCAAAACCCCTACTGACCAAATTGCTTGCCTACTGGGGGAGGGGAATTCCTGATAAGACTATCCAGACTTCAAAGTATACAATTGGGTGACAGTGGCTGGTTGTGTTTTTTGTTTGTTTGTTTCTAATCTTTGGCCTTTATCCATTAGTCTCTCAGTCCTGCCTTTGCCTGGGTGACCTTGAAACTTTCAGCCTCCAGACCTTGTAGCATGTTCATAAATATCCTGATTTTTCCACAGGTAGGTTGGATGGGGATAAATTACAGTCATTTTTGTTTATTTTGGTTTTTAGGGTTTTTTTTTTTTTTGGTGGGGGGAGGTTGTTGTTTGCCTGAAATCCTCTCTTCTGTTTCTCCTGAAAATAGCCTTGTTTGCAAAAATGCTGCTCATTAAGCACAGGTGCAGAAGAAGCATAAACTACCCCATGGGCAGCCCAAATAGAGAGTGTCTGAGCAGTTTGTCCAGACCCGACAGGAAGCCAGGAACCTGGGAGAAAATAGTTGATAATGGCTTTAAATTATGCCGCGAAAGCTAGCTAGTTTTAACTTAATAAGCATTTTGTTTATGTTTGAAGTTACTTTAGAAAAATTTTTTTTAATCAGCACTTTAAGAACCTTAATCTATGCCTTTTGCTCCTTAACGGGAATACTCTTTTCTCATTAGAATGATGTAACTCCCAAAGGTTTTGCAACGGAGTCTCTTTCATCCAGTAAAATGGAAAGAACTACCGTGCAGCTGTATCACTTCACCGAACAGTCTCTCCTTCCCCAAGACAGGCGGCATGTGGTCGGGAAACTTTTATCTATGTTAATTGTAGATTATTTTCCAGTTTCGATTTATCTTTCCATGTTGGCAACATGATTTTTAAGTCCAGTTTTGTTTTAGATTGGCAATTTGTTTTGGAGGGTTGACATAAAAGGTTTCAAGTTTTTGGGTTTTTTTTTCTGTATTTGAAATATTTTCAGGTTTTTTTTAACATCACATATTTCAAATTTCTCATATGCAGTTGACCAGGAAGGTAGAATTAGATGCATAAAAAATAACCACAAATATGCTTTAAATAAAAAATATATAGCAATAGTAGACTATTGTGCTAGATGTAACAATAGCTATCATTTGTCTCTAGTTAGTTGTAACACATTAAGACATATCTAACTGAATTATAAAAATAAAGACAAAAATAAACTTTTCTCAAAATTTATGTTGAATCATATCCTAGGTTAACTCTATATTCTTTTGTTAGCTATGAAAATTTTACTAGCATGGAATGGACATTTCAAGTCATTGTTTTAAATATGAATAAGGAAAGTGTAGACCCTGTGCATAGAACCATAACATTTCAATACCTTGATAGAAAAAAAAAAAGGTAAGTGGATTTTTAGTAGACACTGATCTAAGCTGTGTGACTTGCTAACAAACTACACTGCAGTTTCCCCGCTCACCTACCAAGAGCGGTCTCGTTTTGCAGTTGGGATTGGAACCCAGAGCCTGGAATGTGCTAAGCATGAGCTCCACACTAAGCTATGGCACCAGCCCCCATCAAGTGCTTACCAGAAAGTCCCATCGCCCACTCACCCTCACAAAGAAGAAGCTATGGCTCAGAAAATCTCCAGAATGACATTTCCTAAGCCACCAGCCTCGTAGAAATGGTGTGTCACTTCACAATCTCGCTCTTGCAACGAAAGCATGGGCAAAGCGATTGACTGCAGAGTGTGGGAGGTTGTCATCGTCAACATGAGACTAATTCATCTAAGAGGATTCACGTATGAAGTTATTCACTGCTGTGCTACTCGTTCCTGCTTTTTGTACAAAGGTCTGTTCAACCGTGTAGCAATCTCACTACCATTTTTCAGTAGATGGACAGGGGTGGGGGAGACTGAACCCAGGGTCTTGAAAATACCAAGCATACTCCAATGAGCCACAAGTCCCCTAGCTCCTAGTTTGGGCATTTTGAATCAAATGTGAAAGACTGGGGACTCTCTTGTAGCCTGAAAGTTTTATAGGGATGGTCGGTTTTATAGTTGGCCACTATAGGACCAGCACAGTGCTCCGAGTGTCCTGGGAGTGAGTACTTGGTACATGAAGGAAAGACTCTAAGCTGAGGAGCATTCTCCTCTTCACAGGGAGACCACAGCCCGGGGCAGTCCTCAGTGCTTCGCATGTGTTATTTAACTTTGTCCTTAAAGCAACTGCCAGAGATAGAGATTAACAGCCTCGTTTTACTCTCTACAGCTCAGGGTTTAAAGATGGAGAGACAGGGCTGGAATTTAAATTAAGATCCCTGACATGAAATTCATGTTCTTCACCAAGTCAGTCATGGCTTTCCCTGAAGTGATTTTTGCCCCCCACCCCCACCCCCAGAAGTTACAAGCAGTGTGGGAAACTCTCTGGCTTTAGCTCGTATCTTCCTTCAGATTAAGAATTGCTTTGCTCTGGGCCTGGGGCCTGACCTTCTGGACTATTCAGCTAGCTGTCTGCTTGCAGGAATACAGGAGAAAAGGGACCAGGAAACCTCTTCCCTATCCCCACCCCACTCCCAGCTGCCCTTCTGATAGCAGCTGTGTCCTTCTAGAACCTACTTTTTCAAAGGTGGGCAATACAGATGAAGATTGGTCTGAATTTGAGGTAGGCCAGGGAGGTGAATGAGGGAATATATGCAGAATGAGCTTTTCTTTAAAAACAAAAAAACAAAACAAAAAACAGAAAAACAAAACAACGACAAAAAGCTTCTTTCGTTGTTAATTTAGCCCATTAGAATTGTAGTCAAATTTAATTTATCTCCAGGGATAGGGTGGGTGAGAGAGATAAAAAAAACAAGCAGAGATGCAGAACTGATCCAGATTAGATTACAATCAGGGTGCTCCCTTAGGGAGGCCCCAGCTCTTGAGAGCTCTGTCCTACTTGGTGGCCTAGAATGACAGGTATGGGGGGGAGGAAGAGTGGGAAGTGGGGGGGAATATGCCCCTGAAGAGGAACTCCCCTGGAGCTGGAGTTAGAGGTGGTTGTGAGCTGCCCACCATGGGTCCCTGAGTCCTGGGAGCTGAACTCAGATCCTCTGGAAGACCACTGTGCTCCCTTAACTGCTGACCTGATTCTCCAGTCCCAACTGTGACAGAATTTCCCAGATGCTAATTCTTGGAGGCTTAAGCATCACTTACTTATCTCTTGCTGCAACTTTGGAAACATACCTTCCCCCAAAGTCTTCCCATGAAAACCACTTGAATTCTGTTTTCTGATGAAACACTCAATCCAAAATCTAAGCAGTCTCTAATCATGACAGGAATGTATGGTTTACTCTTCCATAGCGGCAATACATCTAAGGCACATGTTAGCATCTGGGCATGGATTTCTCCTGGTAGCTCTCCTGTCTGTGATCATGTACCCTCTAACACTCTAGCTTTCCCGGAGTAAAATGCTCTAAACCAGCGATCATACGGGCTACAGAATGTAAACCGTGATGTGGCCACCAAGTCATTTGATTCACGCAAAGAGATTGGAATTGTCAGGGAGACATGCTGGGGCATGCCTTTAATCCCAGCACTGGGGAGGCAGAGGCAGGCAAATCTCTGAGTTTGAAGCCAGTCTAGTCTACAGAGTGAGTTCCAGGACAGCCAGGGCTACAAAGAGAAACCCTGTCTCAAAAAACAAAAACAATAAATAAGTAAATAAATAAATGTTTCATAAATCTACAGATGTCATGAACATAAAAGTGAAGGATCTTTTTGTTTGTATCATGTAATACTTACAACATAAGATGACATTTAGGAAGACAGCTTTTCTTCCTTACTTTGAAACTTCTCAGTATCCTACATAGTTTTCAAACCTGTTACTCATATTTTGCAATCTGCTTAGTTGGGGGTCAGGATGGAATTCAAAGGCAACTGCAGTGTCTTTTTCATTTATGTGCGAGGAGTAATTCCTCTTCAGCCCATCTCAAAGATACTTGATAATTTATCCTTTATTGCAAAGCAGGCCTGTTTCTGTCCGTTGATGCAGCATTCCACAAGATTCCTGAGACTTCATCAATAAACACAATAAGCCTGTCTATTTTCTCCTCCTAGTCAAGCTTTGAGTAGAATAAAGCAAGTGTTGAGGACCCTAATATCTAAACCACTTCAGTTTAGGGGAGGGGGCTGTTGTTGTTTTATTTGTTTTTGTTTTGTTTGTTTGAAGGAATTAAAAGTGCTTAGATAAAGTTATCACTTAAACAATCAACTAGGATAGTTCAGCAAATTGTGGTTCTGGCTGCTCCCAAGTTAGAGGATTGGAGCGGGGACGGCTACGTGACTAGAGCATTTACGACATCTTAAAGGATGCGTCGTCTAAAATATTCCAGTCAGATTTCAACTGCATTTTGAGATAGACACTTTGATAAGGGTTGACATGTGTACACCACAAAGTGCGTCACCTCTGACCAAAAGAGCCCTGGGCCCTGGTGTGACCATCCCCTCCTGTCTTTCCTGTCCTGACAACCATGGGTCAGCTCCCTGCACTTTGCATTACTTTCCGTTTCCACGTCTTATGTACCCACCTCATCTGGCTCTTTCACTGAGGATGCTTATTTTGAGATTCATCTTTGGCTTATTGTATGAGTAAATTATTCTTTGTAAGAATGGATTTTATTTTCCTTGGATAAATATCTAGTAATGAGATTGTTCAAATTATTCGCCAGGTGATTTGTTTTGTTTTGCTTAGCATTTTAAGAAAACAGTCATTGTCCTCGCTTTGCTGTATCCTCCGTCTGCCACCATCAGTGTGACATCCCAGCTTCTCCACATCCTGTCCCACGGTATGCTTGTTTCCTGTGAGGCAGCCATTTGTTCCCTTCTCCATGTGAGCAGTTACCGAGGGGCTCCTGTGTTTTCAGCAGTTTAAATACACTAAGCAACAGCTGGGAAAAAAAAACATCCTTTTTGACGTCATGCTTCGCTTATAATTTGGAATTGTATCTTGTATTTGTTTTAATTTAACATTTATTGTGCGCATGTGTATGGGTGCACTCACAGCTCTGCACACCTATGGACGTCAGAAGACAGCCCATAGGAGTTACTTCTCTCCTGAGAAGTGGGTCCCGGGGGTCCAATTCGTGTTGTCAGGTTTAATTACAAGTATATGTTTGGATCATGTTTTCTTAGAAAGTCTACTTTGTGGCACTTTCATTTGGAGTCCGATAAAATGTGTTACTTTTGGCAGCTTTTCAGTACATAAATTTCTTACTATTATTTTAATGTTCCCTCTTTGTGTATCCAGTATTGTATTATTTTCTACCTGTGCACTATTTGAAAACAAACTCTATTCTCTTTTGAGGCATGATGTCAAAGACTGAAATTGGAAGAAAGTTTAATGGAAAGCCAATGAGGGAAAAGATACTACAAGTAATAAGTACCATAGCCATAGCTTTGCTAGGTGTTGAATTTAATGATTATTAAGCTAATTGGCAGATAATGGTAGGGCCTATTATTGTTTAATATAATTAATATGTAAATAAGGTGAAGTCAATTAGTTTCCATGTGAGGCTGTTAACTTGTGACTCTGATGATTCTGGGCACTTTAATGTTTGTTCTCCTACAGCACATCTATCTTCTTTAGCACTTCTCTCTATAGACTAGCTTCTTATTGCAGCTCTTGAAGTACTCATTGATGCTTTTCTCTCAAATAATACTGTCATTTGTTTAATGGAAGACACGGACATCATTCTTACTACGAAGTCTTTTTTTCCCTCACATTGCAAACTTTTAAGGGGAATGGCCGGGACTGCCAGATTTCTGCACAGAACAGCTTCTGGGTAAGTCTTCTCACACACAGTGGTCTTCATTTGCAGCCTCCCTGGTAGTGAGATACGAAGTAAGCATTGTCCTCACCAGTGGAATGTGAGGAGTGACATGTTCCAGAACCAGGGTGGAAGCCTCATTCAGCAGTATGCCTCCTCCTGTTCATTCCCACCAGCAGAAATGCAGACGTGGATGACACCCAGCATTTACCGTAAAGATGATGAAAATGTTTGGGAAAGTTTTTTGGCTCTGAAACACTCTGTGATGAAAAGAACTTGACCAGTGAATTTAGGACTGCTGTCTGAAATGGAAATGCACTTTTATTCACGAAGCCCCCGGGTTACTAAGCACATCTGGTACAGAGCTGTGCTTATGTAGAAGGCTTTCTCTCTGTTGCTTTTCTTAGCTGCTCTCCTTTTGAGAATGTTCTCTTCATTTGCTAGCTTTGTCTTGATGTTGACACCTCTGTACCACAGTCCCTCTCTCTTTCTGCCTTTCCATATACACACATAAAATTGTAGTTTCTATGGCAAACTGCTGTAATGTTTTGCTATTCACTGCTGAATGGTAAATTTAGATTACCCATTGAATATTTCTGAGTAGCTGCTAAGAGTACAAGTCAGATGATTTTCCTCCCCTCAGAACCACCTGTTGAAATCCTTACCAGCCATACTCCATCCTTAATGGAAAACAGAGTCTTTAAAGAAGTAGTCAAGTTACAAGTTTGTTACAGTGAGCCCTGATTTTGTGTGACTATTGTTCTTCTGAAAAAGGCAGAGTTGGCAGTGAACTGTGTGAACTCTATGGCTTGGTATCGACAGGAGCCTCATGACTCCAGATCCCAGCATGGCTGCTACACAAACCTCTACAACAGCCACAGTCAAAGCCCCTGGTAGCTCAGTCATGCCACCTGAGAAGAAGTAATACACTGAGGTCAGAAAAAGGAGAAGGAATGTCTGGCCAAAGGAGAGTCTGGAATTTCGGGGAAAAGGAAAATCTAAAATAAGAACTGGTAATAGAAACTCTGAAGACATATTTATAATTATGTTTATATTTATAATTAAGTAGGGTACCAGTGAGTAAGACACACAGGTACAGGCAGACTTTGAAAGGAAGAGTTAGTGTTTCCACAGATGACTCAAAGGTCAAGGCTTGCCTTAGAGCCTTGGAGGAGCCCATAATCCTTTTTTTTTTTTTAATATAGAATCTCACTATTTAGTAGTGGCTTGCCCGGAACTCACTGTGTATCTCTGGTTGGCCTAGAACTCAGAAGAGAGACCCACCTGCCTCTGCCTCCCCAGTAGTGTAATCAAAAATGTTCATAGCCACACCCAGCATCCGCAATATTTTTTAGAGAGGACTCTGCTGAAAGAGGAAAAAGATCAATGGTCATTTTTGATGCTTCAAGAGAAAAACAAACAAAACAAAACAAAGAATAAGATCATGAGAATTCTAGTAAGTCCAAAGGACTTACTAGACTGGTATGGTGAAGAACTGGGCAGTTTGAGGGTGGATTGAAGAGGACGGATCATTATTCACAGAATAACGAAGTGGCCCGTCTCTGTAAGAAGGTCTGTGAAACAGCTAGGACCTCCCACATGCCAGAGCTAGATGCGTTTGCTCCAGTGTTTGAATAATTTCTGAATCTAAATTGACAATAATGAACCTCTTCTGTTCTCCTCGTGACTCGTAGTCCCAAGTCCAAAACTGCTGAGCACAGCTTGGTGGCATGACTCTTATGGGCGCTGTTCTGTTTCAGCTACATCACCTCTATGGTCTTTGAGGCCATGACACTCATGTAGAAGCAGCTATCTACTGCCACAAAGATGTCCAAAAAGATGTCACCCTCGCCACTTGTGCTGTTGATGGTTCTGTGACCCAGTTGAGTCTAGACAGTGGTGAGCTAATGGCAGATAGTGAAGGCCAAACAGTGTGTGAGGTCCAAGCAATGTGGCATTCATCAGAGTGTTTCCTAGGCACCACCTGCAACCACTGTTCATTCATGGCATTTGTGAGATTTGGCAGCTCCAGAGGAAGGCCACAGCGTGAGTACATACGGCACTGCCTGTTTTCAAGATGGCTCTTTGCCTGCATGCAAAGATGCATTTGGATGAGTGCAGAGGCTGCACACAGGGTGTTGTAGCAGTTTCCTAGAAGGACGCCTGAAAGAAATCTATGGAATACATTTCTCCCCTAATGGCTACCACATTGTAAAATGGCAGGGGCGGGCAACATCAGCAAAGGACAGGACGTTGATTGAGAAGCTGCCTCTGTACCATCCCTGCCCATTAGAATTCAGTGGCATGTGTCCAGCTTGAGCCTACAGAGAAGGTGATTACTCAGTAGTAACTATGATAACATGTCTAAAGTGTGGGCCAATGTAGGCTGGTCTCCACTGAAGACTCTGTCTGGTTATGAGAATAAAGCAATGGACATGTCTTCTGATAAGCAATTCCTAGCCACTTGTTCATGGATGAACTTTCAAGTTCTGGATGACTGAGTATTGAGGGATCATGAGCAAGGAACTCTGACCTCAAGCCCTCCTTTAGTATTCTTATCCTCAGAAGAAAATAATTAATGTATTTCATTCTATTGTTTTCTATTATCATGTACAGAACTGGCTCTTTGTGCCAGCTCTGCTTATGAACAGTCAACCAAACCCTTTGGTGATGGCAAATTTTTTCATGGTTAAAACATAATTCTGATTTTCAGGTTCTTCTGTGAACTGTGTAGACGTTTTTTATTAATCTTTTGTGAATGTCCTATCACATCCCTCAGTACTCAAGACTGTGATTATTCTTTTTGAATTTCTAAATCTTAAAAGTTGGCTGTTTATTGCATGGTGCACGTTCTGGGACTGCCTATGATCCAGCAAGCAAGATGGCTAGACTGTAGTCTAGAACTTATCAGGTTAAAAGGAACATGTTACCATAAGCTGATTTAACCTTACCTGTTGGTGAGCCACTCTCCTTTTCCAAGAAATGAGAGGTGAAGAAAAAGTCTGCAACTCTGCTGATGTGTATGTAGTAAAGAAGACTGACGTTCTCCTGTAGAGTTCCCGTGGAATGGTAACAGGACACTCACCCCTCAGCCCTCACCTTGCAGAAGAATGTCTTCCATTTGGCTTTAAATTTAGCATCCTTCATACTCCTAAAGTAAGGCCATTGTGTCAGGATTCAACGAAGTTTTTAGAAAGCAAACATGATGTCTATATCATACAACTGCTTTTCTCTGGGTTATTTTGAAAATGTGTTTCTTGTATTAAAAGATATTTCTTGGCAGGGGATGGTGGTGCACGCCTTTAGTCCCTGGACTTGGTCAGGAGGCAGAAGCAGGTGGTTCTCTGAGTGTGAGGCCAGCTTGGTCTACAGGGAGATGTTCAGGACAGCAAGGGCCACACAGAGAAACCCTGTTTCAAAAAACACAACAGAAGAAATTTTATAATGGTCACTCCTAAATACAAAGCATAAACTTTTTTTTCTTTGTGCTCCACTTGATGAAAGTTAAATCTAAGAACCCAAATAATGAGAAGAATTACCAAGACACTTGACCTAAACTTAATGTTCTTAGTTATTCTTTGACTAAGATCGATTTTTTCCTTTCTTTTCTTTTCTTTCTTTCTTTCTTTCTTTTTTTTTGTATGTCTATAAGTTAAAAGGACAATGAGAGGCCAGGATAGATGAGAAAAATATGCTACCAAGATGTGACAAGAGTCATGTAAACACAAAGTATTCACTTTCTTGGAAAAGAGAAAATAAACAAGACTTATTCCTCAATGTTCAAACGTCCCTATGTGCTCAGATAGTAAGAAAATTTAAGCAATGACATAATTCTAGCTACCAGTTCAAAAATCAGAAGAGATAGCTAAGGGTCATTTCTTGAACGTGCTGATGTTGTAAATGTATATCTATTAAAACATTCAAAACTTTGCATAAATATCCGGTATGCATTAGATGTGTTTTGCCCTCTTCATAATGTTATGCATTGAAGCCTAATCTTCAGTATGGTCATTTTTGGAAAGAGACAGACAGAGACAGAGAGACAGAAGTCAGTCTTCCTAAAGTCAGTCTTGATCACCAAGTCCATCAGTCTGGGACGCATTTGCAGGAGAAGCACAACACAAGTCTGGCTTGGAGAGTAGGGAGATGGGAGGGATGAGTTTTCAAGGCAGATTCAGTAAGAGCAGAAAACTCATCCTGACGGTGAGCAGCACCACCGGACAGATTTGTTTCAGCCTGGAACAAAATGGTGCTGGGGTGGGGGAGGAAAGGGCAGGCTGTGGCGCTCACTGTGTCTCTGCTTTGCAACAGTGTGTATAAATGGCCCCGCCATGCCCTCCCATCATAATGGTATGAGGCCTATAAAATTGCAGGAGGGGGCAGCAAAAAGTGTTCCTTCCCTTATAAGTTGTTTCTCTCGGGTGTTTGGTCACAGTATCTAGAAATGCTGACTAACAGTGAATTGTTTGCAGGTGAGTAGGGTCATTAGAACCCTTGGGGACCAGTCGGTGAGAGGAATTTGAGAAATGTTCATGATGTGGGCTAGGAGGCTGAGCATGCAAGCAGAGGTTAATAACGGGTAATTTCGGTGGGAGCTCAGCGGGCAAGCATGTCAATAGCAATACTGATCTGACAGGTGAGGCTTCGTGCAACACTGTGGCAGATGGCTTTCTGAGACTAAGAGAGCCCCAGTCAAATGATGACATGCCCTTCTGGGAATTTCAGGATAGCCCAGTGTTCGCACTATTGTAAGGATATTGCTGGCTACTTTCAGCCTGGTGTACAATAAGAATCTGAAGTAGAAAAGCAGACCAGGAGGACTAAGAAGAAAAAAAAAGTGCTTCTCCCCCCATCCCCCCAAAAAGAAGCATATTTAAAGCTGAACCCAAGAGAAAGGTGGTTGTAAAGAAATGGATAGTTTGAAGAATGAAGGTACACTGGGACCACAGGAAAGCCTTGAAGGTCGCTCAGGATTTAGCTTGAACTTTTTCTGAAACACTTTCTTCCCAGAAGAGACCACCTCTGTCTAGATTGCCCAGAGATGTCTAGGGAATTAATTCACCAGGGTTTGTTCATCAGTCTTAGCCATGAGACACTCAGAGGCAAATCTTGGCCACCAGTTAAGATGGTGGCAGGCATTAACATAATTCTTATGACACTAATTTTACAGGTGTGGAAAAGAACAGGAGTTGTGGATCCACAGAGGCCAGCCCTGTGATGTCGAAGGAAGGCCAGAGAAGCCAGGAAATGTCAAAAGGGTCAGATTTCCTGCAAACATCCCTCCCTGAGAAGGCGAAGCATAAAGCTCTGAAGGTAGAGCCCAAGCTGCAATAGGAACTTCAAGATATTGGAGGTGCCAGCAAAGTGAATATATGTTGAGTGAAGCTGGAGACAAAGAGTGGACCCAGCTAGACAGAGAGAGCGTGTGGGTTGCAAACTGCAAGGCCATAATGGTGGGACTATGCATCGGAGTGCAAGTCATGACACCGTGTGTTCTCGATGCTGGTGATAGAACTCCAGGATTTAGTGTTTGGGTCTTTCTTTGGCCCTAGCTTTTCATGTTATTTTCCCATTGTTCTCGTTTGCAGTGGGACTGTTTATGCTATGTTGTTGTATATAACAGGTATGCAGTGTGTGTGTGTGCAGTTAGGTTTTAGATATTTTTTGTTTTGGTCAGGGTCTCATGTATCTCAGGCTTCCTGTTATCTAGCTGAGGATGACCTTCAACTTTTGGTCTTTCTGCTTCCACTTCCCAAGTGCTGGGATTATGGCTATATATCCCTCTTCTTGGTTTTTATAGTGTTGAGGATTGTATTACTGTTCTGTTGCTGTGATGAAACACCATGACCAAGGCAACATACAGAAGAAAGGGTTTATTTGGGTTACAGTTTCACAGGGCTGGAGTCCCTGATGGTGGAGCGAAGGCATGGCTGAAGGAGTAGGAAGTTGAGGGCTGACATCTTGAACCTCAAGCATTAAGCACAGAGCGCTCTGGTGTGGGCCTCCCTCCCCTGGGGGGATTTTCCTCAGCTGGTCCCTGAGGACAAAGGGAGCAGAAGCAATGCACAAGGGAAAAAGGGATTCTGATGGCCTGTGAGTAAGATGCAAATGACTTCCGCAAGACTACTCCACTTTATTTAGGGTGAGCAAGTTCTCGAGTTGTGGGTGGAGGGTAGCTGTATGCTACTGGCCGAGGCTAGAAGTGCCAGGAATGTTTTACTTGCCTTTGGCAGCACAGTCCTAGCATGTGAATGGGAACACAGTGCCTAGTTATCATATGGGCAGCAGAGGGAGGGGTTTCTTTTTCCTCCTCCCAGGGAATTGTGTCAAAGGGCATATTCCAGGTGTGGTTAGAGGCATTTGTACCTAGAGACACTCTCCAGAGGAGGTCAGAGACAAAGCCCCTGCTGAGAAAGGGAGTCCTCCATTCTGCACCGAGCTTTTGGAGTCATGGTAGACTGCAACCTCAAACAGCTGGGTTCTCCAACATTCTCTCAAAGCCCACCTCTAGGGGTATAATTCCTCCAACAAGGCCAGGGCCTACGGGCAACATTCCCATTTAAACTACTACAGGGGTAAAGCCAGGGTTTTGTGCATGCTATGCAAGGATGTTATCAACTGTGCCACAACCCCAGATGCAATTTAAAAATTTTTAAATGGTTGAAAAAAATGAGAATAACTTCATGACATGAGAGTATTGTATGATACTCAAATTTCAGTGTTCATAAATGAAGTTTTGGGTTTTTTTGTTTTTTTTGCAAGTGTCTGCAGTGTGTGTGTGTGTGTGTGTGTACACATGGATTTGGAGACCTGAGGCTGCTGCTGGGAGTTTTCCTCAATTACTCTCCACCAAGTTCACTGAGGCAGGCTCTCTTGATAGAACCCAAAGCTCACCGATGGGTTTAGTCTAGCTAGCCAGTTCATTCTGTGGATCCCATACCTTCACCTCTGAGTGCTGAAATTACAGACATGATCCATGGGACCTACATGGTGGAAGGAGAGAGGAGTTGTCCAGAGTAGCCCTCCGAGTACCACATAAGCATAATGGTGCACGGTCCTCTCTTCATCTGTTCTCCTTTACGTTAGTACTGAGCTTCAGAACCCGAGTCCTCACGCTTGTGTGAAAAGTGCTTTGCCCACTGGCCATCACTCCCATCCCCTGTAAATGAACAGTCTCTCTTCTTTTTCTACCTCCTCCCTTCTTGGGGTCTCTATGTAAACCAGAATGACCTCAAACTTACACTCCTCCTGCTTCAGTCTCTCAATGTGGAGATTGCCTGCACGCGTTGTTAATGTTTTATTTAAAAGCTTTTGTGCTTTTGTGGCATAGTTGAAAGTTGTGACAGACTCCATGTTGACATATGGGTCATGAATCTGAAAACATTTGCTATGTCCATTTAGAAACAGTTTGCTGACCTTTGGTGTAGAACATCAAGGTGAAATGTCCTTTCCAGTTTGGACAGTCTTTTTTTTTCTGTTGTTTTATGGTTACCTTGCCAAGACATGATTCAACAGTGATATTTGAAGTGTCACCGTTTTATTATTTTCCTAAAACAATTCAAACTGATTTTCATACAAAATGCTTCTTTTCACACTTCTGTTTCAGGGGGTTCAAAAATATTGACCTGGATTACATAATTAAAATCAAGTACAATTAAGACAGACAGCATGGTACTTGATAATGGACTCTGGATAAACATATCACTCATCTCTGGGAACAGGCGGGTACTGGCTCACCATGCCTTGGATACACACCAGGCATTAGCAGTCTGTTCTATAGAGAGAGCAGACTGTAGTTTAGTGTGGCTGAGATGCTCAGTGGCCCTTGTTGAAGAGACTTGATGTCATATTTGTACTCTGGTTGCTTCAGATTCTTCGTTTCATGTAGTCCACTAAAGATGAAGTCCCTGGAGTGGGGACCAGCATTCCATTTCTTGTCCTATACTTTTCACAAGCATGGAGTACCAGGGTGAATACATGACAAAAATGTTCAGGAAACTTCTCTTCTGAGAACAGATGATGACGCGTCAATCTCCGAGGACCCGGCCACACGGAAGGGTTTCCTCAATCCTGACTCTAGTCTCAGTCTGTTTTGACTTGTGACACTGGGTTGCTTGTTTTGTTTGCCATACTCCCAAATGACACATCAGCTTTCATGATTTATTCTTATGTTTTCTCACCTACCGCTTCAGTGTTCGACTTTTTTGCCTAGGCAGCAAAATTCAAAGGAATCTTTCAGAAGCGCCCGCGTGAAAGAAGGCTGAAAGGGTCACAGGCCCTCCTCGCATATAATACAGTGTGAGGGGAAACGGCAAACACTATTTATTTTTAAGACAAAGATGAAGTTGTGAACAGATTGCTCTCTGTTTTCGATGAGGCACACAAGTGCTTGCTCAGATTGGGTTAAGGACGTCATTAATATTGACAGCGGGCCCAGCAAATGCTGGGTGGGTGGAGGTGCCTTAGCCATCAAGTCTGCAGACTTGAGTTTAACCCATGGGACCTCCGAGTACCACGTAAGCATAATGGCACACGCTCCTCCCCTCATTCATCCTCCTGAAGACTGCCAAACGTTGTTCTCTGACCTCCACATTCCCCCACCCATCCCCCACGCCACACATAAAACAAACATTAAAAATGTGTAATGCACAAATACACATAGTGTTGGGGGTTGGTCTGGTGCTATGCATTCAAATGCTGACTTCAGTGCCTTGAGATCTGGTTACCGCCCTGCTAGGGATATTGTTACAATGTTGAACTATCTCCTGTAACCATGTGAAAAGAAGGAACGCTAGGGCAGAAGGAAGTAGGCATAGCTAAGCTTCCCAGGCTTAGAAGACAGGAGAATCTCCGAAGGAGACAGACAAACGGGAAGAGTTTGTCAGAATTATGTCAGAATTTACTTGATTATGTTTAAATCTTTGTGCTTCCATCTGTAATCCAAATGAGATTATTTTTTATTTATTGGGATAAAAAAATTTGTAATTTAAAAAAATTTCAGGAGAGCATAGCATGGTGGCACACGCCTTTAATCACAGTACTCAAGAAGCAGAGGCAGGCTGTTGATGTCTGTGAGTTTGAGGCTAACCTGGTCCACATAGTAAATTCCAGGATAGCCAGGGCTATGTAGAGAGGTACTTTCCCCCAAAAACCTGAAAGTCCAGAACCAAAACCAACTACCCCAATTCTTGTCCATTATAACTTCTATCTTGTGTTTTCAAAATGTTCAAAAACAGAATAATGGTTCCTTTACTCTTGCTAAAACACTCATGTGCACATTTTGTACATAAGTGGAGTGTTGGAGCATACACCTTAGCAAGGAACACGGTTCATATCCTAAATTTACTTTTGTTTCTAGCTGAAACATTATCTCTATCAAGAAGGAAGAGCTTTGACTGCCCTACCCTACCACACGCCTTTGTAAATGAAAAACATTTTCATTATTTTCTCACTTTGGCATCCGTGGCGGTGAAGGATGCACCGCCTAACATAGCACAGTCTGTGCTGAGTCCCAAGTAAGAGAAGCAGGGAGCCCAGGACGGTGGAAGTGGCTCCATGACAGAATAAAACAAGTCTGGCTGGTGGTCCCACCTGCCTGTTGCACGGCTTATTGGGCAGTCATGGCCTTACAGAGCATACAGCCATTCTAGCAAGGCCAGTTGCATGGATGAATAGAAATGAAACAAAGATCCCAGTCAACAAGACCTAGGTGAAAAAAGACCACACAGCTGAGCAGTCTTGTGATAGTTCTTTCCAAATCTGTAAACCTAGTCTGTTTCTTCACTTCCCAGAGAACGGACAATATGAGAAAACAGGCCAGGAATTCTACAAGACCAGGCTCACAGAAAATCACTTGCTTTCCAGAAGCAAGGGAAGTATGATCACTAAGTGTACAGGCATAGCACTGCTAGCCATAGTCTTCCAGAAATATATGTACATGTATATATATTTGCAAATTAAAAGAGGAAAATACCGAGATCTCACAGAAAGTGATTTAATGTAACTTTCCAAGTAGATTTGTCTATAACAAAACCACTCTTGGTTTTACATCTGCAAAGACGTCTATGCATGTGTTTAACATTTAGCTCCGCTATTACCGTGTTAATATTACTGTTGCTTACTCTGACATTTTAGTTTTAACATTTATATTTGGGGGAATTAAAAAAATAGACTTCCAAGAGAGTCTATCTCATTTCCATAATCTGAATTCAATGTGAATTGTTTTTAGAAGGGACTTTAGAAACAACTGTCTTCGTTATTTTTGAATGAAAAAAAAAGAAAGAACGAAAAAGGAAAGGACGTGACTGCTTCTAGGTATGGTGGAGGAGAGAGCATATCTTAGATAAAACAAAGAGCATAGGCAGAGACAAGGACATCTGGAAGAGTACAGAGTGGACATGATCAGACCAAGCTGGGCCATGGGAGGAGAGGGGGGAGAGGACAGGAGAGGAGAGGAAGAGGCATAGCCAAAATGGCTGGATTATACACGGAAGGGCAACTAGAAAAGGGCAACCCAGACCCTGGGCTGGAGAGGTTTAGGGTAGGGAGTGGTGTATACCAGCCATATGCTGTTAGGACTGAGGGATGCTGGGAGAACCTGGCAGCCAGGTAGGCTCTGGTATGTTAAACAGGCTCCTCAGCCATTTGTTTGAGACTTAACATTTGCCTTGTTGCTGGGACAAAACACCCTGACAAAAGCAACATAGGGAGGTATTTCTTGTGTCTCACAGTGTCTGGGTTTAAGTAGTCTGTCATGGAGGGCAAGTCATGGCAACAGGAGCTTGTGCCAGCTGTTCACAGTGCATATACAGTCAGGAAGCAGAGGGAATTGAATGCTTGCACTTTCTTTGTATGCAGTCTGGGACCTCAGCCTGTGGGATGGTGTCACCCACATACAGAGGGAGCCTTCCCAATTTAGTTAATGTCTCACAAGCATGTTCAGAGGGCTGTCTCCTGGATGATTCTAGATCCTGTCAAGTTGACCATCGATGCTAAACTTCCCCATAGCTTCGAAAGCCCCCGCGCTATTTGAGAATTAAAATCTTGCTTGTAGGAATTGCTTCTGTGGACATCCAAACTGATGAGCACTATAGAATGAGAATTTTCAGTGACTAAAGACCTATAACTAAATAACAACTGGGAAGGTAAGAATGAAATGGCTATGCTCTTCAGTGTAGCTTGGCTTTCATGGCAGTAGAGAACAATTATAGCACTATGCTTTTTATTTCAAGGTAAGTTGAACTTTCTAATGGGAAGAGCTATTCAGACGATGTGTACTGTCATGGTCAAACCAAAGTTCTGAAAGCATTTGGTGGCACTGCCCAAGAAGCACACATTCATGCTTGGGTTATACTCATGGCTTCCTTGTCTCTTCCAAGTCTAACATTCTGTAAGAGGAACCGGATCTCTTAATGAAGTAAACCTTTTTGAGAAATATTTCATTTGTCTTCTTAGCTAATAGGATAAACTAAAGCTGTCTCTGCTTGTGATAGAAAGAAACAAAGAACCTTTGGGGTGTTATTAGAAAAGAAGGGAAACACTTGGAAAAAGTCATTACAAAGTGAAATATTGACAACCATCTCTTTTCTATACATAAATCTGAAAGATCCTTGCGTGTATTCTGAATATCATGCTAGTATTCCTTTGCTAGTTGCTCTTTAAGCAGTACAACATGGTTCAAATTTAATTGCTGAGAGGATTTGCCTGGAAACCTATGAACAAAAGTTGCTCCAAGAATGGTATTAATAAGGAAAGGCAGTCCTGAGTATTTGCTAAGTGGATGGGATAGAGTGAACTGATTGTAATTTATAAATCAACCATAGCTTCAGGGTAGGTGCATAGATAAAGCAACCTTCATGCACGGCCCTTCAGACAACATCAATGAGAACACTTCCAGTGAGACGCAACAGAAACTCTTTATTTGATAGTGGCATACCTTTCATGAC
Source organism: Pachyuromys duprasi (assembly GCA_028658305.1). Classification (NCBI taxonomy): domain Eukaryota; kingdom Metazoa; phylum Chordata; class Mammalia; order Rodentia; family Muridae; genus Pachyuromys; species Pachyuromys duprasi. The sequence goes on from CM053751.1 coordinate 50,720,039, forward strand.
AAGTAGGAGGAGCTGTTCGGTCTTGACTGCCTCAAAGCCATATCAGTGGGATCAAAATATGTACCTGCTTGTATTGAGCTCATCCTTTGTAGCTTTTTTGATCTTCACTGTGAAGTTTAAATTAAAACACACACATTTCTTTAAAGTTTTATAAAAAAACAAAACAAAACACCACAAACACAACTGCTGGGTTCTTATATAACTAAGAGTTTATGTCTTAGTTATGTTTTTGTTTGTTTTTTGAAACAGGGTCTCACCATACAGGCTTAGTTAGCCTGGAATTTGCTAAGTAAACCAAGCTGGCCCTGAACTCAGAAATCTGTCTCTGCCTCTCAAGTGGTGGGATGAATGAGACGCATCCCCACACCCAGCTTCTTCTTTGTTTGAAAGAGGCTTAGAGTACGCTGTTTTGAAAAGATGCCTTGAATTATCATCTCATCAACTGAGTCATATTTCTGTGCACGGGAACTTTTGATACTTCTCAACTACTTGCTTCCTTCCTTCCATTCTTTTAGTTTGACAATAAACAATTTTAAAGTCCTGATCTAAACTGTAGTCTAAACTAAAAAATACTTTTTTTCTTTAGTGGTCATACAAAAATAAAATCCAACATACCATTATGGACAACTAAATATTAACTTTATACACCCTGGGGGCTAACACTGTAAATTTTAATGCATATTTATTACTGTAAAAAATGTTATACTGGAAACAGATGTGCTTCCTACTTCAGACACCATCAAGTCACCCTTGTGTGCAGACCCAAACTGTAATAGGCAGCATGATGAGGTGTAGAGGACATTCGCTCCGCTGTGTGATGGATGAATTGTCAGCACAGTTTTTGTTTGGTGTGTACGTTCTTGGGAGTAAAGGACAATGGGCTGAGTAGCCCACAGACACTTCCAGTGTCTTCCTAAGATGTCAAGTCTATGGGAATGCACTAAACAAACAATATTAGTTTGGACACCCCCAGAAATATTACATGGAACCGAAAAGTAATTATTTTTACAGATCACAGCAGTTGACAATGGCCATTTCACATAGCTTAGCCTAACTTCAACAACAAAAGACTTACACCAGTTTTCTGTTGCTGTATGACAAATTGCTACAAATTTAACAACTTAAAACACTTTCTCTTTTATCTTACAGTTCACCAAGTCAGGAGTCTGGGTAGGCTTGACTGAGTTTTCTGATTAAGGTCATGGAAGGCTGAAGTCTAGGCAGGGTTGGTATCTCATGAAGAGCCTTCATCTAACTCTTTCAGGTTGTAGGCAGAAATGAGCTGCTTCTGCTCTCTCCCAGAGCTCATGTAGAGAAGCCAGAAGCGGCTCTCTGGCCCTTGCTTGTAGTCTCTTCCCCCTTTAAGCCAGATATATTGTATTGAACCCCGATGTACTTTGAATCACTTTAACTTTTCCTCTGCCACCAACCTTTTAAAGTAATAATGTAATATTAAACAACTCAACTATTCATCAGCCTTTTAATGAACTCAAAATCAAATGATGACTGAGAGACTTAGTTACATCTACAAAACCTCCTTTTCTACATACTAAAGCAGAACCAAAACCACCACAAAAGACTGTTGTGCCAGGATGGCCAAAAGCATGGGTTCAAGAATCACACTGGATTCAAAATTATAGCTACTAATTTGTTATAGGACATTGGATAAAGTTTCTTAGCTTCTTTGTGCTTCTGCAAAAGTAATAGCACCTTTAAAGACCTGGCTTGATGAGTTCAGTGACTAAGATAATTCATGAGCATTCAACACAGTGGGTACATAGTAATGACTCAATATTCCTGGAGGAAAAAAAAAAGGGTAAGAAGAAAATGGAAGCAATTGATACCAGCATAGTGCTGAAGGTTTAAAAAGGTACAGGTAAGGCTTCAGTTGGATCAAGTCAAATTGACTTTTATAAGCAGTGAAGTGTATTTATCCTAAATTAGTGGTTCTCAAAATGTGGGTCACAACCCTTTAAGGACTGAATTACCCTTTCACAAGAGTCACCTGAGACCATCAGAAAACATAGATATTTACATTACAGTTCATAACAGTAGCAAAATTATAGTTATGAAGTAGCAACAAAAATAATTTTATGATTGGGGGTCACCACAACATAAGGAACTATATTAAAGGGTCATAGCATTAGGAAGGTTGAAAACCACTGTGAACTTAAATGACATCATATTCAATAGTAAACCACTTTTATTTTGTTGACTCAAGATGCTGACTTTATCTGTTTATTTAAATAGAGAATGGCAATTCATTTGTTCTTTCCTTTGACAAACACTGGGTTTGTACAGTTCCGTCTTTTCAAAGACAAAACCCAAAACGAAACAAAACAATAAACAAAATCAAAATCAAAGCAATGACCAAGCCATGCTGCATCAACGGTTGTATTGGGTAAGTAGATGAACAGGCTTGTTCCTGATGCAGGAGGCTCACCCCATAAATCCGACGATGCTTTTGAACATTTCTAGAGAGTAAGGAGGAGCTCTGTTTATACCTTCTATATTAATTAGCTTCTCTTCACAGTGACCAGAACTTAAAAATCTTGCATCTTTTCATGGTCCATCTCATCCTAGTCAAGGGAGGACATGGTGGATCAAAGCAGTTCACAGCACCGCAGCCATGAAGCAGAGAAAAAGGAGTGAGAGCAAAGTTTAGCCCCTGAGCTCACTCCACTAGTGGTCGGCTTTCTCCAGCAATGCTATCATATTATGATCTATCAAGGGGTGATAGTCCTGATGATCTGATTGTCTCTGAAAACACCATCGCAGACATCCCCAGAGGTGTGTTTTATTAGCTATTTCTCACACCAGATTGACGAGCAAGACTATTATACTTTTCATCATCATCGGTGACCTAGGCCTTGGTTATTCCTTCCAGCATAATCTGAGCTAGAAAGAATAACAGCTAAAGAATAAAAAAAAAAAAGTCACATTCAGTCAGGTGAGTGGGAAAGAACCACAGTCATTTAGACAAAGGCAAACTATGGCTTTCCCTATTCCCGTGAGTCCATTCTGCTAGGGACTTTGCTGCATATATTTCTTCTATAAGGAGAGTGAGTCAAGGGCTGGCCTTAGATAGGAGAAGCATTAACAGATGATTAGGCTGCTAGGGATATAGCTTAGTGGAGGAATGCTTGTCTAGCATGCACAAGGCCTGGGCTCAATCCCTACAGAAAGAAAGAAAGAAAAAATTTAATCAACTACTAACTAATTAGCTATCACCTCCCCCTTCTAATATGTGACCTGTTACTGAGAGGAAACATCACAATTTTCCAGTATAGAGACATTCATTTTCCTGTTTCAGTAAATGAGCTCAAGCATCACCAACTAAGGTGGGGTGTGGGTTTAGGCTGGGCCAGCAGAACACTGTAGTTCCCTAGTTCTTGCCATTAGATCGCACAGAGGCTCAAATCCAAACCAGGCCAGTGAAACTATTTCCTGGGGATTTTTTTCTGAAATGTAAAAAATAACTTGACTCCCATGTGGGCTTGGTAGCATGGAACAGTATAGGCAAGGAGGTACCTTGCATCTGCGTGAGAAGAGCCTGGCCTGAGAAGGAAAATAGTCTAGACAAAAAATCAACATTTATTCTCAGGCCTGACTATGTCCTCTGAGCTCTGCACCCAGCCAGCTGGAAACATCATTCTCTGGACTTCTAACTTAATGACTTAACAAATTATTATATTTTGTTTAAGCACAATTGAGCTTGCATGTCTGATGTTGACAGCCAAGAGAGTTCTAATGAAGTCAGTTTCCAGAGCCTTGGGTTTCATCTCCCCCACTTAAACGATCAGATCAATTGAATTTTATCCAAGCTGTAGAACCCTGTAAGAATATCGCCCCTGAGTTAGCATCAGGGCCTCACAGAGCCCGGCATGCCTGTTGATGGGGCTTCCCACGGTGAGTGGACAGGAGGGAAAGAGGTGCAGACTAAGAGTCCCTTATATCAGATTTCTTAATGAATTTGACTTTTTAGCATTTGAGAATAAAGAACATTTATTTTTAAGAGAAAGAAAAAGTCACTCTTGTCAAATTCAGTGGTTTCCAAAAGATTTATCTTTTAAATAACTTTAGTTAAGATTTAATAATGGAAATCTAGGCAACAAAGATATTTGTTGTAAGTCTTTTTGAAACAACAGAGAACAGTGTTTGGGTCGTACAGAGAGCCAAAGGCATTCAGTCATTCACCTTCCCATGCTTCATAGACTCACAGTTCCTACAATCAGTCACTCATCTGTTCTCAGTTTCTGACTCTCCCCAAGGTACACTATTCCAGGGAAAAGTTGCTAAGCGGACCTTACAGATTATTGAGATCAGCTTTTATTTGACATGACAGGTTTCCAAGAAGCCATGAATAGTGAAATATAAAAAGGGTGGGAACTAATTTTAGCAAAATTCCACAAAACAACTCGATGTTGCAGGCACTTCTCAGTCTTTGTTCAGACTGTAGTAGAGCTCCCTGACTCACAGACTTTATTGGCAGGTAGATCTTTGTCTTTAGAAATGAGTAGTCAGGTTGACCTCAGTAAGTATAGGCTGGCAGGGGTCTGGGAAGTTATTCAACAAAAAGTCATTATTGTACAAAATGGTAAACTCAGACTGAGAAAATGGTACACAGCAGGGTCCATGAAGGTAAGGCATACACTCCACTGACGAAAAATAGTATGAGCAGAAGCAGTGGGTTAAGAAAAGAAAAATCCACGGATGAAATTTGGTGCGACTTTGATTAAGGCTGACTAAAAGCTGAAAGGTAAATTATTAAGGCTACTTTTTTGAGACCGGATGTTACCATGTAGCCCGACCATCCCTGATCTTGAGCTGCTGCTTCTTTCTCCATGACAGGATTACAGGTATGCATCACCATGCCCAGCTACAAGTGTTGCTGTTTATTTTAATTGTTATTTGTTCTTTGAAAGTTTCATACAGTGTATCTTGATTATATCTACCCCTGGGTTCAGCTCTCCAACCACTGGCCACAGATCTCCCATCACATTTCCCTTTCATGCCCTCCTTTCAATGATTGATTGATTTTTTTTTAACCCACTGAATTAAATTAGTGCTGCGTGCTTGCATCTAAGCATGGTATTATAGTCAATTTTAAGTGTGACAAAGTTGGGTGTTTTTTTTGTTTGTTTGTTTTTTGTTTTCTTAACTTTGTAAAACACACAAAAGCAGGGAAGAAAAAAATCAATAATCCTATGTAACTATCACTTTTCTCATATAGTGATCAATGCACGTCCAATCTTCTTCCAACTCGGTCACTCCTCTCTCTGTCCTCCTCTCCCCTTCCCAGCTCACAGATTATTTTAAGGCAAATTTCGCTAGTCTGGTGATACAGTACAATGATAGGCACTTGCCTAGTAGGGGCACATCTTGGATGCTCAGCACTGCAAGAAAAGCAATGGATGGTATTTGTGTGAGTCTCAATTCACCTCAGTGTTCATCTCCCCAAAATAAGAACTGAGAGTTTTTAACTATATGACATATACGGGGAAGGCTTTGAGCCTTTTGTTAACCTGGGGAACATGCGCAGACCTCCAGAGAGGTATCCCAGCATTCACTGGGGGATGGGCTGGGGAGGAATAAACTGCAGTGTGAATCCTTCCTACTTCCAATCATCCTACTTCCAATCATCACATGAGCTACTTTGAAATTGCTTCCTATTTTATTTGTCTAAAATATGCATCTTGGTTTCCCCTGCTAGTGTACAAGGGTAGAAATAATTTATGCATTCTTGGTCAGTTGGTAGAATATTCCCCTGTTAGAGCATTTGCCATTTCAGTTCTTCCCATTTCAGTTCACTTAGGTCTAGGGAAAGGAGCGTAAGTGTGGATATTTCTGTTTATACATTAAATTCACCTTTTATTTTGCTATACTGCTCCTAAAGACATTCCGAGTACTGGCTTGATATTTATGGAAGGAGAGAAAGCTTTCTGAACTCTAAAGAAATGGATTTTTAAGTTCCTCCCCCCCGATAACTAGCAAAATGTACCACATAAATTATTCAGGCAATATGAAAAGAAAATAAATACATTTCAAGTGCTATCTGAGAGATCGTTTCTATGTGTACTGAATCCTTTCTCATAGAAACCCTGCACAACCATGGAAGACTGAAACATCTTCTGAATGAGAAAACTTTCAACATGATGTACCACAGCGGGCACCACAGACAGACAGTGAAATAAACCCTGTCTGGCCTCAGGGTTCGGGCTGCATATTTGGAGATGAGAATACTCATTTCAGGGTACATTTTTCTTTAGCCCAGTCATCTAAGAGTGGAACAGCACAAGAGAATTGATAAGGGTGTCGGCCTGGCCGACTGAAAATGCTGTCCTTCACACTACGGGCAGATTTACAGAGTGTGGCTGAGGCTTTCAGATCTTGAAACCATGAAATACATCTTCTGCTTTTAATTTATGCTTTGAAGATTTACACAAAATAGACCAAATGGCTCACTCTGTAGCTAAAGCCTCACAGTTTCCATCTGGCTCACGGTTATGAAGAACATGTCTGCGTTACATAATGGGGAGATTCTCATACCAAGGCTCGTCTGCCATCGGTTTATAATCAGAAGTGTCACATGATGTATAGAAAAAAAAACGGAATCACACAGGGTTGATATATTTGCCTCTTCATGTTTCTTAACAGAAGCGATTCCCTGTAAATTGTATGGAGCCATTGGAGAAAAATTCAGGAAAAGAACTAAACATTTCAAAAAATTGCAATAAAAATAATTCTTTTGTTACGCCGGCATATTATAAAAAGAAAAAAAGAAACTCTTCCTTTGTCATTTCGGTACAATTTTACATCAAATCACAGAATGGATATAAAATTGTACCGAAATAGATAATAATGAACATGATAGATAATAAAAATCTTCACAGCTACAGCCCCTTCAACACGTGATCGGCACGCTGTGAGGTAAGCACGTGGGGGCTACTGCAGGGGCTCAGGTCGGCACTGAACACCACTCCAAGTCTGTCTGTGATGGCAGCTGTCCTGACAGTTTTCCGGGGAGTTTGACCCCAAACAGGAGGAAAGATCAGGAAAGCCGGTCAGTCGGTCTGTCTCTGTCTCTGTCTGTCTCTCTGGCTTCAAACTCTGGATACTCCTGCCTCAGCCTCTTGAGTTCTGGGATTACAGCCCAAGTGTCACCGTGAATTCTCATTAACAGTTCTATTGTGATCTGAGCCATTTCTCTTGAATTATTAGTTTTTGCTTTCGGTGTTTCAGTTTATTTCCAAATTAAAAAGGGACTTTACTATTTTTTTTATAAAGAGCATACGTGTAATAATTGCTATTTTAATTTATCTACATCTGGGGATTCACAGTTGCCAAGAATTACACAACCACACAAATGTGCTGAATATTCATTATGTGCCAACGTTGTTCTCAGCCCTGGAAACTACTGGTAAAACAGGATGAGTCGCTGTACCACTCTGTATGTAGAGGAGGAGATGGGTACCAAAGAGAATGATCACAAGGCCACAGGTGTTTCAAAAAATGTGCAGGATTCGTGCAGCTGAACAATAGGATGTGTTAACCAAATAGAGGAAGTCATAGGAGACATATTCTAGGACCTAGAAGAACCGGTGCAGAGTTGAGTCTCAGCTGGTAAGCAGGTAAAGAGCTGAGTAGAAAATTCTGAGCAGTGCAGATGTCTTGAATGAAAGGCCAGGTGTGTGGAGGAAAGGTGAACAGCCTTTCAGATCAGCATGACTTGACAAGAACAGCGCTCCTTCCTCTTTCTGTTGTCATTGCTGACTTGAGTCCATGAACTAGCCGTACCTCCAGTTGTCCCAAAGGTCTTGGTGTCTTGACATATTTACAGCTTAGAAATTAGCTATACTCTCTCCCTGGAGTAAATGATGTCATTTTATTTGGCTCCTTTTCTATGTCAGCTGCGTTTGTCCTGCACCCCACACCCTGTGACTTTGATAAGGAATAAAAATGAATTTCTTCTCAGCCTGTATGACTTTAGCAGATTACTTTTCCATTTCATCTGCTTTGAGATTAAGGTGCAGTGTCCCTGGGAAAGGACTCAATCTGAACACACTTGCCTGGAAGAAACCCACAAAAAGCTTTGTCTAAAATCAGTGAAGGGACACCATTTAGTTAGATGGGGTACTTAGAGGCTGTCTCAACAGTGAGATAAACATCCCAAAGAACCCACTGGACTGCAAAACAAAACAAAACAAAACCAAGGAAACCAACAAAAGCAAATAAAGAAATATGAGCTCTTGGAGTTATCTAATTCATACTTGGTTTCTTATCCCAAATACAGCCATGAGCAGCTTGTTTCTATGATTTTTTTTTTTGAGAATTGTGGCTGTTCCTATGCATGATTAGTTATGGACTCCGTCTAGACAGCTCAGCCACAAAGCAGCTAATTTCACAAATAAGTGAGTCATCCCTGTGTAGGTTTTCTGCCACTCTCTTAAACTCCATTGTCCTTTTCCCGTCTGAGGGCCACATCTTATACAACAGTGGGCATCCTGTTTCAGGGATGGGAGCTGGTGGCTCTGTTCTCTGTGGGGAATCATCTTAGAATTGCCCCCCACCCCATATCCCACCAGTCCACAGGACTCTTGCCCTCTAGGACTTTTTTCAGTCTTGAGGAGAGGGATCTTCAAGAAATTATTCGGCAATGACAGGTATGTTTGGAATCCACCCAGCACAACATGAACTCAATTTTAAACTCCTAATGTTACAAATAATTCCTGTTCTTCCTCCTCCTACTTCTTTATCCAGTCCTCCTCTTCCTGTCCATTTCTTTTTACTTCTGCAAGGGAGCATGAACAGGGCCATATGCATGTCAGCTAAGATGTCTCTCCAAGTTCTAATGAATACTACTTTTCTTCAAAAATCTCCATCAAGGATCCAGGTTTAATTCTTTTAAAATAATTTCTTCATTTCCTAATGTCTTTATTTCCTCTCAACTTCCTCCCAAAAGAGAGCCATCCTTTTCTAAAATTGCAAACGGGAACTACGAGAATTATTGTCATAGATTTTTTAAGTTGAGGGGCTAGTGAGATGGCTCAGCGGGTAAAGGCACTTGTAGCCTAAATTCAGTCCCTGGAACTATGATAGAAGGAAAGCACACTCCTTTAACCCGTCCTCTGACTCCTACACGCACCATAACACAAATACATCCCCACCCAGCCCACAGATAAATAAAAAGACTTCAAGTCAAATACATACTTAAACATAAAGAAAATCAATGTGTTACTTGCTTAAAGGTGTCTGCCGGAAGTTCAGGCATTGGAAATCTAAATTTAACACCATAAACAAGGAGGGCCCAGGGAGAGCTGTCGAGGTTTTGATGACTCTGCCTCTGATAGATAGAGTGATGTCTTGTTACAGAAGTGAGCTTATTGGCAAGGAGAGGGCTAGATATAAAACAACTTTGGTGTTTGTTGTTTTACTATATTTTGGTCTTTCTGCCATGGAGTGGTATTAGGATCAGTATTGGCCCAGGACCCCCAAAATCAAGTTCTCAAAACAAAGATTTATTTGCCCCACAGGGACATAGGAGGAGAGATAAAGGCAGCAGATCTAGGATGAGGGAGAAGGAGAAAGGAAGCAAAGGAGAAGGAAAAGGAGTAAATTTCCCAAAGTGGGACAAAGGACTACCTTTGGATAGAAGAGGCAGATGTGGCCCATGAGAAAATGGCAGTTTATAAAGGTACAAGGGAAAAGCCCGTGTTAGGATGAAATGTTTAATTTTAATTTGGCATGTTAATTAGGTGAGCCAAAGGGAGCTATTGTTCACTGGATTTCAATACTTTAATAGCTGGACTTTGGTAGTCAGCCTCAGAGGGAGGATGTGGTCAAATAAGGGAATAGACCTTGGTGGCTGGCCTTAAGGAATGTAAGCTAAAGCTGGGCAGGTGGTGGAGGTGCATGCCTTTAATCCCAGCACATGGGAGGCAGAGGCAGGTAGGTCTCTGTGAGTTTTAAGCCAGCCTGGTCTATACACAGAGACACCCTTTCTGAAAACCAAAAGACAAAAACAAAACAAAACGGAAAAAGAGAATGTAGTCTAACAGATTTGAGCAAGGCAGAGCTAATGAGAGCGGGAAAGAAGGTCAATGCCTGCCAGAACCATGCTTGCCAGAGTCCCTTCAGTTGATACAGCCAGAAAATCCTCAGGTGCTTGTCCTCCATTTTGGATTCTTCGAATCTTCAGCCTCTAGAATTGTAGGAAATAAATCTATTAATCACTCAGTTGTGGCCGTCTGTCATGGCAATATAAAACAAGATACTGCCAAATGCTGGCCGTGGGCGGGGGAAACATGCAGTTAGTTACTAAATTGCCCTTCTGTTATTTGGTGAAGTAACATTGTATCCCTGGGCCACACCAATACCTTGGCCTCCCAGTTTGTAGCAGCAGCATCTATGAAGACAGTGGAGCTGGGAAGAACTATCAGTTTGTCCAAGGCAATGTTACTAACTTTGTAATCACGTTAATGCCTGGCAACTTCCCTGGTGTGTTTTATGCAAATAAGATGCAAATATTAAAAGTAGACTGAGATCTAAGAGAAGAAGCTCATTCCTGAACAGTACAGGTCAGATGGCTTTCTGTTGGCAAAGCTCTAACTCTAGAGCACATGAGTGAAAGAGGGGATGTGATGGGGAGATTGCCCCATGGTGGATACAGAGCACTTGCTGAAGACCCAAGGTCAGTTCTCAGCACTCACATCAGGCGGCTCCAGGGAATCTGGCATCTTCTGGATTCCAAGGGCACCTGCACCCACACACACGAACAAACCCACACAAAGACACATATGTACATAATGAAAAATTGTCTTTTTTTTTTAACAGGGAATGTGTCAGCTCCTGTAACTGAAAAGCTTACAGAAGCCAGACACATCTGGATACAGATGTTGAATAGGGTACTCTTGGCACTGCCTTCTTTGCATTGGCTTGTTTTCAGGCAGGATTCCTTTATGATCAGATAAACAGATGAAACAATGCTTACCAGCTGCTCTGCTGATTTAGCTACTTCAATGGAGAAAACAGTCCCCCTCCCCACACACACTTATGTGCTGAAGAAATAGTAACAGCGTTTTCTAAATAGATTCTAAGTTATTTGAGAGCCAATTGAGAATCAAGAAAAATAACCACTGGTTTAAATATCATCTTGACTGATATAAACTGCCATTTGTCATTAGGTATTGGATGGCCCCAGATGGGTTTCCTAGTAAGAACTGTGGAAGCAGGCAGACTTTCTGCTCACTCAGGGGCCAGGCAGTTCTATACTGGAGGTATATGAACAGCTTGCCTAAGTGAAAGTACCCAAGTTCTTGAATTTACCAGATAAATAAGTCACTCTTACCTGAGGACTGGGTGACATGGTGTAAGTTTCTACCCAGGTTGTCCTTGCTTGCTGTCCCCTTAACATACTGGATTAACCATGTTACTTTTGAAACCATGGGCAGTCAGGGATGAGTCCCCTCTCTTCAGAGACAGTCCACTCCCTCCCTTTTGAGGTTACACTATGCCAGTCACCACACCACTGAGGATCCTTGTGAACCTCTAGTGGGTGCTCCAGTTGGTAGTTCAACCACTTTCAAGGTGTTTGTATGTAGGATTGAACACTCGCTTCCTAGTCTGTTTCCTAACTCACAAGTTGTCCACAGTCAACCAGCACAGTTTTTAAGAGGCTACAGGACGGCACAAATTGTGAGACCTACAGAGATTCAACTAGCACAAACCCAACAAGTCGATGACATCCTTCCCAAATGGAAAAGCAACATTTCTTTCAAAGACCAAAATTTTAAGAAGAAATGATAAGGTCCATATCCTAGTTTTGTGTCTGTGAGAAAGCACTGCTGACCAAAAATCAGCTGGCGGAGGAATGCTTGTTTCACCTTGGAATTCTAGGTAACTGTTTACCACGACTCTGAGTTAGTACAAGAGGTCAAGGCAAGAGTATGGAGGCTGGAACTGAAGGAGAAACCACAGAGAACACAGGTTTCTATACAATGGCCACTCACATCCAACATTTGCGGAAAATGAGATACTATGCTGACATTTAAAGCAGCCATCCTTGCCACGATAATGCACCGGGGCTGCCGGTGAGACTTACAAACATCGGGAGGTGTCTAATGAACGACGAGTAGGTAAAATCTTGGCTTTGACCTCCCCAAAAGCCAGTTAGTCAATACTGGATGTCTGGAATTTGGTTGGGAGAAGACTCTTTAAAAAAAAAAATCTGTTTCAGCACTCTCAATTCGCTAGATTTGGAAACAAAACAGACTGGCATTGGAGATGTGACAATCTTTCTGCACAGCAGGCCGCATACATAGCCACAGCTCTCAGGTCTGGGTAAGGCATCAGCCTTTCTCCTTTCCCTGTTGGAAAGCTACGGCTTCTTTTATTACTGCTTTTCATCCTCCTTGAGCCCTATTTCTTGGCTCTCTGGGGCCACAGTGGCTACCATTTCCGAGGGCAGGTATGGAGGCTCTTGAGAAAGAAGTCTACCATTTTAGTCCAGCCAAAGTTTGACTCGGTTTCCAGGAGCTGCTTGGGGATGAGGGTATGGGTAATGCCTGAGCCCTTTGAAGATTTATATAAATTTAAGATGGACCCTACAACTGCTTCCTCCCTGAAAGTGTAGAACGATTTGCATTTCAACTATTATGCTCTACCTTGCTCCAAAGCAAACGCCTTCTATGTAAAATGCTTCCGGGGCTCTGAATTACCCAAATTTCTGTTGCCCAGCAGTTTGTAGGACAAATATTATCCACCAATGATCAGAAACCCTGCTGGGGCTCTTGTGCACTCTCTTGTCCTTGGGGGACAAGATCCCAGCCAAGCAAGAAAGGAACTTAGACCCAGTATGAGTTTGACTAAAAAGGAATCAAGAAATAAGTAATTCTCTCTCATATCTCCATCAGTGGATGGAGAGTCAGACTTCTTTAGATATAGAGTCAAGGAGTGGAGAATTAGGGAAGAGGAGAGATGAGCCAGATGCTAGGGCTGATGAATGGCTCCCTTTGGCTGTACCTGTGGAGAGGTCAGAGAAGCGTGTGTACACTCTTGCTCCTTTCAGCACTGCCTGTCCACCACCACCCGCCTCAGGGCCACCATGGCTGATCTCAAACCATCTCAGCCCGTACTCACTCCTAGACTCTTCCACCATCTCCCATTACGAGTCCCAAGGTCCTCAGTCCCAAGAGGCTGACTCAATTCTTCAAGAGGCTCTTTCCCACCTACAATAGATCAATGACATAGCCACTCAATGAAACTTTAAAAATGGAAGTGAGATGAGGTCACTTCTCAGACACTCCCATAGACCATTCAGAATAAATGTCACAGACCTCACCGTCCATTGGCTTTGATCCCAGACCTTGCACCTGTCTGTGCTTTTCCCAGGTTTTCTTCATATGATACCCATGCCCTCCTTGTTCTTCCTTTTGCTCTGGATTTTGCACAAAGTCCACTGCTCCAGATGTCCTCTTGATTGGCCTGCCTTCTTTAATATTGCTCAGATATTATCTTCTCAGTGAACCCACCTTTGATCGCCCTGATTAAAATTGCAGTTGTCCCTTATGGTACACACAGTAATTTGTCTCCAAAGATGCTAATATTCTAACCTCCCCAAACCTGTGAATACGTTATGCCACATGGCAAAAAATGAGAAGATTACTCCGGAACACTTAAGCATGCCTGAGAGCATTGTGAAGGCTCTTATAAGAAAGAAGGTGACGGTCAGAGAAGGACAGATAAAGGAAGTAGAAGTGGGGTGAGGCCATGCATCAGGAAATGTGGGCAGCCTCTGGAAATTGCAAAATGCAGGAAAATAGATGTTTCTTTCCCCTGGAGCCTTCCGGAAGAATGCATCCTATGGACACCTTGACTGTAACCTTGTGAGACTCATTTTATATTTACAACCTACAGATATGTGAGATGACAAATTTGCTTTAAGTCAGGTTTAGGAAAATTGTTTTTAAAAACTAATATAAATACAAAAAAAATATAGAAATTGATGCAGTCCCCACCTTTGTCTTCTCCCCCCGTGGCCTGGTTGCCTTCCTCCGTGACACCTGTCCGCAGATGACATAGTCATTGTTTCACTCATTCAGTCCTTTAACTTTATGCCTCTACCCAGGGGATGATCAACTCCATGTTTGAGTACGGGTGACATTGCCAAGTCCCAAGATGACCTTGGCCTCTGTCTCACAAATAAATAACTGAACAAACAAGTAAATGGCTAAGAAGTGACTTTTTCCCCCCTAACATTAAGGGATTTGTTCTAGACTTTCAGCTTTTTCACATGTAAGACTGTAGGCAGCATTCAATATTCTTTGCATAAAGTTGTTACAGATGAATTAGCAGTTCTATCAAAAAATATATATCCGCATGTTTTAAATGTCTTCAAATGGAGGGAAAAGTATTTCACATTTTAGATTTTTCAAAAGCAGCTAGCATTCCAAAAGCATTAGTAAATTCAAACATCATGTTATTACCTAATAAAGAAAGCAATCTTTAAATTCCTGGCTAAATACCAACTTCCTGAAGTCACACAGCTTTGAATGTAAGGACCGAGTCTCCCGGTGAGAATCCAGAAATATGTTTCTTACAGATTTAGGGGACGTAAATCCTCCCGGAACAGCTCCCCCGCTTCCTGTTGCTCTCCACCACCACATAGTCTCTGCTCGCTCTTTCAAACTGAAGACATGATACTGTGTACTGGGTTTTATGAATTAGCCACGACGTGCTTTCTCATCATGTCCCCACAGCCCAAGCTGTGCTCCTGGTCCTCCACTGGCTGTCTGGGCCACGCAGAATATCACTTTTCCGTCCCACCTGAGACATTCATGACCCTCCATGTGGTTCTGCGGCTCCAGGCTCTTACGGTGGTCTTGCACTGTTTCCTGATCAGTGCTAAAGAAGCCGCTGTTGACGCTTTAATTCAGTTAACTTGGGAGATTTTATTTATCTTTGTTGTTACGCTAGTTCTTTGACACTTTCACACACGTGTGTAATTGACACATTCTGCTTATTCTTTCTCCCTGCCATCTCCTAGCTCCTTCTCACCCCTGTTCCTCTTCCCCTATTTGTCCCTCTCTGTGATTCATGAGTTTTGATTTAGTTTAATCAGGGCCATCTGTAATCACTGGTTTGGGAATATTCATTGGAACTTGCTGTTGTTACCACAAGAGACAGAAGAACAGACTTCCCCATTTTCTTAGTCTATTCAATGGAAATTGTTCAAAAGTGAAGGCTCCTCCTGAACCTTTGCCTGGCTGTTGATGGCTCTGTTCTTGTGCGGACCCAGCGCAGCCATCCAGAGTTGCTGAGAGTTCATGGTTACAGTGGCTGTGGATTGCCTAAAAGATGGCATTTTGCAGTTGGATACCTGTTATTTGTATATCTCAAGGGGTGTGAAGACAGTTTCTGGCTATCTTGTGCCATTAGTCTAGTAAATAGCTTCTGCTCCCTTTTCATGGTGCCATATGTCAGACATTGGATCCTTTATTCTACCTAGTTGTCCAGAAAATGTAGGAATGCTCTCTGAATCACTGGGAGGCCAGGAACTTGGTCCACCCATCTGTCAAACCCAGTGGAGGTCACTAGGGACATTGGCAGAGGGATTGGATTGAGTGATGGGCCAAACAACTAGTCATTTAAAGTCATATAGACAAGCAGGTGGGAACCCCACCAGCACCCTTTGTCCAAGAGAAGGCTCTGAGTGGGCTTAAAGATGGACATATTAGCAATACCGATCAGTGGTTCATATAGCATGCTTCCTGTCATGGCTTTTAAAGTATTTGACTTCATACTTGTAAGTGGCTGGTTTCTGGCAAGAGAAAGGATTTCCTTAGCTGGGCCCTAATGTGATGGTTGTGCTAGGTGGCCAGCTCACTGCCATAACAAAGGAGAAAAGGAATTTTCCCAACTAGAAGTAAGCTCTCATGGACAGGGAAGTACTTCCTTTGTGGACACGGATAATGAATGATCCATCAGTCTAAGAAAGCAGTGGAAATACTCTGTTTCTGGTTTCTCTTTACTTTCTTTGTTGGCTCAGTCAAAATTGATCAGATATACTTCCAATTTCTTTTCTTTTCCTTTCTTCTTCCCTCCCTACTTTCCTCCCTTCTTCCTTCCTTTCATATATATATATTTTTTTTTTTCTTCAGACAGAGTCTTGCTAAGGTCTAGACCAGCCCCGAACTCCAGATCTTTCTGCCTTAGCTTCCTGAGTATCTCAGTCTACTTTACATTTCTTTTTGAAGCATTTTAATCACATTGGATAAGCCTCTATCCCCTCAATTAAGGATAAACAGACAGAAATAGGTCACAGAGTAGATAAGAAAGATCAGGCTTCAAGAGCAAAGGGACATTTGGAGACAAGATATCTGTGCTTATAAAAAGTACAGATGACTCTCCACAGTTGATTAAAGAAACTAATGTCTAACTACCATAAAACATGGCAGGCACTGAAAGATAATATTGAAAAATGTTATTAACAGAAAAATTCAAGATACATTACTAAATTTGAGAAAAGAGAAAGCAGGAGAGATGGAGGTGGGGACAGAGAGAAGGAGAGAAAGAAACAAAAGTGCACTATGTGCTGTGAATGGGAAGTCTAGAGTGAGGGTTTGCTGTGTGACCCAGGAGCCGGACAGGAGCAAGAGCGAGGTAGAGGCAAACCCTGAAAATCTTGAGATCGGCAGAAGTTGGACTGCTCCTGTTGGACTCCCAAGGTGGGGAGACCCTCCGTTTCTCGGGAAAGATGCCAGACTCCAATAACCCACAAAGACAAGAGCTTGATGCAAACAGCAAGAGGTGTTTTACTTAGTAGCCGGCATGCTGGGGCTCTGCACACAGCTCCCATGCAAGGGGAGGGGGGTGTGTGTGCAAAGCCTTGAGCAGCAGAATCACAGAGTTTATAAAGGCAAAAACTGCAAAACAAGAGGGGGGTTTTGGGGTAAGGGACTTTCCTAACGGGGCGATCTATGATTGGTCGTAGCCAGGTGCAGCCGGGAGTAAACCGTTAGACATTGTATCCATAACTTAAGAAGGGCGTCTCTCAGAACCGTTTTGTATCGGATCCAGGTTTGGTAATGATTAAAGCTCACAAGTCTCAGTTCCCATGGTCAGTTTCCATGGTTTGGGCCAAGTTAAAATTTTCCATCCTTACACTCCCTCCTTTCCCTGGCCCCTTGTGTCCTGGCTCACATAGCCTTATGCCCCTCACTTCTGCCACCCTTGAGGTGGTCACGTATCCTGGTAGACAGGTACAGGTTAAACTTCCTCTCTTCTTGTAAAATCATGTCCAGCAAGCACCTGGAATTCCTCTTCATACATATAAGGCATTCCCAGCACCGGCAATGATGTACACTCACCCCAAAATCCCCTACCCAAAGATCTAATTTATTCACCCCCAATTAAATGAGCTATCTCCTGAGAAGGCTGTTTCTGGAGCACCCACCCCTCACAGCCAACCAAGGTCCTGCATTGCACCCACCTGTCCAGGCTAAGCCTCCCTCCCTCCAGTCCAGCCTGGTGCACAACGAGCCTGGATACCCCGAAGGGGAAGCAGGCATGGAATGCCAGTTTGCGATGACAGATAACCTTGGAAAATCACCACTCAAATATCTAATGGGCAGTAATCTAACATACACTGTAGTATGTGGTAATAAGATTATTTTATAACCTTTATGGTGATATATTTTAATTTTTCCATAAAATGAGCATAAATGGACATGTTATTCTCATTATTTGTTATTTCCCATTATTAATAATAATTCTCATTATCAATACTGTTTCTCAGTATTGTAATAATTGTTCACATTATTAAAAACTAATTCTCATAATTATTAAACATAAAAATTGCTTTACTCCTCAGAAAGCTTATTCAAAAAAAATAAAAGAAATAAAAAGAAAAATGAAATAAAGGCACAGGACCAAAACAGTTTCGCAGATGAGTTGTTAACACTCTATGAAGAGATGAGTAATTTTCATTTTACTTAAAATGTTTACAGAGCAGAAAGAATGCAAAGTGAACCACTTTACTTTAAGAACTGTCACATCCCTGCATGTCAAAGCTTAGCAGAGAGACTGGAAAAACAATCACAAGCCAATTTCACTTGTAAATATGATTTTAAAAAATAACAGCTTTCATTTAATACTGTGTTAAATAGCAATAGGCCATGACTAGGTAGAGTATCTTCTAAAATGCAAACATACTTCAATAATAGTAAGTTCTTAATAAATTTTTTTCAGCAGTCTTTGATACTAAAATGTCAATGAAATTTGGAAAATGCATTCGATGTTGGTAAATACACAATTCATTTTAAAAATGAAGCTGTTAATGGTATTAGAAGGGGATTTTCCTACCTAGGGGTTGGGGTGCAGGCCTTTAATTCAAGAAACATGGGAAGCATAGGTAGAATTCTGTGAGTTCCAAGCAAACTCTTTCAACATAGCAAGTTCCAGGCCAGGCAGGACCGCATAGAGAGACCCTGTCTTAAAAGAAAGAGAGAAAGAAAGAAAAAAAGTACTTCTTAAATATGGTAGCAAGTGTTTATTTTAAATAAATATCTAGCATTATACTGAGCAACAAGTGGAAGAAAGGCATTTCCACATGAGAAAATTATCTGAGGTTAATAGAGTTTGAATGTGAGTCATTCCTCAAGTTTTATGTGTTAGGAGCTTGATCCTTACTCTGTGGTGTAAAGGAAGTAGGTACTTTAAAAGGCAGGGCCTGGTGAAAGCTAATTAGACTACAGGGGCCCCACCTACATACATGGCCTAATGTTGTCCTTGGATCTGTAGTAGCACAGATTCCCGATGACTGGATTATTTCTTGTTAACATAGGTTATTATAAAGTGAGGCTACATAGGTCTCAAGGGATTCCTCAATAAATCTGAAAAACAAAACAAAGAAAGTGTGTGTATGTGTGTGTGTGTGTTTGTGTGTGTGTGTGTGTTTGGAGGGGGGTGGTGCTCAGCAGTTAAGAGCCCTGGCACCTTTTCTAGAGGGCCAGAGTTCAGTTCCCAGCACTCATATCAAACAAACCACAACAATCTATAACTCCAGATCCAGGGGTTCTGACACCCTTTTATGGCTGCTACACACGTGTTGTTGATAATAAATGGCGTCTGACTAAAGATGTTAATTTTGACCATTGTAATTATTACAGTGGTGTCATCTAACCCACCATCATAATCAATAAGACACAGATACCTGTTAGACATTAGATTTGCCTTATAACACCTTGGACTGCCCAGATAATTCCGTCTACACTATCTCATGTTTCACAGGCCCCATCCCATTCCACCAGCTTTAATCAGCTCCTAATTGGACTACCTCCCATCCATAATTCCATAAATACTCGATTATTCTTCATCCAGATCATTCCTTTCCATGACCTTCTCGGAGTCCTTCCTCCTCTTCCTGTCTGTCTCCTTCCCAAGATCTTCTCTGTTGTGCAAGCCCTAGAACCTAGACCACACCTCCCCCTCCACCTTGCCCAGGTGTGTCAACGTTTTATTGTTCAAACATAGAGACAACATTTACAACGTCATTTGGGGTACATGAGTCTCTGCTTGTAAAAAACAACAAGCAAACCGCAGGGAGAAAAGCAATAAACATTAGGATCGCACCAGACCAACCCCAACACACACACACATACAAGTAAAGTAAATCCTTACTTTTTTAAAAAGTAGATTGGATCTAAATTAATAACATAACTATACTTGGGCATTTAAAATATTTTAAGTCTATCGTTATCTGGTTTATTGTGTCTCTTAGATATACAACTTTCCTCCTACCATATTTATTTTGTTAAATTAGGGCAGCTAGCCCTGTCAAGGTTTCAGGGGCAGGAGCTCCAAGCAAAGATGAATCCTTAGAGAAATGCACGTCAGTCAAGCTAAGCCTCAGCAATGCTACTCTTGTGAGAAATGGAAGGGTTTGCATTCAGTGACGAAGGAGGGCTCTTGCCAAAGCCAAGGATAATGTAGGCAGCTAAGGAAAAGGAGGCTGGGGAAATGTTACCATTACCGAAGAACAGACACCTTAGCTAAGGAGTGATACTTCTCAATGTTGTGATCCTTTTCCTTTTCCATAAGGAAGTGGGCTTTTCAAAGCAGTTACATAAAGCAACCAAGAAATCTAGGTTCTACCCTAGATTCCCTCCTGATCTGAAGGCTTGTGCCAGGATCCACAAACTCTAAGAAAATCTCCTACTGAGCAGACAGTACAAGAGACAGAGAAAAAGTTAGAAAATGTGTGATTCATTTTATGTCCCCAAATTGTGAGGATATTTGATGTAGATCAGGGTTAGGAAACTGTGTCATATTAAAAATGTGATGGAATTAATGAACAGCAGATTTATTAAGTTGGGAATAAAATCAATGAATTGGAAAACAACTCAGGGAATTCTGCCAGGACTGGAGTAAGGATAGAAAGAAACATGATGAGCAGAGATGAAGTAGGCATGAAGGTTCAGGGTGGTTCTGTGAGTGATGAGGACCTTCAGGAAGTGATAGAAATACACAAACCTGAGGCTTCAAACTTGGTCGTAGGGTCTGGAGGAATAGCTCAGTTGGTAAAGTGCTTGCTTTGCAAGCATGACAAACTGAATTTGATCTTCAGAACCCATGTGAAAATGCTGAGCTTAGGGAGCGCTTGCAATGCAGTGCTGAGGATTCCAGCAGAAACAGGGGACTCCTTGGGAGCTTGCTGGGCAGCCTTGCCTTCTTAGTGAGTTCCAGCTCTGAGACTCTAATCCATAGTAAACTAAGCTCCTGACAGACAACGCCGAGGTTGACCCTCTGGCCTCCAAAGGCAGCAGACACATACGTAAACCATCACACAGACAACGCACATATAAAACAAACAACAACAAACCCCTTCGTCTTCATGGCAATAACTGACAAAATGCCTGGCTGATGAGTCAGCACGCCTCTCAGCCATAAACAGAATTTCTGCACAGCAAAGATAAAGGAAGTTCTTTAACTGAGGCGGTTACTGTGCTGCTCTGGGAAAGACCCTGTCACTGGGGTCATGGGGGCCACTGGGGTTATGGGGGCAATGTATACAAACTGCGTAATGCATTCAAAAGTGAATAACGCACAGCGCTGAAGGGGGTCTATGAATGTTTCAAAGAGTGAAATATTTCACGACGTATGAGGAAAACTACACAGTACTATTCCCAAGTTGGGCAAATAGTCAAGATAACTGTTAATTTTCTCAGATAAAAAGGAATTTAGATAATCAATTAAGAGAACACATTTTGAAATTGTGAAAGGCTGTAGAAATTATCCCACTCCTCTATGTACAGAACATTATTATAAAGTTTTTGTGTGCACAGGTGATTGAAGGGTATGCAGTAAAATATTTTCAAAATTATGGCTGGCAGAGAAGTCACATGCATAAAGCCATAGGTTTTATCCCCAACCCTGCAAGAACACAAAACAAAATCAAAATTAAGATTATGTGTTATCGAAGTGGAGTTAGCAATTAGTTTATGTAAATACTGTTATTTTTTTCAGATTTGGTGACCTTTGTAGTATTTTTCTACTTTAAGATTTTTGAAATTTGTTATTTTCATTTTAAATAAGAATTCTTGGTAAAGGTATAATATACATCCAACAAAATAAGCAATCATATATATATATATGTATATATGTATGTCTATCTACATGTCTATACATACACACACATAAATATACATATATATGTACACAAATATTTGTTTTTTTATTTTATTTTGTTGTTTGTTTTTGAGATAGATGGTTTTTCTGTGTAGCCCTGGCTGTCCTGGAACTCTGTAGATCAGGCTGGCCTTGAACTCAAAGAGCTGCCTGCCTCTGACTCCTGAGTGCTGGGATTAAAGGCATGTACCACCACTCTTGGCCATAATTTGTTTTAATTTATTACAACGTATTCACTTTTTATCCTAGCCATAGCCCCCTCCCTTCTCCCCTCCCACATAATTTTTTTCTTCAATATAATCTCATGTTTCTTTTTTCTCTCTTTCTGTGTCATGATGGATGCATGTGCTTGTGTGTGCACATGCTCAGGTCACTGCAGAGGTCAGAAGAGGACACTGGGTCTCCTGGAGATGGAGTTACAGGTGGCTCTAACCACCTGACACAGGTTCTGGGAACTGCACTTAGGTCCCCTGGAAAGGCAGGAAGTACTCTTAACCCCAGAGCCTTTTCTCCATCCCTCTTCTACTTTGTCTTTTAGATAAGAGTCCCGCTGATTAGCTAGGGTCCAAGTTGTTCCTTCAACCTTAGTGCTGGGGCCACAGATGATCACAGCCTTAGCTTGCTTTAAAAACCATGATTAATCAACAGATGTCAACTATATATAAAAATGCGTTTCATTATGATGTATTTTCATACACATGCATAATGTATTTCTGTCATCATCACCCTCTGTTACCCTCTCTCACTCCCACTAACTTCCTTCCTCCTCCAAACTATGCCCCCTCTTACCTTCATGCCGTGTGTGTGTGTGTGTGTGTGTGTGTCCAGCCCAGACTCCCTCCCCCTACATGATTGGGGATTGAGTGGCTCAACCTTGTGAAGATATTAAGAGGTAATCACAGCTGCTGTGAGTTCTAAAAATGCAACAGCCACATCCATACATTGTCCCCTCTTCTGGCTCTTACTTTTTCTTTTTTCTGTCCCTACCTCTGTGATATTCCATGAGTCTCTCCTGGATTGATATAGATCTTCCATTTATAGCTGGGCATTCATAGTCATGCATTCTGTCCTTTGACCAGTTGTGAGTCTCTGGGTACTGATAACCATTGCAAAAGGAAGCTTCTCTGCCCAAAGCTGACAGCAGTACTGTTACATGGGAACAAGCATAATTCTTTAAGAGGCAAGTGGACAGGCCCATCACTTCCATCTAACAAAACAGTGCCAGTAGCTTCCTTCCTAGGGCCTATGCCCTCCCCAGCCACAAGCTGTTGACCAGGATCCCAATACCAAGCATGGATTCCCTCTTGTGAAGCAAGAATCAAACCCAGCCACAACGTGTTTGGTCACTCCCCAGACAGATTTGCTGTTGTCACACGGCTAATGTCGCCTGGCAGACAGGTGTTGTTGCACACAGGATCCGAAACTGGGTAAGAAGGTGGCTGACAATTGTCCTCAAGCAGACTCTGTTGCACCCTTCCTTAGTATAAGAGAAAGAGGGAGAAAGCTTCCCGTTCAGATTCTGATTAATTTTTTATGGTATGTGTGTTCCAGCTTTTTACACGGATCCTGTTCTCAGGTTCTCATGCTTATGACATGTGCTGTTTATTAGTGATCTGTCTCCCCCCTGAACAAAACAACCATCCTTCTTCTATTTCTCCATTTAGTTAAAAAACACATTAGCATGACGGTGTGAAAATCTTAAAGGGGGAAGAATTAAGAACTCAAAAGAACAGGAAAATTACAGGTAAGTTATTAACATATTTATAAAGTCAGTGTACATGTAAAAAATGGTCACTGAAAAATAAAAATTGACTAAAAATTGCTTTTTGTAGATAAAAATATCAGATGACTTCTATAAAATTGTGCAAAATGGGAAGATAAAAGAGTTATATTTATCTTCCATAATTTTTATAAGTAATCTTTATGATATAGTTATCTGATGCTGCTGTTTAATCCAAATCATGAATGTGCAATGGCTACTGCTTCATGAGCACTTACCATCAGAGTGGACATCAATTGTTCTCATCCCAAGAGTCTTCTTGTCACACATAGAAGAAATTCTGCCTTGGAATAACTGAAAGCCTTACTAGAAAAGGCAGGAAGCATAATTCATTCAACATTTAAAAAAAACTGACTAGCTTCAGTTAACTTCTAATTATTCTTCAGTGACAATACTGAATTTCAGAAAACATTAACTATCCAGTGGATAATTACCCTCCTAACTTCGCCTTGCCATCATTAAGCTAAGCCAAACAGAAGTAGGGGGACTCATTATCCCCAACACTGGGCTGTTAGAGCAACAGCTCTCAAAGTCTAACAACCACAAAGCCCCTGGTACCTTCATCATGGGCTTCAAAGACAGCAGCCGCAGCAAATCTCTGTGAACTTTCGAAGAGCCCATCACACGGCAGCATCCTTCTCTTTTCTTCAGTCAAAGAATGAAAGCAAAGCCTTTCTGGAGGAAAAAAAATCACACTCATTGCCTATCAGTGCCTTGACTTTGTTCTTTCCATTACAAGTTCGTCGTTTTACAGAAATAAATAAATAAAACTATCTGCTCACGGACACAAAGCTCTGAGTAAATGGGGGGGGGGGAGGGGGCAGAGGGAATACTCTAAGAGCTCTATCCCCAGCCTAAAGCACCACTATTTCTTAGAAAATATCAACTAAGTTACTCCTTTGTTGTATGGAACGTGTTGAAAATTTGATTAGAATGTGGGAAAACTCAAGAGCTGGAGCTTTGAAACAGTGGTTCACTCCCAGGGTGCGATGGTTTGAATGAGAATGGCCCCCACAGGCTCATAGACTTGAATGTTTGGTCACTAGGGAGTGGAACTCCTTGAAAGAATGAAAAGGATTAGGAGGTGTGGCCTTAGAGGAAATGTGTCACTGGGGGTGGGCTTTGAGGTGGTCAAAGCCTATGCCAGGCTCAGTCTGTGTGTGTGTGTGTGTGTCATGATGTAGCTCTCAACTACCTCTCCAGCACTATGCCTGCCTGCATGCTGCCCTGTTCCTTACCATGATGACAACGGACTAACCTTCTGAGGCTGTAAGGAAACCCCATTTAAATAGTTTCTTTTCTATTAGTTGCTTAGTCATAATGTCCCTTCACAGCAATAGAACAGTGACTATGACAATGGGGTCCAGACTTTCATATTTAGGCTCCTTAATTATATATTGTAATCCTTCACGGCATAGAAAACCCAACTCTATAAAAACCATTTACCCTCCACCTGACTTGGAATATCAGTTCAGCACAATGTCATGCGTAGGTCATGGCCACTGCAGTTACTCATGTGTCTGAACATACGCATGCTATTATTTTCCATGTAACCATAAACTGTAGCTGCTGACTGTCCATTTGCTTGCTGGCTGTAGATCCATGTGCATGTGTACATGCCTGTGGACATATGTGTGTCTTGTCTACCTACTGTGTACAAACATCTTCTGAAAGTTAAAAGTGTGATACCAAGGTAAATGCTTTCACTATCATGGTCTTCTCATTTTATGACGGTTGCTCAGGAATAGTTGAGTTTGGTTGCCTGGGTACAAGTTAGTGAACACAGCTGCAGAAGCTAATCAAAATCTGTTGTAAGTTTGGGGCCCTTTATATCTGTTTTATTTTGTCTCCAATGTGAGATGCTGTTTTACATCCAAAATGTATCACCTGTGCATTGATGGAGGCAAAGGGGGAGAGAGGAGGAAGAGAAAATCACTAACTCAGTTTGAACTGAAGAAGAGTCTATTAAAGACATATTTGGGGCTGGGAGACCTGGGTCAGCGGTTAAGAGCACGTGCTGCCCTTCTGGAAGGACTCAGGTTCAGCTCTCAGCAGCCATGTGTCAGGATGCTCAGAGCCATCTGTAACTCCAACTCCCAGGGATGTATCCTAGGCCACTGGCCTCTTGGGTACCTGCACTCACATGCAAAGCACATACCCATGTGGAGACACAGACATCTACCCACAATTAAGAATAATAAAAGCAAACCTTTAAGAAATAAAAATATATTCTGTAAAAATGAAATAGGAAGACATTTTCTTGCTTTGTGGAAATGAGTCATATTCCCCTGCTCTTAGTCTTCCTATTAAGGCCTGGGCTTGTGGATTGGAAATCCCACCAGGAGGAGTTCAGGGTCAGTGTATTTATTACCCCCACTTGCCTGTCTGTCAAGTTGCTGAGGGCTGGCTTGGTTTTGTTCCTCTAACAAAGGCCACAGCTCCTGTCAGGAACCCTCTTCATCTGGCTTTCTGGCTAGGTTCTGATATTTTCTTGTGCCTTTGTTTCTATACCAAGGCTGTACCCACTCTGTTGTTTTTCCTTTCGGGATGCTCTGCCAAGCCCTATGCTTCTTTAAAACCTTACCCACAAGTTTTTTAAAATATAGCTTTAATTAAACTCATTTCAGATTTCCAGGATAAGTATATCTTTGTTACTGTTGTTGTTGTTTTGTGGTATTTTTCATTTGTTTGTTTGTTTTTGGTAGGCCCTCGGGAAAGGCAGTGATTTAAAATAAAAAGGTAGTTTGGCCAGTCTTAATGGTGAGTAAGAGAGAACGAAGTATCACAGAACACTAATGACATTCCTGTAGTTCTTTTCCCCAACTCCATTCTATTACCCACATATTTCTTATGGCCTTCCATTTCCTCATGACTGATCAATGCCTCTCCTTTCCATAGTCCATTCTCCACAAAATTCTCTTTGAATTAAACCCGATATTCTAGATACCGTTATTCTCTCCCACCTCCTGAACTTCTCATTAATCTCTACCTCTTATGTTTCACTTCAAGCAGCACTGAAATCCATTAATGATTAAACAGAAGAGTAAGTTGGTATACTGTTCCATGTTCAGGTCCACAGGTCTAATGATGCTTACCTAAACATACCCTAGGTAGTATCTTCTAAGGATGAAGATGACTTTTCCTGGCTTCTGTATCATGAACCTAGCAATGCCTCTCCAATGGTAAGATGATATATCATTCTCAAAGAGAGAAATTTTGTTGGAAAAATGCTTTGCAGCAATAATAGCAGTTTTAACAGTTCTGTTTCAGTGCAAGGGTGTGTTACAAAGTGGAGTGGAGCGTTTCATGTTAAGGACTATGCCAAACTGAGATGGTTTTTCTTCCTAGTAAGAGAAGAAATGGAAAAACTGAAAATAGAAATGGATGTTAGATCTTTTGACATAAGAAATGAGAAGTTACTATAATACTTATTTCTTAACTCAAGTGATCCCTTTTCAGATGGGGTCTAGACATAGGTTAATTTGTCAAAACTCACAAAGAAATCGGAAAAGTAGAGAATTTTATGGATGGTGTATAAAGTTTCAAACATCTTGGTGAGAATTTGAGCTATTTTCAGAACCATGTTTTCTTTTTGGTTTTGTTTTTGTTTTAATTCCTCTGGCATGAAGAGTTTGGAGAGTCGTTAATCCCCATGATCTAGCTTTGTTTTGTTTTTTTCTGTATTACCATATATTTTCTGCCATTACTTTAGCAATCTGGTGTGTTATGTACATCTGTCTCTGAAGACATTCTCTCTGTGTTGACGTCTATCTGATTAAAGCCCAAAGTGGAATAAGTAGGCTTTACTTTATTAAATTTACTTTAATAAGTGAGGCATGAACCTCCATGTGGAGCTTGGGATATAGGAAAGTATGACCCAAACAGGAAGAGTTTCAGAAGAGAGCCTGAGATGTATCCCACCCAAGTACACATACACCTACCCTACACAAGCTTCTCTAAACCTTCCCTGAAGGCTTCAGGCATTGACCATTGATAGTTCCTTTAAATGTTTATATTGCTTCTCATAACATTCACCGTTCATTCATATGTAGAACCGTATCTCAAAGCATGGGTGGTCCAAATTGACATGCTTTACATTTAAGATATGTTCTGGGAAATGAGTTGCTGGGTGGTTGCATTATTTGGCATAGAGTACACTTACTCAGATCTGAATGGTATATTCTAGTGTGTGTGTGTGTGTGTGTGTGTGTGTGTGTGTAGCAGCAGCAGCAGTAGTAGTAGTAGTAGTAGTAGCAGCAGCAGCAACATTATGTTCCTAGGATCACAATAAACAATACAGCACAAACTTAAATCAAATACAAGAGAAAATAGTACAATCAAGTTACCTTAGTCACTGTTCTCCTGCTGTGAAGAGACACCATGATCACAACAATCTTATAAAGGTGAGCATTTAATTAGGGGCTGGCTTACAGTTTCAGAGGCTTAACCCGTTATCATCATGGCAGGGAGCATGGGGACAGGAAAGGCATAGCAGCAGGAAGCATGAGGGCAGTCAGGGACGGTGCTAGAGAAGTAGCTAAGAGCCAGATCTTAATATGTAGGATGAGAGAGAAAGGTGGGCCTAGCATGGGCATTTGAAACTTCAAAGCCCGCACCCTGGTGATATACTTCCTTCAAC
Organism: Pachyuromys duprasi; assembly: GCA_028658305.1. NCBI lineage: Eukaryota > Metazoa > Chordata > Mammalia > Rodentia > Muridae > Pachyuromys > Pachyuromys duprasi. Next base: position 50,748,142 of record CM053751.1, read on the forward strand.
AAGGCCACTTACTCCAAAAGGGACATGCTTCCTAATCCTTCTAATACTATCAAAGGGTTCCACTCCCTGGTGACTGAACATAAGTATAGGAGCCTACAGGGCCATTCCTATTCAAACCACCACACAAGCAACATAAGAATGAGTCAAAGGCTGCCAGAAAACTTTTCAGTAAACTAGTTTTTAAACGTGAGAACATTTTAATGCATTGAAAAGTATAATGTAAATAAATAAACCGATAACATTTGTTTTCATTATCCAGTTTTGGTTTTTTTTGTGCCATCTATGATTGTATGTGCTTTAACGTGAGACTAGGCTTGTTGATGTGAGCATCACTTCAAATAGCTAAGTGCAATGCATTGTGCAGTGCTCTGAACCTATGACGTTACCAGGTGATTGGAATGTTTCAGCTACACTTATAATCTCATGGGATCAGCACTCCACGTGTGGGCCATCATTGATCAAATTTTCTGACAAGGTGCATGCATGCATTTAAAGCAGGTAGTCCTGAAATCATTGCACTGTGGGCCTCCTCTTCTCATTCTTTTTTTTTTTTTTTTAAGGAAAGGTTTATTCAGCTTATGGTTCCATCACAGTGGGAGGCAGGGAAACAAGAATCAGGCATGGACAGGAAAACAGTTCTCACTATACTTGGTTGTGAGCCACCATGTGGTTGCTGGGAATTGAACTCAGGCCCTCTGGAAGAGCAGTCAGTGCTCTTAACCTCCGAGCCATCTCTCCAGCCCCCTCTTCTCATTCTTGATATCTTCCTCCTCATCTTTCTATTCCTTTTCACACAACGGTAAGAGAAAGAAAATGACTCTACCAACAGAGATCTTACTGTGACCGTAAGCAAACATGCAGCTGGAAACTGTCTATTCCAGTTTTATTTGATTTATATTAAACCTGGAATAATTGAGTGCCTCAGTTACTCTTTATTTCAGACATTTATTTAGGAAAATTATCTTGATCTACTAATAATTTTGCCTTTGCTGAAAGCAGTTTTCATTATTTTTCAGGCACTTGAGTTCACAGCTACTAATTCGAATTCTAAACATGGTCATAGTCAAGTCATCGTTACAACCCTTTACCATGGGATCTGCCTCTAATCTACGAATGTAATTCAAGCAACAGTCATTGTAATTCAGTTCTTGGGGAGGTTTTTTGAAAGAACTGACACTCTGAAGCCAAAGACAGAATAACCTCTACAGAAAACAGTATTCTGAGTCTGTCTCCTTTAAAACAGTATGCTTTCAGCAAATTTCCCCCATTTTGCCTTCTTAATAAAATTGTCAATTTAAAATGTATCATGCAATTTGCCATGGCTGGAAGTTATGCAGAATTTCGTTTATAAGCGAAAAGTGGTTCTGCTTTTCCTTATTTTTGTAGGGCATCTTGATAGGGTGCTAGACTCAGCGATGGGTCCCCTGTTTGACAGAGCTTTTTTTTTTCTCTCATCCGCTAAGTCATGTCTGAACTGAAAGGCAGGGCCTTAGGTTTCTTCTGCTGTCTTCGAAACCTTAACCCCAGAGGCCTGACACAGTCAAGTAACCTCATGATTTCCCCCCACTGATAGAATGTGCTAACACAATTGGCAAACTGGAGGCCGCAGCATATTTTTTACAAAAGGACAAAAGTCCCACAATCTCTTCATCCGCCGTGCACACACACCTGTGCAGACCCAGCACAGGTGTCTTTGGCAATGCGTTGTCCCTCACTGACTCTCCCCAAGAGAATGTGGACTATGCCTCAACATTTCGGTTGGCTTTATGCCATTAGGTAAGGACTTCACCAAATGTAGTTTCTGGCTGGTAGCATGGTTCAGTGGATAAATGTCATTGTTGCTGAGCCTGATCTCAGATCCATCCCGGAGCCCCCATGGTGGAAGGCGACCACCACAGGATCTTCTCTCTTCACACATATGCTGTGTATCGCTTAACAACAAAGAGCCTTCAAGAACCTATAGGCTTTAGTGGCTTGTTGCCTACAAACAAACCAGGTAATTTTGTTCTGGAGGTGGTTGAAGATCTTTCAGGTGCTTTCTGGATAGTTTTAGCAATGTTAGACTAATACAGGCTTATTTTGTTAGAAGTGAGTGTTTCTAACTCCATTATACAAAAGGATAATACTCCCTGAATTCTGAAAGGAGGAAGAAAAATCGTTTTATGGAGTTCCACAGTGGCCATAAAGCAGGTCTCTCTGACTGAGGCAGTGCAGTAGTAGGGCTGAGGAAAAGGCCAAGCGTGGGATATGTAGACCTTCGCGGCTGAAGGTGCTTCCGCCCTTACTTACCCTGCATGCTCCTCCTTCATTGGGACCTGTAGACCGTTGCGGCTGAAAGTGCTTCCGCCCTCACTTACCCTGCATGCTCCTCCTTCATTGCTGCGGTGGCAGGCCTCCACTGAGAGTGGGGGTCAGTTTCTCCCCCTTGAACTTGCATAGATCTCTCCAACTGTCACAGGTAACAGAACGGGATCCATGTGACTTCGGAGACTGGGACATAAAGGATATGCAACTTTGCCTGTCTTTTCACAGCTCAGGATACTTTTCCCTTTGGAAATAACTCCTATGTTATAAGGAGCCTAGGCTACGTGAAGAGGCCATCTGCAGGTCCTGTCTAAAAGACTCTGCTAACATCGAGGCAGCAGGAAGCATCAAGCCTCATTTTTGTGAATGAAAGATCCTGCAGATGATTCTAACCTCTGCTGCTGAGCCACCCTGGCCTTCAGTGATTTCCTCTTAAGTTGTACATTCGTGATCAAGTGAACTGTTACCACAGCTATAAGCTTCTAAATTTTGAAGTTTTGTGTTGCTATAGACAAATAGAATGACCTTCGATGAGACAGATCTTTAGTCCTGAAAAGTTATAGTTGCATGTGGGCTGAAATAATTTTTTTCCTTCTTTTTTTCCCCTTTGTTTTCTTCTCCTTTCTTCCTTTCTCTTAATCTTTCTCTCTCTCTTTGTCTGGCTAGAGTGCTAGGAATTGAACTGAGGGCCTCACGCGTGTTAGGCCAGAGTTCTGCCACTAAGCTGCATCTCTCTCCCCCCTACGCGCCCCTCCCCAAATGGATTTCAAAAGTAACAGTGAACTTTAGTATCACTTTCACTGAGTACAAACTTCACTTTTTGTGGTTGCTTTCTGAACCAATGGCAGCTCAACAGACAAAGTTTCAAGTCAAACCTTTCGCGCACACACTCTGCAAGTGCCCTGACGAGGTGCTCATGCCATTTCCTGAAAGAAAAAGGCAGAAAGCAGAGGACTTGATAGGGTAGTTCTGAAACCAACTTCCTCAGGTTCAAATTCTACCTCTGACACTATGATCCTGTGCCAATACAGTATTTTCTTGCCTCAGTTCCCTTATTTCTAAAGGCAGTAATAGAGTTATCAGGGATAAAGTCAACACAGGCCCTGTGTGTACAACAGTGCTCAGTAATGGTTAGTTGTAACTTGTAAACTGTTGAGTACCTTGAATTATTTGAGAATATCTCCTCACCTATACCTATTAAGTATTTTGAGGTTCTGGCAGATAATCATCCAACTTGTTGAGACAAATTATATTGTCAAGCACATTTTTTAATAGCAACCTTCTTTCCCCTGGGTATAGCATGAGTCGTGAGGGATCCCCTGCAATAGCCCACCTGAGAATCAGCAGCCAATGCTGTTCTTTTCATTATACTCTAGGCAGCTGGAGGACACATCTGACCACTGGGTCTGTGGATCCAATGCTACAGGGACAGATCTAACAACCCCATCTTGCAAGAAGAGGTTCAAACAAAGCGTGCATTGACAAAAGTTGAGAAAGCAACTGGGAAACTTCTGACTTCCAGAGAAATGCATGCTACAGATGATATGAGGTGAAACACTGAATGTCTCTGAAACAGCTGCTCTGATTTTCCTTCCTGTGTTCCCTCCCCAAAGGCCTAAGGTTCAACAGTAACACATTGTGGTTTATTGTCAACGTCAGAAACTCACTCTGCCTGGAAAGGGAATGACCAAAACACATCCCGGCAAGTGATATGATGCCGACCCCAGCTGCCTACAATGTATTTTCCAGTAAGATATGAAGTGACCTGACAAAGCCAGACTTTGAGGAAGAAAAACAGTAGAAAGTGAGAAGCCCCAGGAAAATTAAGTTTCTCTGGCTTTAGCTCACATCCGGCTCTGTATGTATTTATCTCTGTGGACAACATCCTGATAGCCAGCTAAAGACACCTAAGAAGGCGTCTGCAGATGCCCTCACTCAAAGCTTCCTGTCTCTTGAGTACCCACGTGCTGTTTCAGGAGACTGACAGGATTTTTCCCTCCCTTGAAAAGACATTAGCATTTTACTATTATCAGCACTTACGGGAAGCTTTGTAATGGCACTTTTTTCTTTTCCCTATATTTTTGGGTTTTTTTTTTCCCCTTGTGATTCTAGCTTTTTTCTTTTTTAAAACTGATGCCATGATTATTAACATATTGCTGAAGTATGAGCACCTTGTCTTATCCATCTCTGTGTTGTTCATCTCTATACTTTTTTTTTCTGCCTTTTTTTTTCAGTTCCCCTGTACTCTGTCTTTTGGATAAGTTTGTTCTGTAGGAGGCAAAGATGAGACACTTGAAGGCAGGAAGGGGGAGAAGAGTATGTGTTACCTGGCTGTCTCTAGTTTGGGCAATATCTTTCACATGGTGTGTCTACTGGTGGCTCCAATTCTGCAGGGAAGTCCCCCATGGTTCCCCCATGTACCAGGCTGTAAGTTTGAAATGTCTGTTAAGATTAGTTTAACCAAGATTTTTTTTCACATTCATCTCCCCTCCCCGGTTAAAAACTTTTAAAGCAGGAGCTGGAAGCAATGACTCGGCAGTTAAGAGTAGTTCTTCCTCTTGCAAAGACCCAGGTTTGGTTCCTAGCACCCAATGTTGGCATACAATCATCCATAACTTCAGTTCCAGGGGATCTGGGGCCTACCTTTGACCTCCATAGACTCTCCCACATATGTGATGCACAAAAACTCATTAAGGTACATATAAAAATTAAAATAAAAACCAAAATATTTAAAGCAACAGTTTGAGATCAGTTTTACCGATCTCAAACTGACATACATCTACAGAATTCTTAAAAGACCTTTCAAAGAGAATACTACAATATCATAAAAATTTTCGGGACCTCAAAAGGAACAGAAATTTTAAGTACTATAATTGAGACTGTTTTTGCATCATTCATAATTATACAGGTATCCACAATCATGCCATTAATGATCAGCCATCAATAAGAATATCTACGATCAATTTCGGCAAAGATTGTACACTCAATAAGGAGGGTTATGTACTATATTTACATATGGGTTGTGTTTGCAGAGTCTGTATGTGGTCTCTGCAGAGTTTAACATAAAATATTACTAACAGTTATAATTAATTTAGCCTTTAGCATTCATAATTTATTTAGAAGTACCTTAACTAAGTAGAAGCTCAAACATCTATATATCTGTAGTTACGGTGAAAAGTTTATTTCTGACTCAGAGTGAATGGATCCTATGGCTAGATATATATTAAATAATGTATGAATTATTTTAATAATTGTATGTTTATATAATAATTAAGTAGAAGAATTAGAGAATTCCCATATACCTCTTACTATATCTCCCTATTCCATAGTTCCCTATTGTTAAAAGTCACGTGTTAATGTGGTACATGTTTTACCATGGACGAACCAATATTGATTCATTATTGACCCAAATCTGTAGTTTACATTAGGGTTCTAACGTAAACCCCTGGTACCTTTCATTTGAAAATACGTACTGAAGATTTCTCCTGGTATAGAACTGATAGCTAGCTCAGTTCTACAGTATTCTGTAGTAGAGGTGTACCTGATAGATTGATCCTTTTACCTAACAGACATCTTAATTGTGTCTGTGTTATGACAATTATCAGTAAACCTGCTGTAAGGACATGTATATGATTTTGTATGGATCTAAGTTTGGAGTATGCCGTATGAAGAGGAGTATGCCACATTGTTTTCTGACAGAATGAGTGTCATCATATTCATGCTGGCAATGAATGGGACTCCCATTTCTTCGCATCCTGGACAGAACTTGATGAATATCAGTGTTATGGATTTTAAATATTTTAATATATGAGCCATGGCACCATACTGTAATTTTAATGCTTAATTATTTAATAATTTATGATTTGAATATTTTTCATATGCTTATCTGTCACCTGCATATCTTCTTTGAAGAGGTACCTGTTCGTATCTTTTACTCAGTTTTTAACTAAGATATTTATGTTCTCATGGTTGCATTTTAAGTTTACTTTTCACAAGTATGTTTTCCTAGCCTGCAGCTTTCTTTTCATTTTCACATTCTTTTTTTCAATTTATTAAATTTATTACCAGGTGTTCACTTTGTATCCCAGATGTAGCCCCCTCCCTTGTTCCCCTTCCCTTTTCTCCTCCCACGCCCCTTCCCCAGTCCACTGATAGGGGAGGTCCTCCTCCCCTTCCATCTGACCCTAGCCTATAAGGTCTCATCAGGACTGGTTCCTCTGTCTTCCTCTGTGGCCTGGCAAGGCTGCTCCCCCTTCAGGGAGAGGGGATAAAGAGCCTGCCACTGAGTTCATGTCCCCCCTGTTTCCCCCTTACTAAGGAAACCACTTGGACACTGAGCTGCTATGGTCTACATCTGTGCAGGGGTTCTAGGTTTTCACCATGCATGGTCCTTGGTTGGAGTATCAGTCTCAGAAAAGACCCCTGTGCCCAGATTTTTTGGTTCTGTTGCTCTTCTTCTGGAGCTCCTATCCTCTCCAGGTCTTCCTATCTCCCCCTTCCTTCATAAGATTCCCTGCACTCTGTCCAAAGTTTGGCTATGAGTCTCAGCATCTGCTTTAATACCCTGCTGGGTATAGTCTTTCAGAGGCCCTCTGTGGTAGGCTCCTGTCTTATTCCTTGTTTTCATGCTCTTCCGATGTCCATCCCATTTGCTTTTCTGAACGAGGATTGATCATCTTACTCAGGGTCCTCCTTCTTGCTTAGTTTCTTTAGGTGTACAGATTTTAGTATGATTATCCTATATTATATGTCTAATATCCATTTATAAGTGAGTACATACCATGTGTATCTTTCTGTTTCTGGGATACCTCTCTCAGGATAGTTCCCACCATTTACCTGCAAATTTCATGATTTCCTTGTTTTTAATTGCTGAGTAGTATTCCATTTCGTAAATGTACCACAATTTCTGTATCCATTCCTCCACTGAGGGACATCTGGGTTGTTTCCAGGTTCTGGCTATTATAAACACAGCTGCTACAAACATAGTTGAACAACTGTCCTTGTTATGTACTTGAGCATCTTTTGGATATATGCCAACTAGTGGTATGGCTGGATCTTGAGGAAATGCTATTCCTAATTGTCTGAGAAAGTGCCAGATTGATTTCCAAAGAGGTTGTACAAGTTTACATTCCTACCAGCAACAGAGGAGGGTTCCCCTTTCTCCACATCCTCTCCAGCATGTGTCATCACTTGAGTTTTTGATCTTAGCCATTCTGACCGGTGTAAGGTGAAATCTCAAGCTTGATTTGATTTGCATTTCCTTGATGACTAAGGACGTTGAGCATTTCTTTAAGAGTTTCTCTGCCTCATTTTCACATTCTTTTTTTTCATTTTCACATTCTTAAAGAATACATTTATTTTACCATTTGTGTGTGTGTGTGTGTGTGTGTGCCCGCACACGTGTGCATACTTGTGATTGTAGATGTTCATGGAATCCAGAAGAGAGCATTGGATCCTGGAGCCAGAGTTATAGGTGATTGTGTGTCATCCAATATGAGGACTAGGAACTGAACTTGGGTCCTCTGTAGGAACAATACATGCTCTTCACCACTGAGCCATCTCTGCAACCCCACAAGAACAATACATTTCAGGTCATTTTTTTCATAATGTCTTGAGTAATCTGCTTCTACTTTGTTGAAGCTAGGACCTTGGAGATGAATCCTGTTGATTTAGTTCAGGTGCTCTTCTTTATAATATTTTCACAACAGGTGTTAATGTTACTATAGCCCATGATGTAGATTCCAACCCTACCAAGGGTGTTATCATAGCTGTCTCGAAGAGTTAGGATTAGTGGCCATAGTGGTGACAAGGACGGCTTGAAGGACATATCACAGAGGTGCTCGCAAGCATTCGTGTAGATTATTTCTATCATATCAGTTCTTTGTAAGTCACTGGAATCTGGCTTCCAAGCCTCAACAACTATCTGGTTTTTACTACTTTATTTGAAGTTGCTTGAGAAGCCCACCAGCACCTAAAATGTTAAGTCCAGCCCCCTTCTTCGAACACCTTGACAATGGTCTTGGTTCTTGCAATACTACCTATTCAGGAGTTTGCTGAGGATTTCCTTCCCTCCTTTCTTCTTTTTTTTTCCTTCCTCCCACCCCAAATTTGGCAGAATCCTCCAAAGGTGTTTTATCTTTTCCCTGGTATATTCTCCACACTGCCACAGCACAGAAGACAACATAACACAATGAAAAGGAGACAGACTTTGAGGCCAGAAAGGTCTGAATTCAACCTTCTTTTTAAACTTCAGTGACACAGTACAGATACTTAGGTTTAACATGACATCTCTTAATTATGAGTAATATAGCTTACACTGAAGTTGTATGTCTTGAGCTGTTTTTAGAATAAAATATAATGGTACCTATAAAGTGGTAGGACATGTTATAAAGATGTTTCAGGTTTTGGAGTCAATTTAGTTATGAGCATGTCTCTCTTTTTATTAGTTACAAGATAAATTCCAGCTCTCATCGTGGCACATTTGGTCCCTTATAGTCTGTTGATTCTTTTCTCTTACTTTCTGCACCATCATATCATGCTCTGAATACATAGGTGGGCTTGCTTCTCCACATATGTGGCCTCTCATTTATATTTATATGTATTTGTATATAATGGACTACATCCTTTGTCTTTCTGTCTGAGTGACAGGCTTCCAATTTATTTTTCTGGATCCTATTCTAATATTACCTTCAAGTCCATTGCCTGCATTCTAATATATCTGGAGCTCCCTATGATATTAAAATAGTTTTCTGCACTTCAAATACTGAAATTTGCCTACACAGTGAATTTGGGCTCTATTTCTTTTTTTAATTAATTAATTAATTTTTATATTAATCACAGGTTGTGTACTTTGTATCCCAGCTGTAGCCCCCTCCCCCATTCCTTCCCAATCCCCCCATCCCTCCCTCATCTCCTCCCTGCCCCTTTCCAAATCCACTGATAGCGGAGGACCTCCTCCCCTTCTATCTAACCCTAGTTTATCAGGTCTCTTCAGGACTGGCTGCAATGTCCTCCTCTGTGGCCTGGCCAGGCTGCTCCTCCCATGGGGGGGGGGGTTAAAGAGCCAGCCATTGAGTTCATGTCAGAAATAGTCCCTGTTCCCCTTATTAGGGAACCCACTTGGATACTGAGCTACCATGGGCTACATCCGAGCAGGGGTTCTAGGTTATATCCATACATGGTCCTTGGCTGGAGAAACAGTCTCATAAAAGATGCCTGTGCCCTGATCTATTTGTTCCTTGTGGAGCTTCTGTCCTCTCCAGGTCTTACTAACTCCCACTTCTTTCATATGATTCCCTGTACTCTGCCAAAGGTTTGGTTATGAGTCTTAATATCCCCTTTGATACACTGCTAGGTAAAGTCTTTCAGAGGTGGGCTCCATTTCTTAAACAGATTATGTGTAGCACCAACAGACAGTCGAAAGAAGCTCTCCTTGTGGCTTGTTTAAGTATGTTGTTAGGTATTATATTTTAATGTTAAAAATATAAAATTTAGTTAAAACTGATATGATACTGGTAAAGATGTGGTAAGTACTCTTACATGACTTAGTGAGGGAAATGAAAGTTTTGTTGTCTTTAAGGAAAGCAGTTTCTTTATCTCGTGTATTATTTATTTTAACCTAGTGATTCTATTTCCAAATATCTATACGAGAAAACACAGTGTATGAAAGTTTATGCATAAACATGTTAGTCATACAATCGCA